>JANAVB010031819.1:7640755-8248362 GCA_029216955.1 Iris pallida
AATATACCCACAACCTTCCTACCACACCCCACCAGCCTTCCCATACACCCTTCTTTCGTTTTCACACCCCACCATCCTCCTCATTCTTCCTTCTTTCATTTTCATCTTCTTCTCCAACACAACCCCAAAATCCTAAAAAATCCTAAGTTGAGAAGCCATCATGGAGGAAAGTAGTCCATCTGAAAGACACAATGTACGTATTTTCTCCACCTTCTTCCTCGTTTTGAAGTATTAAAATTGGTATGAGAATCGTTTCAAAGGAGAAATCGAAAAAAAAAATTCGCGATAAGCACGACCTGTGTTGGTCGAGCATATCATGTGTTGTTCGACTCCCAGTTGTCGAACTGCAGCGTAACGTTCGACCTATGTTGGTCGAACACGTTTTGGAACGTTCGACCTGTTAGGGTCGAACAGAAGATTTTTGCACAACAATTTGTGATCGAGCATTGTGTTTTTAGGGGAAAAAAAATTTAACTTAGTAAAGTGTAGGTCTTTTTCTTTTCAGGTAGATACTCCAAATGACACTGAAATGAACAATGAAAAGAGCATTGTTAACTATCCCATGTATGAACAAGTTGATTTCTCAGAAGAATTTCAGACGGAAGAGATATTTGATAATCGTGAATCGTTATTGAGGTGGGCACAGACGGTAGGAAGACGTCATAATATGGTCGTTTTGGTTAAACGATCCGATAGCGGGGATGGTGGAAGGCGGACTCGGATAATTTTGGGTTGTGAGCGCGGTGGTAAATATCGGCCTCCCAAGACAAAAGTTGCTGAAGCAAATTCGACGAACATTGAGAAGAAAGGCAAGACGGAAAAAGCTTACGAGGACGAAGAAATGTGAATATCCGTTTCAATTGAAAGGAGTGCAATTCAATGACCTAGGGCAATGGTCATTGACGGTTGTATGCGGCTCGCATAATCACCCAATCGGACAGAATTTGGTTGGACACTCATATGTCGGTCGACTAACACTCACTGAAGATCAACTTGTGAAAGACTTATTGAAGAACAATACAAGGCCCAAAGATATATTGAGCACATTGAAGGAATCCTTTAGCGAGAATGAGTCGACATTGAAGACAATTTACAATGCTCGGCAAAAGCATAGAGTTGTCGAGCATGGGGGCCTATCTCAAATGCAGTACTTGTTGGGTAAGTTGGACTCAGAAAAGTACTACTATTTAGATAGGAGATGTGAGCAAACCGATAAAGTGAAGGATCTTTTTTATGCTCGTCCGACTAGCGTGGATTTGTTGCGTGCTTTTCCTAATATTTTATTGATGGATTGTACCTACAAGACAAACAGGTACAGGATGCCACTTTTGGAAGTAGTAGGGGTCACATCCACAAATATTACATTTTCTGTGGCATGTGTTTATATGGAGGCTGAGCGGGAGGATAATTATATATGGACGCTTAGTACGCTTAAAGGATTAGTGAATCAATCATGCTTACCGAAGGTGATTGTGACTGATCGTGAGGTAGCACTTATGAATGCTATACGCGTTACGTTTCCCAGCTCCACACACTTGCTATGTCGGTGGCATATTAGCAAGAATATATTGGCCAACTGCAAGAAGTTGTTTCGTACCAAGGAGAAGTGGGATTCTTTTAACAACTCATGGAATTCGTTGGTTCTTGCCGAAGATCAACCAAGATTTAATGAGTTACTTAGAAGATTGGAGCAAGATTTCCACGATTATCCAAAAGCTGTTAACTATGCCATTAAGAATTGGATTGAGCCGTTTAAAGAAAGATTTGTTTCGTGTTGGACTAACAATGTGATGCATTTTGACAACACGACAAGTAGCAGGTACGTGTCTTTAAACAATATTTTGCATATATATATATGTTAATTACGTTATAATGTACGATTTTGACTGTATGAATTTCATACTCACAGGACGGAGAGTGCACATGCAAAATTGAAAAAACAGTTGGGTACTAGTCAATCAAATTTTGAGATCTTATGGAGCAGGATACATGATTTATTGATCGCTCAACACAACCAAATTAAGGCCTCATTTGAGATGAGCCTTAATGTGGCACCACATCGTTATAGTTCTCCTCTATTTAAGAATATCCAAGAATTTGTGTCTCATCATGCACTTGGTAGAAATTTCGAGGAGATAAAGGGTATAGATAATACCGGTGTAGATCCCCTCCTTTGTGGTTGTGTGTTGAGGAGGACTTGCGGGTTGCCTTGTGCACATGAACTTGCAGAGTTGAAACGGGATGGTCAGGTTATCCAGTTAGATATGGTTGACAGATTTTGGACGAAGTTGGATTATGAACCCTCCAAAACAGACAGTGTAGCTGATGCAGATGTCCGAAGCCATTGGGTGGAGACCATGGGAACTATTAATCATATGTTCGATGCGGCTACCGATTCACAAAGGTTGTTGATGCTGAAAAGACTTCGGGAGATATCAGTTCCTTCGACATCTTCACTGCTAGAACCAGTGGGCTACAGACGACCTCGTGGTAGGCCAAGTAAAACGAAAATCCGCACTTCAAATTCGACGAAACGTGAACCAAGCAAATTTGAAATTGTTGAGTCTGCTCATGATAGTTGTTCACCTTTGGAGGAAACTATAATGCTCGATGGACCTCCTTCGGCAAAACCAATGTTCACTTCCATCCGAAGGGAAAAGCAAAATGTTCGACGGAAGTCATCACGCAATGCCACCGATATTGCATATATAGTACAAGTTCCACCTCAACATCATCCGTATGTGTTGAGTACGAAAAATGTACTAGGGATGGACATTGTGGTTTTTGATGCATAGCCCATGCACTAGGGTTGGGGGAGTGACCTCATCCAAGAGATCACACTCTTGAGAGATTTATACGGTAGATGTAACTTGATTAAGGGGTCTCCAAAAGATGTACTTGAATCTTTGAATTGCTTTGTAGCACCGATTTATGACCGCAAGTACTTCTGGTCATTTCCGATATGTACTACTTGGCGACGTCGGCCTACAACATGGCCATCGTTCACATGCACGATGACATCAACATTATGTTTCTACCCATGAGGACAGAAGTTCCAACCAACCCTCGGCTTGTATGCATGGCATTTGTTGATACCAATCATTTCATCGTGGTAAAGTTTATTTTCTAATGTAAGCTTGAGGTTGTATCATTTCATAGTTCACATGCACGATTATAGTGACAAGTTATTATTTGTATGCAGGTAAATTTGGCCGCAGACGCACCACTACCACCCATTATCCGCAGATGGTTTACTCTGCGTCTTCCATGTGCTGCTGGTTGGAGCGAAATTTATAAACAACGGATTGAAAAGTATCGTAAAACTGTTCCCTCCAAAAGCTCACATGTTGATGGTGATCCGATTAGTTTGAACGATTAGTCCTATTGTAATTTAAGTGTGTGTTGTGAAAGTTCAATGTACGGTAGATGTAACTTGATTAAGGGGTATCCAAAAGATGTACTTATTATTAGATGTTGTACTTATTATGAGAAGTTCAATGTACTATGAGAAGTTCAATGTTGGACTAGTACGTGCAGTTGTCTCTTCTTCCGCAGCACATTGCTCTCGCATTTGAATCGGAGCAACTGTTGCTCCGAGACGACTGCTACGTGCAGCTGCCAACTCTTTTAACCGACGCCTCCTATTAGAAGCTGTAGGTGGTCGTCTCCTCATATATGTCATTCCTGCTAAATTGAATGAAATAGCAAAAATTAAACAATCTATACAGTCAAAATGAACTGCTCGACCAAAACTGGTCGAACAAATACTTACTGTTCGACATATACAGGTCGAACAGAACGATAGGATGTTCGATCAAGTAGGATCGAACAAGCCGTGGTTGCTCGACATATGATTGTCGAACATCTTCACAATTGTTCGACTGCTTGGTGTCTAACGTACGGTTTGTTGTCCGACCAACCAGGCTCGGACAGAACAACGAATACCCAAAAAAAAATCGCAACCGAAGACGAACGCACAAGAAAATAGGGTTTTCGAAACCCTAAATCAGTGATCCTAAACGAAAGAAATACTCAATTCGAAGTAATGGGGAGGTTCGATTTGAAAAACTCACCAAATTGATCTTGGGATTGGGATTGATCTTGGGATCGGTCTTCGGATTGGCCCGCCATTGTAACGATCGACCTGTTCCGAAACGTCCTCCTTGTCGTGGGTCGAACGGGAGGGGGGGGGGGGGTCGATTAGAGTGGGGTGGTAGTGGTGACAGTGGGGTGTAAGGAGTTTGGTTTTGTGTAGATGAAAATGGGGTGTAGTTAGGATTGTTGGTTTGGGAAGAGAGAAGAGTGGGGTGTGCTTAGAAAGCCTGGGAATAAGGGTATTTCTGTCAAATAGTGGGGTGTAATTAGTATTTTTGTAAGTTTTATTAACAAAATATGGGGTGTACTTAGTAATTGGGGTGTGCTAAGTAACTCTTGGGGTGTGTATAGCCGGACCCTAAAAACTATTGACACAAAAAAACAACCACAAATTTTCATAGCCCATCTAAAATTACAAAAAACCTGCTTCGATTTTGGGAGAGTTAAGTGGGATGTGTTTAATAACTCTTGCTTGGATGGAAGTTTTGAATGAGAGAAAGCTTGGATTGGAGGTTTTGAATGAGAGAAGAATTAATAAAAATATAATAATTACCTTATATATGTCATAAATTAAATTTGATTGGAATTTTAAATAAGAACTTAGTTAAAATATATTCACAAATGAGGAAGCTACGGAAAAGCATTCTGAAAACAACAGAAAAAAAAAAATTATACTATTTTATAGAACAAATAAGAGATATTTATGACTTTTTAAATAAAACCTCCCAATCATCTTCGTTAACCCTAGATTTAGAGGTTAAAAATATGGGCACGGCTATACACACCCCACACTTGCTAAGGACACCCCATTTAAAAAAAAAAAAAAAAAAAAAAAAAAAAAATTCTATTCTACCCTTGCTGCTGAGCACACCCCCTCCCCTTCCCTTCCCCCCTCCGCCGACCCTCCTCCTCCTCCGACGCGCTGCCGCCTCCTCCCCCGACCCGCCTCCGCCGACCCCCCCGGACCCGCCTCCTCCTCCTCCTCCTCCTCCTCCTCCCCCCGCTTTCCGATCCCCCCTCCGTCGACCATAAATTGTTGTTAAAACAAAAAAAAAATTAGAAAAAAATTTGGGTATATTCACGGGTAGGTTCGACCCTGGTTTGTCGAACACACAGAACAATGTTCGACCCGAGACAAACCCTCGTTTAACCTCCTCCTAAACTCTCACCCTCAAATTTGATAACACTATATTTGGAGGTTAAAAATATAGGGGAAAAAGTTGAACAAACCCTCATTTAACCCCCTCCTAAACTTCCACCCTCAAATCGAGCATGACTTTTATTTCCTCTCACTTAACTCTCTTAACCCTCAATCCAAGCAGACCCTAAGAAATTAACAGCAGACTCTAAGAAATTAAACTAAGATGTCAGGAGAAGAAGCTGTAACAAAAAAAAACATCAATCATAAAATAAACCTTGAACAAGAAGAAAAAAAACCATAAATCATAAAATTTACATAGCCCAGACTGTACTAACTTCGAAGAAATTAAGCTTCAGCTCTTGAAGAAGAAAAGGAAGGGGGGAATGAGAAAAAGATGAAAATTTTGCATACCGGGTTTCGCCGGGACCGACGGCAGCTTTCAGGCGAAATGGGCTGCCGGCGTCTGGATGGGTTCTTGACGGTTAGGGTTCCGAATTGAGGGGGTGGAATTTTTGGGGGCGGTTTGAATCTTTTGGTTTCTACAAAGCTTATGATAACGTCACCCAGTCAAATATGTAGTGTACACACCCCTCTATTCAAACAAAATGACGAATGGTTTTTTAATAGGGCCCGGCTATTGACACCCCAAGCATTTCTACGTACACCCCAAATGATTTAAGTTATAAAATATATTAATGGTCAAAGACAAAAATATTTCTCTGTTTACTTAGCACACCCCAGTCATATTATTCATTCCTCTATTCTTCATCAAGCTTCTTCCTCTACTTAGTACACCCCACATTCTTTTCTCCAACCCAAAAATCCTAAATTTCTCTTAGGCCTCGTTTGGTTCACGGATTTAAGGAACTAAGAAAGGAAAGTTATTCCTTTCCTTTGTTTGGTAGCCACAAACTTGGGAATCAATTTCCTGACAAAGGAGAAAATTGGTGGGAATATGGTTCCACTCAAGACTTATGCCTCGTTTGGTTCGCGGAATGGAAGGGAAAGGAAATCAATTCCTTGTCATTTCCTTTCCTTTGGAAAACTTTAATTCCTATTGATTTTCCTTTCCGATGTTTGACAATGCCAAGGAATTTGGAAAGGAAAGTGAATACTTCAATGTGGGAAAGTGATTCCTTCCTTGGATGGATGGAATCACTTTCCCCCCTAATTTTCCTTCCATTGGGAATCACTTTCCTTTCTTCCTCAATTCCTTGGGCACCCAAACATAGAAAAGTAATCACTTTCCTTTTCCCTCCTCCTTTTCCAACATTTATTACAAAAGTTATGACAAAAGTAACCATGTGTCATTGCTTATTTTATCATTAATATTTTTTTATAATATTATTTTTATTTTAAAAGGTAAGGATATTATTGGAACATTGTTATATTTTGCTTTTCTTTCCTAGGTAGTTTCCTTGTTTTACCAAACAACGGAAAGGAAATGTGACAGGAATCCTACTTTTCCATTTCCATTAAAAATACAAGGGAATTCATTTCCTTTCTGTGAACCAAACGAGGCCTTAATTTGAAGTTGTGAAGAAAGCATAATGGAGGGACAAAGGGAACATCAAAGACTCAATCTACGTTCCTATTTTATCCAATTTTTCATTTTGTAACTTTGTGAATCGATTTTATTCAGAGAATTTTTTTCGAAATTCGTGATATGTTCGACCTGTACAAGTCGAACAGATAATCATATGCTCGACCTGTGACTGCCGAACATTACATGTTCTGTTCGATTGGTCGAACTGAACAAAACATGTTCGATCTAGGAAAGTCGAACATGTATAGGGCAGTTCGACGTGTAATGGTCGAACAGTAGAGCTTTGTCCGACTAGTTGTGGTCGAACATTGTGTTTTTTCATTTAATTTTTCGTTCGACCATCTTTGGTCGAACCTTCGCAAAGAAGTTCGACTGTCGTGGGTCGAACTCCAGTCCGAGCGCTCAACAAAACAGGCTCGAACAGAACCGTGAAAACAATTTTGTTTTCCCATTTTTTTTCGTTTTCACACGAATTGAAGAGATTCGAAAAATCCCAGCAGTGATCCTAAGCGAAAAATCCTAACAGTGATCTTGGGTTTGGTCTTGGTCGCACGGAGCAGAGAGGATCGGAGAGGAGAGAGGGTCGCGGTCGGTTGGAAAGAGGAGAGTAGAGAGGTTAGAATGATTTGAGGTGTGCTTAGGAATGATAGATAGGTTTTAGATTATAATAGAAAAGGATATTTTGATCATTTGGTGGGGTGTACTTAGCATTTATGCTAATTTTAATCAATTAAAATATTGTGTACTTAGCACTTGGGGTGTGCTAAGTAAGTCATGGGGTGCATATAGCCGTACCCTTCTTAATTCCTACTCCGTCATGCCTTAATAAAATGTACCATTGTATGCTTGAAACGTCATGGATTTTCATGTGCGTGGTTTGGATAAGTAGAAGTCGTAGTGTGAGTTGAACACTAAGATAGAACATTGAACAATTGAAGCAAAATGTACATCAAGTGCACGAGTCGTAATAGAACATCGAATATTTGTATCAAGGCGTGCATCAGTTCACAACTCATAGAAAATAGAATAATTGTATTAAGGCGTGCACAAGTATATGACTCGTAGAACGTTGAATATCTGTGTCGGATCGTGCATCAAGTGCACGAGGCGTAGGACGTTGAATAATAGTATCGAGGAGTGCATCAAGTGCACGATTTGTAGAATATTGGATAACTGTGCCGGATCGTGCATCAAGTGTATGAGACGTAGAACATTTAATGACCATATCGTCGAGTGCCTCAGTGCATGGGTTGTAGAACATTGAAATACTATATCGAGGCATGCATCTGTGCATGAGTCAAGAATGAGTCATAGAACATTGAAATTGTATCGAAGTGTGCATTGAGTGCAGGAATCGGAGAACATTGAACACTAAGTCCTAGAACATCGAAAGTACGACTTCGTATGCGAAGTGAGTATTTGTTGCACAAATGCCATGGAACTGCTGATTATGCAAATGGGAATAGTGCCTCGGTATGTTCGGGACCTATGGGTCACCGATTTGAAACATTGAGTGGGGCATAGTGTCTCGGTTTGTTTGGGACCTATGGGTCGCCTCTTTGAAACATTATGTTGGGGCATAGTGCCTCGGTGGGTTTGGGACCTACGGGTCGCCATTCAGAATATTAAATTTGGCGTAAGTGTTGCGAAACATTGAGATAAAGTATAGAATATAAGATGAGGCATGTATTTCTGTATTCAGATTTAGATCATGCATGTCTTTATAATTTTTTTAACTGTTCACGCATATTGCGTGGTCATGGACAACTTGTGCGGCTTTCTTAAGACGGTATTACCGGAGCACCGGGAACCGTCCATCCTAGGGGGAAGTGAGATTCATGCTTCAGCGTAAGTGTCACGCCTTGATTCCCAAGATAACTCAGAGCACGTAATACTTCTCCCCAGGCTACGCAACTGTACAATGAATATTGTATTGTACCCTGCGATTGTCGCCTGTAAGGTCCTGGATAGGCACAGTTTTAAGGAACAATCACAGAATTTATCCACAATTACATAACATTCATTCATCCAAAATATTACATTCTTGATCAAGTTTCCCCAAAGCATATTATATACATATATGTTTATAGATCCCTCAAGAAATTTAATTTACATAACCATAAATATAACCAAAATGAAGACTACTATGCTTCAGATCCATGTCATATATAGAGTTCGTCTTCGGTGTACGCCTGACCTTCATTCTGCTCTTCTTCAATCCATAGTGAACAAAACTAGGTCGTTAATACGACGAGCAAGCCCTCGGTCAAAGAAGAGAGTTATGAATGTGGAATAATAAGATAAATGAATACAAAGTAGTGTAAGCTTGAGCAATTAAACTCATACCTTGTGATATTAGTCAAGAAGTAAATAGCTCTCAAGATAATGTTACAAAGGACTTAAACAAGATCTTTCTAGACCTAAATACAATTTAGAGAAACCTTTCTGGATCACACACACTCGCCTAGCATCTCAACAATAACCCCATTTGTCCAGAATCAGGCTCGTACAAAACGGATGGTGCTTAGATCATCCAACCGTCTGTACTATCACATATTGATGTGATTACAAGCAAGATAGCATCATGAATTAGTTTCCGAATCATCTGGGTCGAGTCATCGAATCATGAGCTATAAAAGAAGTTCGTATGACTTGAATAGCTGAATTCGGGGCCTAGATGTCTAATGAATTAACAAGTATTCTGAGCTGAAACTCAGGGTAGTGTGCAAATGGATAGTTGAGCTGAAACTCAGGGCCTGGATGTCCAATTACGATCAAGAAAGTGAGCTAAGCCTCGCCCCGGATATTCGTGCGGCCGCACGAACACCGATTCAGGGACTGATCAATACGAAAATAAAAATTCATATTGCAAAGAAGTCAGTCGAGTGTGATCCAATGGTTTCTCCCCCATCCCAATGCAACCTATTCTAGACATTCGGATTCTATAGAAACTACCCCTTAAACGGGAGTCTTAAAAGTCAAGTCGCATTCAAGTAATAGTTTCGTCCTTACCGAAACTAATAAGGTCCAGGTAATCATTGAAACCAAGAAGGATTCCAATGTATCTATTTGGACAAAATTTTCGAGAATCTCCCGATATTAAATATCGGGGATGGATGGTTCCAAGACCTAGAACTTAAGTCATGAGTTTCTAAGGAGTCCGAATTCACGAAAAAAGACTATCTCTGGAAATTATCAAAAATTTCGGCAGAGTCTCCTTTGTATTTACTGATCTGGAATATTTCCGATATAGGCAAACACAAAGAAGAAATATGGGCACGCCGACCCCTTCGGTGGAGCAACTCTCAACACCGGAAAACACACATTCATATATATATATATATATATATATATATATATATATATATATATATATATATATATATATATATATATATATATATGATTTAGCAAATGACCTCTAGCCTAGTGGTTAGGAGAGATGCATGCGGCCCAAGTGGTCGGGAGTTCGAGCCTCAGTGGAGGCGAGTTCGCCACAAGTACCCATTGCTTCAAAATACATATATATATATATATATATATATATATATATATATATATATATATATATATATATATATATATATATATATATATATATGATTTAATAAACTTTCTTACCATTGTAGGCAAACTAGCAAGCAAGCAATTTTTATTTTGATTATGGCACTGTGCATTACCTAAAATGCAATCAAATCTCAAGAAATACACTTGTTAGTAATGCGAAGATACCAAGATGTAAATTTTTCATTGTTAACATATACTAAGTAATTTGTTTACTTGTGGTATTTGACTAAATTAATCGAAGAGTTCAATTTTGATTTTGTATTTGCTACAATCCACATTTAGCCTCCTAAAGATACCAAAGAAGTTTTAAAATTGAGATTAAGTAAGCGTAGGGTCATCCTAACATATATATACCCCTAATGGCCATTTTTGACTAAATAATGGTGTCAAACATGTCAATTTAGTATATTTCTATAATGCGGACATAATTGAATTATTATGCTAAATTACAACTTGTTAATCTTACATATTCAAGGTTATCCTCAAATTACAATACCATATCAAGGAATGTAAGTTCCATGTAAATAAAAGAAAATTTTGTGTATAGGTTGTGTCCTGTTGTGTCTATATATATATATATATATATATATATATATATATATATATATATATATATATATATATATATATATATATATATATATATATATGTCAAGTATAGATATAATTCTTGGATTGAATCTACATAATACCACTTGAAATTAGAGCTGAAATGTCCATACATTCATATGTGTATTATTCCTAGGTTGTAATTCATGCACACAATTGCTCGTATATACACTCACATATAATATCGAGTCGATGTATCCATTCATGTATTGTGTCCTAATCATTTATTCGCAAAGTACTCATTTGTCTACATATACATATATACATATGTACATCAATTTCAATTTCCAATTACTTATATCCATATATTGAATTTTACCATAACTTAATTAAATTCCATAATTAAATCTCTATCATTTTAATTCATGCAATTTAGGAAATTAGGTTTTTGAACAATTTCTAGGAGAAAGAGAGATGGAGGACTTGCCTTGTTCCTTGATTACTTTCCCTATGAGAAATTCCTCCAAAATCAGGACCTAATACGTAGAATATTGGAATTAGGTTAATAAAATACCCAAAAAAAAGACAATTTAAAATGAAATGGAAAAAAGGAATGAGGAAGAAGGAGAATGTAGAGGAAGAGGATGAGGAGAATGGAGAGGGAGCTGGCCGGCCAGCCAGCGGCGGCGGCCGCCCGCAGTAGCCGTGGCAGCAGCATCTGGCGCAGCAGCAACATCATGCGCAGCAGTAGCATTAAAAAGGGGGGTTCTTTTGAGGAAAAGAAAGAAGAAAAAGGAAGAAGAAGAAAGAAAGAAAGAAGGAAGGAAGGGAAGAATTTACCTGGTAGAGAAAGGGGAGAAGGTGAATTTCTTACACTCTCTCTCTCTCTCTTGATTTATAAAAAGATGTTAGTAGTTTGGAAATGACTGAAATACCCCTTAGGATTTGTCATGAGGGATGAATGCCATTTGGCCTCCTTGTCATGCATGAATGCCACCTAATGTGGAAGTCATAAAATGCAAAAATTGCATTTGCATGAGGGGCAAAAAAAAAAATTGATTTATGGAAAAAAAAAATTAATATAGAAATTTTTTAAAAGATTTGAATTTTTTAAAAATTATATATATATATATATATATATATATATATATATATATATATATATATATATATATATATATATATATATAGGTTATGACAGTAAGGCATTGCGTGACCACAGTTGGGATCATAATCTGAAGTGATAAGGAGCGACCATATGATAGTCCTTCATGGAATAAGTAAACCAATGACCTTCGTATATATAGGTGCCGGTTGGTTGACTGGTGCAGGAACATAAATCTTGAATATCACTTTTAACATGATAGAAAAGGATGGTATGTATTCACCTTGCATCAACGCAAGGGTGAGTGCGTCATGATGGTAAGAAGTCGCCACGAAGCTATATATATATATATATATATATATATATATATATATATATATATATATATATATTGCATGTTTACCATTAGTACATGCTTTACTGCTTACATTATGTCATAAAACTGATCCTAAGGCAAAGATAGAAAGATCACCAAGCAAACTGCATATTTTACAACATTACTTACTGTCAGTTTAGGCGAGTGAGTTTTCGATTAACCAGTACAAGATGTGTACTGTTACCCCAACCCCCCAGGTACTGAAGCAACTTAGATGCGTTGAGGCGTCAGGGCTCTAACTTGTAACGTGAAGATGCGTCCGGGATATAGAAGACATGATGTATGGAACGTCGAGATCCTTAGTGTTCTAGAGAGATAAAGAGTGTTGTAAGCCAACTGGCATATTCATTGGGGGCAATTAAGTGCATTTGTATTTCGTTGTTTATCAACAAAGAGAATTGTTTCGTATACTATGTGTAACTTCAATATGACGCTGCTTTCTTCCGCTGTGAATGTTGTATTTGAGATAACCATTTAAAGATTTTGTTTTCTTGCCTTGTACGAGCGCAACTCTAGACTCGTACTGCATCATGTCCCAGCGAATACGATCGATTCGGCAGAAATTGATACAAGGACGAACTATTCGGCTGGTCGGGACGTGACAATGATGACTTCGAATATCTATATGAATATCTCAATCTTAAAATATATATATGACAACAATATCAATTAATGTTAAGCATGAGCCAAATCTAAGTTGTTATGAAACAAAATTGATAAAAACAATTTTCAGTTAATAAATCTAAATCTAAGTCGAATTTTTAGGCTACATTAGAAGAGGGGGGGTGTGGAATTTGTTCATATTAAGGATATATTTGCCGGACTTATCTGTACATGAAACTCCTCAAGCAATTTGTCCCATGAAACTCCTCAAGCAATGGTGCTTGTTATGAATAAGGAACCACGAATATGGAAGAGAAACATAATGATTGTAGCCAAATGAATCATCGGCTTTTCTCATTAACAATATATATGAAGAAAGAATATAATAGAGATGGTTATAGATAGAAATAAGGACATCCATATTTAGTCTTATCTACAAATTATAATACAAAATGTATTTCCAAAATTCTAAAACTTGAACCAAATAGCGCCTAATTTCTTATTACTTGCTTCTGCTTTTCTTTCCACTATTCTCTAGACTGACGACTCCCATCGAGACTGCATTTTAAAGGACCAATAAGAAAGAGTAAGTAGTGTGTAAGTATATATATCATATGCAATATATCTCCGGTCCAGCCCGGCCCGTTTTCCATCTGGCTCAACTGCATGCACCGGTCCAAGTCTCATGGATATGACGGATGATATATGGCAAACCATTTCAAATCCCCTCCCCTTGCTAAGACTTCCTGTATTTTCACTTCCTTTCAAAGAAAAAAAGACGGGAGGAAAAAAAAGACTTGTGCATAAAGAGGTTCTCGTGTTAGGAAAGAATGCATACTAATCCAGGCAAGACCTGCCTGATGGTCATAGCACTCTACTTGGTCCAGCTGAATGCTAAGCAAACACAACACCACCACCACACACAACTTTTGTCCATGCATCGGCTGCATGGGTCAGAAAAGAAAACATCTGGCAATCCATTCCTGCATCTCCATCCAGACTAGCCAAGAGAACAAGTCATATCCATTCCATCGGTGGCACCTTTGACAACAATCTTGCTCCCCTATGAGGATAGATGAATCCCATCACTTATTATGGAGGAGCTTGTCAGATGCAAGTTATCATATAAACTAGGGTAAATTGCAAAAAACCCTCGTTAGATTCCCGCTTTTTGCACTAAAAGATTTCATGCTCTTAAAATTTCCAAAAGTATGAAATATGCTCATTTTGCCCCCAAATGACAATTTTACCCCTCCCTTCCTCCTTCTTCGACTGTTTAGGCTGTGTTCGCCGGCGAGGAGGAGGAGGGGGGTGCGCTCGCCGACGAGGGAGGCGGAGGGGGGCGGGTCGGGGGGTCGCTCGCCAGCGAGGAGGAGCAGGGGGGTCGGGGCCGGCGAGGGAGCGGGGGGGTCGGGGGCTGGCAAAGGAGGAGGAGGGGGGGTGGGTCGGGTGGGCGCTCGTCGGCGAGGAGGGTGGGGCTTGTTGGTGCTTTTTTTACATGGAGAGAGCTTGCTCTCAACATGCCTTGTAAAATTATAGTCCCACATCGGAAATGCACCATGAGTTATCTCAACATATATACTTTGTTGTGTTGTTGAGAGATGCACATGGGGTGGTGACCCTAAGGAGGGAACCATGTGGGTGATTTTACTAGGAGGTAAGAATAAGGCTCCAAGGATTAAGCATTAATGCTTTTGTCATTCTCTTGGATTAATTCCACTTGGAGCTAAGCCCCAACGGGGCTTAGCGACTCGGACTCGGACTCGGGCTCATGAGGCGTAATGTGGCGTTTTGTTGGCGCACTTTGCACTTAGCACGTCAGCAGTCATGCGGTCTTATGCGGCACATGAGGCACATGCGGTCCATGCGGTCCATGCGGCTCATGCGGGCTGCTGCTGCTGCCGCATAGAGGGATCCGCTGACTGTGCAGATTA
Source organism: Iris pallida (assembly GCA_029216955.1). NCBI lineage: Eukaryota > Viridiplantae > Streptophyta > Magnoliopsida > Asparagales > Iridaceae > Iris > Iris pallida. The sequence continues at coordinate 7,655,672 of JANAVB010031819.1, forward strand.
CAAATCAGTTATGGAAAGGCTGAATCAATGCGATTAATTCAGATCCTATCTTTGTGGGATTTGAATTAATTTCGTGGGATTTGAATTAAATCTCGTTGCTATCTTTGGAATTTGATTCAATCTTTCCATAACTGAAGAGGCGGTTAGGGTTTCCACCCTCTCTCTATAAATACTCTCTTCTAGCCTCCTTTGTAACTACTACGAAAATTACAAGTTAGAAAAGGAGAAAGAGAGAGAGAGTTGCTGCCGCCATTGCAAGTCCATCCGAGGAGTCTGAACAGAGGTGACTTCGAGCGTTCCACAAGTTCTTCAACTTGCTGGTTCCTGGAAGCAGATCGTGTGGGGCGAATCTTGCTTTGAGAAACGGTGTTTTGACACCCCAGCATTGTTCTTCTTCTCATCTCTCTCTAGTTTTATTGTAACTCGTTCTGTCCCAATTGCAACACGTTTGCAAGGAAGAACGAGAGATCTTCTCTTCTCTTTTTCCCTCCTTCAGATTGTAATTTGGCTATTTGATTTATTGTACCATCGTAGATCTTGAGTTTGATCACTGCAAAGTTTTGTGTGACATCTCAGATCTCGATTGCATTTGTTTTTCATCTTTGATCAAGCCCCGGGACTAACAATCTCAAAGCAAGATCCGTATAGATGGAAAACATTAATACTTCGCTCCTCCAATCGGACTTCTGCAAGTTGGAAAAGTTCGATGGAGAGCACTATCAAGTCTGGAAGAGAAAGGTGTACCTAACTCTTCAACTGAAAGATGTTGATCATGTTCTGTTGGAGGAAGAACCCTCTGTTCCAGACACTGGATCTACTGCCGCCATCAACACGGCTACCAAACTCCAGGCCAAGTGGAGAAGGGAAAATAGCATCTGCAGGCTTCTCATCCTGAATGCTATGGAGGACTCCCTGGCAGAATCCTACTCAAAGAAGGAACTTGCGAGAGACATATGGGAGTCTGTGGAAAATCTGTATGAAGAAGATAAGAACATGAGCAAAATGTTTGTGGTTGAAAAATATCACAAATTGCTCTTTGAGGACGAAAAGTCCATGCTGCCACAGGTGAAGGAATTTCTGAAGCTGCGTCAGAAACTGGAAGACGAAGAGATGCCCCTTCCCGACAAGTTTGTCGTCGGAGGGATCGTCTCAAAACTTCCTGCAGGATGGAGTACCTTCTATGCAAGGATGCACAGAAAGAAGCTAGACATTAGCTTGGGAGATCTACTTCAAGAGATCCATGTTGAGGACGAGATGCATTCTCAACAGAAGGTGGACACTCTGTCCAAACAGTTGGCTAAAGCCAATCTTGTGCAGACGAGAGATTCCAAGGGGAAGCAGGCGGCTTCTCATCCCAAGAAGAAGGACTTCGCTAATCTAAAAGTGAAGGGTCCTTCTTTCAAGCAACAGAAGACTAAGTCCCACGTGACTTGTTACAATTGTGGCAAGAAAGGCCACTACAAGAGTGAATACAGATCTAAGCCTAAACAATCAGAGAAAGGTGAGCCTAATAAGGTTTCATTGGTTTCTAACATTGTTGCTATGATCGGACAGGTCACAACTGTGGGGGTTGACTCTGACTGGTGGATAGACACTAGAGCGACTTGCCATGTCTGTTCAGGCAAGGAATGGTTCGTCACGTACCAGCCGATATCTGAGAAGGTTGTCATGGCGAACCAGGCCCAAGCTGAAGTTCTGGGGATCGGGACCGTGGAACTGAAACTCACTTCTGGGAACACTCTGACGCTTCAAGGTGTGAAGCATGTTCCGGCGATTGCCAAGAACCTGATCTCTGGGAGCCTGCTCTGCAACGCAGGCTTGAGGATGGACATCAATGCTGGTCAGATGGTGATGTCCAAGAAAGGAACATACTTCGGGAAGGCTTATCAAACCGAAGGCATGTTTAAAATTCAGCTTGTTAAAGACATTAATGCAGTTGCATTTTCTGATTATTCTCTTGAGTTGTGGCATAATAGACTAGGACATGTTCATTATAAAAGAATTAACAAAATGTCTAGTCTAGGACTTATCTCCAAATGTGGGGGTAAGGTGGAGAAGTGTGAGGTGTGTGCTCAGACGAAGATCACAAGAAAACCCTTTCATCGGGTCAATCGAAGCACAGATCTTCTGGAGTTGGTGCACTCCGATATCTGTGACTTCAAACATTTCTCCACGAAGGCCGGGATGAAGTATTTCATAACCTTCATCGACGACTTCTCAAAATACGCGTTCGTCTACTTGCTCAAGTCTAAAGACGAAGCATTCGAGAAGTTCAGAGAGTTCAGGGCCGAAGCTGAACGGCAGACTGGACAACAACTCAAGAGGTTAAGGAGTGATCGAGGTGGGGAGTACAGGTCTCATGAATTCGCATCGTTCTGCAGAGAACATGGAATCATATGCAAGACTAATGGAGTAGCAGAGAGGAAGAACAGAACGTTGACAGAAATGATAAACTCTATGCTGCTAACCGTGGGTCTTCCTAAATGCTACTGGGGAGAAGCTGCATTGACGGCCACTTTTATTCTAAATAGAGTGTCACATGCAACTTCGGACGTAACTCCTCATGAACTCTGGTTCAAAGTCAGACCTAACTTGAATGTCATTCGAGTGTGGGGGTGTCTGGCGTATGTGAAACTCCCAGATCTGAAGATTCAGAAGCTAGGGACAAGGACTACGAAGGCGATCTTCTTGGGGTATGCCGAGAAGAGTGATGCTCGGAGATTTCTTGATATTGAGTCAAATTATATCATCGAATCTCGCGATGCTGAATACTTTGAAGACAAGTTTGCAAAAGACAAAAACATTGTTCTTTCGGACATTCCGAAAAATGATGGAGGTGCAAATGAGACTGAAATCTCATATGAGCCAGTAGTCCAAGAAGAAGCTGTTGTTGAGGAAACAACTCCTATACCAGAACTTGCAGAGCCGTCAGCTAAGCGAGCGAGAAGACCGAAAGACTTCGGAGATGACTTTGTCACCTATCATGTGGAAGCAGATCCGCTTACCTATGATGAGGCGATGAAGACCAGAGATGCTATCTTCTGGAAGGAGGCAGTGAATGACGAGTTTGACTCTATCACCTCCAACAACACATGGGTGTTGGTAGATCTACCTGAAGGAGAAAAGCCCATCGGATGTAAATGGATCTTCAAGAAGAAGATGAAGGCAGATGGAACTATTGACAAGTTCAAGGCCAGGCTGGTAGCCAAGGGATTTTCTCAGAAACAGGGGATAGACTACTTTGACACGTACGCTCCAGTAGCCCGGATGACCACCATCAGGATGTTAATCGCTCTAGCAGCTATACATAAGTTGGTGATACATCAGATGGATGTAAAGACCGCATTCCTGAATGGGGAGCTGACCGAAGAGATTTACATGCAACAGCCAGATGGATTTGTCGTCAAAGGTCTTGAAGACAAAGTCTGCAAGTTGGTGAAATCATTGTATGGTTTGAAGCAAGCTCCCAAGATGTAGCATGAGAAGTTTGACAAAGTTATTAAGTCAAACGGCTACAGAGTCAGCGAGACGGACAAATGTGTTTACACAAAGTTTGCTGATGGAAGAGGAGTCATCGTTTGTCTGTACGTGGACGACATGCTAATCCTAGGTACGGATATAGGCTGTGTCACAGAGACAAAGAAGTTCCTCTCAACCAAGTTCAGTATGAAGGACTTGGGGGAAGCAGATGTCATCTTGGGCATAAAGATCATCCGGACAGACACTGGAGTAGCGCTGTCACAATCTCACTACATTGAGAAGATGCTCACACGCTATGGGTATAAGGATCTTCTAAGGATCGATACGCCATACAGGTGTGATCATAAGCTGAAGCCAAATTCAAGGGAAAGCGTCAGGCAGCTGGAGTATTATAGCGTTATCGGAAGTTTGATGTACGCAACCACTGCCACAAGGCCTAACATAGCTTTCGCCGTGGGAATGCTGAGTCGGTTCACAAGCAACCCAGGGGTTGAGCACTGGAAAGCTGTGAAGCGGGTGATGAGATATCTCAAGAAAACTCAGACATATGCACTGCACTACAACGGGTATCCGACAGTAGTGGAAGGCTTCAGTGATACTAGCTGGTGTTCAGAGGTGGAAAGCGAGAGATCCACAGGTGGATATGTCTTTTCCTTTGGTGGAGCTGCTATATCATGGAAGTCGAAGAAGCAGACTATACTCTCTCGTTCCTCCATGGAATCTGAATTCTATGCACTTGAAACTGCAGCAGATGAAGCAGAATGGCTTCGGAAGCTCATGTATGATCTTTCAGTGGTTGGGGCTCAGATACCGACGATATCGATATACTGTGATAACCAGGCGACTGCGGCGGTGGCATCAAATGACCTCTTCAACGGGAAGAAGAGGACTGTGCGGTTGAAGCACAGGGCAGTACACGATCTTATCAAAAGAGGTGTAATTGCAGTGGTTGATGTTCGAAGTCAGGAGAACCTGGCAGATCCGTTCACAAAGGGCCTCAAGCGCCAGTTGGTCAATGACACGGCATGTAAAATGGGCTTGAAGGCATTCTGATAGTGTGTCTTTGTAATCCTACCAAAAAGTTTTATGCTATTAGTTCAAAGAGAAATCTACTAGGCATCTAACTTTTGGTTCAAAGGAGGATCACTGACTGGGAAACTATCAGGTAACAGTGGGTACTTGTTCTCTGGAACATGGAAGGGATACGGACCCATAACCACTGTTGTCTACTATGTATTTTTCTGCGAAAAAATAGATCCTGTGGAAGGTTGGCTTAAACGCCTTAATGAGTTCTCAGGCAGAGTGAATGCCTGGTGTGCTTTACAGGAAGCACGGTAGAGCAGCACTACAAGGAGTGAATCTCCATGCTACAGTGGGATGACTCCACCATGAGGTTCCCAGGTAGAGGTAATGCCTCGGCTTTGCAAGCCAAGTCACAGCGGCGTAGCACCGCAAGTAGGCAGGTAGCCTAATGCTGTATGACGTAATTAAAAAATTGTAGACAGCACTACAAAGGGGAGGATGGCCCCATGTTACAGTGGCACGACACCACGATGAGGTACCCAGGTAGGGGTAAAGCCTCGGCATTGCAAGCCATGTCGTTGCGGCGTAACACCGCAAGGAAGCCTTAGGCTTCATGCTGGGTAGTTTGGCACTACAAAGAGGCTTGTGACCTCATGCTACAGTAGTATGACACTACGATGAGGTTCCCAGGTAGGGGTAATGCCTCGGCTTCAGGCCATGTCATAGCGGCGTAGCACCGCAAGGAAGCGCAAGGCTTCATGCCATATCTCTTTAATAAAGAACTCACCTATAGTGTATGGAAAGAGATATCAGGCCGTCTCTTGAGGGTAAACTTGTAGACGCCCAAAATTATACACTGAAACCAGGCTGGCACAGGGCCTTTAATGTGCAGCCAGAAGCACACGTAACTATACTTTGTGAGTGAGAAGAACTACAATTGTGGTACAGAATTCAAGGCGGAGTCCATTCTTGTATCACATTGTTATTTAACCCATGCGGGAAGATTCAAGTCGTCAGCGACATCTATCCTAATGCAAAATGGACAGTTACTGTGGGGAACGCTCAACCCTGGACACATATATATGTTGTGATATGTGGGGGATTGTTGGTGCTTTCTTTACATGGAGAGAGCTTGCTCTCAACATGCCTTGTAAAATTATAGTCCCACATCGGAAATGCACCATGAGTTATCTCAACATATATACTTGGTTGTGTTGTTGAGAGATGCACATGGGGTGGTGATCCTAAGGAGGGAACCATGTGGGTGATTTTACTAGGAGGTAAGAATAAGGCTCCAAGGATTAAGCATTAATGCTTTTGTCATTCTCTTGGATTAATTCCACTTGGAGCTAAGCCCCAACGGGGCTTAGCGACTCGGACTCGGACTCGGGCTCATGGGCTCATGAGGCGTAATGTGGCATTTTGTTGGCGCACTTTGCACTTAGCACGTCAGCAGTCATGCGATCTTTATGCGGCTCATATACGGCCATGCGGTCTTATGCGGCCTCATGCGGCTCATGCGGTCCATGCGGCTCATGCGGCTCATGCGACACATGAGGCACATGCGGTCCATGCGGCTCATGCGGTCCATACGGCTCATGCGGCTCATGCGGCACATGCGGCACATGCGGCACATGCGGTCCATGCGGTCCATGCGGCTCATACGGTCCATGCGGCTCATGCGGTCCATGCGACTAGTTGGCTCATACGGCCAGGCAGCTGCTGCTGTCGCATGGAGGGATCCGCTGACTGTGCAGATTACAAATCAGTTATGGAAAGGCTGAATCAATGCGATTAAATCAGATCCTATCTTTGTAGGATTTGAATTAATTCAGATCCTATCTTTGTGGGATTTGAATTAATTTCGTGGGATTTGAATTAAATCTCGTTGCTATCTTTTGGGATTTGATTCAATCTTTCCATAACTGAAGAGGCGGTTAGGGTTTCCACCCTCTCTCTGTAAATACTCTCTTCTGGCCTCCTTTGTAACTACTACGAAAATTATAAGTTAGAAAAGGAGAAAGAGAGAGAGTTGCTGCCGCCATTGCAAGTCCATCCGAGGAGTCTGAACAGAGGTGACTTCGAGCGTTCCACAAGTTCTTCAACTTGCTGGTTCCTAGAAGCAGATCGTGTGGGGCGAATCTTGCTTTGAGCAACGGTGTTTTGACACCCCAGCATTGTTCTTCTTCTCATCTCTCTCTAGTTTTATTGTAACTCGTTCTTTTAGGGTGTGAAAATTATGACACGCTGACATAAGACTCAGTCCAAGTCATACGCTCAAAGCCATACGCTCAGTCCAAGTCATACGCTCAAGGCCATACGCTCAGTCAGGGCCATACGCTCATCCAAAGGCCGTACGCTCAGTGAATATTTTATTATTTTTTGAGATGACAGCACAGCATATATTTAATAAAGGATGAATCTGACACTTCGTTTTTCGTGCAAAGACAGCTGTCCAATGGAGACTAGCCGTCGTATATGTTTTCGAAGAGTCGGTTTTGTCTTTTACGAGGACAGCTCAGCATTTCTCATAAATGTAAAAGCCATCATTACTGTCAGTTTTGACAGTCTGTCAGCCATCATATCCGCAGTCACGACGCTCGAGAAGATTTTGTCAGTTATTGGAAGATATGGCGTATCAAAGAAGATTGATGATGGCCACGTGTCTACTTATTCAAACATGCCACGTGTCTACTTATTCAAACATGCCACGTGTCTACTTATTTCTTAAACTAAGTGAGCGTATGGATCTTATACGACTTCTTCTAACTAAGTGAGCGTATGGATCTCATACGACTTCTTCCAACTAAGTGAGCGTATGGATCTCATACGACTTCTTCCAACTAAGTGAGCGTATGGATCTCATACGAGTCCTTCTCAAACAAGTGAGCGTATGGATTCCATACGACTCCTTGACAAGTGAGCGTATAGTTTCCATACGACTCCCTGTCAATAATGTGAGCGTATCAGCTTTATATGGTTCTACGCTGTCCAAGTAAGCGTATGCAAGACATGTGCCTTCAAAGCTAGCGTATGACTCTTCTTCTAAGGCAGCGTATCACAGCAGTTATGTCCAGAATGGTTTTCAACGAGCAGTTAACACATGTTCTCACGTGTCCTGTACTCAGTTATCCACTTCTTCAGAAGTTATGCAACGTGGCATTCATGCCATCAATCTCTCCTGAATATCCTCCACTACTTTTAACCGCACGCTAATGTGTCTCCATCAGAATTTGCCACGCGTCCCTGCACTTATGCACACGTCAAGTAACTACCTGAGCGTATGCTTAAGGACAGTTATCCTGAACTCTATAAAAGAGTGTTTCTTCATCTTCATCAAACACTACAGTCAATTTTCAGAGAGAACAGAGAGATTGCCCAGTTGCTGTCCAAGTTCTTCAAAGTTCGAGTCTTCTTCATCGCATCGTCCAAGGGATAAAGTAATCGTCTTCTAGATTAGATTCCTACAGTTGTAATTTTCTCAGATACAAAATAAATAAAGTGAATTTATTTATGGAAAACAAATTGGCGACTCTGCTGGGGATCGCTGTCTCCTCCAACGAGATAGCAACAACTCAATGCGATACTTCGTCGATCGGCTTGACGAAGAAGACGATGGTTGTACAATTCGACCAATCGGCTTATGAAGAAATGCTCAAGGCGAAGGAGGGCCGCACTGCTTCCTCCGCTCTTCCTGCTGCCAAGAAGAAGGGACGCTCCGTCTATGTCCCTAAGTCTTCTGCAGCAGTCCGAGACGCTTCTGTCACTTCTCATGCTGACAAGAACATGTCTTCAACTTCCATGAAGCACAATTCGGCTTCTCTGAACACGGCAACAGTGGCTTCTCCTAGTCACGCTGACAAAATTGGTTCTTTAACCAAGTTAGCGTGTACAAGGAAAACCATCTCTGGACAAGTCAAAGTCCCTTCTCCTTCTACTCTTACGACAGCAGTCGGCTCTTTAGCCATTGATGACTCTGAGCGTATGGTATTCAAAGGGCAGCGTACGACAAAGGCAGCGTACAAAAGCCAACATCAGGCAGCGTACGCTAAGCCAAAGCCAGCGTATGCTAATAAAAAGGCAGCGTATGACCAGAAGTCCAAACTGAAGTCAGCGTATGCTAATAGATACAGTCCTTTGACTGTTTCTCAAAATCAGGCTGGGGGTTCTCTTCCACAGAACATACAAATGATTCCCCTCAACTTGCACATCTTGTGCCAACCAAGGAGAAAGACTCTTTAGTCAACTCCTCTACTCCTAAGGTCTTTACCTCTGGAGTTAATTTGACTAGTACTCTTACTAGATCAAACAAAGGAAAACGCCTTTTGGCTAATTCCTCTAAAGATGGATTATTACCGACTCCCAGTCGAAATAATACCCATCTTCCTTCTTTCCAAATTTCTCGATCTGAGAAAGGTAAATTACAAGTATCCAAGACTGATATCAAAGTCAGATCTCCTACGGATCTTCGTAACAAGCTTAATCAGAATCGTCTCGGTTCCACTGAGACAAGTATATTAGACCCTGATGCAGAATATGCCAAGAACTATGTGGCTCAAATTAATCAGTCTTATACACTCAGGAACCAAGAAGACAGAAGAACAAAAGACAAGTTTCTACACAGAAACTATCTTCAAGTACTTCCCAATCTGTTCCTACAGATCGCCGGGAGTATTTGCAAAATAAACGGAGAATTGACACTCCGTCAGGTTATGATATTGCTCATATTTGTCATGAAAAGCATGGTTGCAACTTCCAACCTCGAGTTGTAATTCAATGTTGTTGTTCACCAAAAAGACAATCTATTTTCGAACGGATTCAATATGAACCAATGTTGGATGAAGATGAACCTCTTTATGCTTCTGTCAACATGACCTCCAGAAATATTGGGAGTAGCATACGGTCTGATGCTATATCAGACTCTGAAGATGGTGTTTATCTCGGCACCCGATCCAGGACCGGAGCCTTGGCCAGAGCCTCTTCTTCTTCTCATCCAAGTGGTAATCCGGAGATCACAGAAGACTTCCTTGGAGAATCTAACTTTCCAGTATTGACTCCCGTAAATAGCCCCGGGAAAGATACTGATTCACACAGTGATGATTCAGAACAGACTGTTTCATCATCTATTCCTCGAATGATTACCACTTACATGGCAGAGGGCAATCATGAACCTTCGACTAGCACCGAAGCTCATGAACAAAGGATTTCTTCCTTAGAACAACAGTTGTGAGCTATGGCAGATACATTGAATGCTATGCACACTCTTATGCAAGCTCAGCATCAAACTCAGCAAGTCCAACAGACAGCTCCTCCAGTTATATTAAATACTCCTGTTGTTCCAAACCCGGAACCCTCTACTATTCCGGGGGTACAATCTAATGTTCCTGTACAACCCACTCCAAGTCAGTCTGGAGCTGGGGGTGGTACATATGCTGCAGTCCCTCCTCCCAATTACACTCAACAAGTTACAATTCCCCAATCCTCTGGAATTATTTCTGAAGAGTTAAAGAATCTTCGAACTCAATTCGAGGCATTTAAACAGAAGGATAGTTTGCAAAGGTTAGGTATCAAGCAACCTTACCCGATAGAATGGAAGCAGGTATCGTATCCACCAAAATACAAACCTCCGACCATCTCTTTTTTTGATGGGACAACCTCCCCAAGTCAGTTCATTAATCATTTTGAAGTAATGACTGATCAACTGCAACCAAGTGACGCCCTCCTTACTCGGGTGTTCGTTGGATGTCTCAAAGGAATGGCTTATAAATGGTATAGAAGTCTCCCTGACGGGTGCATTACCTCATTTGCCGGTTTCAAGCAAATGTTTCTTGAACGATTCTATGAAGGGCTCAACGACATGACCATGTCAGCCCTCATAAGAATTAAACAGAAAAATAATGAAACCACCGAGGACTTCATTGAAAGATTCAGAAGAGAAGCCCTCAAAATGCCTCTCGGAACTCCCGATGCTGTTACCATCGACACTTGCAAGTCGAATCTCTTACCAATTATCAGCATGTGGACAGGGTCCACTCAGTTCCAAGATTGGCCTTCTTTCATTGTCAGTACCAAGGCTGCCGAGGTCAGTGCTGAGACCTTCAAGGGTCTGGGGATACAAATGGCTCCCAAGGAATCAAATCAAAGTGCTAGTAATAGTCCTCGACCTAATAATCGCAAAGGGAAAGAAGCTCTTGAAGTTAATCTCCAAAGCAGTAGTCAAGAGGTAAAGACTACCCAAGCTACTCCAGCTCCAACAAATCAACAACAGAGACCTCCTCGGCCGAAGGAAGAATATTCTTTCGACGATGATGATGTTCAGGGTATCTTTGAATGCTTGCTCAAGGGTAATAAGATTCAATTGCCAGAAATTAAAAGCCTGATGAAGCCAATAAGACAGATCATCCAAAATACTGTCCATATCATAGAATGCTGGGTCATACAATCCGGTCTTGCTATGTATTAAAAGGGAAGATTCAAGAGATGATTAAATCAGGAGCTGTGACATTAACACCCAAAGACAAAACAGTCACAGCAAATGCAATTTCAATGCAGTTCGGTGACTTCCCTCCCTTAATGGTAGAAAGTAGGATTGTTTCTATCCCCAAAGCAACTCTCGAAGTTGTAAACATCCCACTAGCACAGAATGACGGACTTGTTTCTGTCACGACCAAGAAGGGAGAGATCATGTGGATTCATCCAGATTTAATGACGGAGTTTGAAACGTCTTCCTCTTCTCCTCGGAAGACTCCATCATCTAAAAAGAAGCTCGGGAAGACTAAGTCATGCAATATGACTTCTAGTTTCACACCCGATTTTTATCTAACTTCTACTTTCATCTCAGCAGGAAATTCACTCCCTACGGAGATAAAATCTGTACCTTAATTTGAAGATAGGTATAAGCCTGCTTTTCATCTATACAGTTCACAATCTCGTGAATTGATGGCAAAGATGGGTTATGATCTAGCCACTGCTCCTGGTTTGAACTCAGGCAAGGGACTCCGAGCACCTTTGGCCATCACTATGAGACATAATCAATCTCGTGTTGGCCTTGGTTTTTGGAATGAAGCTCTCATCAAACATAAAAGAACCAAGAGCAAGATAAAAAATTGCAACATGGTTCCATAGACCCGGAACCAGAATCTGAAGTTGAAGTTCATGCTGGAACTCGGTCAGGAAAAATATATCTGAAAGATTATGCTGAAATTCCTGAAGAAACTTCTGACGTCCCTCCAGTTACAGCTTCAACACCAATCTCTACTGAAGAGCCTTTGAATGTTCCTGTTGAGACAGTTCCTTCTAAACCAACGGCAGCTGACAAAGGCAAACAACAAGTCCGCTTCGACAAACCATTGAAGAAGTCATCTCCTACAGGACTTGAAAAGCCTTATAATTTTGATATATTGGCTCAACTAGCCAATACCCCAGCTAAATTATCAATCTTTGAGCTCTTACGCCTCTCTAAAGAGACTCGAGAAACTCTAAGTGAAGCACTACTGCAAGCAGAAACCTGCCTAACTCTTCTCAAGAAGTTGGAAACAGAATCTGTTTCTCATTGCCATAATGTATTGGAATTTATTCCAAACATTACCTTTACGTAGGACGATATGCTGCTAGAGGATAATCGACATGACCGTCCTTTGTATCATACAGGATATATTGATTCTATGAAGGTTGATCGTCTCTTGATTGATCTAGGATCTGCTCTCAGTATTATGCCAAAAGCTATGCTAGACGCACTGAAGATACCTGTACATAGCCTTTCCAGCACTATCACTACCATCTTGGGATTTAATCAAGGAAAAAGTGAGCCTTTGGGCAAGATTCGCCTCAAATTTCAAATAGGCGATCTTCGCACTAAAGTTACTTTTTACATCATCGACAATCATGGTTGCTCATACAATGCTCTGTTGGGGAGACCATTCTTGCATGAACATAATGTCGTTCCTTCGACTCTTCATCAGTGTTTCAAATATGTTGATGATAATGGAGAAGTTCAAAAGGAGGTTGCAGATCTCTATCCATTCAAAGGAGTTGAAGCTTACTTCAATGACGCTCGCATGTACAAAGATGAATACTCAAAAGTCTTGCAAGGTATGGATAATGATGATGAGATAGCAAAAGTTGGCACTTTTGTTATTCCTGTAAAAGGGCGTATCACTCCTCCGCAGTCTGTTAAATCATCTGAAGAAGGCTCACTGATAATTCCTGTCAGTGGACGTACTACTTCATCATCTGCCCAAGCTCCACAAGGTTCACTGATAATTCCTGTCAGTGGACGTACCACTCCCCCTTTATCTTCTCAGGCTAGACCAGATACTCTAGTCATTCCAGTCAGTGGACGTACTACTTATCCACGATCTTCTTCAAGGGAGCTCACCTCTTCTGAGCCTTTTGTTATCGATCTTAATCGAAACAAAACTTCTGATCGCTCTTCCTCTCCCCCTTTTGTCATTAATTTGACTAAGCCTGATAAGGCTCAGCCTTCTGTTGTAATACAGTATTTAATATTAATGAAGCATCTCCTTTGCAGTATATTGATGTCTGTGATCATGTACAAAGTTATTTACAATTGCTAGATAGCTTAGAGTCACTAACTATAGGGGTTGTTCAACTCTTTATACAGACGTATTATTGGAATCCATACAAAAATCATACTTCGTGGTCCCTGCTAAAAAGAAGGGAGAAAATCCAATCTTCTTTTATAAAGGACCCCAGAATCCTCCTAACTTGGAAGAAGATGACATAAACGACGATACTGGAAGGTTACAACTGCATCGCTACAGTCAACAATCCAAAAATATCATTAAGAATATGGGTTATGACTTTAGAACCAGTCTCAATAATGGAAAAGGAAGAAGAATGCCTGTTCGAATTCCTCCATTAAAATACGGAAGGACAACATGTGGTTTAGGTTACATTACTCCTACTTCCTTTATCAACATAGTCCATAAAGATTCAAAATCCGATGAAGACGAACGATCTGAGTCTTCTGATTCCCTCTCTTGGGATTCTGACACGAGTATTGGCGATATCCATCGTTCTATTCTATCCATCAATATGGTCTCCGTTGATGGCCCGCAGGAAAATGATGAAGATGAGGATGATTTTGAAATATCATCCGAATCGGAACAATGGGCTCAAAGATTAGATAATCAATGGAAATTCAGGTTCGAGCAGAGGGAACCTCCTACCGAAGATAAACTGATCCAAATTGATGTTGGTGAAGAAGGTTCTCCAAAACCAATATTCATCAGTGAAAGTCTTTCAGAAATGGATAAGCAAGACATGATCAAGCTTATTCGTGATTATATCGATGTCTTTGCATGGAGTTACGAAGATATGCCAGGGCTAGATCCGAAGATTGCAATGCACAAACTCAATATCATGCCAAATGCTAAACCGGTTAAACAACAACAGCGACGATTTCGTCCAGACATCATGGATGCAATTGAAGCTGAAGTCAACAAGCTTATGGCTTCTGGATTTATTCGAGAGGAACAACATCCTGAATGGGTGGCTAACATCGTTCCTGTCCTTAAAAAGACTGGCAAGATCCGGGTCTGTATAGATTTTCGTGATCTCAATGCGGCTTGTCCTAAAGACGAGTTTCCTCTTCCAATTACTGATGTCATGATTGATAACACATGTGGTTTCGAACGAATGTCATTTATGGATGGGTATTCGGGATACAACCAGATCAAAATGTTTCCAGATGATGAAAAACACACTTCCTTCAGAACGCCGATCGGTACATACTGTTATACAGTGATGCCGCTTGGTCTCAATAATACAGGAGCAACATATCAGCGAGTAATGAGCATTATATTTCGCGAACATCTCCGGAAAATAGTCGAATGCTATGTTGATGATATTGCGGTCAAAAGTCGACGAAAGGAGGATCATATCCAAGATTTGAAGACTATCTTTGATTTAATGCGTCAGCATCAACTTAAAATGAACCCTACTAAGTCCTTTCTGGGCGTCTCTAGTGGTAAATTTCTCGGCTTCGTCATTACCGCTAAAGGTATACACGTGGATCCCGAGAAGATCAAAGCCATTCAAGAGATGCGTCCTCCACGCACCTTAAAAGAGCTACGAGGATTTCAAGGAAGAATTGCTTATATCAGGAGATTCATTTCTAACTTATCAGGACGCTGCAGACCATTCAACAAACTTCTGAAGAAAGGTGTATCTTTCGTCTGGAACGAAGAATGTCAAAAAGCATTTGACGATATTAAACAGTATCTCATGAACCCTCCAGTTTTGGTACCTCCCGTCTCGGGGATACCATTCCTTCTATATGTTCGAGCCATGGATCATTCTTTTGGTGCATTACTTGCCCAAAAAAATAAAGATGGCCATGAACAGGCTATTTATTATCTCAGTCGCACAATGACGGGTGCTGAACTGCGTTATTCTCCAATCGAGAAAGAATGCTTAGCTTAAGTTTGCTGTTCAGAAAACGCGACATTATATTATCGGTCAAACGATTCATGTCAGGATTATGATGAAGAAACCTGGTATTCTCAACTCCAGACTAGCTAATTAGGGAATCTTGTTAGCTCAATACGATATGCATTTATTCTTCAGAAGTCAGTTAAAGGACAGGCTCTTGCTAATTTTCTGGCTGCTCATGCAATTCCAGAAGATTCTAAATTATATGATGAGATTCCTGACGAAGTCTTGGATTCAAATATGATTTCTGAAGAAGTTCCTACCTGGCGTCTATTCTTTGATGGAGCATCTAGAATAGGTCCTAACGGCGATATTGTCGCTGGAGTTGGGATTGTTCTTGTATCCCCAGAAGGACTAACTATTCAGAGGGCTTATTCTCTAGATCAATCATGTTCAAACAATGTAGCCGAATACAATGCATTACTCATTGGTCTTCAACTTGCTAAACATCTAAATATCAATATTTGGAAGTTTTTGGAGACTCCAAGCTTATTGTCAATCAGATCAGAGGAACGTATGAAGTCCGTCACCAGGATTTGATACCTTATCATCGAGCAGCACTCTCTATAGCCTCATCTTTTGAAGGTTTCTTTATTGAACATGTTTGACGAGCCTATAATGCAGAAGCTGATGCTTTAGCTAATCTTGCTGCTGTATTAGCTATACCAATCAGACGTCAGCAAGTGATAGTGGTTTATAACCGAGAACTATTCTGTGTTGAGAATAATTTGGCTTTGGCTTTTCCCTATAAACCAGACGAAGATTCTTTCAACCTTGATGCTGGATTAAAGTTTGACAAAATATCCCCGTCTTCTTCCGATTCTACTATGGAATATGTCTTTTCTAATGAAACAGAAGCCATAATTGAAGACTGGAGACGCCCGTTTCTAGATTTGTTTTGTATGATATACTTCCTGATAATCCGAGTGAAGCAGCGTCTATTCGACGTCGATCTCTCAGATTCTATTATAATCATACGATGAAAACATTATATCGTCGGTCTTACGACGGTCTTCTCCTCCGATGCATTGCTGGTGAAGAAACACAACAGATAATCCGTGAAGCACAAGATGGTGTTTGCGGAGCTCATCAACCAGGTCCTAAACTTCAAGAGCGTATCCGACGTATGGGTTATTATTGGCCCACAATGGTGGCTGATGCTATTCAATATGCTCGGAAATGTAAAGCCTGTCAAATTCATGCAGACTTTATCCATCAACCGTCAGAGTTCTTACACCCAACAGCGGCATCATGGCCCTTTGAAGCTTGGGGCATGGACGTCATTGGTCCCATCAACCCACCATCATCAAGAGGACATCGGTTTATTTTAGCAATAACCGATTACTTTTTCAAATGGGCTGAAGCAATCCCGTTATCCGAAGTTAAAACTTCTAGTGTTATCAACTTTGTCAAACATCATGTTATCTATCGATTTAGTGTTCCTTGGCGTATTATCCATGATAACGGACCGCAGTTCGTCAGTCAGAATTTACTCGATTCTGCGACGATCATCGATTAATAATTAGCTTCTACAGCATACAATCCAGCAGCTAATGATTGGCAGAAGCTTTCAATAAAACAATCATCAAACTCTTGAAAAGTTCGTTTCTTCCAACAAACGCAACTGGAGCGAGAAGCTTGGTGAATGTTTATGGGCCTACCGTACCACAGTTCGCAATGCGACCGGATGTACACCTTTCTTTAATATATGGGTGAAGCTGTTTCCCCTTGAGACCCAGATTCCTTCTCTGAGAATTGCAATCTCCAATGAACTGACAACAGAAAATAATGATCGTCTTCGACTTCAAGAGTTGGAAGCTCTAGATGAAAAACGATTGTATGCTCAACAAAATATCGAGCTGTATCAGGCCCGAATCTCAAAGCTTTTAACCGAAAGTCAAAGTCAGAGCATATCAGAAGGAAGAACTGGTCCTTACTGTCAGACGTCCTATGACCATGACACATATGAGCAAAGGCAAATTTGATGCAAAATGGGAAGGCCCATTCGTAGTAAACAAAGTCTTCTCCAACGGAGCATACCAGCTTGCCTCTATGGATGGGAAAGTCATGATGATGCCTATCAATGGCAATTCTTAAAGAATATTTGTATAATATTTTCATTATTACCATTCCCCAGCAAATATAAAATTCTTCTCTCAAAAGTTATTTCGATCGTTATCCCCAGAGGAAACTGATATTCCACCATGTATCATCTTCCCAGAGAATTTGATATTTTGTTTTATTAGATCCCCAGTGGTTTTAATAAAGATCTTGTATAGAAAATCATGTCCATATTACCTCTGAATTTTCTATCAGTATGTATCATATTTTCTATTTTAGGAAAATGATATCTCGTCTTTTGATTTCCGAGTCCAAAGATCATGGAAAATATAATTCAAGATACTTTATATCTGAATTCTGTTTCTCTAATCAGTATTAAACTAAAAAAAAATCTTTGGTTTAATATCATGATAGAGTTACAAAGTTTATTTGTATATTCTATTCTATTGAAATATGTCATGTATTATTTACCTCTGAACATGTTTTCTACAAAAGTGTCATCCACAGAATTGAAATCAAGCCAAGATGTTCATTTCTTTAATAAGAATCAAAACATTGCTTACAATTGGATTTCAAAAAAAAAATTTCAGTACATGAAAAATGTAAAAGAACTATTTAGGAGGTGTAATGATCTCCTGAATACGAATGATTACATTATTCATCTTCTCATCATGAGCTTTCTTGATTCGCTCTGATGTTTCAATTCCAATCCTCCGTTGGTCATATTCCACAATAATAGAACTACGGCGATTGGTTTCTTCAATCTGATTGATTTGCATTAATTCTCGCTCTTGCTGTAAAACTTGACAGCGTTCAGCTTCAGATTGACGATCAGCAGCAATCTTTGATTGTTCTTTCTCCACAGAGGCAATTTGCTCCTGAATACGAGCTAGCTCTTCCCTCAATTTTCTAAGCTCCTCAGCTCTTGACGCTTCATCCTTCTCTAAGCGCTCCATATTCTGACGAGTACTTATTATTTCTTCGTCTTTTGCCATTAACTCTTTGGAAGATTGAGCGAGAAATTCTGTCAGAGCAATATGCTGAGCTTGAGCTTCATTCTCCAATTGAAATTTTCAGCTGCAGTCAGAGATTCAATATCCTCCTTTTTAGTCTCCCAGTATTTTTGGATGTTGGCTTCTAAATCATTCAGGAGATGTTCAAAGAAGACACATTGAGCCTCATAACCAGATTGTCTCAAGGCTGAACGTGGGAAACTAGTCGCTTCTCGAAGACTCGAAAAGGGCATAGTCTCATCTTTCATGAGTCGCCTCGAATATGTATCCAGATATGTATAAATAATATCTGAATACATCCCCATGACTTTTGCTATCCCTGTGTCAAAACTGGGAGTCGCTGCAATAATAGGGGAAGGAGCAGGAGGAGCTTCTATTCTTGGAGCTGAAGTTAGTGCCTTTGGAGAACTCGGCAGATGGGAACTCCCCTCACCCACTTCAGTTTGAACAAGTGGGGCTTGAGTAGAACTCATAGCCGGTGCAGTTCCTACAGCTGTTGAAATAAAAGAAGCATGATCAAAACCAAAAGATAAATAAAGCAGAGACAAAACTTTGATGAATAAAATATTACCTGGAGTTGGTTCATATTCAGTCTCCTTCGGATCATTCAATCCGGCTTTTAGTCTGTTCAGGGTACTTTCTGACACGGGATTTATTTCACTGCTTCCCACTCCAGAAGTACTCGGAATTTGAACTTCAATTTCCAGATGCCTCTCCGGCTCTGGTGTCAACCCTGAGTGTTGACCAATGGTCTTCAGTGCATCGATTGGTGTTTTAGACGGTGATTCATCGTCTATCTCTATGTCTTCTTCTCCAGACGAATGCGACGACGGTTCATAATCAACTTGTTCGCTCTCTGAAGCTTCAACAATTGGATTGAGAGGAGTGGCTTCCTTCACTGATTCTCCCGAAATCAGTAAGTCATTATCCGTTTCAGTCTGATGCTCGGCCTCTGCCGCAGGTTGACTAATTTCCTGCGCATCATCGGCCATTGATGGAACTGAGCCTATATCAGAAGGCCTAGAAGACCCAGCAGTTTCAGGAATCTCTTCTTCTTCTGTCTTTACAGAGAAATCAAAAGCAGCTTGCTTTTCTGCAGCCAATCGCATAGCACGATCGGTGGGACTCTCTGCATCCAGACAAATTACGGATTTAGTTTTTTGAAACTATTACTTTCCTTCCTATTCTTCTGGTTAAAGGAACAGTAGGATAATTGTCTATTGGATCACTACCTGCTTCATCAACATCTCTGGCTCATTCAGAAACAGGAGAATTCCCGGGAATAGTAATTCCTCCGCGACTTCGAGTTTCTGCTCGAGTAGCTCTTTTTACGGCAGGACCTGCAGCACCTTTACTCCTCTTCCTCTTCGGGGTATTGTCAATAGATATACTTTCTTCAGCACTCCCGATAGGCACATGCAATGGTTGATGAAGGTCATCAGAGAAAAAAGTTTCCAAAACATCATCATCAACTTCATCGGTGGCCAGAGGATCTTCTTTGTCATGACAATCCCTAGGCAAAGCGGATTTGGTTGATTTCTTTTCAACATGAATAAAGCTTCTACCTAAGATGCTAAATTTTTCATCAATGGTATTAGCTGATACATAAAATCTGGCATAGGACGCCAATATCTTAGCTCCTCTTCGATAGTTGACCGGATCTGGCATAGAAAAGGTAGCCCCTGTACCTTTGGCAATATAATATAGCCAAGCTCTGGCACCATCAACCAACCCGCCTTGATGAGCAAAACACGTCGTTGCATTGCCCACATGCAACTGATCGTAACCAAATTGACGAGCAAATCTGCTCGGAAGATATGGCTCTAGATATGTGATGTTGTCACGGCGGCAAATTAAATGAGATGGCCTGATTCTCTTTAGCCATTCATGTTGGACATCATCCAACTCATTAGCACCAACGCCGTCAATCAATCTCCCGGGCATGGTCTCATAACCAATAGGGGGAGGAACACAGGTGAAGCTCCATAGTTCTCCCCTGTTCAAACTGGTTTCTGCAATCGGTTAAAGTATCATATCTCCATTTCGGTATGTGCTTGTACCTTTCAAGGAAAGTGTCATCTGGCCTAGCCATCCCAGCACTCATCAGAGATTCAAAATGAAGAAGCAGCCATCCAAACAAGTATGTAAAGGGCATTTCTACCCGAGGAAAGGACGTCAGGCTCTTCCGTGCCAATTCGAACATCCTATCTGTGTATGCCCTTAATCCGGCATTCAGACGGCAGGTCATTGCCGTTAATAGATCCATCTTATACCCAAAAACCAGCCGGACTGCTGCGAAGACGACTCCTCTGTGCATCCTGTCTGCCGAACAGGTGCCAGGAACTACGAATTTCCTCAGCCAAAGAGATATGAAACCGGCCAGATGACCTTCAACGGACAATTCTCGGCCACCCTGTTTAATATAGGTTTCAAACCTATCACCCGGCCTTGTAGCTGTCGATGTCTTCTTCGACGACAATGTCATCATGATTAGTCTCCCGGATTAATCTGTTAATCTCGGCTTGACTCAAGGGCTTGAATTTACCGACATACTGCTCGGTCTTTTTCTTCTTTTGGACTTCGTCAGTGCGGCCTTGAAACAAATAAGCCATCCACTTCGAAGAATAACAATTGGAGTCCCCCTCTCCACCTTGTCCCTTATAAAAAGCTTTACAGATGCTGTAATGACACATTAATTCTTCAAATACATAAAGAATTAGTGGGTTGGCTACAGAGATCTTATTCATTTCGTCAACAAAAGGGATATATTCTTCATATGGCAAATCTGCCGTTGGTAGCTGAGATATATATGCCATTTCATGAAGGGCGAATCCCATCTCGCCCTTTGGGGTCATGAAGGTGCCGGTCCGATAGTTATATCTCTCCGCTAATGCCAAAAACAGATCCGGGTTCGGTTTGAAACCATAAGCAGTACACTTAATGGCATCATATAAACCTATCGCCTTCAACTGTGCACCGAAGTTCTGCAAAATCCATCTCACTAGAGCAGTCCATCTAGTGTTCTCTGGATTTACTAGACCAGTCAGCCTCATTGACTGTTTTGGGTAGATGGCATTCTTTAATTGAGCAAATTCGTTGGCAAAAATTGGGACTCTGACTGGCTTCAGCAGTGCCGAGTCCTCAGGAGGGATGGTGGCAGGTAACAGTCCTCGCAGAGATGTGACATGTGGTTCAGTACCACTGCGGAACCTTCCTTGACGATATCCAATCCACCCAGCCTTAGCTTGTCGGGATGGAGTAATATCCCACTTCATCTGTCTTTGCTGGCCCGAATGGAATAAACGGGCTATGTTGATACTCTTTGTCAAACCAGTCAAATACATAGGCTGATTTACATCACCATCCCTATAGTAACTGTATGATACTTTGTCCAGAGCATGCTGGGAATTCATGTCAATAGCATCTCCAAAAAGGAATGCTGGCTTCAAATGGGCAACACCATCTACACTTTGTAACGACAGTCCACTCATTAGGTTCAGCAAAGTATCATCCTCCTGATTGGTCAACAGAGCTATTCTTGTGGAAGGTCCGTCAAATTGGGGAAAACGAACATGTGATAAATCACTTCTATAATTATTTCCCATACTTCCTTCAAATTCTGCTTCCTGAGCCAGAATATCCACTGCAAATGAAGAATAAAGTATTAGAAATCTTCAATGTCAAGAGATGATAAAGTTTAAACATACGCTCAGTTTTTACTAAGCGTACAGCTCAATATACGCTCAGTTTTTACTAAGCGTACAGCTCAACATACGCTCAGTTTTTTACTAAGCGTACAGCTCAACATACGCTCAGTTTTACTAAGCGTATAGCTCAACTTACGCTCAGTTTTACTAAGCGTATGGCAGACTCAAGGCTCAGCATACGCTCAATTTTCTTTAAGCGTATGGTAGATTCAAGGTTCAGCATACGATCAGTTCAGTATACGCTTAGTTTTCTTTAAGCGTATAACAGATTTTATCTTAAGTGAATGGTTTTTAAAGTTCAGTTTATGATCAGTTGAGCATATCAGCGTATGGTTGACAAGATGATCATTAAAAGTTTACGCTAACACAGGAGTTAGCGTATCTCAATGGGACAAATTGCCATAGCATATTCTTTTTAAAGATAGTGTATTTTGATATCTCTATTAAAATACGCGTATCTTACAGATATATGCTCCAAACATATTTTTCGTAAAAACGAAAAACATGGAATACGGCTAAAACCCTAAAGAGGGAAGCGTATTTGCTGACGTATTGACCCTAAAGAGGGATACATTTTTTGAGTTTTGTTCTAACCAGAGCCCTAAAAAGGGAATAGTTATTTGTTCATCATCTTCGTCCTCACCATAAAGAGGTTTCAATGGCCGTTCACTGCGTGAAACACGCTGACTGGCCGTCTTCTTGGTAGTGGCAGTGTCGACGGCAGGATGAGATGACTCTTCAGGGGCTTTCCCCTTTCCTTTCGCAGCAGCATCAATCTTGGGTGCCATTAATGGAGATGGAGTTGAAGACGAAGAAGAAGAAGAAGAAAGATCTTGAGTTTCTGAAAGCTCTTTTCTCTCTCGAAGGCAAAAGCTCTGGTAAAGAAATAAAATAGGTTTTGGAAGACCTATTTATAGAAGAAAGAAAGTAGTTCAAACGGCGGATATTCTTTAAACAAAATCCCTAAAGATTTGCACTGATATTGAGGAAGATAACAAACTCATGCCATCGTGTCAGGACTTATTCTCACTTTAAAGTTCAAAGTAATTTTGAACTTTTGAAATTCATAAAGTTCGAAAACTTTGAAGGGGGTCTTGTAGGGTGTGAAAATTATGACACGCTGACATAAGACTCAGTCCAAGTCATACGCTCAAAGCCATACGCTCAGTCCAAGTCATACGCTCAAGGCCATACGCTCAGTCAGGGCCATACGCTTATCCAAAGGCCGTACGCTCAGTGAATATTTATTATTTTCTGAGATGACAGCACAGCATATATTTAATAAAGGATGAATCTGACACTTCGTCTTTCGTGCAAAGACAGCTGTCCAATGGAGACTAGCCGTCGTATATGTTTTCGAAGAGTCAGTTTTGTCTTTTACGAGGACAGCTCAGCATTTCTCATAAATGTAAAAGCCATCATTACTGTCAGTTTTGACAGTCTGTCAGCCATCATATCCGCAGTCACGACGCTCGAGAAAATTTTGTCAGTTATTGGAAGATATGGCGTATCAAAGAAGATTGATGATGGCCACGTGTCTACTTATTCAAACATGCCACGTGTCTACTTATTCAAACATGCCACGTGTCTACTTATTTCTTAAACTAAGTGAGCGTATGGATCTCATACGACTTCTTCCAACTAAGTGAGCGTATGGATCTCATACGACTTCTTCCAACTAAGTGAGCGTATGGATCTCATACGACTTCTTCCAACTAAGTGAGCGTATGGATCTCATACAACTCCTTCTCAAACAAGTGAGCGTATGGATTCCATACGACTCCTTCTCAAACAAGTGAGCGTATGGATTCCATACGACTCCTTGATAAGTGAGCGTATAGTTTCTATACGACTCCCTGTCAATAATGTGAGCGTATCAGCTTTATATGGTTCTACGCTGTCCAAGTAAGCGTATGCAAGACATGTGCCTTCAAAGCTAGCGTATGACTCTTCTTCTAAGGCAGCGTATCACAGCAGTTATGTCCAGAATGGTTTTCAACGAGCAGTTAACACACGTTCTCACGTGTCCTGTACTCAGTTATCCACTTCTTCAGAAGTTATGCAACGTGGCATTCATGCCATCAATCTCTCCTGAATATCCTCCACTACTTTCAACCGTACGCTAATGTGTCTCCATCAGAATTTGCCACGCGTCCCTGCAGTTATGCACACGTCAAGTAACTACCTGAGCGTATGCTTAAGGACAGTTATCCTGAACTCTATAAAAGAGAGTTTCTTCATCTTCATCAAACACTACAGTCAATTTTCAGAGAGAACAGAGAGATTGCCCAGTTGCTGTCCAAGTTCTTCAAAGTTCGAGTCTTCTTCATCGCATCGTCCAAGGGATAAAGTAACCGTCTTCTAGATTAGATTCCTATAGTTGTAATTTTCTCAGATACAAAATAAATAAAGTGAATTTATTTATGGAAAACAGTTCTGTCCCAATTGCAACACGTTTGCAAGAAAGAACGAGAGATCTTCTCTTCTCTTTTTCCCTCCTTCAGATTGTAATTTGGCTATTTGATTTATTGTACCATCGTAGATCTTGAGTTTGATCACTGCAAAGTTTTGTGTGACATCTCAGATCTCGATTGCATTTGTTTTTCATCTTTGATCAAGCCCCGGGACTAACAGGGGCTCACCGGCGAGGGGGGGGATCGGGGAGGTCGGGGGGCTGGGGGATCGCCGGCGAGGGGGGGTCGGGGGGGGCTGGGGGCTCGCCGGCGCCGCCGGAGGGGGGAGGGGTTAGAGGGGGACAGGGGCATTTTAGGTATAAAATTTTTAAAATTTGGCTGGAAAGGCCTAATCGAGCGGATTTGTAATCTAAGGAGGGGTAAACTGCCAAAAATTCTAAAAGGTCTTTCTACGCAAAAGACGCATAATTAACGAAGAGTTTTTTGCAATTTACCCTATAAACTACCTACCTAAGAATATGAATAAAACAACTGAAATAAGGTATGGGACTATAGCTAGAAAAGTTCCAGAATAATGAATGGTAGGTATTAAAACACCTTCTCGATTGGTGAAGCATCTCCTCAACTAAGAAAAATTATACGCGTATTTTTTGAAAGACTCATTGCCACCAAAATAAACTATTACTAGAGATGGTTGGACAGATGCATCATAAGAAACAAAGGTGAAAGGGAGTTAAGTGAACTAAATGACAAAAAACTAAAGAGCAATGCTAAACTCATCCAGATTCTGACACTGCAGCACTAGGGCCTCGTTTGGTTACCGGAATTTGAGCTTGAAAAAGGAAAGTGATTTCTTTCCTATGTTTGGAAGCCAAATAAAAGTTGTTGGAAAGGGAAAATGATTCCCAAGAGGTAGGAAAATAGGGAGGAAAGTGGTTCCTCCCATTTATCTAAGGAATCACTTTTCCTCCAACTTTTTCGCATTTATTACAAAATTTTTTTGACCAAAATATCCATGTTCATAATATTATTTACCATTTTTATCCATAATATCTTTTAGACAAAAATATTTCTAAGTAATAATTATTTTTATTAGCACGAGGATATTTTTGGAAAATTGACTTGATTTTGTTTCCTTTCCTTACAAACATCAAACACTATAATGAAAATTAAAGATATATTCTGGCTATAATTCCGATCTTTCCAAACACCGGAAAGGAAAGTTTATAGGAAGTATAATTTCCTAAAGGAAAGGAAATATCAAGGAATCAGTTTCTTTTCCTTTCCATTCCGCGAACCAAACGAGGCCTAGAAGGAAAAGTCGGGTAACTGTTTTTTTTTCTTCCCGCTCTTGGCTAATTTCACTTAAAAAATTATCTACTTTCACATTTTTGCAACTTGCTACCATAAACTATTTGTATTAGCACTTTGCTGTCATGAGCTTTCAAAAGCTTGGATTTAAGTTCTCTAAGTTAGCATTATATGATATTCGGTTGTCACGTGCTTTTTACATGACTAATTAAATTGGACAAGCGGTGTTGCCTCTTCCTTGTTCCTCTTTTTCTATCTCCATACGTACAAGTGGTGTTGCCTGCAATTGATTTGTTGCAAACCGGATGCAATTTTCTCGGTTACTTTTGAGATCTTCAATCTATTTTGACCAAGTTTGTCTCAAAAAAAATCCATCAACTTTGTTCTGATCTTCTTTTGAAGATGGATTTTTTGTTCATGTTTTAGGTATTTTCTATTGTTTTGCTTTTTTAAATGTTCAACATTTTTTTCAAAATTGAATAACATTACGAATGTTCTCTTTTGTTGAAAGTATTTTTTTTGTGTGTGCTGGGGTGGGGGGGGGGTGGGGGGAGGGGGGGTGGGGGTGTAAATGGTTGGTTGTTGAAGACCCCCACCATTGGGAAAACTTCAATGCGAGAAAGTAATTCCTTAATTGGATGGATGAATCACTTTTTTTTTTTCTAATTTTTCTTTCATTGGAAATTACTTTCTTTTCTCATTAATTCTATTGGGAAAGTGAATACTTCGCTATGGAGCAATGTCTCTCAAATGAGGATAAAAAGGAAGACGTGGAGCAAGTTACTTATACTTCATGGGAACTCTCGTGTATAATATGACGTGTACATAGTCATATATTGCTAGTCCCTTGGCGAACAATCGATGGAAAACCACGAAATCAGAAACTATTGTAAAGACAATGTTTCCAGCAACAACACCTTAAAGAAGGTGATGTTGTATTACGGGAATCTAAAAAGATTTCGTAATATTTCTCGAAGGCAACAGAACCGTATGACTTCTAAAGAGAAGCGACGGTATTCTCGAAGGCAACAGAGGAAGAAGAAAGCCTGCTGGGGTGAAAGATCACCGGCGCTCAAAGCTATATCCGCCTTACGGACAAGCCTCCAGGAACCAGCAAGTTCGAAGAGAACTTTAGAACGCTGGCCAAAAATGTCGACGACTCCTCGGAATAGCAGCAGCACTTCTCTCTCTCTCTGGAAATTCTCTGATTATTTTCTGTAACCTTAGAGAGAGGAGATGCTTCTGATATTATAGGCACGAGATGGGCTTTTCAAATTCTGAACGCACGTCCTGGTTTAATGCCAGATCCGGATTTTCTGGATCTGAGCCATTTCCGGATCTGAGCCCACAAGACCCGCGGACGTTATATAATTTGAACGGCCCACTCGACCCGCTCGACCCGTACAACCCGTACGTCCCGTACGCTCAGTACGCTCAGTACGCCCCGTACGTCACGCAGGCCGCGCAGAGGCTCGCGCATGAGCGCAACTAAAGCGCACAATGCGCCTAGCGACGAGCTATCGTGCTAAGTGCAAAGTGCCATCAAAAAGCCACATTAAGCCTCAAAAGCCCGAGCCCGAGTCCGAGTCCGAGTCCGAGACCGAGTCGCTAAGCCCCTTCGGGGCTTAGCTCCAATCTATTTTCATTTTGGCCAAAAGTTGGTTTCTTATTCTCACCTCTATGTAAAATCCCCCCACATGGCACCCTCCATTGGGCCTCAACCCATGTGCATCTCTCTATTCCTTCATAAGTAATATATAGATATACATATTGGTGTGATTTTCCGATGTAGGACTATCTTTTAACAATAAAATGTTGTGAACACACACAACACATAGAATAAAATACCAACAATCTCCCACATATCTCTATATATATGAGTTAAGCGTTCCACATAATAACTGTTCATTATGCATTAGGATAGATGTCGCTGACGACTTGAATCTTCCCGTATGGGTTGAACAACAGTATGATACAAGAATGGACTATACCTTGAATTCTGTACCACAACTGTAATTTTTTTCCACTCACATAATGTAGTTATCTGTGCTTCTGGCTGCACATTAAAGGCCTTGTGCCAGCCTGGATTTCAATGTATGTATTTTGGGCGTCTACAAATTTACCCTCAAGAAACGGCCTATTTTTCTGTCCATACATTATAGGTGAGTTCTTTATTAAAGAGACATGGCATGAAGCGTCCAACGCTTCCTTTGCGGTGCTACGCCGCTATGACATGGCCTTAAGCCGAGGACCTTACCCCGAATCATCGGGAACCTCATCGTAGTGTCATACTACCCGTAGCATGAGGTCTAGCCCCTTTGTAGTGCCAAAATACCCAGCATGAAGCCTTACGCTTCTGTGCGGTGTTACGCCGCTACGACATGGCTTGCAAGGCCGAGGCTTTATCCCTAGTCGGGTTTACCTCATTGTGGTGTCGTGCCACCCGTAATATGAGGAACACCTCCTCTTTGTAGTGCTGACTACATCTCTCTTTAATTCAATATACAGCACTAGGCCAATTGCCTATTTGCGGTGCTACGCCGCTGTGACTTGGCTAACATAGCCGAGGATTACCTCCTTCGAGAACCTCATGGTGGAGTCACCGCCACATATAGCATGGAGTCACACTCCTTGTAGTGCTGTGCTACCATGCTTCCTGTAAAGCATAACAGACCTTCACTCAGTCTGAGAACTCATTAAGGCATTATGCCATCCTTCCCACAGGATCAATTTTTCGCAGAAAATTCATAGTAGACAACAGTGGTTCTGGGTTCGAAACCCTTCCATGTTCCGCAGAACAAGTACCCACTGTTAACTAATATTTTTCCAGTCAATAGTTCTCCCTTGAATCAAAAATTAGATATCTGGTAGATTTCTCTTTGAACCAATAACATAAAATTTATTGATAGGATTATAATGACACAATATTAGAATGCCTTCAAACCCATCTTCCTTGCTGTGTCCTCGACCAGCTGTCGTTGAGGCCTTTCGTGAACGGATCCGCCAGGTTCTCCTGACTCCGAACATCGATCACTGCAATGACGCCTCGTTTGATGAGATCGTTCACTGCTCTGTGCTTTAACCGCACAGTCCTCTTCTTCTCGTTGAAGAGTTCATTTGATGCTACTGCTGCTGCCGCATGGTTGTCACAGTATATCGGGATTACCGGTATCTGAGCTCCAACCACTGAAAGATCATACATGAGCTCCCGAAGCCACTCTGCTTCATCTGCAGCAGCATCCAATGCAGAGAATTCAGATTCCATGGAGGAGCGAGATAACATTGTCTGTTTCTTCGATTTCTACGATATAGCAGCTCCGCCCAAAGCGAATATGAATCCACCTGTAGAATACTCGCTCTCCACCTCTGAACACCAGCTAGCATCACTGAAGCCTTCCACTACTGACGGATCTCCGCTGTAGTATAGTGCAAATGTCTGAGTCTTTTTTAGATATCTCATAACACGCTTCACAGCATTCCAGTGTTCAACGCCTGGGTTGCTAGTGAACCGACTCAGCATTCCCACCGCAAAAGCTATGTCAGGCCTTGTGGCAGTAGTAGCGTACATCAAGCTTCCGATGACGCTGGCGTACTCTAATTGCTTGACGCTTTCTCTCAAATTTGGCTCCAGCTTCTGATCACTCCGGTACGGTGTATCAATTATAGGAAGATCTTGATACCCGTAGCGAGTGAGCACCTTCTCAATATAATGAGATTGTGACAGCGCTATTCCAGTACCTGTTCGGATGATCTTGAGCCCCAAGATAACATCGGCATCCCCCAAGTCCTTCATACTGAACTTGGTCGAGAGAAATTTCTTTGTCTCTGTGACACAGCTTAAATCCGTACCTAGGATTAGCATGTCGTCAACGTATAGACAAACGATAACTCCTCTTTCGTCAGCAAACTTCGTATAGACACACTTGTCTGTTTCACTGACCCTGTAGCCATTTGACCTTATCACCTTGTCAAACTTCTCATGCCACATTTTGGGAGCTTGTTTCAAACCATACAGAGACTTCATCAACTTGCAGACTTTGTCTTCCAGACCTCTGACGACAAAACCTTCTGGTTGTTGTATGTAGATCTCTTCGGTCAGCTCGCCATTAAGGAATGCCGTTTTCACATCCATCTGATGTATCACCAGCTTGTGTATTGCTGTTAGAGCAATTAACAATCTGATGGTTGTCATCCGAGCTACTGGAGCATAAGTGTCAAAGTAGTCGATCCCCTGCTTCTGAGCAAACCCCTTGGCCACTAGCCTGGCTTTGAACTTGTCAATGGTTCCATCTGCTTTCATCTTCTTCTTGAAGATCCATTTGCATCCGATGGGTCTTGCTCCTTCTGGCAGGTCAACCAACACCCATATGTTATTGGAGGTGATTGAGTCAATCTCGTTGTCTATCGCCTCCTTCCAGAATACAGCATCTCTGGTCTTCATCGCCTCATCATAGGTAAGCGGATCTGCTTCCACATGATAGGTGACGAAGTCATCTCTGAAGTCTTTCGGCCTCCTTACTCGCTTAGTTGACGGCTCAGCGAGTTCTGGTTCAACTGGTGTCTCTTCGACAATAGCTTCTTCTTGGACTACTGGTTCGATAAGGACTTCTGTTGCTTTGCACTCTCCTCATTCTCCGGAAGATCCGCGAGAACAATATTTTTGTGCCTTGTAAACTTGTCTTCAAAATATTCAGCATCGCGAGATTCAATGATATGATTTGATTCTATATCAAGGAATCTCCGAGCGTCACTCTTCTCGGCATAACCCAAGAAGATAGCCTTAGTAGTCCTAGTCCCTAGCTTCTGAATCTTCAGATCTGGGAGCTTCACATAAGCCAGACACCCCCACACTCGAATTACATTCAAGTTTAGTCTGACTTTGAACCAGAGTTCATGAGGGGTTATGTCCGAAGTTGCATACGGTACTCTATTGAGAATGAAAGTAGCCGTTAATGCAGCTTCTCCCCAGAAGCTCTTTGGAAGACCCGCAGTCAACAGCATAGAGTTCATCATCTCTGTCAATGTTCTGTTCTTCCTTTCTGCTACTTCCGTTGGATTGAGGAGAGTACGGAGCCGTCGTCTCATTTATGATTCCATGTTCTTTACAGAATGATGAGAAATCATGAGACCGATACTCCCCCGCCTCGATCACTCCTTAGCCTTTTGAGTTGTTGTCCAGTTTGCCGTTCAGCCTCGGCCCTGAACTCCTTGAACTTCTCGAATGCTTCGTCTTTAGACTTGAGCAGGTAGACAAAAGCATACTTTGAGAAGTCATCGATGAAAGTAATAAAATACTTCATCCCGACTTTTGTAGAGAATTGCTTGAAATCACAGATATCTGAGTGAACCAACTCCAGAAGATCTGTGCTTCGATGGACCCTGTGAAAGGGTTTCCTTGTGATCTTCGTCTGAGCACACACTTCACATTTCTCTACCTTACCCCCACACTTGGAGATAAGTCCTAGGCTAGACATCTTGTTAATCCTTTTACAATGAACATGTCCTAGCCTATTATGCCACAACTCAAAAGAATAGTTCAAAGTACAAATAGCATTAATATCATTTTTTCTGGGTTACAACAAGCTGAATTTTGTACATTCCTTCAGTCTGGAAAGCTTTTTCGAAGAATGTACCCTTCTTGGACATCACCATCTGGCCAGCATTGATGTCCATCCTCAAGCCTGCGTTACAAAGCAGGCTCCCAGAGATCAGGTTCTTAGCAATTGCAGGAACATGCTTCACTCCTTGAAGCGTCAGAGTGTTCCCCGATGTGAGTTTCAGCTCCACCGTCCCGATCTCCAGTACTTCAGCTTGTGCCTGGTTTGCCATTATGACTTTCTCGGAAGTTGGCTCATATGAGTCGAACCATTCTTTGTCTGAGCAGACATGACATGTAGCACCAGTGTCTATCCACCAGTCCGAGTCAACCCCCACATTTGCAACCTGCGCTATCATTGCAACCAGATTAGTAACCAAAGAAACCTTACTAGGCTCACCTTTTTCTGGTTCCTTGCAGTCACTTTTGTAGTGGCCCTTCTTGCCACATTTGTAACAAGTCACATGGGACTTGGACTTCTGATTCTTGAATGAAGAACTCTTCACTTTCAGATTAGTGAAGTCCTTCTTCTTCTTGTGAGTAGAAGCAGCCTGCTTCCCCTTGTGCTCTCTGGTTTGGACCAGATTTGCTTTTGCCAGTTGTTTGGACAGAAAATCCATCTTCTGTTGAGAGCGCATCTCGTCCTCAACATGGATCTCTTGCAGGAGATCTTCCATACTATGTCCAGATTTTTGCGGTGCATCTTGCATAGAAGTGCTCCAACCCGCAGGAAGTTTAGAGACGATTCCTCCAACGACAAACTTGTCGACAAGAGGCATCTTCTCGTCATCCAACTTTTGGCGCAGCTTCAGAAACTCCTTTACTTGGGGCAGATAGAGCACCTTAGATTCTTCATTCGAAGGTCCACTTGTGGTATTTCAACCAAGAAGATCTTGGACCGATTCTCGTCATCTTCGTACAATTTCCCCAAGGAGTCCCAAATCTCTTTGGCAGAATTCTTCTTGGAATAGGACTCTGCCAGAGAGTCTTCCATGCTATTTAGAATCAACAGTTTACAGATACTGTTTTCTCTAATCCATTTTGCCTGCTTGGACTTAGCAGCTGCAATAACTTCTGCGGTTCCGGTTGTTGGAACGATCGGTTCTTCCTCATTCAGCACGTGATCAACTTCCACGAGTTGAATGTTTAAGGTTACTTTCCGTTTCCAGATTTGGAAATGTTCGCCGTCGAATTTCTCCAACTTGTTAAAGTCGGTATTGACGAGCGATGCACGTGAGTTATCCATCTTTTCGATATAGCTTTGAGATTGTTAGTCCCTTGGCGAACAGTCGATGGAAAACTACGAAATCAGAAACTATTGTAAAGACAATGTTTCCAGCAACAACACCTTAAAGAAGGTGATGTTGTATTACGGGAATCTAAAAAGATTTCGTAATATTTCTCGAAGGCAACAGAACCGTATGACTTCTAAAGAGAAGCAACGGTATTCTCGAAGGCAACAGAGGAAGAAGAAAGCCTGCTGGGGTGAAAGATCACCGGCGCTCAAAGCTATATCCGCCTTACGGACAAGCCTCCAGGAACCAGCAAGTTCGAAGAGAACTTTAGAACGCTGGCCAAAAATGTCGACGACTCCTCGGAATAGCAGCATCACTTCTCTCTCTCTTTGGAAATTTTCTGATTATTTTCTGTAACCTTAGAGAGAGGAGATGCTTCTGATATTATAGGCACGAGATGGGCTTTTCAAATTCTGAACGCACGCCCTGGTTTAATGCCAGATCCGGATTTAAGCCACATTAAGCCTCAAAAGCCCAAGTCCGAGTCCGAGTCCGAGCCCGAGCCCGAGCCCGAGCCGAGCCCGAGCCCGAGTCGCTAAGCCCCTTCGGGGCTTAGCTCCAATCTATTTTCATTTTGGCCAAAAGTTGGTTTCTTATTCTCACCTCTATGTAAAATCCCCCACATGGCACCCTCCATTGGGCCTCAACCCATGTGCATCTCTCTATTCCTTCATAAGTAATATATAGAGATACATATTGGTGTAATTTTCCGATGTGGGACTATCTTTTAACAATAGAATGTTGTGAACACACACAACACATAGAATAAAATACCAACATATATTGCTCATACAGTAGGTATAATTATCATATGTCTTTCCAATCACCGAATTCGAGTAACTCTTGTGGTTACCGAAGAGAGATATAAACCCTGGATGGTTGGAGGAAGATCAGTAGATCGAGTCGCGTGCGTATTATTCCTTAAACATTTGAAAGTTTGAAAACTCGTAGAGAACAATTGTGAAATTAATTTTATTGTATACAAATAGTACTATTTAATAATATAATATTAGTATATCTTAAAAAAATTTAGGGGACGTTGCTTTTGAATCCTTTTATAATTGTGCCCCCAGTAGATTGTCATCCTGGATCCGTCACTGATTGGGAGCAGATAGTAATGCTGTTGTTAGTAGCAAAGACTTGGTAGTGCAGAGGAGCAGGAGAAGCGGCATGAGACAATGATTCATCTTTTATGAAATCCTTTCTTTCAGACTTGGAAGGGATAAATAAAACCTTAATGGTTGTATATCAGTTCATGATGACTTGGGCTTTGTAGTCAATGTGGAAAGAACATAATAATTAACTACAAATCATAGTTAAGACGACAAAACATAATTATTCTGCTGCCGAATTCCTCTTTTTTTCTCATTTGCAGTCTCAATTTTTAGACGCACTGTGAATGAAAAAAAGCAATTACAATTGCTCAAATTTTCAGTCTACAAATATGCCTATGCGATTGGATGTCGTATCATGACTCTTCATGATGAAGAGATCGCATAAGGTACATTATTGGTCACTTATTTTTATTATTAATTATTTTAATTATTTAACATTACAGGATTATAAAGTATTTGATGTCTATGTTGTACGAATATGAATATGACTTGACATATTAAAGATAGGACGACACAAACAAACACGAGACATACTTGATATGTCCAAGTAAAATTTTGAGTGTCTATGGTATGTCCTATATATTTTCGATATGCGTTCAACAACACAATCGAAAGTTTACGAGCGTTCTACCTAATTATTTAACTTATTAAAATTATATTTAGATATTGATAACAAAATATTGTTATCAATTATTTAACTTATTTAAAATTAATATTATTAGTTACTTATTTTTTGGAAAAATAATTATCATAATAGTTTATTAGGATTACATTATAGTTAACGACTATAATAATAACTAAATATTATATTAACTAGTTATTAAATCAAATTATAATTAAGAAGAAATTGTAAACATTAAAAAAAATAATTTTCTATTAGTTAATATTATTAATTAGTTGTTGCTAATAATTGCTAGCATTAATTGCTAGCATTAATTAATTAAAATATAATAAAATATTGATGTCTGGTCATTTTCCTACCACATCTTTAAAAAGAAAAAGAGTGTGAACTATTCCTATGCCATGTAGCTTTCAAGTTCACATTTGATCCAAACTGTTGGATTTGTGACTATGTTTCTGAAATCCTGAAAAGCCCATTTCAAGCATTCAATCAAAGTACTAAAATTCGTGTTTGATGGCTTCCTGTAATTCTGTTTTTACTTGTTTATTTAAAATAGTCCGCCTAATATTATTGGGCCTACGTACAACCCAAGGCCCAGCACGAAGGAAAAGAAAACCCCAACCGTCCATTTATATATATCGGGCTTTCTTCGTTCCCTCGAATTTCTGTCGAAGTTTCCATTAGGGTTTCCTTCCTCGCGGTTAGGGTTTGCAGCGTCTCTTCCCGATCGAGCCATGGCCGGTGGGATCTTCGGACGGGCGATCAGTTACGCCGTCAACGAGTTCCTCGTTGAGGGACTCGCCAACAAGTAAGTCTCTCGATTGGAATGATTATATATTTTGATTCGTTTATGCTTCAAAGAAGTGATCTTTCCCCCTTTCTATCTATTAACATATATTGTTTGAGAAATGAAGATATTTCTATATGCACATGAAATCTCTCGTTTTGATCCTTCACGCTCATATATTTGAGTTCGTTCATGCTTCAAAGATGCTATTTTTTTTTTGGGTACCTCTTGAAATACAAAAGAAAGAAAGAAGAAAATTGTAAAATTGATATATGAATCGAAGTGCATGCCCGGGTGCTTGCGTTGCCGACCACTCTGGTGCTAATATTAGTACTGCCGATAGCTTTTTTACTAATCACGTCTGCCACTAACGTCCGTTACTGTTTGTGGTGTAACTACCGCTACCGTGCCAGTGGTTGCGCCCCCACCCCACCCCCCATCTTCCCCTTAAGTTGAGTACAATTAGTCTTATGGTTGACCATAGTTATAAAAAATGGGCCTGGACACGTGCCTAGGCGCAACTTCGCGGTTTGCTCCATGTGAAGCGCACTCGGACATCATAAGTGACCCTTGGATGTGCGCCTAGGGCGAGGGGTCCAGGCGAGTGCTTGGTCTTATCGTGTTGAATTTTTTTTTTCCGGTATAAAAAGTAGCCCGAGACCCAAAGGCCGACAAGGAGTTGTCACGCACCAAAAATTGGTCCACAACCTAATCCTTAAATTATACCTCTCTCTTACAAATACCGTTCGCCTTCCTCAGGACCTGCTGACCGCAGCCAATGAATCCTTAAATTATACATCTCTCTTCCTTTACCCCCAACAACCTTTTCCTCTTCCTCTTCTGGTCTCGACTTTAGTACCAACCTTGCCGACGCTTTGACCCCAGGCAACATGAGGGGAAAAAGAGAGAAGATGGTGATGTGGTGCTGGAGCGGCGGGGAATGGGTTTGTGGAGTCCTGAAGATTTGAAGATGTGGACATTAGGAGTAGGACAACAGTTGGAGCTGTCGAGCATGGATGCTTGGAACATGCAACTCTTCAGAAACGGAACGAAAATGGGAACACAATATTGCTTGAACTTCAAAATTGAATGCCAAACTGGAGCACAAAACACGGTATGGAAACGTGTGTTCTGCAATGCAATTTGCTGCGTAGATAGAGAATCTTGGTAAGAGACGAGGAGTTAGCTGATTATAGTCGGGTTTTTAAGACCCCGTGATGGTGAGGCTTGAGTGACTAATAAGGAAGACAGCGCATCATCGACATTTATGGACTGATCTATTGGTGACATAATGTCTGTTTACTTGTGTCTGTTTAGATATCTGGTTACTTGGTTCCTGTTACGGCCTCCAACAACTATTCCTGCATCCTTTGGAGAGTGTACTGAAGCAAGTGACCAAGCAGGACCAGGAGACTTGCTGAACGTATAAAGGATAATATGCATTATTGTGAAAACTGATGGAGTTTAGTTTCATGAAAACAGTCTTGCTTCTGCTTCAAGTTCAACAGTCTTTACTCTATATGTGCTTGCACCCAACTATCTTATGCCTTTTTCACCAATGCATCCACAAAATTACTATCAGAAGAAACCTTGACATTTACCAATTAATTCAATGTGATTGAATTAATTTTTACTTAATAAGTAATTCGATTAATTAATTTAGTATGTCATTAAGTTAACTAATATGTTTAATTAATTAAATCAGAAGATTAATTAACTCTTAAGAACTATATGAATTATCTAAGCTGACCTATATGCTCTGTTGTTGGTGTCACATCATGCTCTTAAAAGTTGTTACAGTTGGTACTTGAAATTCTATTGGATAGATAGTATGTCAACAGATTTTCAAACTAACCCTATATGTCTCCTCTGACATCCTTATGTAATAAGAAAGCAGAAAGAGGTTGTAAGTCTCCCAAAAGTTCTAGAAAGATTTTAGTTTTCTCCACATCTGAAAAGCTAAGAAGCCCTGAAGCAAACATCTCTGAGAGACCATCAACCTCAAGAGTTGAGGAATATTTGCAAAGAGACCTCTGCAGAATGTAATGGGTTGGAGGCGCATACTATAGTATAGATGCTGTATAATTAGATTGCATTTTAGATTGTATCTAAGACATCAGGAAGAAGCCACTAGCAACAAAATGTAACTGTTCTTATTTCTTATAGTAAGTTTGGTTCTTATTTAAGAGGGGGTCGCCTGTGTGCGACAGTAAGACTTGCTGCATGCATCTGGATGATGTAGGTTCGTGTCACAGAAACAACATATTCATATAAATGGGCTGTGTACATGTTGACCCTATTCGGGAGCCTCGTGGCAATGTGATGACCTTTTTTAATGGTTGATTGCTATTGTTTTATGTTAACAAGAAACGAAGAACTTTCACTTGCATGTTGACGTAATCATCTTTAAAATATGGGGTACATTGAACTAATTAGATATGCCTGAACTATCATTTAGTTTATTTGATTTTTAATTTAGTATGCCATTAATTAATATTACTAATAATGTACTCTGGAGATTAATTAGTTCAAAGTGTAGGAGTTAGCTAAATTATGGTGTTGATATTTGAAATTCTTTTGTATAGATATTATCTTAACATACGTATTTCAAATAACTCTACATGTATATTGTGACATTCTTATTATAATAGGAAACCAGAAAACGGTATTTATGTTTCCAGAACTTTCACTTTTCTCTTTCACCTCTAGAGTTTTCAGACTCGAGGTTGAGAGAAACATCTTCTCGAGATTTCACAGATGTTCTACCTCAAGAGTTTAGAAGAATATCGGAGGATCTCTTTGGGATATAATGGCTACTATAGCTGTTTCTTTTAGATTCCATATTATATAAAGTATTAGTATTTTTTTATTAACACTTCATTTTTTGGTTAACGTTAAAATATGATCTTGAAATTTTAAACCAGCATAAAGATGAATATACATTTGAACATCTATCATGTATCTTCATAGTATCTACATTCAGATATGCCATCTTATTCCTATCATATCGGTCGAAACTGATACCATAATTGTCAAAACTGGCAAAACTACCAAAAACATTGGTAATTGTAGAACTTTTACTTGTGGAAGGATCTTAAACTGATACCATCAATCTTGATTAAGATATTTCAAGGGAAAATATTAGATTTAATAGCATTTTTTTTACTGTTCTGGGACTCTATAAATAGGAACATCAAAACCCCAATCTCTACGCCTATGTACTCGACCAAGAAATGGGTCTTCGATCTGCGGGGCATGTTGAATAAAGTAATCTATACCCCCATCCTTTACCAACACTCTAGAGTAACCCAAAGTCTAAGACTCTAACTATAATTGTTCTCTTTAAAAAAATCACATAGAGGGTCGATGTCATCTCGACAACAATCATAAGAATGTGTAAAATCTTATTCGGAGCTTTTTATGCTCCACAACCGACCCCACCAAGGTAGTCAAAGGCGCAAGGCGCACTCGAGGCGCAAAGGGTCCATATCGTCCGAGGCAGGCGCACTTAAGACGCGGGCCGGAGCGAAACGGGGCGCATAAATAAGAACAAAAATAAAATATACATACATAAATAAATAAATTAGTAACGTAAGAAATAAAAAAATAACATATTAAAAGCAACAAAAACATGTTAAACATGACCAAGTGAACTCGTGAAGCATTAGCAGTAATCAGTCACAATTAGTCAACAGAACTAACAAGAGTTTGTATTCTCCCTATAACGGTTTTACTAAACTTTAGTTTTTTCAATCAACTGTAACCAACTTTAGCAACCGTAAAAGGATACGTCCCTCCCACTTGTATGAGGTAAGGGCTATCTCCCGACTCGAAGTTTTTTGTATAAAAAACCAAAAAAAGACTAAACAAAAAATCATAAGGCGAGCCTAAGTGCACATTTCTTGGTGGCGCCTTGCTGATGGCGTCTTGGGTGCGCCAAGAAAGGCGTCTCGGCTAATGAGGTGCTAGGTGCAGTAGCTGCGCTTTCTGCGAGGCACGCTTGACTACCATGCCCCATTCTGATTGGAGAAGGCTTGACGATGAGGACCCTCTACCTTTCTATAATACATGTCCAATTTGGCCATTCTCAATAAAGTTCACATTGAAAAGCAAATTTTTACTAAACAATTTGATGCTTTAACAACATATTTCATATCTACTTATTAAACAAGTTTGTTCAGCAGGTTATTACAACAACTTATGATAACAGATGTGATGTACCAAAAGATACCCGACATTTGTCTCAAGAGATCTTTGATTTGACCACATTACATCTTACCCCCTTAAAAAAATCTTATACCGTAGGAAAAAAAGGACCTGAGCTTCCTGCTGTCCATGTATCACACAAACCATTCGATCCGTGGCTTAATAAGAATTGTCGTATTTTCTATGATCAATGGACAGAGGCATGCGCTATTGACTTTGACATGGACATGTAATCTGATATACAACTCAACAAAATTAAGATACAAGAGCACACCAACCTATGTGAATCTTCTTAGATTTAACATGGATATTTATATTTGGATATTGAACACTTAATATCACAAAGATCGGTAAGTATTGAAATATTTTACTATTTCGTAAATAAGGACACTAGTCTTTTCCTCATGGATATTTTAGGATTCATAAATACACAAGTGTCTGACAAGGATGGACTTCTATTTTGATATAAGTATCCTACATATCGTAGCTTTTACTCAACCTAAAGTTGAGCTTATCAGCCAACTCAGTGTAGATTGCACTCTTAATTTGAGCTTGTTGAGGGTACAATGCCTCTCTTCTATGATTGGTCAAAAGTTATCAACTTTTAGATCTACTCTAGCTGTCTCCTGTCAGTTTTAGAAATTGGAGAAATCGGACGATATATCGACCGATACGATTTTGGCCAATTTTGCCCGATAATTGGTTTGGGTTGGGTGGTCGGTTTTCGATTTTTTTTTAGCTGTTTTTTCCTGCTGTTTTTTGCTGCTGATTTTGTTGTTGGACTCCTGATTTTGAATTCTTGTGTTTTATTTCTTTGATTGTGCGTAAGCAACTGTTTTTGAATTCACAAAACTTTGATTGTGAATAAGCACAATATTTCTACCGATTTCTTTCGTTTTATTTCTTCGTAAGGTAACTAAATTGTCAATAGAACTGAAATTCTGCTCTGTGTAGGGCTGTTATATACTTTAGAAGAGCAATATAACTGAAATTTGTTGAGAATAAAAGTAAAAAACTGAATTCGACAGGGTTTTTAGTGTGCCAAATCATGATGCCACTGTTAACACTGTTTATGCAAATAGAAATTGACTGATTGTAAAATTTGAGCGAAAATACTAGTTAGGTGGAGAGACAATATGTTTGATAGGACATTTAGTATATATAGTATAACATATCATATATTTATTGGTATCCGATATTTCAATATGTCGTCAGATATATCTCCGATGTCCAATATCTCAAACCCAAACCGATATGATATATGATATACGATATCTCGGACACTGCCATACTAACACATACCATAGGATCCTCGTTAGTTATGACCTGTAGAATTTTTAAATGATAATCTTCATTCGTGGTGACAGCAGCTCAAGTGGACAAAATTCGACCTGACTGACCTGAAAATGTTTATACAGTTAGGCATTATTGTTTTGTGCGTCATTTGTTGGTTGAAGAATTCTAGATACACAATGAAGTGGGCCTTATATGCATCAAGTATATTTGAATCGTTGGGTCACTATTATTTTGCTAAGCACATGGTAGCAGAATAGTCTTCTTTGCTTCCTAGTTGCCATCTAGAGAGGGAGGGCCCCTTGGCCTCTCTTAGAGTCGTTGCGAATTATTTACACAGTTGACCTCAATAACCTTTAAAGAATGATTGCCCCCTTTGTTGCTGTCTTCCTCTCAAGACAGGTGGGAGGAACTATTCAATGTCCCCTTACTTTTCATGTTCATCAGCACTCGGTGCACCTGTTCTTGGCTCTGTTCCGCATGTTGGAGACTAGAATAGACATCATTTCTCTGTGAACTGTGAAACTGATGCTAGTTCCATGGGTGATTTTGATTTCTATTAGGTCCAGTCATGTTCTCTTAAACCCCATTCATTGTGGCCTGTGTCTTATAACACACAAGCATGTTCCTCCTTTTCTTTCCTTGTCTGGTAGTTTCCTCTCTCTTTTTCTGATTCTACTGTCTTCTTCTCATGCCAATTTTGCTGTTTGTTTATTAGGGGTGTCGCATGATCAACAATGCTCCCTTTTTGTTTTGACAATGACTACATTCTCTGGAATGTACTCTATCCAATTGATTAAGTGTAGCTTCTTTTTCTCTACCCATTTCATGATCTAAAGTTTCATCTTGCAATGTTTGGGTTATATTCATTAGTCTAATCTTTTGGTTTGTGGAATATTGATCCAATTCAGCTTTGGATATGAGCTTGTTATAATTAAGTTCTTTGCAATCAATTATTGTAACTAGAGTTATATCTGGGGAAATTGTGAGTCAAAGTTCTTTTCTTAAATCTTTAGGAAATGTTGCATTGTTATGGAAAACCCCTGTTAAATCTTTGTCAAATAGTGGTTCTTAGTTTCTCCTCGGAAGAGATGGTAGGAACAGCATTCGGCAGCTGCTTCCTCTCTGGCTCTGCAACTCACCCTCTGCCCTTTTTCTCCCCTCGCATCCATGGGCCTATTCCAAGTGGTAGTTCACGGTTGCTTTGCTTGTTCGCGGTCACTCCTGTGATAGAACTCCTACAGGATTGAGTCGATTGACAATGGTAAGATTTGCCAGTCCTGGCAGACTAGCTCAGTACAGCTGCTGGCCTTAGGGGGGTGTTTAAACAGGGAGCAACTGAGCAAGAAGTGATTAGGGTTTGCTTTGGTGCCGTTTGCTTTACCTGTGGGGTTTTAAATTTTCCATTGTGTTGTGGGAAAGATGCGTCTGGTTTATCTTGTCAACTTCTAAGTGGACTCATACTGGCAGTCCATTCTATTATATAACAATGGGTAAGAGAAGAAAATGAATCCTCCCCCCCCCCCCCCCCCCCCCCCCCCCCCCCCCCCCCCTGCCCCAACCCAAACAAAGCATAGAAATTCCAGAAACAGACTGGTGTGGTTAGATTGGGGGGAAGGCAAGGGCAAGGATGAAAGGTTTCAATTGGTCATGAAAACTTCATGGATCTTCCATTACTTTTTCTTTTTTTTGAACTTCATGGATCTTCCATTAATTTTTTATTTGGATATATGATGTAAATACTTAGTTTTAATTGTCTCACATTATTCTGACAGCTTTTACCTTTACCATATAACTATGTTTTTTTTTTTCCGTTGTGTATGTTACTTTGTCTTTTGTAGCTTAGGTTCTCAACATCAACTTCCTTAACGGAGTCTTCCATCGAAAATGATACTAATCTGTAGCTTACATTTATATTGGTTCTCGACATAAAAAGGCGAAAAAAATAAATATATTGAAAATGATACTATTGTATACAGTTCACATTTGTATTCTTTGTTTTACTGTATTCTGTAATTGCTTGAACCCGCGCATTTCAAAGGTTTGCAGTGAGAACATCAAAGGTCTTGGAGAAGGTGTCTTCTACAGGTAAGCCGATGTCCATGCCTAATGTTTTAAATTTGGACTCGAATATTGGTACGGTGTGCAATAATATGGTGCGTAATGTCTTTTTCCTGCAGCGGAACAGACAAAACAAGAGTTGAGAGAACAGATGAAGGAAGTATCCAAGAACTTTGAGGTAATATCCTTCTTAGTAATGGAATTCCTATTTTTAGTTTTTTTTTTTTTCTTACTCCCTCTTTGGAGCTTTCAATATGCAACTGATGTTTTTTTCTGAAGCAGCAGTCCGCTAAGAGACAGTGATCAGAGACGGTTCTTGTTGATTTTGACCCGTCAAGGTTGGCAGTAACTTAAATGTCGTGTATATATTCATCGGCTTGTGCTTTTCCTCTGGTGCTACTTGTATTTCGTTAAAATAAATGAAAACAGAGATTTGACTGTTCGTAGAACTTCTGATAACATTGTTGGTGCAATTTGCTTGTTAACAAAGTATTGCTGTTTAATTTTCCCATGATTGTAACCTTGTGTTGTGCAATGTCTTTATGATTTCTTGAGTGATGATGATCTGAAGTGTTGTACTTGTCCATATAGTTGCAACCTTATCCCACGACTGATAGGCCAACTGTATGCCGATCTTGACCTATTGAGAAGGTGCCATTTTGTCTCTCCTGGCCCATATAGATAGGCCAATGCTAAGAGCATCTCCAACCCTATTGTGAGTTTAGAAAAAATGGTTGCCACATAGGAATGACAAACTCTCATTCCAAAAATTCTTCTCCAATGGAAATGTAGAATAAAACATGAAGTTGACATGGCAATGACATGGCAAGGAGAATGTGAAGTTGGTTGTCTAGATCTAGACAATGCACTTCTCAATGACTTTGTCTCCACATCATCAATTATGAATATAAATATTATAAAAAAGTTGAAGAATGGGAGGAGTTGCCTTGGAAGTGAAAAAAAAATATTTTTTATTGTCTCCTCAATACTTTTGTATTTGATCTCATTGTCTTTGAGATATAGTTTTGCCACATAAACAAGACATCCACCTAAGATTCACAACACTTAACAAGACAATAGGGTTGGAGATGCTCTAACAGCATTAGCGGCTGTCACTATTTTGGCAGTCCAGGACTACAGAAATTTAATTTTGTTAGTTCTTTCGATACAACATTTGGGTTGTGATAAAAAAAAAAAAGCTTTAAGAAAATGAAAAAGAATTAAAAAAGCAAAAAAAAAAAGATTTTTACTTTTAAAACAAGAGTAGAAAAAAACAAACAAAAAAATATCGCCAACCACATATTCTAGTATTCATATTTTATGGATAAATTATTTAGTCTGATATTCATAATTCTTGGAAATAAATTAGATTTTCCATTTAAATTTATTCGCCCGCAATGGAAACGTTGTCATGCAGTTGGGGAAAAAAAACTCTGATCGGTACGGGATTATGGAGTTGAGAAAACACAGACAACTTGATTTCTTTAGATCCACATCGGTTAGTACTCTTTGGAGTT
The DNA here is from genome assembly GCA_029216955.1 of Iris pallida. Classification (NCBI taxonomy): domain Eukaryota; kingdom Viridiplantae; phylum Streptophyta; class Magnoliopsida; order Asparagales; family Iridaceae; genus Iris; species Iris pallida. The sequence goes on from JANAVB010031819.1 coordinate 7,699,628, forward strand.
CGGCACGTTTAGAGGAGCCAGGTTTGTGTACTCCTCAAAAAAAAAAAAAAGGTTTGTGTACTCCTCAGGCCATCTCCAACCCAAATCCTCAAACACCTAATTGAGGAGAAATCTCAAAATATTGCTCCAACCAGTCCTCAATTTGAGGATGGATCCTCAAAAGTTTTGAGGATGGATCCTCAAAATATTTGAGGATTGGAGTCTCTCTCTCCTCAAATTTGAGGAGAGATAATGAAAATTCTCAAATTTGAGGATCCACTATTCATGACCATTTTGTCCTCCAAGATGTACCTAATTACTAGTATATCCTACATAAGTTAAAACTAAATTTAATTAACTAAACATAATTTTTAAGTTATAATTATAAATAATATAATAATAATACTATTAAAATATTCTTGTTGTGATCTTCAAATTGAATCTAATATTGAATATATTTATTATTAATTTTTATTAGATTCATTTGATTAATAAAATAATATTTGAACAATTTGACAAAAATTAATATAATAACATCAAATATTTTAAAATATTGAAACCAACAATAATATTGAAATTAAAAGTCTACACGTTACAACAACATTGAAATTAAAAATGCTCAAATAAAATACAACAACATTGCAATTAAAAGCTAAACGTTACAACATCGAAATTAAAAATGCTTAAAGAAATACAACAACATTCAAATTAAGACAGTCTAAGACACTTCTAGAACAGCGGTAAATCATCTCCATTTCCATCGTATAGATATTATAAAATATTAAATAATATTAATTAATATAAATAATATAAATATTATAATATTATATATACGTTAATGTATAAAATATTTAAAAAATAATTTAAATTATATAAAAAAATATAAAAATTATAATATTATCTCGGTAAATAATATTAATAATATAATGTATTTTATTTATTAAATGGTTGTGAAAAAAAATAAATTTTTGTAGAAATAAATAATAGTTGTTTATTATTTGAGGATTGATGGGTTGGAGATGAATTTTTTTGAGAATGACATCATATAGGAATATTCCTTGTTGAGTCCTCAAATTGAGAAATTTTTTGAGGATGGGTGGAGATGGAGGTGGAGATGAGTGATCACTATTTTTCCAGTGTCGGATGACAGCTCGGGTGGAGGAAACTGCAAACAAAAGTCACCAGTACAATCGACACCAATCTAGACTCCTATATAAGTCTAAACATCAGTGTTGGATCTGATACAATTTGGTTGTCATGAATTTTCAATGTTTCGAAAGAATATACAACAGTGTTTCTTTGGGGGATAATTTCACCACTGACCTGCTTTCAGAACTCAATCGAAGTACATCGATTGAATAACACATCTAAAAAATGTTATTGAATATTGTTGAAAGTACAAAAGTCTGGAAAAAGATACAGCAGCACAGATTAGTAATGTACACAGTTTTTTTTTTTTTTTGCGTTGCCCAGCGTAAAAGGTCATCAGTGCATTGTATGTCTTTTGACTTTTGGGCCCACTGCCCCGTAACTCCATAAATGGAAGGAATAATATACCCCCGGCTCGATCCACTGCTCTTCCTCCATCCAACCAAGGCTTTTTATGCCCTCCCTGCTGTCCACAAGGGTCACTCGGGTTCGGCTTATGTGCTGCTTTTGCATTCCCAGAAACTCATCATGCACTTTCTGCACTTGTGCTCTCCACAAGTTACCTATGCAGGTATATGCATGCTACTACTCTAACAAAATTGATGAAAGAACTAGTCCCGCAGTTCCTTCAAGATATCTTCTTTCCCTGACTTGTCTGATAAAAAACATAATAAAGAAATTAATCTGAAACTAAGATGAAACCAAGAGCATGTTTCTGGTATATGTTGCATCACTTACCATTAGATTGAGAAGCAGCTGCATTTTGATGCATTTTCTTTGCTTCTCTTTTAGCCGTCTCAGCTGACAAAAATGTGAAAAGATGTTAATACAAGACTATAAAAGAATCTAGGGGGAAAACAAAAGCCAGGAAATGTAACATAGAACACTAGAAAAGACCGTTTGCAGTTCCTCATTTAAATATTCACATACTTCATAATGATTGACAACAAAGAATAAGTGATGTTTGAGGAGCAAGAGAAGTGGTATTTAACACCCCCACCCCCCCACCCCCAATCCTTCCACACACACACACACACACACACACAAATGCCTATGTTTTAAAAATGCCTACCAATTGCAGGGTAGTAGTAATTTTTTTAAAATTGGGGGGGGGGGGGGGGGGGGTGTTGGTAAATACAAATAACTCATTTGTTTAATCAAACCGTGTAAGAGGAAAGGTATATGATACATGAAAATTTTGACAACTAAATCTCCATGAATGGATTTACTACCATATATTTTAATTCTTTAAATGCCTAAAATATATGGTAAAAAGAGATGGTAATGGAACACTGGATAGGTATATTCAAGAGTTCGTGAATTTGAAGGTGACATCTAGTCACTGATATCATGCATGAGAAGAAGAAACCCAACAACCAGAAACTAGATTGTTCTTCCTTGTTACTTGAGGGTCTTCAAACTACAATGCAAATCCATAGACCAGGATTGAAATTGAAGTAACTTAAAATAATATGAACCATTTATCAACCAAATTAACCTCAATCACTAAATAAGTCTGAGATGCAGGGTAACTAAAAATCACTGATCACCTGCTCCAGCTCCGACACAATGATTAACACAGTGCATGTTGTATATCTAAAACTGACATGAAATGTCACGATCGGCGATTGTCAGTATCTGTTTTTAAACTAAGCCCCCGTTTAGGATTGCTGATGTTTTCCAAAAGCGGCAGCAGAAACAGCTTTTGAAAGCAGCCTCCCACCTGCTTTCAAAAGTGCCCCCATAATTGACCTAGCTTTCAAATTATTTTTGATAAGATGTCATTACCAAACAGCTTTTGGAAGTACCATTCGAGTAGGGGAAAACAGCAGAAGAAGCAGAAGCAGCCATGAAAAGCATTCCCAAAACCCAGCCTAAATCCAAGAGCATGCAAATGTTTCCGTAAACACCTCCTAATGAAAGTAACCCTTCAATAAGTTCAATTCAACATCTAGGATATCATGTTGGCAAGGTGCATCTTCACATTTCATAGTTGGCACTACAATATTTGAAGTGCGGAGACAAATATGAGATATTCATACAATCAGACTGTTAGTTCACCAAACATGGAAAAGAAAATTACAATAGTAAACAAGAGTATCTTTGTCGAAGAAAGCAATTCACAGTTTCTAATGACAAATTTATTTTTTGACATAAGAGCTGGGCTAAGTGCCGTACTCCTCTAAAGTTTATTATGTACTGGTTCAAACAAATTTGCTTCCAGAGTATTGGGAGTCCATACTCCATATAGTTCTCCATAGTGTATCATGTAATCTTTACAGATTGGAAGTGTTATAACAAGACGAAAATCATGAAATGCACCTACAAAAAGGTTGGTAAATATTGATGTGATGTGGAATTACCTTTGAATTTCCTTTTCTTGCTAGCTCTCCTTCTTTTCCGGTCTTCTTGTGTTAGTTCTGTCTCTTCTTTGATATCACTTTTACCTTTAAAAACCTCCTCAGGAGCTAGCATGGCTGCATCGGAGACTGCCAAGGGTGCAATCTGCAATATTCATACAAGGAACTCATTAAGATGCAATTGACATTTAATTTTCTCAGTCACTTATCTTGAAGTCTTAATGCTTTAAAATCTATAAATCTACATTACCTCTTCCATTGCTAAAGCAGGAACATTTGCTTGTATAGACATGTCCTCAATAACCTGCAATATGCAGCAAATGTGCTTATTGGTCATGAAAACATGATATTTAAATTAAGTTACATGAAAAGTTCGATAGTTATGTACCGGTTTTGGAGCAAAGTGAAAATGGGACAGCGCATCCAGCTTCATACAAAGCTTCTTGAACAAAATAGTTGCCTAGTAATATAAAAGATCAATCACATGAGATTTCAATTCTGTCAGGAAAAGAATTACTAATTTGTAAGAAGGGCAAGAAGCAAAGTATTGACATTGGTCCTGGAGTCATCACTAAAATGATTGAGTAGGGAAAAGAGAGTTCCAACGGTGTGGTTACTATTTATACTCAATGGTGGCTAATATGTCATGGAACGGAAAAGGCTTTGAAACTTTCCAACAACAAATGATGACTTGCGCACATGGTGTGGCAGTTTCTGAAATGAGGGTCATAGCCTTCTCCTTGTCGCAAATATAATGCAGCCATATATATATATATTATATATATATATATATATAATATATATATATATATATATATATATATATATATAATGTGCCAACCAAACTGTTTCTTTTGACTGATGATGTATTTTGCAATTGATTTGACAATTTGTGCGACATCTGATCATATACTGTAGTAAATGAATTAGGCCGTACCTCCTTCTTATGTTCATCCGAAAATGTAAGAGGAGCAGGCGCAAGACCTGTCTTTTGTGCATATTCTTCCTGTAAATATATACAAACTAAATCAGTAAGGAGGTCAAACATTATATATTTACATTCAAGTGTGTTCATTATTATTATTTGCGGTTGAACTACTGAGAGCAAAACTGGTGTGCCAGAAACTACCGACCTATATTTCAGCAAGCCCCTTCTTGCTTTTGCTTTCATCCTGTAATAAAAAGAACCATGTTCAGTAAAACATCTCTACCTATTAACCACCTTCGTAAACCTCCTTCAGCTTCACAAATATCTGAGTGTTATGACATAGTAAAAGTAACGCATACCATCTCTTTAAGCTCTCTTGGTGGTTTAGATGGTAGAGAAGGGCCCTTTGGACATCATCAAATTGCCCCTGAGTAACAATAAAATTAATTAGCTATATGACCAGAAGGGGGTGGGGAGAAAAAAGTAAAGCTGAAAAAATAACCTCTGGGGAACAGTAAAGATTCCATCTCAAGTTTGCTAAAAATTATAATTGTTGAAGCAAAGGAATAACCTATAGGTTAACATATAACGGGTTCTTTAACTAAGGCATGTGCTAACTGGATCCTGAATCCCTGATCAATGATATAATCACCCTACTTTGTGGTTGTTTCTTTCTCCTGAGAAAACTTAACATAGAGGGACAGGAAAGGGCACTGTTAAGTTAATGAGAATTTGCTAATTATTAGTAAGCATGTGTTAGAATATGCTTGACATTATGCTCCTTGAATATGCTGGAAGAACGGATGTCTGGAGGCAACTCCTTGAATACATTTAACTGCCAAAGGAATTTACCTCAATGATCCTTTTTTCATTAAATCCTCTAGAGAAACCAACATTTCCTGTGTGTCAACTGGAGGAGGTTTGGCATTATGCTCAAAATCAAGATCCACTTCAAGTGCACTGTTCCTGGGCCTTTTAGCAGCAGTTACCTGCCAAAGTGAGTAGTCAGCAACAAGAAAATATACTTATAGTAAAAAAATGGATTGCAGAAGTTTGACCGAGTCCACAATTAATTAATTTATGATTGCTTGAAACAACTATGCAATTACCTCGCCCTGCATAAACCAGGATTTCGGTTCCATATTTTCTCTCTCCATCTGCTCTATTTCAGACTGAATTTGTAAAAGCTGCTTCTCATGGGTGGATCGAGTCCCATTATCCTGTAAAAAACATTGTTTCTTGAAACCTTAAATAGCTTTAACTTATTAAATGTTTGTTCTTTAAACAGCAGAACAAAACACAATACTTGAGTATCCACATCAATATCATCCTTTTGAGCGTCATCCATTTCCAGATCTTCCGATTCACTGTGCAGCTGGTCTTTTTCATCGGAAGTTCTATTTTGCTTTTTGTGATCATATTTCTTGCTTGCTCCTCTTACTTTTGTAGGTTTGAAGTAGTCAGTGTACCTGGAAAAACCATTCACCATAGTGAAGAAGTGCACAAAGCACTATGCACATGAGAGAGGAATATAGAAACACGTGCAAAATGGCATCCAAGGCAAGAAAATCAAAATGCAATAGACGTGGGAGTATAAATAAACACTATTTATGTTTGTTAAGTATGGCACTTAGGGTCTGCCTGGAATGAGACTGATAAGTGAGGAAAAGTTAAGTGGGAAAAAAAAAATCTTGCTTGGTTTGAGGGTGAGGGTTTAGGAGGGGAGTCAAAGAGGGTTAAGGGAGGGTTTGTTTAACCTTCCTTTGTCCAATTTTTCAACCCCCAAATCGGGGGGTTAAAAAGGGGAAGTGAGCGGTTGTTGCTTAAAAGTCACAAATACCCCTTGTTTGTCATATAAAATATCGTGACCATTTCCTCCATCAGTTGTGCAATGATTCTTGTCAACATATATCTTTAAAATGAAAGGTTACAAATATCTTAATATTGTATTTTATCAATTGTATAATAAGTATTCCATCTAAGTCCACATGATTACATGGTAATATTCACTCTCTTTTAAGATTCAAACTGTCAAATACACCGATACCGTTTATCAACTTGGACAAGTATAGCTTCTCCAACTACTATCAGTTACATTATTGGTGCATGATGTCTATGGGAATGCCATTTGACATTTCATTTGATCTAGATAAGTTTAAAAGAGAGCTATCAGCTACTATTAACAATCGTAGCCATGTAAACTACACTACATAAAATACAAATTTTCTTCTTGATTTGGTTCACTCAAACTTGACTTGAGCTTACAATCATTATTAAGTTTGAACTGCCAATAGGATCTTCTCTTTGTAGAAGATTATAAGTTTATAACTTAGTTGCAAGCCCCGAAGTGTAAAATGTTTGGCATGTGAAATCTTTTGGTCAATGCCACCCACCATACTTGTAAATATCTTTCCTCAATATAAGGAATAATCAATAATCTGAGAGAATCAACAAAATTTTACACAATTAACTCATGATAATATTCCATACCAGGAATTAGGTGTTATTTCGCTTTCATCTAAACTTATAATCATGCAAAATAATATTAAAGTTTGCATATTTCTTCCTAAATCCAATCAAATTGATATTTAATCAAATCGGTCTTTGAACCACCTCGTGCGTGCTACATTTACAAATAATGCACAGTATTTATATGGAAACCTCGTCCGTAACATCTTCAAAGAAAGAACCTAGAATAGGGATTAGTTTTGAAATTCTTCATGATCTTCCATCTAATTTGGAAGAAGGATCTTACTGGAGTATAGCAAACCATAAGGGAACCTATCTTGAGGTAGTCTTACTTAATAAGTTCTAAAGTGAGGAGGTTGTGTTTTATATACGGCATCTACGGCAGTTACAATTCATTAGAAATGAGACAATACTACAACAAACTAACAAGATTGACAGAGGGTTTCATTATTTTTGCACTTGGCTTTTATAATCCATTGTGTACATATGTAAATCTAAAGAAGGAACTCTACAACTCCAGCAACCCAGCTACATATTTAACTCCGTAGGCTGTGTACGTTAAGCTCAGCTGTGCCATAAAGTCAACACTCGCGCTATGTACTCACTATCCCTCATTAGAACAATACCACAAAAATGCTTCAAAGCGTCATCCTAGTTACCAGGATATTTTATATATGTGCAGTACATAGTGAGGCATATTTATGCACATTTATGATAAGGCAATTTACGGGCTTGATTAGCTCAAGAACACTTTTGAAAGATAAATCCTTTGCCTATCACTATTGGTCTACATCACGAGTCAACATTAACACTTAGCTCACGTCATCACTTAAAGCTCGGTAGGAACATTCAGGATTACATCAATGATGATGATGTTTGTTGATGACATTTTTCAGCTGTTGGGTTAGACCTTTAAGAGCACAAAAAACTGGAAGTAGCCAGAGATGGGATAAAAAACTGAAGCAGGACACCTTAATGAGTGTTCCAACTGTTTTGTTTAGCGGTAGGCCATATACTTGTATGGTTTAATAGGTTGTGCCAAACTCGTGGTTAAGAATACCAGAAACAAGAAACAGATGATGAAAGTGAAACTTGCAAATATGCCCTTGTGGACAAGATCTTGTGGTTTTTTATTATGATGCAAATTGAAAAGACCATACACATAAATCTTGAAAGATTTCAGAATGAAAGAATATAATTTTCAAAATCTAACCAAACTATGCAATGATACAAGATAGATAAAACAAGATAAACAAGTAAAATCCTCGCGACAGAAGGAAAACCTCCACACCATGTTTTAAAATATCAACCACTATGTTGCAGTGTTGCACAGACACAGAAAAATGGTGCCCGCATCCATATTGTTCTGTAACCATACCCGTATCCATGCCGTGCAACATAGGGTGACTACTTCTTGTGCCTATCTGAAAATGTACATATACCATATCCGTGTAGTGTCTATATCTTGCAACATAGATCAGCCAAAACCAATATGTATATTGTTTTAGCTTGGAGAGCCATCCAAGATCTGCAAAGAAGTCAGTCTTCGGCCGGTACCAACAAGTTTACCAAATAAACCTTAGAAGACTATAAAACTCCAAGTATCCAACCCTTCCAACAAGGAAAAGGCAGAACAGAGAGAGGGAGAGCTGAAACTTGTAAACTAGGCTTGTGCAAGCTTCCAAGTTACTTACCACTTGATACTTACGCAAGCTATGAGTATAATGTTCACAATCACTCGCATCCTGGAAGATGCAGGTTCAATTGACGAAAACAGCCATGTATGTGGGGTAAGGTTGCGCACATCTTGACCCTCCACTGGCTCTGCGTAAGCGGGAGTGTTGTGGCACTGCCACATCCTTTTTATTGACGGGAATTGGGTTAAGGATTGATTTCGGGAACGTCATAGTTGGGAAGCAATACCATGGGCACGAAGACGAGGGGGAAAGGGATAAAGGAAACATAGATGAGAGGTAGGAGAATGGTGGTTCCTTTTCTTTAAAAGAATACGATTGAAGCTCGTATAATTCAGTTTATATAGTTAACACAATATAAACTGAATCAAGCCAAAACCGTCTGAAAACCCGGGAAGAGAAAATAGAAATTCCCAGTTCTAATGTATCAGAAAAACATGCATCAAACTAGTTTATTTCATACTTTAACCATCAAGTTAACACCAAGGTAATTAATTGGATTCAATTTATAGTTAAGTGAACTAGTGAAGTCCACCTTTCTAGAGAGAAAGCTCGTATTCGAATACGGTGAAAATTGAACACAACCAACTCATTTTCCAGTAGACGATGGTAAAAACTTCTTTGCACCTCTATGCAAAAGATAAAAGATGTAACTAAGATACCTTGATATATTGATAGGATTCCTAGAGATGCTCTCCCTCCATCTAATAAGATACCCTTATTATAATTAATTTATACATTCACAGGTAAAATATGGAGAGAGATGGTAACAAGCAAACTTTATCTCAAGAATTTAGTCATATAACAGTCATTCAAATTCCATAAATAACTTAATAGTACACAAAAAGAGAACAAAACAAAAAATAACTTAAATGTAGTAACATACCGTGCATTTTCAGCAAAATCTCCGTCCTCGTCACTTCCAAGATCTCCATACTAAACATAAGATCACCAATAAGAACTATTGGAGGAAGCATTATAAGAATAAAAGATGCCAAAATACTGAAGTTATAAGGACCATGCCACTGCACAAAAACTACAGAGTTGTCGTGAGGGTTGAGGGTTAAATCTTTATATTCAATAGACCATACAGGTTGAAGGCCCATTTTGGGGAGAGAGCTTGGTTCATGCAGCATTTTAATTTTCTGTAAGATTTACTTAAAATATGCACCAAAGAGCTTTGAACTTGGTTTTTTGTGATACCATGTTAAAGATTATTACACTGCGCCAACCGTAAAGAGTTGTGGTGAGGGCCAAGGGTTAAGAATTTGTATTATTACAATAAAAGGAAATATGATATTTATGTTAGCATCATATTCCTCCAAATGGAACCAATTTCATTATCATGATAGGGAAAAAATTATATATAATAGAACACTGTAAATAAAAATATGATATACTCTGACGGGAAGTGGAAGTACCATTAAGGCAAAATTTATCAGCAATCACCATATCTCACCAATTAAGGAAATAATTCTTAGAAAACTATAAATCCAAATATGATAACTATATAATTTAAGCAAGTTTTCTACCATATCATGGAGCGAGTAATAGCACTGTTGTAGTTCCATCAAACCTACACATCCATCACCTTGTATCTTAACCATGTCGGTCTTACCACGCGATCATAAAGATTTTATTTACAAGGATACTACCCAGATAATTTAAGCATTTTCCAGTTGAAACATGGGTATCTGAACAAAACATTTTTTCCGCTGTAAAAAGTCGAAGTTCTCCTGCTTGATGCTCTTACTATGTTGGTGCCACCTACATGAATTTTATACATTAGATTGTACTGGAACATCACATCGTATGTAAAGTTAGCAACTATAATATCCTTCTTACTAGATAAATACAAGTTTGTTTTGGTCTCTCCACGGTCCTAGCAGTTCCAAACAATGGTCCTCCCCTCCAAACAAGCGCAGCAAATATTCGCCATTGTAAATGCCCAGAACATATATATTTAACTTTTTCACGTATTTCCTCCTTTAATGCTACCTTCGATTTCATACAGAGGAGCACTTTCCTTGATATTTATACTATTTCTGGAGAACTATGGAACAGTAAATTACCCAATGGATTTGAAATGGAACATCTATAAGACGGCTACAAGACCAATCATGCTTTATCATTTATGGTTCATAAAGCTAGGATAAGAAAAGAGACATGCAAAACATGAGTAGATAAATTTAGAACATTGAGGTGGATGGGTGACAGTGTGACACTTTACAATGTCATTACTCCCATGTATCTGTTGAATGTATTATTATCTCCATGTTCACCCCGTACAGTTATGTTTCTTATCTTTAGGAAGATTTTCATTTAGTCTTACTCATTTTGAGGTGAAATACAGTCACTTCTGATAGAACTTGAGGGTCCACTTTAAACTTTCCAATATATCTATTAAAATTTCAATTTATCTACCATTGGAAGAAAGTTGTTCGATTCAGAATAAATCAGTTACACGAATCTGAGCTGAGCAATAACTGACTACTGACTTCTAAATTTGGTATCAAATAGTTTGCCACCTATTCAATTGGTCCATAAAACTGTTGCAGGTCAGTCAAAGTGAAGGATTATCGCCGAATGCTATGTGACTATAATATAGTTTGAAACCAAAAGTAATAAGTTTATTATACAGCCACCAGACCAATTGTGCTTTATCAAGAATAATTTTGGCAATAAGAAGTGTATATGATATATACTTTTGATAACTCAATGTAGAATAACCCAAACAAAAAGATTAATTTAAGCCATTGCAACCTAGGAAGCACGGGTACTCCAAAAATCAGTGCATTGTCCACGCCACGTCATTTGTCATTTATCATTACGACAGATATACTCCAAAATTCACTAGGACGAAACAAAACAGGTGCCGCATCCTTGTTGTGTCGTGTCATACTCTTATCGGACAGGGCATATCAACTCCAAATTTCACTATGATGCAGCTAAATCAATGTCACATCCATGCCTCTGTGTCCGTATCGATGCCATGCCCGTGTCCATGCAGCAAAGAATTTAAGCATTTGGACATAAATTGCTCTAGGAATAACCTAATTTCTTGTAACCACGGGAAAAAAATTATACCTGCAAGTCAATATCTCCCCCTTCTCCGTCTTCATCGTCATCTCCGTCCTTCTTCTTCTTGTCTCCCGTCGAACCTCCATACTCCCTGGTCTCCCCGTCCTCTATATACCTCCAATTCCCTAATTTTCAAGAACTGGTCCTCCACTTCATTCAACTCCTCCTCCTCTTCCTCTTCCTCTCCATCCTCCTCGTCAACACCGTCGTCGTCTTCTTCTTCTTCCTCTTCATCTTCCTCTTCTTCTACTTTCTCTTCGACTGCGACTTTGGGAACAACCTTCTTCGCCGGCGGTGGCGGTCCCTGATGCTTGATGCGGCCGAGCTCGTTACGGGCCACGGCGAGGACCGGGCGCGAGAGGAGGTCGATCTGGGCCCAGATCTGCTCTGCGTCGAATCCGTCGTCGGCGAGCAGCCGGTCGAGGCATGGCCGGCTCTTCCTTGGACAGAAGGGGAGGAGGGAGGAGAAGAGGTGGCGGGAGGCGGCTCTGGCGTGGCGGGAGAGCTCCGACGAGGGGGAGAGGAATAGCGGAGGTTCGGCGGAGCTCAGCCGCTGTAGATATTCCATTCCGGCCGACGGATCGCCGGAGATTTCTGCGGCCGCCATTGATTTTGCTGCCTCGTCGCGTCTTCTACTTTGTTAGGGTTTAGGCTTTTGAGTGGGAGGGTCTTGAAATTTGCATTAGGGTGCGGCTGTACGCACCCATGACTTTCTAAGCACATACCATATAACTTAAGTTAAAAATTACATTAATGTTAAAAGACTCATATATCCATATGACCTTCCTACACCCCACCATCCTTCTTCTTCTTCCTTCTTTCATTTTTACATTCTTTTCGAATCCAACTCCAAAACCCTAGAAAAATCCTACTTTGAAATTGTGAAGAAAACATCATGGAGGAAGGAAGTCCACTTCAAAGACACAATCCTTCTTTCTCGGTTTGAAGCACTGTATGTGAATCGTTAAACAACAACAAAAAATTCGCGATAAGCACGATCAACACAGGTCGAATGGAACACTGTCTACTTGACCTGTGTCGGCCGAACATATATAGGACAGTTCGACCTATAATGGTCGAACAATAGAGCTTTGTCCGACTAGTTGTGGTCGAACATTTGGTTTTTCATTCGACCAGCTTTGGTCGAACGTTAGCAAAAAAGTTCGACTGTCGTGGGTCGAACTCCAGTCCGAGTGCTCGACAAACCAAGCTCGGACAGAACCGTAAAATCCCAAATTTATTTCGAAATTTATTTCATTTTCACACGATTGAACGGATTCGAAAAATCCTAGCAGTGATCTTGGAATTGGTCTTGGAGCAGAGGAGATCGAGGAGAGAGAAGGGGGCCGGTCGGTTGGAGAAAGGAGAGAGGAGAGTAGAGAGGTTAGAATGATTTGGGGTGTGCTTAGGAATGATAGATAGGTTTTATGTTAGAATATAAAGAATATTTTGGTCATTTGATAGGGTGTACTTCGCATTTATGTTCATTTTAATGAATTAAAATATGGTGTACTTAGCACTTGGGATATGCTAAGTAAGTCATGGGGTGCGTATAGCCGCACCCTTTGCTAAAACTGTAACTAGTATACAACGCATGTGTTTTACATGTGTATTATTAGGAAGACTAAGAAAAACACTTATTATTATAATTATTCAATATATATATATATATATATATATATATATATATTATATATACACACACACACACACACGCCTTAAAAAAAACTTTTAAATCAACCGTATAAATTTTATGTATATTATTAATTAATTAATTATAACAATGAATTGTACAAGTCGTACAATCATTATTATAATTATTCAATATATATATATATATATATATATTATATAGCAAACTTCCTGTAAGGGATTAACGGGACAAAGTTACGGATCACTAAACATACATGTTTATCTTTCAAATTTAAATTCTTTAGAAATTTTAAATCTTTCCCTTTTAAAAATAAATATATGTTTATCTTAAATAAACAAATTCTATCCGTCAGTTAATTTTTAAAATAAAGATGATCATTTTTAAACAGAGATAGGTAAATTTATTTTTATTTAAAAAAAAAGATAGATTTGTTTGAAAATATAATCTATCTTTAAAAATAAATCTATTTTAAAATATTATTTTTATTTTAGTGTTAATATTAGTATTAATTTAATGTTACTGTTAATTTAAATGTTAATTTTAATTTTTAATTATAATTTTAGTTTTAACATTAGTATTACAAATAAAATTAATACTAAATTACATTAAGCTTAACATTAACAATGAAATTAAAATTAAAATTAACATTAACATTAACATACATTAATAAAAATAAAAATATTAATATGAATATGAATATTAACATTAACATTAATATTAAACCCTTCTAAAAAAACATTAATATTAAAATTATAATTAATAGTAACATTAAAAATAATATTTTAAATATAGATTTGTTTTTAAAGATAAATTTAATGATTAATTTTTAGATTGATTTGAAAGATATATTATACATTAGATTTTATTTTACGGAAAGATTTAGATGTAAACTTTAATTTATATTTAAATAGATTTGTTTTGAAAGATACATTATTTGTTTATTTGATTTTTAGGAAATATTTAGTTTAGACGTATTTTTTTTTTAAAAGGTAAATTGTTCTGGAATCGTTCCATCGGAATTCGAACACCTTACACTCGGACCGCATGCATCTCTCTTAACCACTAGGCTAGAGATCATTTGCCAGGATATATATATATATATTATATATATATATATATATATATATATATATATATATATTATATATATTATATAATATATAATACCAGTAAAATTCTTTAAAATTAACTATTGCGTATCTATCTACTCACTTTGTTAAGAAAATAAATTCTAAATTATTTCTAACTCTGAGCATATAACAAATTATGAAATATCTTCAATATTAAAATTATATTTAAATTAAGTACATGACATTATATACACATCAAAACAACATTTAAAAAACATATCTATAACAACTTTTAATTACAATATATTCAAATAGTATTAGAAAAGATAACTAACTATGTTTAAAAGAGTTTCAAACCAAAGAAATCTAATTGGAAGGGAAAAGAATCTAAACACTCGTCCTAGTTAAACTACCAATAGGCATGGAGTGTACTAGTGTACATGGCTACACATAGAATTTCGGAGTCATTTTATATGGTCCATATGTGCATATATTTCATTTACCCAAAAATTATCATATATTAAGAAATTAATTGTACTATCCATATGTTTTACACTTATTATACGAACCACTCTTGCTTTGAAACTAAGGGCTTGTTTGGTAATCGGATTTCACTATTTGGATTTGGAAACCCTCCAAATCCAAATCATGGATTTCAAGATCTAAATCCAACTCCAACCAAACATAGAATTTGGACTTATGATTAATAATTAAATTATAGTCATGATCAATAATTAAGCTATTAATTAATTATGATTAATTATAGTTATTATTATTTATAAAATTAATAATTAACGATTAGTAATTAACGATTAGTAATTAATAATTGACGATTAGTTAATATAAATTATAAATTAAAAATTAATGATTAGTTATTTTTAAATAAATAACGATTAAAAATTAAAGATTAATTATTAAGAATTAACGATTAATAATTAATAATTAAGAACTATAAATTATAATTAACGATTAATAATTAATAATTAACAATTGATAATATTTTTTATTAACGATTATAATATTATAATTATGATTAATAATTAATAATTAACAATTAATTAACTATAAATTAAATATTTTAAAAATAGTAATATAAATTAATATTATTATGATTAGTAATTATTATAAATATGATTCTAATTGTGATCAAAATATTATTAATTAAGATTATAATAAATAGTTATTAACAAATATTATTAATTAATATTATAATTACTAATAAATTATTAATATGATTATAACAAAAATTAACTAAAACTAATTTTTTAATTAATATACTAAACACAGGATATGATTATTAATATTATTAATAATACTAATAAATTATTAATAATATAATAATAATATAATAATACTAGTAAATTATGATTATTAACTAATTAACAAATTCTTAATTAATATTATAATAATACTAAAATTATTAATTATGATTATAACGAAATTAACTAATTTTTTCATTAATAATACTATTTTATTAATTAATAATACTATAAAATAGTTAGTTTTTTATTAATTAACTAATTTTAAGAAATTATTAAAGAATAAATAATTTTAACGAAATTATTAAAGAATAACTAATTTTTAACAAATAATTAAATAATAATATTTTAACGAAATTATTAAAGAATAATTATTTTTTTCCTCCAAAATCCAACCAAATCTAAGTTTTGAATTTTGTCATACTTTCCATATCCAAATCCATCTCAAACCAAACATAAAATTTTATGGATTTGTCGTAAAATTCATAAAAATCCAAATTTCATCTCCAATTACGATTTACCAAACACATTCTAATTACACGGATCTTTTATACACAGTTTCAATTTTGTATAAAAATTAATAATATTGATCGTCCCTATGGATAATAAAACTTATAAAAAAAATGTGTGATCGGTGTAATTATTTTTGGAATAAAAGTAGTCGCTATAATACTCATAGGATTGGAGTTGGGATCTTAACGCTATGTTAAAAAGAACTAAAATATTTTTAGGCTTAATTGCACTTTGCTACCCTCAACTATTCCGCCTTTTCAACTTGATACCATAAACTTTTTTTCGTAACAAATTGGTACCTCAACTATTATTTTTTTTCAACTTGATACCTAATTTTTCAAAAATTCCGAAAATGCCCTTCCCTCTTCCTTCCCTCCACCCCCTTCCCCACTCCGGCCACCCCCCCTGCTAGCTCTGGCCGCCCCACCCCCCCCTGCTAGCTCAGCCCCCCCCGCCCCCCCGCCCCCCCCTGCTACCTTCGGCCACCCCCTGCCCCGCCTCCCGCCCCGTCCTCCCTCCCCAGCCCCCCTCCTCCCGTGCTGCCGCGGCCTAGGGGAGAGGCGGGGGCGGGCGGGCGGCCGGAGTGAGCAGGGGGGGGGGGGCGGGGGGGGGGGGGGCGGAGCTAGCGGGGGGGGGAGGGGGGGGGGCGGCCGGAGTGAGCAGGGGGGGCGGCCGGAGCGTGCAGGGGGGGAGGGTTAGGGGTAGGGGTAGGGGCATTTTAGTCCAAAATAACATCTGGGTACCAAATTGTTACAAAAAATAGTTTAGGGTACAAAGTTGAAAAAATGGTAATAGTTGAGGGTAGCAAAGTGCAATTAAGCCATATTTTTATAGGATTGGAGTTGGGATCTTAGAGCATCATTAGTAGTTGGGACTCTCCAATGCAGTTTGGAGCCCAAAATTTCAAAAAAAAAAGTAAATGTAGAATGGGTTGGATTTGTATGAGAATAATAGGAAATGATAAAGTGAGCTCCGGTCCAAAAAATTGTGTGGTCAAAAATTAATGTAGCAAAAAATAATATAAAGTTTAGAATCTAGAAAGTTGGGCTCCAAATTGGAACTTACTATTCTACAAAACGAGTTTCTACAATCTAGAATCTAGAAATTGGGAGGCCCAACCTTTAGCACCCATGGATGGGTTGGAACCGAAATTGTAGAAATTGGGACTAGAAATAAGACTGATTATTCTACAAAATGAGCTCTACATTCTAAATCTAGAATCTAGAAAATGGGATGGACCTTACTAATGATGCTCTTACACGACCGGACTGGTCGCTGACCTATTCCCGATACATGTTCTGCCGAAACAAACGTTTTTGTAAAAAAATTAACGATATATCGGTTACGAGACCGATATATCGGTCAAATTAAGTACTATAGTCAGTTTCTCGAATCAACCGCCGGTCAGCATACCAGCACATAGAACAATACGTCACCGCTGTATAGAGAGCGCCAGATATCATATCCGCCGTCCATTTTGTGCAATCTAAACCGTTCATTTCGCTTAGAGAAGATTCTCTCTTGTGGCATTACCATCGCACCCCTTCCCGAGCTTAGGATGCATATCCCTTATTTTGTCACAATAGTAAGGGTAGTTTAGTCTTTTGGGCGAATTTATTAATTAGAATGTGTAATAATGGAGTTGTTGGGGGGAGAGAGAGAGAGAGAGAGAGTCAAGAAGAGCGAGAAAGAGGAAATTTGTTTCTTCAAAATTGAAGTCCGGAGATCATTTTTGAGGCAATTTTAGGTCTTGAAATTGCTCCTTGCGACGAGAAAATAATTTTTTTTTTCTGTTTTTTTGGTATTTTTGGGGGAAATTTCTGTGGGGAGATCGAGGAGAAATCGAGAGGCTGATCGATCGGAGCAGCAGGGTGAATTTTCGAGTAGATCCTTCTGAATTCCCTTATAAATTTCCATTTTGATCAACTGATTACGTGTTATTCTTTGTCAATTAATTTCTGGATTTTTGTGGGATTTTTTTTAATTTTTTTTGGCACACTTTGCTGTAATTTTCTTAGTGGAATGTTGATCTATTTAACCCCGCCTTAAAATTTGATCTTGAGATGTTTGTCAGAGAAAAGTTGAGTTTTTTCTTTCTTTATATTTGTTGATTAATTCGGGGATATTGGTTTATTTAGTTCTAGATGAATAAAGTTCTTAGTTGTTGAGAAATTGCTTATGTTTTAGAAGTACAGTCATATAATTGGCATTCACCCAACAAAATTTTCTATATGAGGTTTTGATTTTTTTTCCCTATGACTTTCCTATTTGTTCATTTTGGGGAAATTGATTTAATTTAGTTTAGCTGTTGGTTGAAGTAAAATATTTGCTCTGCGAGAAGTTTCTTAGAAGTAGAGTTATATCATGGATGTCAAATTGTTTTAATGACTTTGTTTGATTTTTCTATCTGTTCATAGATTTGGGGAAATTGGTTTCTTAGCTTAGCTGTTAGATGAACACAAATTCTTAATTTTTGAGAAGTTGCTAAAAATTCTGAATAGTAGTAGAATCATATCGTTAATATTAGTTGATTCTAACAATTTTTTTATATGATTTTCTATTTGTCGTAAATTTGGGGAAATTGGTTCTTTAGTTTAGCTCATAGGTAAACCTCTTACTTATTTGAGAAATTGCTTATAGTTCTTACTCAGAAGTAGAATTGGGTCACTTGCATCAACATGATTTAGTTGATATCTGACATAAATTTTTGTATGCAGTTTGTCTTGCTTCCTGTTTCTTCTGTAGCAGCAGTGTTGTATAACAAAGGTATAAATACTTGCATAAGGGATGAAGGATTTATAGGGGAGAGTTCATGGGAGGTTTTTCGGTTTCTTTTCAGGAAAGAAGAATGTACGGCGGCAATAGTGGCTTCCCTGTTTTCTTGGAAGAAAACCAATTCTATGATTCTAACGCATCTACCACCCAGCTCCAGTTATTTGGAAGCAGTGAGTGTGAGAATTTTGATAGAAAATTATGGCTCAGAGTCGTTTGATTCATTTATATTGTTATTCTCATTTACCGTTTGTTCATTTCATGTTTAGCTGCCTTTATATAGTATTTGCGACTTCTGTTTTATATATATATATATATATAAGCCGAGGACGATAATTGTTCCTGTTGCATCTTTATGCCATGCATGCGACTGAATTTGCTGTGGTACTGTAGAGTGTGTACACCTCGTGCCTAGACTTTATGGACACAGGGCCTGCCTTATTGTTGATGTTTTATTAAATAGGATAGCGATTTTGATTATTCTGTTACAACTTTATTTATGTATCATATATGAGTTTGTCGACCTTCCCAATTTGGGATTAGTGCGTGTTCTACTTATTGGTAAGGTATTCCGTTGATAATTTTTTTTTACATACAAGAACAAAAAAAGTGAAGAGTGAAGCATTTGGATTTGTTTGGTTTGCGAGAGCATTGGTTCCGATGTTAATTCATTCACCTTTCTGGAATATCCTTATACTTCCTTTTTTTTATTTATTATACTTGATCATATGTTCTGATGTTGTCATTTTATATTCTCTGTTCATACTAGTGTGATAGTAACTTGAAGAGTCTTTATTCTGTTGGGATCTATGTATCGGATTTAAAAAACCGAGTCATGAAGAGCTTTGTCGTAAAATTTCATCTTTTGTCAAAGTTGACAGTCAATAGGCTACTCATAAAAAACTTTGTTAGTTCTTTTATAGAGTTTTCTCATGCCACCATTCTTATGGGAAAAGTCTTGGATGATTATGGTGCTATTATTTGTCTTATTAGATAAAGTTTACATTAAGCATGATTTTTATATCCTACATGGTTAAGCACAAGGTATAGGAAACATTTGAAATTAAAACCA
This sequence comes from Iris pallida, assembly GCA_029216955.1. Taxonomy (NCBI): domain Eukaryota; kingdom Viridiplantae; phylum Streptophyta; class Magnoliopsida; order Asparagales; family Iridaceae; genus Iris; species Iris pallida. The sequence continues at coordinate 7,719,628 of JANAVB010031819.1, forward strand.
CAATGTTTTGCGGAATATTAGAACTTCTATGGATGTATGGGAAACAATTCACCATTACTTGGGCAAATAGCGATGATAGATGATAGCTTGTCCATCTTCCCGAAATTCATGGTGGCCCATTCCAATCTATACTCCACACCATTCGCCATGATAGTTTTGTCCTACAACAACGACAATAACAGAAACAACAAAGTTTTTATCCCAAATAGTTTTGTCTTGCTTAAAAAAGTACATGGTTGGCCATTCTAATGGATAGTTCACAACATTCTCTGTCAGGAAGTGATCTTTAATATATGCTGGATTTAACTTATAATAGTTTCTTTGGTTTTCACCTGATAATTATCTTCTAAATTTCATGAAGAATCATCCAGTTAAGGGTGTTTTTGCTCAGTAGTACTTGGATAAGACTTCCTGCATGCTGATTGATTATTTCTTCGCCTTCATATAAACTATCATAGCTAATATTTCTCAGGATTCTAGACTTTTTGTCTCAGGAACTAGTTGGGATAAAAAAATGGACTCAAAGTATTCACAATTTTGATAGCTTTGTTGCTATATCGTTGAATATTTTATTTACTTTCATGTCTTGGGAATATTTTATACCATGATTTGGCTTTCTTTAATTGTTTATTCCTGTCGGAGTTGCTCTTTCTTATTATGTCACTGTTTGTAAAGCTTCTAGTTGGCCATGTATATAAACTTGTACCCTGTTGACCCTTGTAGGCTCGACTTATAAGTTGGTCATAATGTTTTTGATGAAGATCGTATTCACTCAACTAGTATCTTCCATGTCTTTTGATTTAATGCCCAGCTGATTATAGTATGTTCTTTCAATTTGTTCTTATAAGCTTATCTGTATTCAGTGTTTCCTCCTTTTTGTATTTGGACCAATTTATAATTAGAGCTTTGCATTTCAATAGGGTGGAATTGTTTGTTGACTCAGTTCTTTCCAATCTAAATTGCAGTTCCTGCTGCATGTAATGTTGATCCGACAAACTTCATTGGAAATAATAACATTTCTATAAACCGACCGAGCAAAAGAACTAGGGAGTCTGAAGATGTTGCGATGCAACACAAGCTTCAGATTTCTTTAAGTAATTTTTACCAAGATGAAGCTGATAGATCAGCAAGCATTCCTAATCCAAATGCTGTGTCTACTGGGTTGAGACTGTCCTACGATGATGATGAGCACAACTCCTCTGTCACCACTGCAAGTGGGAACATGCCTTCTCTTCCGATCATCATGTCTCTTGGCGACAATTTGAGAACTGAGATAGAGCGTCAGAAGGAAGAGTTTGATCAGTACATAAGGGTTCAGGTATTAAACTAAACTAACGTAAAGAAGCTTGTATTAACATCCTTTGCCGTAGCTTCTGCTCATATAGGATGTTAGGTAACATGGAAATTATCTATTGATAAATTCAGTAGTGAGTATGACATGTTGGGGGGGGGGGGGGTGGTAAGGAGAGGGAGAGACTGTTGATGATCATAATAATATACTCATTTTAGACTTAAATGCAGAAAACTAACTTCAATTTCTGTAGCCAAAAGTACAAAAAGTAATAGCTCTACTAAACATTCATCTGTTACAAACTTTCTAGTTTCAGTTTATTCACTTTGCCTCCTGGTGCCATGTATAGGAAAATTTAACTTACTATTTCGCCATCATTCTGAAAATATGTGATTTCGATACTAGTTTCACTTAGCCACAAATCGGGTTAAAAATGACCGACTTCATGAGACATTTGCATAAAGTATATTCTGCCATGAGTTGTAATGGAGACATAAGGGCACATAGACTTTCCGTATTTTTATTGTTGAGTTTTTGTGGAAGGGGTATTTGTGTACAATTTTGTCGGAGTTGATGGCAGCTTTCTGTTAGTTAGCCTCTTTTTTTTATTACTAATCATATAATAATTAATAGAAAAATACTCTTTAATTACCCCTCTGGATATCAAGGTGTGACTTGGGCTGGACTGGGCCGACCCGGACCCGGTTTTGACCGGGCCTGAGCCGAGTCGGGCTCAGCCCGGATTTGGGGGCGTGCCGGTCCGGCCGGCCCGGTTCACTGAACCCCGAACCTAGTCCGGATCCACGGCCCAGTTTTCATCGGGTCGGGCTGAACCGGACCTGGGCCGGGCCAATTCAGGGTTGGACCGGCCGACCCGTTTTGGTTTAAGAAAACCAATTTTTTTTTATATATTTTCAAAAAACTTTAAAACTGAAAATTTTAAAAAAATTAAAAAAAATGTCTAAAAATAAGTTTTCTAATTTTGTTTTGTAAATTAGTATAATTTAAAAAACTAATTTAGTATAATAAGACTAAAAAATGTAATAAAAATTTAGATAATAAAAATTAGTATAATTAAAAAATATTTTTCTTAATGTTTAGAAAATTTCTATTAAAAAACATGTATATGTATAATAAAATTTAGAAATAATTTGCTAAATGATACATGAATTGAATGACTAATACAAGATTTGCATAATTTGAAAATTAATGACTAATACAATAATACTAGTACATAAATTGCAATTAATGACTCATACAAGATTACTAGATGTATATACATGATTTTAAATGTCTGCGTAGCTTACCTGTACCATAGCTCTGGTCCCATTTGAATCGTTTCCTACAATGCAAACATTCAACAAAAAATTTAGTGGATTATCTTCTTTCAGTATCACTACTTGCACACTCATTGTAAACTCCACTAAAATAATGCCAAATTTTCGATCCTGATTCAAACTTTTGTTGCGGTGCGTGTTGAGGTTGCGGTGCAGGCTACGGTTGCTGATCTTGCGGTTGCTGTGGTAGTTGATCATTATCCATGATATAAATAGTCTCTTCACACTAGGTTGCTTGTAAATATTGTAAGAGGAAAGAAATTGTTGGTGTGATTAATTTTGAAGATTTATGGCCTATTTATAGTTTTTTTTTGGGTGCAAGACCTATTTTACTCTCAAAATATAGTTGTTATAAGGATATTTTTTGTCATTTTCAGCAAAATGACCAAAATATCTTTAAAATGGTAAAAAAAAAGCCATGAAAATGAGGGTAAAACGGTCTTTTGGCCCTCCCAACGGTCAAAAAAATAAAAAATAAAAAACCGGCTGGACCAGGCCGGCCCGGTCCGGTCGGGTTCGGCGGGTTTGTTCGGCCCGGACCCGCGGTTAAACCGGATCGGGCCTGTCGGGGCTTGCGGGTCCCGAGCTGGAACCCAGCCCAGACCTGCTGGATTAGAGGGCCGGGCCAGGTCGTTTACCGGGCTTGGGCCGGCCCAGACCGGTTTTGACCGGGCCGGGCCCGAGCCGGGGATCGGGCCGCCCGACCCAAGTCACACCTTGATCTGGAGGTCAGCAGGTCTAGTGAGCATTGGCCTCCCAAAATTTGTTCAATGGTTTAATAGCTACCAATGCATTAAAAAAAAGACATTGAACAACATTTAGCCTGTCCTTTCCAGTTGTTATGCATTGTGATGCATGTACAATGGCCGTAAGTTCATTAGTCTATATCTGAAAAGGTGGAATTGTGCAAGTCCAGCTCCTTTAAAGTTCAATTTGTAATTAATTTACATGGATTTATCTTGTAGCTCAAGTGAAACTCAGAAACTTGAAGTGTGTATTGGTTGCTATGTAGTTGATTCTGAAATATTATTACATAAAGAAGATTGTTATGCAAGCTCTGTAATTTCAGTACAAAATAGTGAATTGCTAAAGATATGATGTAACAGAGTTCCTTTTTAGTTTCCCATCTTTCTGAAGCTTGGAAAATTTTGGATAGGGTCCTTCTAAGTTTCGGGATCTGGACAAATTTTTTTTAAGTGATTTTCTCAAGTAAAATCCTTATGTCCGCATCTTATTAGTTACTAATAGTGTTCTATGGATGCCATGTTTTAGTCATTACGTCGTTGAATTATCCGAACTCAAAACCGTCTTTCTTGACCTTGTGCTCAAACAGGAGGAACAGTTTGCGAAAGGAGTGAAAGAAATGAAGCAGAGGCACATCACATCCTTCCTCAGCGCTGTCGACAAAGGTGTGAATCGGAAGCTCCGTGAGAAGGAACTTGAGATCGAGAGCATGAACCGGAAAAACAGGGAGCTGACTGATCGAATCAAGCAGGCAGCTGCCGAGGCCCAGACCTGGCAGTACAGGGCTCGATATAACGACTCTGTTGTCCATGCTCTTCAGAACAATCTCAAGCAGGCCCTGGCAGCTCGAGGGGCGGCAGCAGCAGCAGCAGCTGACCAGGGTAGGGAAGGCTGCGGTGAGAGCGAGGTGGACGATGCTGCCTCGTCCTTCGACCCCAATGCTGGGCAGCACCAGCAGCAGACACCGACGGTCGGAGCATGCAAGGTTTGTGTGCGGAGGGAGGTCTGCATGCTGCTGCTGCCGTGTCGGCACTTGTGTATGTGCAAGGAGTGTGACAGGCTCGTAGACGCCTGCCCTGTTTGCTTGGCTGCGAAAACTGCTAGTGTTGAGGTTTACATGTCTTGACTCGATGTGAGAGAGCTTATATATGCATGCTGTATAACTATATAATTCCTCCTCTATTAGCTCTCGTGGGAGTTGTATAAGTACACACACTCTTCCTGTAGCTCCTGACTTCCTGTCAATGTGATGGTTATTGAACTTATTGTTGCCTGTTGTAGTTACTTTATCTGTGTTTAACTTCAAAAGTTTGTGTTGTAATTTTATAATTTTCTTTTGTGCTCGTGACCTCTTCTGTATAGTGAAATTGCAAGCTGCCTACTAGATGGGGAAAAAAAATACTTGAACTGGTTGATGTGTTTCTTCTGTTCTGTTGTCAAAAGTAGTATTTGCCAGAATTAGTTGGAAGCAGTTCCTGCTGATTCCTCCTTGGCAAATTATATTTTTCTTGCATCCAGTGGTATGTGAGGAGAGTAGCTAGTGTCTTTATTGACCACCTTTAAGAGGCCCATTCCAATTTCTAGATTCTATATTTAGAATGTTGGAGGTCATTTTGTAGAATAGTAAGATCCATGGGAGGTTTTAGATTTTCAGGTCCAAACTACCGATAGGAGCTATAGGTTTGGGCCTGAGAATTTCTAGATTCATAGTATATAAAATTATTTTGTAGAATAATAAGTCCCAATTTAGAGTCCAATTTTAGATTTAGATTGTTTTTTTCACATTAATTTTTGACCACACAATCTTTTGGGACCAAAGTTCATTTTATTATATTCTACCATTTTTATACAAATCCAATCCATTCTGCATCTACCTTTATTTCAAAAATTTCGGCTTCAAAGATAAAATTTGAATACCATCTACTAATAATGATGGGATTTTCACCAATTTTGTGAGATGGCTGCAGCCCACTCTTTTATTATTATTATTATTATTATTTTTTACATGAGTCGATCCAGATCAAATTCCTGGTTGCCCTCTTTGGATGGTACAATCTCGGGGGAATGCTTAAAATTAAAGACAAATATTGTAGTCAGTGATACCAAGACTATAAAACTCTATCGTAGGTGCGAGAGAGATTTGATCAAATGTTTTATATTTTGAAGAACTCGACATGGATTAAAATAGATTTGTCTCATACGTAAATATTAAGAATATTTAGTAATACGATCTCACATATTAGTGGATATTATATTGGTTTTTGAAATTGTCCAACGTTAGCGTTTGGACCTCAAAATCACTGTTCACGTAGATTAATGAACAGTGATTTCGAGACCCAAGTTCACGTAGATTAATGAACAGTAATTTTAAACTCTAATATCTACTATTATAGAGATCATAATACTAAATAACCTAAATATTATTAAAGGATTTGTCGTAAGGCAAAAGCTCAAACACACGGAGACGAAGCTTTCTCGTATATTATCAACCACACAAGTGCATATTACAAGCTATCCCAACCTCTCTTTATATAGAGAGAGAGGTTGGGGGTTATGAAGAAACGAAAGGCCAAAGGTCTTTTGTATGTTACAAGGAGATGAAATGAAGGGCCATATGAGTTACAACACTCCCCCTTGGCTCTCCAGAAATTCTGCTTGTAAACATCTCTGAGTTTCTTCGTCTGTCTGCAGCTTAAACTTTGGTCGAAGGACAAAAGAGTACACACAGGTCAGTGTGATGGGGGTAAACTAACCATTGCAAAGGTGCCTCGTCAAAACCTTGTCAGGAAAAAACCCAGTAGAAAAAATCGTTGATCGAAGGACAAAAGAGTACACGATGGTTTAGAAGTATACAACTGGATACTCCCCCTGATTATAATAATCCTTAGTGAATAAGAGATTTGAACTGTGTCTCCTTAAAAACCTTGCCAAAGAAAACCCAGTGGAAAAAACTTTGGTCGAAGGAAAAAAGAGTACACAAGCATACATCAGGATGCTTCTCTTTCCACTCGCACTCGACAGGGTGCGGGATATACGCACAACAGGGCGTTTGGAGGCGCTCGTTGGGGCGCTCCCCCTCACATGCACACAACAGGGTGCAAGAAACATGTTTCACTTAGGCTAGCTCTGAAAGCTTCCTAAGTCCAATCGCTCTGACATGTTTCTGGAACGAGTGTTTTGGCAGTGACTTGGTGAACAAGTCTGCACGGTTATTCTCCGATCCAATGTGTTGCACTTCAATCTTCTGAAGCGCTTGTTGTTCATGTGTAAAGAACAACTTGGGAGATATGTGCTTGGTAGCATCCCCTTTGATGTAACCATGTTTCGCTTGATCAATAACATCGGTATTGTCCTCATAGACGACAACAAGTTCATCTGGGTCATATGGAAGATCACATGTACTTTGAATATGGCCAATAATAGCTCGAAGCCATACACACTCTCTAGTCGCCTCATAGAGCGCGAGTAGCTCAGAGTGGTTCGTTGAAGTAGCCACTAAGGTCTGTTTGCGAGACCTCCAAGAAATTGCCGTGTTCCCAATGGTAAAGACATAACCAGATTGGGAACGCCCCTTGTGCGGATCAGATAAGTATCCCGCATCGGCGTAGCCAACAAGGGTCGCGTTGCTTCGAGTGCCAAGAGCGTTGGACTCACTCAAAACCGCGTAGGGATAGAACAAGCCCAAGTCCGTAGTACCCTTAAGGTAGCGGAAAATGTCTTTTATGCCATTCCAATGGCGGCGTGTTGGCGCGGTGCTATGTCAAGCTAGACAATTCACAGCAAACGAGATGTCCGGTCTAGTACATTGGGCCAAGTACAATAAAGCGCCTATTGCACCCAGATAAGAGCACTCAGGACTCAATATCTCTTCGTTGTCCTCCTTTGGACGAAATGGGTCCTTAGTAATGTCTAGAGAGTGGACGATCATGGGAGTAGCGGACGGCTTAACGTCAAAATGACTAAAGCGTCTCAACACCTTTTGGGTGTAGTTCGCTTGATGGACAAGAATTCCATCTTTACGGTGCTCGATCTGCAGGCCGAGGCAAAACCGTGTCTTCCCAAGATCCTTCATCTCGAATTCCCTCTTCAGGATATCAGCAGTTTCTGACAAGTCTTTTTCGGTTCCTATGAGATTCATGTCATCTACATAGACCGCGATGATTGCGTATCCTGAAGTGGATTTCTTTATGAACATGCATGGGCAAAGTTCGTTATTAATGTATCCCAAATCGATCAAGTATTCGCTTAGGCGGTTATACCACATTCGCCCGGATTGTTTCAATCCATATAGCGAACGCCTCAGTCTAATCGAGAACGCGTTCCGTGGTCGGGAACTACTTGATTCAGGCATCTTTAGTCCTTCAGGGACTCTTATGTATATCTCTGTGTCCAGATCCCCGTAGAGATAGGTTGTGACCACATCCATGAGCTGCATATTCAGTTTTTCGGAAACTACTAAACTGATTAAGTAGCGGAACGTTATAACGTCCATTACGGGAGAATACGTCTCCTCGTAATCAATTCCAGGGCGTTGTGAGAAGCCTTGCGCCACAAGGCGAGCCTTGTATCGTAAAATCTTATTTCTCTCATTACGCTTCCTTAGGAAAACCCATTTGTGATCAACTGGTTTAACATTGGGTGGTGTTGGAGCAACATGTCCAAACACGTTCAGCCTGGATTGCTTGTTTCAATTGTGACCAGTCCGTTCGTCGTTGACACTCGGCAACACTACGAGGTTCCATGTCATCATTGTTCATAATGTCAGTGGCCACTGAGTATATGAACACATCATCGATGACAGTTTCATTTCGCTTCAAAATATCGTCTAAGCTAGCATACTCGATGGATATTTCGAGGTTATCGGCATGATTAGGAATAGGCGTTTCATCTGGAACGCGCTCTTCTAATACATCGCCGTGATCCTTAATGATCTCATGTGGCAAAACACTTTTAACAAGATCTCTCCGCTTCCGGGGCAGAACATCTTTGGAACCAACCGATCTTTCCTTCTTCTTGGGAATAGCGGCGGACTGGACGGCCGATGGCAGCGTCCTTTGCTCGGCGGGTTCCACCGGAGCAACATGTTTTACAGAAACATGGCGTCTCTCAGGGACGTCTATCCTTACAGGCACATTTGCAGCAGGTATAATTGATCTCGTGACTTTTTCTAGGTCGCTAAATGCGTCTGGCATTTGATTTACAATATCTTGCAGACCTAGAATCTTCTGCACTTCCTTATCACTATGTGCAGAGGGGGGATCATGATGAGCAAAAGCGGGCACATGCCACGCTAATTCACGTCATTCCTCATCAACGTTAGCGTACATTTCTCCCCCTAACGACGGGAAGATTGCCTCATCAAAGTCATAATCCGCGTGTCTCACGGTAAAGAGATCGCCTGTCAAGGGCTCTAAATAGCGAATGATGGACGGGGAGTTATAACCGACATATATTCTCCGTCGCTTCTGAGGTCCAAATTTTGAACGCCTTATCGGCTCAATTGGAACATTGACTAGGCAGCCAAACACGCGTAAATGTGAGATGTCAGGCTCACATCCAGTAACCAGCTGGTACGCGAAAAGTGGTTGGGTGGCCATGTGTAATGCCCCGCTTCGCTCGGTACATTATGATGAGTCGTTGACTCGAAGAGTTGCGTTGACCCGATGAGGTATCGATGCGAATCGATGCAAGAGTTACGTTGGCCAAAGGTAAGCCTTGAGTCGGTTGGAATCTATGAATCGAATCGATGCAAAGGATAAGTCCCGTTTGAGCAAGTGCTGATGTTAGTTGATCTGGTGTGCAGGCTATGCCTTTATGCTGGATTACGGATCGTGGCATAAGCGCGATAGGCCAGTGAGTTGAGTAGTTCAACGGAATGGCTAAGTCCGAGAGTTAGCTATGCGACCAAGTTATGGAAGTGAGCCGCTTCAACTCGGCGAAACGGCAAGGCGTATCGACTTAAGGTGGGCGGGTTCTTGACTCTCTCTCCCTATTCTTTCACGTCTAATAAAATATGTTATGGTATGTGTAAGATGTTATCGAGTTAGCAAGCGTGGCTCGGCGAGTAAGTGTCTAAATATGCGTTGAACACTAAGGTAGAACATTGAACAATCGAAACAATTGAAGCGACGTGCATCAAGTGTACGAGTCGCGGTAGGGCAATGATGGTAGAACATTGAGAGACGATATTGAGATGTGCATCATGTGTATGGCTCCGAGAACATTGAACACTAGGCGTAGAACATTGAATACGGCGCTGAGCGTGCCCTCGGGCACTTATATAACGAAGAGACTAAGTAACTACGAAATTATGCTATGAGAATAACTTATGAATGGTACGCGTTGAATACAAGTACGAGATGTCTAAGCCGTTGGGTGTCGTGCATCAATATGGATGTGTTGGGGCATAACGCCGACGGAGCTCCCCATGTGGATGGTGGATTATGTTTATGAGACGCGAATATGTTTATGGCACGGGAAACCGTTTATGGTGCGAGACTATGGTTATGGAACATGAGATTGGTTGGACGATATGACTTGTATGCTATGGTACGTATTGCATGGTCAATGGACTCGGATTGCCCGTGCACGGGTGCGGCTTCCCTCGGACGGTTACGACCGGGGCACCGGGACCGTTCGGCCTAGGAGGGAATTATGTGTGGTATTTATGGTGCACATCATTCGGACGGATTGAGACCGTCCAGTGCTGTGATAAGCTATGATATCCGTAAGTTTGGGATCCTTCGGATACTGGGCTAGCAACCCGTATCGAAGTGATTGTAGGCTTACACATAAGAGATGCCAAGTCCATTACGGTGCAAAACACCGTGACCTTCATATAGATAGGGCCGGTGGGCTGAGATATGAGTTGGGTGCAGGCGCAGGGCCTGCGACCCTTATGCATTGTCTAAGTTTATGGTCGGAATGTCACGTGAATGATATGGTTTCTTACGTAAGTTCTAACCAGTGCAGGCTAAGGAAAATGGGACGAAGATGAGCACGATCACTATGTTTATGTTCATATTATGTCTAACTGTATCTGCCGCAGGGACACGATATGGGACACATTTATGATAATGTGCTATGTTTAAGTATTGCTATGAAACTGATCCTAAGGCTAAATAGAAAGATCACCAATTAAGATGCATGTTTCACTAAATGATTAAGTGTTTGGTTTGGGAACGAGCGGGTCTTGATCAGTGCGAAGCAAGGACGAAAGCACTAATCCCCTACTAGTTTATGTGCAGGTTCAGGTATGTTCGGCTCGGGGCGGAGCTTGGCTTGGACGTGCCGAGGCATGGAGTTCTTGGCGTTCAAGAGGAGTTACCGCATAGGCGTTCGGACTTGCGACATGGAGATGTTCGGCCGAAGACTACTTGGTGGCTATAAAGAGGCATAATGTATGGAACAATATAATCCTTTGTGAGCTAGAGAGATCATGAGCGTTGTAGCCAATTGGCATATTAAGTTGGACTATTCAGAGCCTTGTAACCTTCAGTTCATTATGAATAAAAGAGATTCTTATTGTATTCTTTGTTTTCTTCCGCTGCTTATGTTACGAATTTGAGATAATCACTATGTGAACCGTTATCTTGCCTTACACGAGCGCAACTCCAGGCTCGTGCGGCATCACGCCCCAGCGAGGACGATGATTCGGGTAAAATCTAGCGAGGACGAGCGATTTCCCGGATCGGGGCGTGACAAGTTGGTATCAGAGCGGTTCCATCCTCTGGACCGTGAACGAATCTCTTTGACCCTCCGTTGCTTCGATATCGAAATTCAGTTGACTCTAAGTTGTTTCAGCAACCGCATGGCTCATGGATCTGCTCGACGCTACATTGGATGTTCCATACAATAAGTCTATATTAAGTGCGTACGTCTGCCACAAGTAGGTCGTGACTATCACGCTATCTCCGGGTGCCATCGGAGAGTGTTGGTTGCACGAAGTGCAACGTGTTATGAGATTATGGTTACCCGAAATGCAAGAAAGCTGCGAGTCGTCGATCGCACAAAGTGCAACGAATATGGTGATGTTGGTTGCACGAAGTGCAATGATATGCGTATTGTTGGTCGCACGAAGTACGAGGAGTTATATGTTGTCGGTCGCACGAAGTGCGAGGAGTTATGTATTGTTGGTCGCACGAAGTGCGAGAAGATATGTGTTGTTGGTTGCACAAAGTGCAACGGATCGATATGTGAGGCGATGTGTGTTATGTTGCTATGCGAACGATTATGTGTTGTCGGTTGCACGGAGTGCAGCAAGTCATGAATAGTTCGTTGCATCGATACAACGAGTCGATATGGTATGATGCGTGTTGTATGGCTATGCGGATGGATAGTGATATGTTGCGCGAGATTGAGTAAAGACCTTAAGTATCGAGAATGAGTTGTTGCACGAGTTGCAATAAGTAACGAGTCGAGTTGAGTAGGCGAAGGTTTATGTTGGCCATATGTCGCGTTGAGCTTTGAGTAAGCGAATATTGCGCATGTGATCGATATGATCGCTAAGGCACGGTTAGATTTGAAAGAATGTCGAACTTGAACGAACGATAGGACATGTTGGTCTAGTTGTTGTGCCAACTCGAGTAAGCAAACGCTAGAGCTGGGATCGGAAAGATCGCCATACGGGATAGTTGATTGAGAAATAGATGTCGGACCTATGCGGAATGTGATGCCGAGTAATGACTCGACTTCGAGTGGTATATGCAATACCAATTATGCGATCAGTATAGCGAGGTATTATATCGATAACGATAGGCTCGATCCTGAGTGGTATATGGAATACCACTTAGCGATAGCGATGTTAAGCCGCTTGGTGACTTGTGATAGATTTCGTCGAGACGATTATGTTGTTACGATATGGTTGTCCTCAACGGACGAAGTAGTACCAAGACTTGAGTGGGAATGACTTGAGAGAAGTCGATGCAAGTATGCCTTGATGAATTGAGTTGAGCGATTATGCGTAAAGTCGTACCTATAGATGATACGTCGGACGAGGAGTCCTTAAGTGTAAGTCGAACGATAGGCTGAGCATAACGAAGGAATGCGCGTTAAAGAGATAAGTTGACTTAGTCGAATTGAGTTAAGTCGGTACAAAAATCGTTCTGAATGAATTGAGTAGGTACGAAGAAATCGTGCGATCGAAATTGAGTTAGTGCGATGAGTCGGTAGCACGACCTTGAAAGTACGAGTTAGGGATATGAGAATGGATATGTGAATTAGAAAATTGTGTCGCAATTATGGTAGTTAGTTATAACAGAATGAATCTTGATGTGTGCAAGACTTGATTCGTATTCGAGTTCGGATGATAACAGTGATTGCAACGAGTTCGAGCTTATAAGAGAGGAAGATGTTCAAGTTATGCATATTGACGATGGTATTGAGGCGTATCAAAGACGATATACAATAACTCGGGGATACTCTGATCGAATGAACAAAAATTGTGTTGAGCATTGTTGTTGGATGAATAAAATGTAAGTTAAGTTATGGCAATTGGGATGATAACGGTAGGAGTGCTTCGAAAAATTCAAGAGTGGATGGATGTTACTTGGATGAAATCGAAAGTGTCTGGATTGATTCGTGGATAACCACTATGTTGATATTCTTGTCTTATGCGAGTGCAACTCCAGCATCGCACATATGTCATGCCAAATTAGGACGATCGTTCTACGTGAGCGCTAGTATGGTGATTCATACAGCGGGAATGATCAAACTTACCTGGCATGGCAAAATCGGATTTGACTTGTAGTTTGATGCGAAAGTTGTTCGAGGATGGTTTTGATGAGTATGGAATGTGTCGGACTATGATTACGAATAGGTAAACTCGAATTTGAGGCGAGTGGATGTCATGCGACTAGCAAGGATAGTCGACGATAATACATGAGTGATTCAAGTAGTAACGGCGCATCAGTTGCACGAGGAGTAGAGAAATTAGGGATTGGTATGTCGGATTGGATAAGGTCTCATAGGAATTGTCGAGAATTGATTTGGCTCCGCGATAGGATATAGCATGGTTCGTTGTAACTGTCCCTCGTTGATGATCTTCAATTATCGAGCGTAGTTTCGGGGTAGATGACCCTAGAAGACTTGACCGCCAAATCAAATGAATGTTGAAGTCCCATAGGATGACCCTGAAGAAGTCGCGTAAGAAATTTTATCGAGGAGGAGGAATGATGTAGTGCATGTTGAGGATAAGTCTAAGCAAGCGAGTATCGTGTTTCGAAAGTTAACGAGTAGTCTTCAACGAGATTGATATGGTTAGAAAATTTACGATCGATCGAATGAGTGCGTAAGTAGACTTGATTGGTCGATGGTCGAATAAATGTTGAGGAACGTGCTTAGCGTAGTGACACGGTAAGGCGATTGCAAGAATTCTGCAATACGCGAGAGCGATGGATAGTAGAACGACCGTAAGAGTTGTGTCGTAGATCGGTTTGAGTAACGGTTAGGCTATGTATGTTGAGCGCGCTATTTATATTACGAAACGAACTAGTCGGGATTGAATCGAAGATTTGGTAAAGGATTTGTACTCAGTCGAGTATCGGAGATGGGCATATCGTAAGATACCTTGGGTCAGAAAGATTGTTGCCTTTGAGCATCGTAGACTCAAGTGGACCTCTTATGTCATGAGAGATTAAGCATGATGTCTGGATAAGTTATCTAGCGGGGGTAGCCCCAGGTGCGATGCGTAGGCAGTTCGAGAACGTAGGTCATGTTGGGATAGTTGTGTGCGAGACTTGGTACAAATGGTAGGCAAAGGAATTTGTGACATGTTGGACTTAGTCCATGTCGTTAAGGCCAAATGTTATGAATGACTGGATGAAAGACTTGGATTACGTGAGAGATAGGCAAACGGTTGGACGAATAGGCGTTACGGAGAATTATTGTGATCGGATGCGCAATGACTTGATGTAACGCGAGTGTTAGGTGACCGGCAAGAAACTTATGAGATCGACATTATGGTTTGGATCAAGTTATATGCGAAGATAATTGCGAGCAGGACTCTAGGAATATGTGTTAAGGTCTGAGAAAGTCGAGTACGGACTGATTGGTGCTTGAGGATGTAAGTTGAGCTTGTTAGTTGTCCCGATATCCTACAACTGAGCTTGGCTAAAATGCATATATTGGTGGGACGCCTAAAATATGTGTATGATCCAAACTAAGTTGTATGATTCCAACGATAGTAGCACGAGATCGTGAAGCGATCTAGCGAGGCACTTGGATTAAGTGTTGGTTTCGGTTCGAGGACGAAACTTGTTTTGAGTGGTATATTATGTAATGCCCCGCTCCGCTCGGTGCATTATGATGAGTCATTGATTCGAAGAGTTGCGTTAACCCGATGAGGTATCGATGCGAATCGATGCAAGAGTTACGTTGGCCAAAGGTAAGCCTTGAGTCGGTTGGAATCTATGAATCGATTCGATGCAAAAGATAAGTCCCGTTTGAGCAAGTGCTGATGTTAGTTGATCTGGTGTACAGGCTATGCCTTTATGCTGGATTACGGATCGTGGCATGGGCGCGATAGGCCAGTGAGTTGAGTAGTTCAACAGAATGGCTAAGTCCGAGAGTTAGCTATGCGACCAAGTTATGGAAGCGAGCCGCTTCAACTCGGCGAAACGGCAAGGCGTATCGACTTAAGGTGGGCGGGTTCTTGACTCTCTCTCCCTATTCCTTCACGTCTAATAAAATATGTTATGGTATGTGTCACCTCCAGTTTTCAGAAACAGGGGTATTTTTGTCATTTTGTACTTTTAAATATTTTTGAAATTTATTTTATTATTTATGATATTGTTTTGGGGTTATTTGAGTCGGGTTCGAATTTCAGCTCATTTCGACTTGTATCGGAAACCCGGGGTAGCTTAGACTCTGATCGGGACCCAATTGGAACCGACCAACTTGTCATGACCAAATTCAGATATTTATATTTGACTAATCCCATTTGATTTTAGTGGGATTAGTAATTAGAATTAGATTTAGAACTTAAAATTTGGAGTTTTTAAGTTACCATTTTGACCCCTACTCAAACCACTCATTTCTTTGACTTGGAGGGTATTTTGGTAAATTGCCAAATGCCTCCAACCCTCTGGGATGTGGCCGGCCATGTATGGAGCACCCCCTCTCCTTTGCTTCACTCCAAAGCAACCTCTCTCTCTCCATTTCATTTCTATCTACCACTTTCTCTCTCTTGTTCTTTCCCAAATTTCTAGAGAGCAACTCTATTGATTTCATCTCCAAATCCACCATTTCTTCCACCCAATATTCTTCTTTTCTCTTCTACTCCATGAAAGGAAGGAGCTAGCCAAGTTTGGGAGGATTCGGAGCTCGTTCGTGTCCTTTTGGAATCTCTACGTGTCGGTGTCGAGTCGGAAAGCTTTTTCATTTGAATCTCTCTCCCGGAAGGTATAATCTCTCTTCTAAATCACCCCAACATGCATATAGGATTATTTTTGACCCATAGAAATAACCTCCATGGTTGTGTCTCCATTTGTGTCCGTTTCGTATCCTTTTGGAGAATTTTAGGAGTGTCCTATGTATAGGTTTGTGTCCTAGTAGAAAATTCCTATTGGACTCTTGTTTTTAATATATATATTGTGTGATTAATTATTAGACATTTAAATTCCAGATTTTATATTATTTAGAGAAGGTATTTTCAATGTATCATATTAGTTATATATATGTATATATATAGATATATATATGTGTTACTATATATATATATATATATATATATATATATATATATATATATATATATATATATATATATATATATACATGTATGTATGTGTGTGTGTATTTGTCTGTAAGTATGTGTGTGTGTGTGTGTGTGTGTGTGTGTGTGTGTGTGTGTGTGAGTGTCCAGATATGTATAGATATATAGATATATATGTGTGTGTATTTGTATATGAGGAGGAGAATGAGAAGGAGAATGAGGAGGAGAATGAGGAGGAGAATGAGAAGGAGAATGGGACGGAGAATGGGACGGAGTATGAGGAGGAGAATGAGAAGGAGAATGAGGAGGAGAATGGGACGGAGAATGAGGAGGAGAATGAGAAGGAGAATGAGGAGGAGAATGAGGAGAGGAGAATGAAGAGGAGAATGAGGAGGAGAATGGGAAGGAGAATGAGGAGGAGAATGAGGAGGAGAATGGGACGGAGAATGAGGAGGAGAATGGGGAGGAGAATGGGAAGGAGAATGAGAAGGAGAATTGAGGATAATGGGAAGAAGAATGCGAAGGAGAATGAGGAGGAGAATGGGATGGAGAATGAGGAGGAGAATGAGAAGGAGAAGGAGAATGAGGAGGAGAATAGGAAGGAGAATGAGGAGGAGAATGAGAAGGAGGATGGGAAGGAGAATGAGGAGGAGAATGAGGAGGAGAATGAGGAGGAGAATGGGAAGGAGAATGAGGAGGAGAATGGGAAGGAGAATGAGGAGGAGAATGAGGAAAAGAATGGGAAGGAGAATGAGGAGGAGAATGAGGAGGAGAAGAATAGGAGTTTGAGAATGAATCGGATATGGGTTGTAAGGGTTGGTAATGATTAGAAATAGTCGTACCTTGGTTGACCACGGTTGACTTTTTAGACCAAAAGTCAAGTATGGGTCAACACTTTACCCAATTTAGTCCCAAATTCCATTAGACTTGAACGGTTGACCAAAAATCAACTGTTGGTCAACATTTGACCAGTTTGACCTAGGGTTGACCTAGAGTTGACCAGAGTTGACCAGGGTTGACTTTTTGACCAAAAGTCAACCGTTGACCCCGTTCGACCTAGTTTGACTTGGATTGACCCCCAGTGACCCAGTATGAGCCAGTATGACCTAGAATGACTCAGTCTGACCTAGATTGACCTAGTTTGGACTTAGACTTGCATTCATGACTTGAATTAGATTCTTTTTTCAGTATTTAGTCCTGTTTGACTCATAGTATCTTATCTTAGGTCTGTGATCGCTCTGAGCGTCTGTTTACCCTATCAGCTCAGGACCACAGGCGAGTACATTCACTGATAGTTTTCATTGTTTTGATATCTGCTATATCCGATTCAGTCGTAGTGTCTTACTTGATTTCCAGACACGATATTTTACGGACTAGTATATGTCGGATCCTGTCATGAGATGTTGTTTCCGGATTACTTGGTATATTGGTACATGACTCGATTTGTTACTTGTACTTGTATAGACATGAACTTGGGAGTGGGCTGATCACCTATTTTTAAATCTCGTGTCATGACGTGTTATGTCCGGATCCTTTATACTATTCGGGGATGGGGAGTTATTAGTGGTTGTGTGATCAAAATACCCACTTGTTGCTTCACACTTGTACTCGACACTTGTCCATAGCTACTTGTTCACAACTTTCCATGGTGACCGGCCTTATCTTTACACTTGTTGCTTCACACTTGTTATTTGGTTGTAGTCGGTCGGATGGAAAGCCTGAACATGTTTTTCCTAAGCCGATCACATGACGCACTAATAATTCAAGGCACCTTTTATATTTATTATCGTTGGAGACTAAGTTCTGTTCGGGAGAAGGGTTACAACCCCGGTCCTTTTTTGATTTAAGGGTTGTAACTTAGCTTCCGAATAGTTCCCAAGTCGTCCTATATATATGTATTATCGTCCTTTTCAGTACTCACATCTTGATATATATTTCCAGTTGATTTTGTCTTGTATTTTATTACACTGTCTCTTATAGAATTTGTCAATTCACATGGAACTGCTGTTAGTGCTTGTACTTGCTCATTTTCCTGACAGGATATCGTTGACAAATTTTACAGATGATTCAGAGGCTGATTGCCCGACCTATTATGGGGACGGGTTAGATGGAGTAGACTTGGACCGTGGCTTGTTAGTAGAGCCACTAGACTTTGCTCACCCTGAGTAGTGTAGTTTAGTTAGGTTTGTCTGGCCTGCGAGCCAGCTAGTACTTTTCAGACTGTAGTATTATATTATATTCTGTGATGTTATGTTTAGTTTTGGACTTGTGTGGATCTCGAACTTATTTCCTGCTTTATCTATCATATTTCCTTTCTATGCTATCTACCTTAGTTTTACATTTGTGATTGAGACTGTATTGCTATGTCACCTCCATTCGGAGTGTATATACTGTACATGTACCTTTATCTGTTTAGTTGTAGTATTTTTAGATGACCTAGACAGCGTTCTACCGCCGATGCTGCGGCGTAGGCTGGACGTACCCACTTCTCGTGCCCCTAATCAGGGTGCGGGTCGTGACACATTTTTGTGGTGGCCCATGCAGGTCAGTGTATTAATTAGTGCGATCTCGTAATAGTGCTCGACTTAGAGCGCTAATTACGAGCCTGCGACTAGGACGTAGGATCTAGGGTATGGTAGGAGTTACTCAATCACATTTTAGAAAAATTCTGATATTTGATTTCCATGACAACTCTTCTTGCATTTAAATTCAATTGTCCTCCTTTGATAATATCTTATCTTGTGCCATATTGATCTCTTGGGTTCAATTCATCTTCAGGATGACGGTGACTCGTTCTCAGGCAGCAGGGCCCAGTACAGTTCCAGAGAGGTCAGATCCGGGAGGTCTTCCACCTTCGGCTACGGGAGCAGCAGTCGAGAGAGCAGTGGCCTCAGTTCCTGCCCTTCAGGCAGGAGTAGCAGCGACAGTTCCCGGAGGTCTTCCACCTTCAGCAGAGGGAGCTGCAGTTCAGGGAGCTGCCACCTCAGTCCCTGCCCTTCAGGCGGGAGCAGCAGCGACGGTTTCAGGAGGTCTTCCACCTCCAGCAGCGAGACCGTCCATAGTCATCCCTGATATCCTTTCACAGCCGCCTCCTCTACCGACAGATACCCAGGGGATGATGGCCCTTCTGCAGCAGATGCTGCAGACATAGAGAGCACAGGCAGAGGCACAGCACCGTCAGGCAGAGGTGCTGCGACAGACCATGGAGAACTCGCATCATCTAGCTATGGCAGCAGTGGAGAGAGGTGTACAGGCTACAGTTCAGGGAGCACCAGTACAGCAGCAGGATCAGAGGAGGCCCGGTACACACCTCCACTTTAGAAAGATGAACCCGCGGGAGTTCAAGGGTACCGAGGGTATCCTATACGCGAACGACTGGCTAGAGGATGTCTAGCGGAGTCTGGAGTTGGCAGAGGTCCCGAGAGGTCTGTGGGTGACGTCTGCAGCGAGCCAGTTCTTTGATATAGCGCTGACTTGGTACCATATGGATCCGCGTGCGTCAGTGAGGGGATTGTCTTGGGAGGACTTCAGGAAACTCTTTAAGGAGAAGTTCTACCCGGACGTAGCCGTATCAGCTTTGGAGGGGCAGTTTGCCAGTTTGGTGCAGGGGAACTCGTCGGTAGACGAGTACGCAGCAGAGTTCTTCCGCTTGAGCAGGTTTGCACCCAGTTTGGTTCAGGATGAGGGGTGCAAGGCCCAAAAGTTCAGGAGGGGTCTCATTTATGCAGTGCGCACTCGTACCTCTGGGAGACGTGACGCGACCTTCGAACAGATCCTTATGGAGACACAGATTGCAGAGGAGGACTTCGGCCTCAAGCCGAAGAGGAGCAGTGACGCTCTTGGAGCTAGTTCGAGTGCAGGGCCAGCGAAGCGCCCACATTTCCAGCAGAGGCAGTTTCAGCAGCAGCAGCCTCAGTTGCAGTTTCAGCAAGCACCAATGCGTGCCCAGCAGTACCAGGGACAGGGCCGAAGGCAGGACATCCAGTGTGCCTTCTGCAAGAAGATAGGGCACACCAGAGAGGTCTGTAGATTGAGGCTGGAAGTTTGTCTGTTCTGTGGAGCTCCAGATCACCAGATGAGGGACTGTGCTGCCCGTACAGCCAGACAGGCAGGCCAGGATAGAGTGCGGCAGGCTAGAGGAGGCCAACAGGGGCGTGCGTTTGTCGTGGCAGTTGAGCCCACTCAGGGAGTAGCAGAGCAGATAGCAGGTTCCAATATTTCGATCTCATTCCGCATTTGCTTCCTTATAAATTGTCTTGAACTTCGATTCTATCTGTTCCTTGATCGTTGGATGAAATTTTTTCCTTGTGATGTGATATTCTTCTGAGATAAGTCGTATGGGCTAGGTCGCCTCGATTATGAGATTTTAGAATCCTCTAGGGTCATGCTAGCTGGCAGAGTAAGGACATATAGTCGGACTATGGACGTATTTCTCGGGTGTGGGAATTTAAGATTTTCGCTGCCAAGCTAGCGGCAATGCAAAAATTTTAAATACCATAATTCTAGAGGTATGTACCTTAGTCAAGGACTCTGTGATTATCGTAGCCTTGCTCACTAGCATGACGGAGATTCTGAGTATCATGATGATTGGACAGACGCATACGATTATCGATTGCATGATTTTTTGTGTTTACTTGTTTTAAAATTTTGAGGATGATTTTTTAAGGTGGATAGACTTATAGCACCCAGTTTCTATTTAAGAGTAATTTTAAATTTTATAATTTTAGTCATTTAATTCATGCTTTGATTTTTGAGATTTTAAATCATTTTAAATTTTAAGCCATGATTTGTGATTTTAATGATTTGCTAGTGAAACCTTAGAGACTGTTTGACCTAGAGCCTAACCATGTGATTAGGATGTTTTCAGTATCATTTCTGGCCCAAGGGTATTTTGGTTATTGGACCTCTTTGATTTATTTTGATATTTTGCATTGGTGATTGTTGATTTGGCTTTTGATATGTGAGATTTTGTGATGGTTTCGTGTCCGTGTCGGACACGTAACAGTTTTTATTTGCAAGTGTTGTTGTGTCTTAAGAGATTTTTATTTTGCTGAAATTTTTTTTCTTTGGAAGTATTCGAGAGGGATTGTTTTCTGCGTGTGTTTTTCTGTGATTGCTTTGTTTTAATTTCGAGGACGAATTTTTTTTAAGGTGGATAGATTTGTCAACCCCAGTTTTCAGGAACAGGGGTATTTTTGTTATTTTGTACTTTTGAATATTTTTGAAATTTATTTTATTATTTATGATATTGTTTTGGGGTTATTTGAGTCGGGTTCGAATTTCAGCTCATTCCGACTTGTATCGGGGACCCGGGGTAGCTTAGACTCTGATCGGGACCCAACCGGAACCGACCAACTTGTCATGACCAAATCCAGATATTTATATTTGACTAATCTCATTTGATTTTAGTGGGATTAGGAATTAGAATTAGATTTAGAACTTGAAATTTGGAGTTTTCAAGTTACCATTTTGACCCCTACTCAAACCACTCATTTCTTTGACTTGGAGGGCATTTTGGTAAATTGCCAAATGCCTCCAACCCTCTGGAATGTGGCCGGCCATGTATGGAGCACCCCCTCTCCTTTGCTTCACTCCAAAGCAACCTCTCTCTCCCCATTTCATTTCTATCTACCACTTTCTCTCTCTTGTTCTTCCCCAAATTTTTAGAGAGCAACTCTATTGATTTCATCTCCAAATCCACCATTTCTTTCACCAAATATTTTTCTTTTCTCTTCTACTCCATGAAAGGAAGGAGCTAGCCAAGTTTGGGAGGATTCGGAGCTCGTTCGTGTCCTTTTGGAATCTCTACGTGTCGGTGTCGAGTCGGAAAACTTTTTCATTTGAATCTCTCTCCCGGAAGGTATAATCTCTCTTCTAAATCACCCCAACATGCATATAGGATTATTTTTGACCCATAGGAATAACCCCCATGGTTGTGTCTCCATTTGTGTCCGTTTTGTGTCCTTTTGGAGACTTTTAGGAGTGTCCTATGTGTAGGTTTGTGTCCTAGTAGAAAATTCCTATTGGACTCTTGTTTTTAATATATATATTGTGTGATTAATTATTAGACATTTAAATTCCAGATTGTATATTGTTTAGAGAAGGTATTTTCAATGTATCATATTGTATCATATTAGTTATATATATGTATATGTATATGTATATGTATATGTATATGTGTTACTATATATATATATATATATATATATATATATATATATATATATATATATATATATATATATATATATATATATATATATATATATATATATACATGTATGTATGTGTGTGTGTATTTGTCTGTAAGTATGTGTGTGTGTGTGTGTGTGTGTGTGTGTGTGTGAGTGTCCAGATATGTATAGATATATAGATATATATGGTGTGTGTATTTGTATATGAGGAGGAGAATGAGGAGGAGAATGAGAAGGAGAATGAGGAGGAGAACGAGGAGGAGAATGGGACGGATAATGAGGAGAATGAGGAGGAGAATGGGAAGGAGAATGAGGAGAATGAGGAGGAGAATGGGACGGAGAATGAGGAGGAGAATGGGAAGGAGAATGAGGAGAATGAGGAGGAGAATGGGACGGAGAATGAGGAGGAGAATGGGAAGGAGAATGAGAAGGAGAATGAGGAGGAGAATGAGAAGGAGAATAAGGAGGAGAATGAGAAGGAGAATGAGGAGAAGAATGGGAAGGAGAATGGGAAGGAGAATGAGGAGGAGAATGGGAAGGAGAATGAGGAGGAGAATGGGAAGGAGAATGGGAAGGAGAATGAGGAGGAGAATGGGAAGGAGAATGGGAAGGAGAATGAGGAGGAGAATGGGAAGGAGAATGAGGAGGAGAATGAGGAGGAGAATAGGAAGGAGAATGAGGAGAATGAGGAGGAGAATGAGGAGGAGAATGGGACAGAGAATGAGGAAGAGAACGAGGAGGAGAATGGGAAGGAGAATGAGAAGGAGAATGAGGAGGAGAATGGGACGGAGAATGAGGAGGAGAATGAGAAAGAGAATGAGAATGAGGAGAAGAATGGGAAGGAGAATGAGGAGGAGAATGGGAAGGAGAATGGGAAGGAGAATAAGGAGGAGAATGGGAAGGAGAATGAGGAGGAGAATGAGGAGGAGAATGGGAAAGAGAATGAGGAGGAGAATGGAAAGGAGAATGAGGAGAAGAATGAGGAGGAGAAGAATAGGAGTTTGAGAATGAATCGGATATGGGTTGTTGTCACGACCCGCACCCGGATATACGGGTACGAATACGTGGGCCACGCCCAGCCTATGCCGCAGTATCGGCGGTAGAGCGCTGTCAAGTACACTAAACTAACTATAACATCTAATGATCCATAACTAGAAATGTACTCATGTCACATCACGAAAACTAAGGAAGATAAGACAAGAAATAATAAGAATATCACTAGAACAACTAGAATCTATAATGATCATAAGACTGGAAAATAAAGAAGGAACAACAAGACTAACTAAAGATAATTACCAGGCAACTCACATAGAAGAATAGTAAGATCCTCCTCAGCTAGCAACATCATGAAGTCCAATACTGAGGGCACAACTACTCCTAAAATTTTGTCAACATATCCGGTCAGGATGGAACGAGTACATATATCTCATAACAGATCTCAAGATAGAATAAAAGCTATAAGACTGTAAATAAAGCATATACAATAAAAATCATGGAGTGTACATATATGTATCATGGCATGGTAAGCTGTATAACTAGAGCTAGAACAAGAAAGTAGAACTGAATCATGGTATGTACACAAATAAAGGTAAGCCATATATCCAATGTGTGTGAGTAGAAGTTTCAACTTGTGATCGGCTTGGGTTCATGTCAAGAACTGGCCTGGCAAGTCATATATGCGGTATATGACTCATACTGTTCGGGAATGCGGGATGGATCTGATCACAGGCATACGCTACTACTCCCCCTACCCCAACTGGTAGAATGGATCCAAACAGGACACGTCACTGCACGGGATTCTAATGAGAAGGTCACGAACCTTCTCTAGAATCAGTGACCATATATTGAACAAGAGCTACAAGGGAGCTTGCACAATACATCCCAACCTAAGAAGGAGAAACATCTCTCGTCGGGATCCAAGAATACCAATCCGTGAGAACCATGTGTCAGGAATAAGCATATCAACACTAAGTACATGAATCATAACAATTATCATAAATTGGGAATAAGTTATCAGAGAATGTACTCGCCTGGGGTCCTGCTGTCAATATGAATCAGGGTTCAGAGTAAAGCCACAGACCTAAAGATGAAATAATACAAGAGCTGATCAGGGTCAAAAGATATACTAACATCTAGGTCAAACTAAGACAAACTGGGTCAAGGTTGACGTACAGTTGACTTTGGTCAACTGGTCAACTCCGGTCAATTCTAAGTCTAATCTAGGTTAAATAGGTCAATGGTTGACTTACAGTTGACTTTGGTCAACTGGTCAACTCTGGTCAACTCTAAGTCAACTCAAGGTCAAACTTGACTAACGTTGACTAACAGTTGACTTTGGGTCAACTGGTCAACTTTCGTCCAGTTCTAGTCAACTTTAGGCTTCGGTTGACTTCCGGTTGACTTTGGTCAAAATAGTCAACTGTGGTCAACCAGGGTCAAAACTAGTCTAACCTAGGTCAAATGTTGACTCTACTTCGACGTCTAGTCAAAGTAGTCAACCATGGTCAAGCTAGTCTCTATAAACATCTACAAGGTCAACTTATGAATTTCAATGATTTAGAAATCACTGAAATCGACGGGTCTCTAAAACAACCAAAAGGAAAAAAATATTATAATAATAGGATGACACAAAAAGGGAAAAAATCTACAAATATTGTCGGATGATAAAACTAACATCACCAACGTGTCCAGAATAGTCAAATCAGCTAGGATAGCCTGTCCAAAAGTCCAATTTGGATACAGGGGCAAAACGGTAATTTCGGGCCAAAATGATGTCCGCCGTTGGACATACTTTGCACCGAAAAACGTGCCAAAATAAAAGTGCACAAAACCTAACAAATTATATGTCCACGAATCCAGAATGACGATACGAACCCAACGGTATATCCAGAATTGGATTCCGTTGACCCGATCTCAAATTGGTCCGTTGACCGGGACATTGAAATTCCGATTTGCACGAAAAAGCGTGTCGGAGCCAATGTCCTCAAAACTCAGTAAATTATATGTCAACGAGTCCAGAATGATGATACGAACTCAACGGTATATCCGGAATTGGATTCCGATGAGCCGATCTCAAAATGACCCGTTGGCCCGGATATTGGTATCCAACTTGCACCGAAATGCGTGCCGGAACCAATGTCCACTAAAACCTAGCAAATTATATGTCAACGAGTCCAGAATGACGATACGAACTCAACGGTATATCCAGAATTGGATTCCGATGAGCCGATCTCAAAATGACCCGTTGACCCAGAAAGTAGGACCCGCTTTGCACCGAAATGCGTGCCAGGGCTCACGTTCTCCAAATCAAGCAAACTTTATATAAAAATATGCCAGAACGATGCCACGAGTCTACTGGTGGTGTCAGAAATTGAATCCGGAGTCCCGGGTTCAAAAATAGAATTTTACAAGTACAATACTAAGAATTCGAACGGCCAACTTTGGCGTCGAATTCGACCGACCTAACAAGCTCAAATTGAAATGAAATCTAAAGGGGGCAGGAAGAGGGTTATACCAGCTGTGTACCGGAACTGGTGGCGCACAAAATGGAGCTGCGACGGAGCACGAATTCTGGAATTTCTCCGCGCGTGCGTCGACGGAACTCCGAGAAAAACGTTAAAATCGCCTAGACGGCGCGTCCCGGAGGACGTTGGCCGCCACGGGAGGGTGCGGGGGTGTGCGCCCGGAGTGGGGGGGGTCGCCGGCGGTCGGTGGTCGTACGGTGGCGCGTGGCCGACGGCGTGCGCGCGTGGACGGCGGCGTGCGCGTGCTGCCATGCGCTGCCGCTGCTGCTCACGCTCGCGGGGACGGGCTGCGCTGGCCTGGCGCACGCGCGGCGGTCGCCGGCGGTGGCCGTGCGGCGGCGCGGACGATGGTGGTGGTGGTACTAGTTTGTGGTGGTGGAAGTGATGTTGGTGATGGTAATGGAGTTGGTGATGGGAGGTTGATGGTGGTGGTGGCTCTTTGGAGGAGGAAGGAAGAGGAGGAGGAGAATGGCCGGGGTGGCACGACCGACGGCCAGCGGGAGGCCAGAGGCCGGCGGAGCTCCGGCGAGGAGTGAGGGGGAGGTCGGATTGTAGAGGGAGGAAGAGATGGAGATTGTATGTGTGTGTGTGTATTTGTATAATAATAGAAAGAGTGAGAGAGTGAGAATAGAGAGAGGGAAAGAGTGTAGATATTTGAAAGAGAGAGGGGAGAGAGAATGATGATGATGTAGAGGAAAAAATGGGGGGGGCTGTTCCTGTACGGGTAGGGGTGGTGTGGTGATGGGTTGTGTGTTTGTATAAGGAGAGAGAGTGAGAGAGTTAATATATAATATATATATATATATATATATATATATATATATATATATATATATATATATATATATATATATATATATATATATATAGGTATATAATATAAAGAGAGATATTTAGATGAGATATTTAGAGAGATGGAGAGATAGGTCGGCTGATGGTGTAGGGGGGTTTCTTGTGTGTGTACATGAGTGAGAGGAGAGATGTAACACATGTATACATGTAGGTATATATATAGAGAGAGAAAAAGAGATAATAATATAAAATAAAAGAATTATATTTTCGAGTAGGCAAAAATGGGAAAACACCAGTGGGGTGCATGGACAGTCATGACAGGGCCCACACTAAACTGGGTTGGACGTTGGGCCAAGTTTGGACAAAGTCGAAGCCAAGATTTAATTAATTTATAATTTAAACTAATTAAAAATCCCGGATGGAATGGGACCACAAGGGAGATCAGATCGGTGGCACGCAAGTGGCACGTGCATAGTAGGCTCAAAACAGGCCAGGGCCATATACTGGTCGACTGGATTGGACTGATGTCGGGCCCGAAAATTAAATGGGAATTTAAATCAGGTTTTACGGCAGATAATTAATTGGCCTAAATTGAACCGAAAGTTGTGCGAAGGAAATGGAGCACAAAATGGAGTGTCTGAGTGGGACACGAAGGTCAGGGGTGGAGAGCGTCTCGAGTAGATCAGGCATGACAAGTTGGTTCTGAGAAAACGACTGGTCTAGTGCTCCTAAATTAAAAGTCACGGTAACGTGCATATGAGGATCCAGGAAAAGAGTGGAAATTCAATTAATAATTTAAATGGTCTAAATTGACCCGAACTTGCGCGAAGCAAAAAGAGTACAAGGGAACAAGTTCAAGTGGGACACGATATATCAACATGAAGATAAACTCGTCTACTACAAACTCCAAGAAGAAAGTTTCCAGAGACTGGCATCCCTGATGCTCTAGAATTCCAAATCACGGTAAAGAGCATTAAATTAAATAATAATCAAATAATAGTATTTATTCAAAATAATTGATTTATAAAAATTTAAAAAAATAATAAGCCCTAATTTCAGGGGCTTACAGTTGTAAGGGTTGGTAATGATTAGAAATAGTCATCTAGACCTAGTATTGACCTTGGTTGACCACGGTTGACTTTTTAGACCAAAAGTCAACTATGGGTCAACACTTTACCCAATTTAGTCCCAAATTCTATTAGACTTGAACGGTTGACCAAAAGTCAACTGTTGGTCAACATTTGACCAGTTTGACCTAGGGTTGACCTAGAGTTGACCAGAGTTGACCAGGGTTGACTTTTCGACCAAAAGTCAACCGTAAGTCAACCGTTGACCCCGTTCGACCTAGTTTGACTTGGATTGACCCCCAGTGACCCAGTATGAGCCAGTATGACCTAGAATGACTCAGTCTGACCTAGATTGACCTAGTTTGGACTTAGACTTGCATTCATGACTTGAATTAGATTCCTTTTTCAGTATTTAGTCCTGTTTGACTCATAGTATCTTATCTTAGGTCTGTGATCGCTCTGAGCGTCTGTTTACCCTATCAGCTCAGGACCACAGGCGAGTACATTCACTGATAGTTTTTATTGTTTTGATATCTGCTATATCCGATTCAGTCGTAATGTCTTACTTGATTTCCAGACACGATATTTCACGGACTAGTATATGTCGGATCCTGTCATGAATGTTGTTCCCGGATTACTTGGTATATTGGTACATGACTCGATTTGTTACTTGTACTTGTATAGACATGGACTTGGGAGTGGGCTGATCACCTGTTTTTAAATCTCGTGTCATGACGTGTTATGTCCGGATCCTTTATACTATTCGGGAATGGGGAGTTATTAGTGGTTGTGTGATCAAAATACCCACTTGTTGCTTCACACTTGTACTCGACACTTGTCCATAGCTACTTGTTCACAACTTTCCATGGTGACCGGCCTTATCTTCACACTTGTTGCTTCACACTTGTTATTTGGTTGTAGCCGGTCAGATGGAAAGCCTGAACATGTTTTTCCCAAGCCGATCATATGACGCACTAATAATTCAAGGCACCTTTTATATTTATTATCGTTGGAGACTAAGTTCTGTTCGGGAGAAGGGTTACAACCCCGGTCCTTGTTTGGTTTAAGGGTTGTAACTCAGCTTTCGAATAGTTCCCAAGTCGTCCTATATATATGTATTATCGTCCTTTTCAGTACTCACATCTTGATATATATTTCCAGTTGATTTTGTCTTGTATTTCATTACACTGTCGCTTATAGAATTTGTCAATTCACATGGAACTGCTGTTAGTGCTTGTACTTGCTCATTTTCCTGACAGGATATCGTTGACAAATTTTATAGATGATTCAGAGGCTGATTGCCCGACCTATTATGGGGACGGGTTAGATGGAGTAGACTTGGACCATGGCTTGTTAGTAGAGCCACTAGACTTTGCTTACCCTGAGTAGTGTAGTTTAGTTAGGTTTGTCTGGCCTGCGAGCCAGCTAGTACTTTTCAGACTGTAGTATTATATTATATTCTGTGATGTTATGTTTAGTTTTGGACTTGTGTGGATCTCGAACTTATTTCCTGCTTCATCTATCATATTTCCTTTCCATGCTATCTATCTTAGTTTTACATTTGTGATTGAGACTGTATTGCTATGTCACCTCCATTCGGAGTGTATATACTGTATAGGTACCTTTATCTGTTTAGTTATAGTATTTCTAGATGACCTAGACAGCGTTCTACCGTCGATGCTGCGGCGTAGGCTGGACGTACCCACTTCTCGTGCCCCTAATCAGGGTGCGGGTCGTGACAGTATGTGTAAGATGTTATCGAGTTAGCGAGCGTGGCTCGACGAGTAAGTGTCTAAATATGCGTTGAACACTAAGGTAGAACATTGAACAATCGAAACAATTAAAGCGACGTGCATCAAGTGTACGAGTCGCGGTAGGGCAATGATGGTAGAACATTGAAAGACGATATTAAGATGTGCATCATGTACACGGCTCCGAGAACATTGAACACTAGGCGTAGAACATTGAATACGGCGCTGAGCGTGCCCTCGGGCACTTATGTAACGAAGAGACTAAGTAACTACGAAATTATGCTATGAGAATAACTTACGAATGGTACGCGTTGAATACAGGTACGAGATGTCTAAGCCGTTGGACGTCGTGCATTAATATGGATGTGTTGGGGCATAACGCCGACGGAGCTCCCCATGTGGATGGTGGATTATGTTTATAAGACGCGAATATGTTAATGGCACGGGAAACCGTTTATGGTGCGAGACTATGGTTATGGAACATGAGATTGGTTGGAAGATATGACTTGTATGCTATGGTACGTATTGCATGGTCAATGGACTCGGATTGCCCGTGCACGGGTGCGGCTTCCCTCGGACGGTTACGACCGGGGCACCGGGACCGTTCGGCCTAGGAGGGAATTATGTGTGGTATTTATGGTGCACATCATTCGAACGGATTGTGACCGTCCAGTGCTGTGATAAGCTATGATATCCGTAAGTTTGGGATCCTTCGGATACTGGGCTAGCAACCCGTATCGAAGTGATTGTAGGCTTACACATAAGAGATGCCAAGTCTATTACGGTACGAAACACCGTGACCTTCATATAGATAGGGCCGGTGGGCTGAGATATGAGTTGAGTGCAGGCGCAGGGCCTGCGACCCTTATGCATTGTCTAAGTTTATGGTCGGAATGTCGCGTGAATGATATAGTTTCTTACGTAAGTTCTAACCAGTACAGGCTAAGGAAAATGGGACGAAGATGAGCACGATTACTATGTTTATGTTCATATTATGTCTAACTGTATCTGCCGCAGGGACACGGTATGGGACACATTTATGATAATGTGCTATATTTAAGTATTGCTATGAAACTGATCCTAAGGCTAAATAGAAAGATCACCAATTAAGATGCATGTTTCACTAAATGATTAAGTGTTTGGTTTGGGAACGAGCGGGTCTTGATCAGTGCGAAGCGAGGACGAAAGTACTAATCCCCCACTAGTTTATGTGCAGGTTCAGGTATGTTCGGCTCGGGGCGGAGCATGGCTTGGACGTGCCGATGCATGGAGTCCTTGGCGTTCAAGAGGAGTTACCGTATAGGCGTTCGGACTTGCGACATGGAGATGTTCGGCCGAAGACTACTTGGTGGCTATAAAGAGGCATAATGTATGGAACAATATAATCCTTTGTGAGCTAGAGAGATCATGAGCGTTGTAGCCAATTGGCATATTAAGTTGGGCTATTCAGAGCCTTGTAACCTTCAGTTCATTATGAATAAAAGAGATTCTTATTGTATTCTTTGTTTCCTTCCGCTGCTTATGTTACGAATTTAAGATAATCACTATGTGAACCGTTATCTTGCCTTGCACGAGCGCAACTCCAGGCTCATGCGGCATCACGCCCCAGCGAGGACGATGATTCGGGTAAAATCTAGCGAGGACGAGCGATTTCCCGGATCGGGACGTGACACCATGGGCCTCAAACTGACCAAATTTGTCGCGTGCAAAATTACATAGCCCCATGCAGATAGTGGGAGTTTGGTGCGCATAACCAAGGTCCGCGCTATCACTTGCAGTCGCTTTATAAAAGCCTCTGCTAGGCCATTTTGGGTATGAACATACGCAACAGGATGTTCAAGATTTATTCCCAAAGTCATGCAATAGTCATCGAAAGTCTTCGATGTAAACTCTGCGGCATTATCAAGTCTAATAGACTTTATCGGATAATCCGGATGGTGAGCCCTTAACTTAATGATTTGGGCGAGGAGTTTAGGAAACGCTGCGTTTCGGGTGGACAACAACACTATGTGTGACCATCTAGTCGATGCATTAACCAAAACCATGAAGTATTTAAATGGTCCGCATGTTGGTTGGATTGGTCCACAAATATCTCCATGAATTCTCTCAAGGAATTGAGGAACTAATCTCGTAGGTTTCACATGGAGTGGCTTGAGATTCGTCTTCCCAATCGAACAAGCTTGGCATAGGCTTTTCGGATTTATAACGAAATTCTTTCCTCCAAGAGGATGCCCATGTGATGCATTCATAGTGCGAAGCATCGTATTTGGACCCGGATGACCCAGCCGGTCATGCCATAGCATAAAAGTCCTCTCATCAACTGGCGCTCGGCGAATGATGAGATTACTCTCGATGTGTTGTATCGTAGTGAGATACAAACCACTTGAAAGACTTTTCAACTTCTCCATGATACGCTTTTGGCCGTACTGAGTGGAGGTAATGAAAAGATACTCGAAGCCATGTTCTCGAGCAGTTTCAACATGAAATCCATTTTCTCGAATATCCTTAAAACTCAGTAAAGTACGACTGGACCTTGGAGAATATAAGGCCTCTGATTCTTCAACGGGAGTACCATTGGACAACAAAAAACGGGCTTTGCCAAAACCTTGAACAAGGGTTGAGGGTCCCGAAATGGTTGTCACTGAGGTTACTTTAGGCGTATAGGAGATAAAGTATGATTTATCTCTCAAGATAGTGTGAGTCGTTCCACTATCAACCAGACAATCTACTGTCCCGTGGTCCATGCCTATAAGTAAAAAAAATTAAAGTTTGTCACATGTTTGAGGAAAGTGCTCGAAATAGAACTTTAATTTATCGAGAAAACAGAAAATACAAACCACAAAAAGTTTCATGACTTAAATCAAATATAGAGAGAAAATAGAGATTCATTCTTCCATTTCTGCTATAAAATCGGGAGTCTCAAGATTTAGATTTTTGTACTCGTTGACCAGATTTGCTTCGGCCCGACGCCCCTTGTGATAGTTATCAACTTCTTGGGGGTCATCCTGCAAGTCCGTTGCATATGACCATAAGCACCACATTTGTAACAGAGAGTAGGCGCTTGGCCTCGCTTTGGACGACTGGCCTGTTGGTTCTTACCATGAGACTGCCTAGGAGTCAAATGTCCTTGGTTCTTGTTAGAACCTCGCTTTGGGTGGCGAGACTTAAACTCGCCTCTGTTCCTTGGTTGGGACGACTGGCCCTTGTCTCGTTTTCACCGTAGATTTGGTCCACGGAGAGCGTTTGCATCAGGCATTGGAATTGCCTTTGTTTCAGCAAGACGAGAATTGTTGTTTCTCATTAAAATGAGGCTGTTCTTCTCGTCTAGTAAAAGCTGGGTGATGAGCTCGAGAAACTTGGTGAACTTAGACTGACGGTATTGCTTCTGGAGCAAGTTGTCAGTGGAAGGAAATGTGGTGTATATTTTCTCCAAAAGATCACTGTCGGTTAATATCTCACCGCAGTATTGGAGAAGTGATCGAATCCTGCAGACTTCATTGTTGTAATCAGTTACACTTTTGAAGTCTTGGAAGCGCAGGTTCAACCAGTCATGGCGTGCTTCAGGTAGCCAAATGGTCTTCTGGTGGTCGAAGCGCTCTTTCAGAGAGTCCCATAGCGTCTTCGGCGAGGAAATTTCAATGAACTCTGCCTTCATGGCGTCAGATAAATGCCTGCGGAATAGAATCATCGCTTTGGCGTTCATTGAGCGAGTGACTTCCACTTCACGCTCTTCCTCGTTATAGATGACGTCCAAGAGGCCCTGCACATCTAGATGGTTCTGGATGTCTTGCGTCCAGTCCAAGTAGTTCTTGCCATAGGCTTCAAGGATGGGAAAATCAATCTTGATCGACATTTTTCTACAACAGGAGAAAAATCTTGATTAGTCATCATATAAAATGACAGGTTTATATGGATTTGGTTTGCATAAGTAACAACAAACAATTGTAGATAAAACAATGGTTTTGAAAAAATAATTTTTGTTAAAAAAATCCTCTTATAACGATCGACGGGCCGATATAGAGGCAAATTATTTTCTTGCAAAAATGCATAAGTATAAATACAATTTGAGAAAAAAATATTTTTCGGTCAACCCCATTCTTTAGCTCTACGTGAATATGACCAGGCAGAAAAATGAGGGAGGAGGGTCACCAGGGACCTCTTAAGAACCAAGTCCCAAGTTCTTTCTGTAGTGCCCCGACCTGCAAGATGCCTTATGATGGACGGTTGGTTCGATGAAGCCTTGTTGGACTTGGGATTATGTGAAGAATCGCTTGGAAGGCTATGCGATCGTGGCGGGAATCGTCCTATGAATGTGAGTAGTGTTGAACCCTTCAAAGATCCTTTAGCTTCACGCTTAAAATAAGGATGAGTATGCTATGTTTCTAGTTGAGTTTGTTCAATAACACCTTGCATGGAATTTGGAAAGATAATGAAAGATAATAATCACCTGAACGTAAACTGTTGTGGCTAAATGAATTGTATGCTTGTACGCTGTTGCAATAAAATACATGACAGGTGAAGGCAAAGCCCCAAATACTTGGGCGGTGAGTATATCGAGCTTTGGCTTGATGAATAGTTGATAACACAGATATTAAGACCCAAGAACTGGGCAGTGAGTATGCTTGAATTATGTCCGAATGAATGTATGCTAAACAGGTGCTAAGTCCCAGGAACTGGACGGTAAGTACATTGAGTTGGTGGAAAAGATGTATGGTATCAAAGATGTGGCAAAGAGATTGGATAACAACATTCTATTATTCTGTGCCGATGTAGAATGTTGATACCACTAAGACCCTGGATGGGCAGATGATAATATGAGCGTTGGCTCAAGGCAAGATGGCTAGATGGCAATATGAATGAGAATGATGGTTTTGCTTAGTTTTCCTTATCATGCATTATATGTTTTCTTCTTAGATAAGTTGCATATAGTTGCATGGTCATGGACAACTTGTCGACAAGGTTTCGTTCCTCGAACGGTATTCCTGGGCCATGGAACCCGGTTCGTCCTAGGGGGAACAAGGATGGTGTCGATGTACTGACATCGGGATTGCAGGACTTGCAGTGGGGGCTTGCTACCGCCCACTGAAAGGACGCTGAAATCCCATGGTGCTGAAGTAGTAGCACGGTGTTTTGGAAACCTCCTATGGATTCGCACCCCATTTGGAGTTAGCCGTTCACCAGAAGATGATCCAAGATGGCGTGTCGCCAGTGACCTTCATATAGATAGGTCAGGTGCTAATGATGTCTTATGCAGGCAGAGTAAGTTATTACTCAAATACAGGGAAGGATGTTGGCTGTTGGTAAGAATCACCTGAACGGTGATATTCATATTGAATCATGATATTGTTCCTAACAATGTCTTGTGCAGGCAGAGTAAGTATTATAAATATACAGGGATGGCTACACGACCATGGGTAAGAATCACCAAAGGGTGATAACTGCATGCTTTAAATTATGTTGGCTATGAGATTTGCATGCTTTACTTCTTGTCGGCTATAACATAAAATTGACCCTAAGGCAACGAGAAAGACAACTGTTAATAATGTTCTGTAACATGATTACTTAGTGTTGTCTTCTTAGGTGAGTTGGGCCAGCACCGCTCGCCAGTACATTGATGATGTACTGACCCACGTTGTGGGCAATATTACAGGTGTTTGCTTGGGGAAATCCTGTGAATCAGTGCTTGGCATCGATGAATCGGATGGGTGTGCAGAAGCTCTTCTTGCAAGGCGATGTCTTCTGCTATACGGGACATAATGTATGGAACAGTGGAACTCAGATGTACCAGTGAGATTGTAGCCAAATTGGCAAGTCATTGTAAAGAAGTCGGTATATTCATTTGTAGCCTAAAGGGCAAGTGTATACATTTAGTTGGCTACTCAAGAGTCTTGTATTCAGTTGTAAACTCGTTATTTCGCTGCAAGTCTTGTAATCCATTTTGAATATCAATAAAGAGATACATTTCTTCATAAATTGTGTGCCTTCAATTTATCTGCTTGGTTCCGCTGCCCTATCGATGTTTTCTGAGAATTACCAGGAACTGTAATGGTTTTGCCTTGTACAAGTGCAATCTAGACTTGTACGGCATCACGCCCAGTGGCTTGTTTTCGATTCTCCAGGATCGGGGCGTGACATAATGGTATCAGAGCACGGCTTTACGTCCTTGGATTCCTATTCGATTTGTTTCGAATCAATGTTGCTACTAAGATGATTCTAAGCTGCTTCCGCGATGATTCAAAGATTGCTTCCGCGATTATTCAAAGTTGCTTCCGCGGTGAATCAAAGTTGCTTCTGCGAATACTCAAAGTTGCTTCCGCGATGAAATTAAAGTTGCCTCTATGATGATTCATAGTGCTTCTGCGATTGTTCTGTATTGCTTCCAAACTATTCTAAGTTGTTCCCTTGACTGAAAGTCTGTTGATCATTCTAACCTCTCACTGGGTGTTCCATACAATAAGTCTAAATATGTGGGCTGTGATATGTGTGCTTTGTTGAATTTCTAAAAGATACCAAAAAGAATAACAATGATGCGATGCATAAGTTTGTGATGTATGTTGGATGTCGTGTGTGTGGGATTCTTTGAGTCGATTGTTATGCAGCAATCGACCGTGGGTGATGGCTTGGTATGTTGGAACAGAATGTGTATGGATTTCAGTAAATGGGAATCGACAGAATCTTGAGTCGATATTTGTGGTCAGCATAACCACTGCGGGATGGATTGTCCATATTGGATGATGGTTTGATGCGAGGGAATATTGTGTCGGAATGGCTTGAGCTCTGAGTGGTATATTGCATATACCCTCGTCGTGATAAGATGTCCTTTGACCCTTGATATGTTTATGATTTTGTGTTTGGTTTACCTATAAGGTATTGGGTGGTATCGAATCGTAGTTGAGCTTACGATTGATACATGTCGGCTAGGTGTGTCCCCTGATTGTTAAGTTGGATGACCCATTGTGAGATTTTAATGTGTTTAGATGAACCATCTCTAGACCTTGTCGGTTAGCATTAAGTTAGGTAATAAGAGAATTGAGAATATGAAATGAATGACTTGGTTGGGAATGAAATGAGTTTCAGATTCAAGCGAGTACTTGAATCAGTTGGATAAAAGGATTGTAGGCTTGGTAACAATAGTGTGGTGTTGCTATCAAAAGATTTTGTGGGAATAACTATGGACCGAATATTGAACGATGTTGGAATTGAGTGAAAGAAATTGCATGTTGGATATCGATAGAATTGATGGTAATGTTAGACGCTTATCGGGA
This sequence comes from Iris pallida, assembly GCA_029216955.1. Taxonomy (NCBI): domain Eukaryota; kingdom Viridiplantae; phylum Streptophyta; class Magnoliopsida; order Asparagales; family Iridaceae; genus Iris; species Iris pallida. Next base: position 7,756,305 of record JANAVB010031819.1, read on the forward strand.
TGTTGGAAATGATTTAGATGATGCAGAGAGAGTTGCATCAACGACCAAAAAGTTAGAGAATGGACTTGAAGAATGGATGATCTTAGCACGTGGTGCAGTGTGCTTGAAGGAAATTGACGTCCCGAATTAACAAGTTATGACCCTTGACTATTTTGAGGCATAGAGAATGAGTACTTGTCCCTTGATGCATGAAAGAATAGATGCTCCTTACGAGAGTCGAATGGATGGAATACAAATAAGTATCAAGGTACAACGATATGTAATAGACCCTGTCAATAGATGATGTTGTCGCATGGATAACAAGTTTGGTGGGATATAGAATTGTGGGATTATGACTTAGCTAATTAAGTTATGTCATATGCAATTGGATGATCGAAGTAAGAATGCTAGATGATTGCTGCCATAGAGATTGGATCGGTGCATGAATAGTAAATCTTCTTATGGAATCACAAGGAGATGATGCAAAACGAATATTGATGGTTAACGGGGATTGCTAAGAGATGACCGTATTTGTGCTAGAAAATTTATAAAAGATGCCTCGGAAGAAATATGATTATGTAGTTGTCTTATTTTGTTGGTTAAAAGTGTACGGACCGTATCGATGATCTAAAAAATATGGGAAACGAATATGTCGCGAAGAGACCGTAGGAAAGAGATCATAAGTGATAAAGTATTGAGATAACAATGTCGGATGATGATTCAGAATAGTTGACCCGATTGAATAGACATATGAGTACGATATGAGGATGCAAGTCGGATTGAACAAGTGATGTTATGTCTATGCAAATGGAAATTAAAAGTTGAATATTCTATTGAGGAGTTTTATATGATAGCTTCGAGATTGACCCATAGAATTGTTGGATAGAATTGTCGGATAGATTTGGTCGGTTGCGGGTAAGTCTAGAATGAGACTTCGTTGGGTATGACTCGAATATGAGTACGGGTAGAAAGACTTGACCCTAGATTGTTGGCTAGTTGCCTAGATTGTCGGTTGATTGCCTAGACTGTTGGCTAGTTGCCTAGATTGTCGGTTGGTTGCCTAGATTGTTGGCTGGTTGCCTAGAGTGTCGGTTTGTTGCCTAGATTGTTGGTTGCTTGCTTAAGTCTCAGATTGGTTGGCTATGTTCTTCAGTTGTCCGTGTTGGGTATAAGTTCATAAGATTGGGATGGCGTCCCATGTCCCTAAGTTGGTCAGACCATAGAGTTACCCCTATGATGAGAATTGGTTGCCTCTAAGATAAGATATAAATATGTCCCTGATAGCTACTCATCTCATATGGGTTAGCGGAATGTCTGGTTTAGCTTAGATTAGCTGACCGTAGAGACTTGACTGTATGCTAAGTTGACTATTGGAAAACCGTAGGATGTCCCTATTGGTGTTGCGTGAGTATAGTTGGAATGAATAAGATGTGTTGGAAGGTAGGCTTTGGAATGGAATAAAGACTAGAAATTTTGATGTTACAATATTGGATGGGATGACGGATCATGTTGGTTTTGAAATTTGGTTGCCTTGGTTGAAATGTTGGGAATGGTTAGAACTGGTTGGGTTGGTTGATTGATATTGAGCTGCGAAAATTGATGGTAGTGCCTTGAGACAGTTGGGATAATTTTATTGACCGGATCAGAATTTATGATAAGTGTAACGACGGAATTGGATAGTACATGTAGCCGAGATCGGCGAATATGAATAGGAATGACCCTCGGAATTAATGTTGCTGGAATATGATAGTTGTCTATGCGAGAGGATAATATTGTTGGCTTGATCAATACGAAGAAACATTTGAGTACAATGAGAAATATTACTAGAGTGAAATTGTGGTACAATTTGAAGGATGGTACGATTTGGAAGATGGATCATGATTAGAAAATTTACAAGTTGCAAACAAAGTATATGGATGCGAATGATAACGAGTGCAAGATTGGGCCGATGAGCATCGGGGTATCGAAATAAAATGTGGCAATATGATTTATCAACTTTGGTGGCATGGATGACAATGAACTTGAAAGGAATACTTGATACATCTAAGTCGGAATATTTTGGAAATATTGGGATCGATTGTAGAAAATTTCTCGAGTTGAAATTGGTAACATCTATTGTGTTATTAGTTGGTTTGGATATTGAATAAACAAAGTGGGATTATACGAGATGCTCAAAAAGAATTACTGATGTTCGAAAAGGAAGGTACACCGTAGCTCGTTCGTTTTCTCTATCACTGAGCTTGGCTGAAGTGCATGTATTTCGGGGACGCCTAAAATATGTGTATGATTCCAACTAAGTGGTATGCTGAATTCAAACGAAGCTACGGGAAGGATTATCATGTGCTAAGGATTTGCACGAGTGTCGGAGGAAAGATCAAAGATAGTAAACTATGTTGAATCAATTGGGATGCTGTAACGAGACGGTACATTACTTGAAATCAATCGAGAGATTGCGAAGAAATATTAGATGGTGCAAGTTGATTGTAGAGAAGTTTCATGAAAGCTTGGTTGAAGTTTTGGGGATGAGTTTTGTTTTAAGTTTCGAGGACGAAACTTTTTCTGGGTGGTATATATTGTAGTGCCCCGACCTGCAAGATGCCTTATGATGGACGGTTGGTTCGATGAAGCCTTGTTGGACTTGGGATTATGTGAAGAATCGCTTGGAAGGCTATGCGATCGTGGCGGGAATCGTCCTATGAATGTGAGTAGTGTTGAACCCTTCAAAGATCCTTTAGCTTCACGCTTAAAATAAGGATGAGTATGCTATGTTTCTAGTTGAGTTTGTTCAATAACACCTTGCATGGAATTTGGAAAGATAATGAAAGATAATAATCACCTGAACGTAAACTGTTGTGGCTAAATGAATTGTATGCTTGTACGCTGTTGCAATAAAATACATGACAGGTGAAGGCAAAGCCCCAAATACTTGGGCGGTGAGTATATCGAGCTTTGGCTTGATGAATAGTTGATAACACAGATATTAAGACCCAAGAACTGGGCAGTGAGTATGCTTGAATTATGTCCGAATGAATGTATGCTAAACAGGTGCTAAGTCCCAGGAACTGGACGGTAAGTACATTGAGTTGGTGGAAAAGATGTATGGTATCAAAGATGTGGCAAAGAGATTGGATAACAACATTCTATTATTCTGTGCCGATGTAGAATGTTGATACCACTAAGACCCTGGATAGGCAGATGATAATATGAGCGTTGGCTCAAGGCAAGATGGCTAGATGGCAATATGAATGAGAATGATGGTTTTGCTTAGTTTTCCTTATCATGCATTATATGTTTTCTTCTTAGATAAGTTGCATATAGTTGCATGGTCATGGACAACTTGTCGACAAGGTTTCGTTCCTCGAACGGTATTCCTGGGCCATGGAACCCGGTTCGTCCTAGGGGGAACAAGGATGGTGTCGATGTACTGACATCGGGATTGCAGGACTTGCAGTGGGGGCTTGCTACCGCCCACTGAAAGGACGCTAAAATCCCATGGTGCTGAAGTAGTAGCACGGTGTTTCGGAAACCTCCTATGGATTCGCACCCCATTTGGAGTTAGCCGTTCACCAGAAGATGATCCAAGATGGCGTGTCGCCAGTGACCTTCATATAGATAGGTCAGGTGCTAATGATGTCTTATGCAGGCAGAGTAAGTTATTACTCAAATACAGAGAAGGATGTTGGCTGTTGGTAAGAATCACCTGAACGGTGATATTCATATTGAATCATGATATTGTTCCTAACAATGTCTTGTGCAGGCAGAGTAAGTATTATAAATATACAGGGATGGCTACACGACCATGGGTAAGAATCACCAAAGGGTGATAACTGCATGCTTTAAATTATGTTGGCTATGAGATTTGCATGCTTTACTTCTTGTCGGCTATAACATAAAATTGACCCTAAGGCAACGAGAAAGACAACTGTTAATAATGTTCTGTAACATGATTACTTAGTGTTGTCTTCTTAGGTGAGTTGGGCCAGCACCGCTCGCCAGTACATTGATGATGTACTGACCCACGTTGTGGACAATATTACAGGTGTTTGCTTGGGGAAATCCTGTGAATCAGTGCTTGGCATCGATGAATCGGATGGGTGTGCAGAAGCTCTTCTTGCAAGGCGATGTCTTCTGCTATACGGGACATAATGTATGGAACAGTGGAACTCAGATGTACCAGTGAGATTGTAGCCAAATTGGCAAGTCATTGTAAAGAAGTCGGTATATTCATTTGTAGCCTAAAGGGCAAGTGTATACATTTAGTTGGCTACTCAAGAGTCTTGTATTCAGTTGTAAACTCGTTATTTCGCTGCAAGTCTTGTAATCCATTTTGAATATCAATAAAGAGATACATTTCTTCATAAATTGTGTGCCTTCAATTTATCTGCTTGGTTCCGCTGCCCTATCGATGTTTTCTGAGAATTACCAGGAACTGTAATGGTTTTGCCTTGTACAAGTGCAATCTAGACTTGTACGGCATCACGTCCAGTGGCTTGTTTTCGATCCTCTGGGATCGGGGCGTGACACTTTCTGACATCATACCCAAATAGGTGAGCCTATTCGGAGAGACTTAAATTTTTTTTTCCAAATATAAGAATAAATAAGATTTTTCAAGAAATTCACACTATTTGCGAACAGTGCAAAATAGGTGACAATTTAGTGCGTGCTCAAAATGAGCGTTGCTTTTGAAAAAAAAATAGCCAAAATTTTTATTTTGGAAGGCCCAAATTTGACGGTGCCAGAATTTGTTTATGTAGCCAAAACCATTTTTCAAGTTTATTTTTTTCGTAATTACGCAAAAAAAACGTACAACATAAGCAAGCAACAACACACAAAAGAATTGGTGCCTAAGCAAGCGGCACAAAAAAAATGTCAACTATTTTTTCGACGTCTAATGAAGCGACGCCAAAAAAATAGCGAGAAAAAATGCAATTTTTAGTACCCATCTTTTACAATAATTCACTGAGTAACATAAAGAAAATAAATGCTACTGAGGTGCTTGTCGAGGCGCAGATGGCACTGAGGCGCTCGCCGGGGCGCTCCAAATCCATCATTACAAAAAAAAAATGTTAGCATCTAAAATTTCTTTTTCAACATGAAAATTTGCTATCAAAAATTTATTTCCTCAGAAATTAACTAACAAATATGTTTTTTTTTCCCAAAAAAAAACTAGTATGCTAAAGGCTAGATTATTGCAAAGTTATACATAAAAGCAAATTAGCACTGTTAACAGAATGTTAAAAGCTAGATTAAAACAACTAGGAAATGATAACAATATAATGAATTATGTATTGGGCTCACCAACTCAAATGTCCAAATTCAAAAATTCAAAATTCACATGCAATCTAAAAGAAACTTGACAGACACTTCTCAATCTCATTTCATATAATGATGTGAAAAAATAATATAGCATTTGTCATGTTATGTCATGCAATACCTAGATGAAAAAGGTTTGATCATACTAATGAATGTAAATCAATTGGAAGAGAGCAAATATCTCATTTTCTTGATGTCCAAAACAACAGTAATATTGTAACAACAGGAACAATATATTTCTGCTATCAAAAATTTTCCAATTTTTTTTTTTACCTTTCTTACCGTACGGTGGAAGAAGGTGAGAAAACAATCGGTACGTCGGGTCTCTGGCGTTGCACGAGCAACGTGCTGATAACGTGTCGTAAGGCAAAAGCTCAAACACCGGAGACAAAGCTTTCTTGTATATTATCAACCACACAAGTGCATATTACAAGCTATCCCAACCTCTCTTTATATAGAGAGAGATGTTGGGGGTTATGAAGAAACGAAAGGCCAAAGGTCTTTTATATGTTACAAGGAGATAAAATGAAGGGCCATATGAGTTACAACAGGATTCTATTTTTTACCATATTAATCCACTAAAATCTTATCATTACCATAATTATGAAACAAAATGGGGTCCAATAAAATAGAGCAATGCTACAGTTACAACCAAACATTTACAACTTTCTTACAACCACTCACCCATTTTCTGACATGTGGGCCAGGTGGTGGCCTGGCCCACATGTCAGCAAATGGGTGAAAGTTGTAAAAAGGTTGTAAAAGTTTGGTTGTAAATCAAACATTTTCCAATAAAATAAGTAGTAAGAAGGACTTACAACTTTTGTTAGTTTCTTTGATTTATTCCGACTCTCTCATTGACAAGGATAAGCTCGCGTAACCATAGAGCAAAACCCCATCCCAGAGCATCGAAGTGGATACGTGGCATCTATCCATACGGTTACTACAGAGTTGCCTGTTCTGGTTACGCGGTCCGATCCTTTTCACTCTCCTATTATTCTCCACAGTCATAAAAAGTTGACAAAACGTCACCTTCCGTTTCTCTCTCCTCGAGGAAAAAAAAATATACTCCTTCACTACTCTCCCAATTTTTAGGGTTTCCAATTGGAAAAGGCAAATCGAGCTCCCGACAACCCAAAGGTACGGACTTTGATCTTCAAGTTTTACGGTTTCCTGGTTCCTCGAGCTAATTTGGACTCAATTCCGTTCCCAATCGCCCAATCCCGTCGTTGCTGCTGGCATTAGGGTTTTATGTCCGGAATTTTGGTTTATACTGTGAGTCGTCTCCCATTATAGCCGTTACTTTAGGCTTTGACATCGAGTGCTTCGCTTCCGATTTGGTCATCGGGATTTTTTTTTTTTCGAATTTTACACTTCTTTGAAGCTCGGATTGTGTTGGCGTTAGGGTTTTTAATTGAGAATTCTTTGGTATGCGGCACGAATCGGCTCCCATTGTAGCTGTCAGTTTAGGAGCGAGGATTATGGGGCGCTGAAAGAACGAAATTTGCACCTTTTTTTTTTAAAGAACTAATCTTGTTACTGGTTTTTATTGTTACCCCATCTCATTGCTTCTTCGAGTTAATTTGGACTCAAATTCTGCCTCTAATCGTTCAGTTCATTGCCGATTTCGTTAGGTTTCTGTTGGCATTAGGGTTTTATATTCGGAAAATTGTTATATAGTGTAAATTCGTTCCCATTGTATGGAAGTTATCAGTTCATCTACCACGGGGGTGCTGAAAAGATTGAATTTTGAACTCTATTTATCTCAAAGAAGTAGTCCTTTTGCAGGTTTCTACTGTTATCCCATTCTTGTTTCTTTGAGGTAAATGTCATTTTTTCCACTATCACCCCCAAAAAACCAAACTCTGCCTTACCTAAAGTTGCTAGAGTACGATTAACCTCTGGATTTGAAATCACTGCTTATATACCTGGTATTGACCATAATTCACAAGAACATTCTGTAGTATTAGTAAGAGGAGGGAGGGTTAAGGATTTACCCGGTGTGAGATATCACATTGTTCGAGGAACCCTAGATGCTGTCGGAGTAAAGGATCGCCAACAAGGGCGTTCTAGTGCGTTGTAGATTCTTATCCAAGACTTGTATCATTTTGGAGTCATTATGTTCTTATGTTGATTTCGTTTGGCTTCTGTTGGTTTTTCTTCGGGATTCTTTCATAGATAGAGCAAATCAGCTTTCTTTGTTAGGGTTATGGCAACTAACAGTTCATTTTCATTGGGGCACTGGAAAAATCGAAATTTGTCCCCTTTTTTCGATTTTTGTTTTTCTTTCTGCTTCGAGAAAGTTTTGTTCGACTGCCAGAAAGAATTTTCTGTCTTAGGTTTTCTGATTTTGGAATTCTTTGATATATGGCGCAAATTGGCTCCCGTTGTTAGGGTTATGACAAATAAGTGAATAACAGTTCATTTTCATTGGAGTGCTGGGAAAACTGAATTTTGTACTTCTTTCTGATGAGAAACTGCTTGTTTTGAGCGCAAGAATGATCTTTTTGTCGATTTTGTAAGGTTTCTATTGGCAGTATGGTTTAATTTGTAACTATTTTATATATGGTAAAAATTGGCTCCTTAGATTAGGTTTATTGAAGCTAATATTTTGTTTCTCATTTGGGTACTGGTGAATTAAAAATTGCACGTCTTTCGGCTTAGAAACTGCTTGTTTTAACCCAGGGAAATAATTTCCATAAGGTTTCTGTTGGCATTTTTGTTTCATATTCGGAATCCATTGATATATGTTGTAAGAGAGCTAACAGTTCATTTTCCACCAGTGCGCTGGGGGAAAAAAAATCAAATATTGAACTTATTTCTGCTTAAAGAACTAAACTTTTGCAGGTCTGTAAGTTATCCCAATGGTCTGAACAAAATTAGGGGGTCGAGAAGGGGCAATGGAAGGAGATGAGCGCCATTGGGTGATTCTTGCATGCAGTCTTTGTGGGGCTCTTTTCTCCATCCTGAGTGTTCTAAGTTTTTCGATCCTTTGGGCCGTGAATTGGCGGCCATGGAGGATCTACAGGTGCTTTCCCATCCTTTCTTCATTCTATATTTAAATGAAAAGCATGTGTATTTAATTTTCCATTTTCTGGATTGTTGCACACATAAAAACGGGAAAGGAAATTTGAGATTGACGTATTATTCTACATTATTTGTTGCTCCTGTGCATGCTTGTGTATGATAAAAGCTACTTCCACAAAGTGATCTATTATGAAAGACTCAATCTCTCACAATATGAGTAAGTTACATTACATATTTAGGTTTTTTACAAATATCCGGATGTATTTGTGTGTTTGTATATGGAATGCCATAAGGGGCTATTTGGATTGCACTTTACAAGAAGTCCAAGAAGTTGAAAGTGTAAATACAAGAAGTGCTTTTCTTGCAAATGTCGTTTGAACGAGTTTTTTTTTTCCTTCTCAAGAGACAGATTTAGGGTCCGTTTGGATAGTCTTTCTGAAATTTTGTCCTGAAAACAGTTTTCTGAAAGTAAGTTATAAAGTTGATTTGAGAGTATAAAACTTAGGACTTTGCGTTTGGTTACTTTTATCTGAAAAACAGTTTTCTGGAAGAAAAAAATTAGAATTCTGTTTGGTAATAAAATTTTAGAGAATAATTTGTGTCATATTTTTTGTGTCCTCCACCAATCCCAAAATTTTAGAACGTCGACAGCGAGGTCACCGCAGCTCGAGGCGGCCGAAGTCCTTCGACGTCGACGAGCTCAAGGCGTCCCTCGACGTCGACGAGCTCAAGGCGTCCCTCGACGTCGACGTTCTCTAGAGGGCGTTCTCCCGGTGAAGGAGCCTCGGGTGCTCCGATCGAGCAGCCAGTCGTTCTTCTCCCGGTCGAAGTCCGGAGTGGCGCGGTTCCTGATGCTCGAGAAGGTCGAGTCCTCCATCATCGCCGCCACCGGCACCGTCCACGTCGTCGCCACCATCTCCGCTACCGGCACCGTCCCCGTCGTCGACACCATCTCCGCCGACGGCAATATCAGGATCCACTCGACTTGGGCGACCGCCGAGGAGCTCACCGCCCCCTCCTTCTCCTCCTCTCCTGCCGTCGCTGCTGCTTCGAAGAGGAGGAGGAAGCTGCAGCCGGCGCCGGAAGCTACCTCGGAGTTGGAGAAGGAGGCGGAGGAGAGCAGGAACCCGCCGCTGGCCGGAGCTGCCTCGAGATAGAGAAGGACACCTCGGAGAGGCTCGAGATAGAGAAGGACACCTCGGAGAGGGAAAAGGAAGCGGAGGAGAGGAGGAATGTGCTGTGAGAGAGAAGATGGAGAAGAGGGAAAAAAATTGGAGAACAGCAAATGAGGATAGATAAAGAGAGGGTGAGAGAATTGAGGTGGGTTGGGGGAGGGGCCTGCAGGCTTTGGGAGAACACATATTTCACAAAACAACTTTTTCTTTCTTCCTAAAAATGAAGTTAAAAAGTAGTTTTCAGAAAATAATTTTTCGAAAGCAAACTGGGAGTGGTAACAACCAAACAGCTTTTGGTTGGTTTTTGAGTTTAAAACTCAAAATAGTCACCATAAAACGCTAACCAAACAGGGCCTTAGCATTCCTGTTTTGATTCGCTCCTAGAAGTGGGGAAAAGAACGGAAGCGGAAAGAGGGGGAAATGGGGGATACTAGATAGAAAACAATGAAAAGTTCATTCTTTGCAACCCGAACAGCACCAGCCACTTTGAATTTCTAATTATTTAATATATTTATCATGCTCCATATTGGTGTCTGCGGAAGATCTGATGCAGTCCTTTATAGATAAGCATAACTAGGTGGCACCTTGTTTCCTCTAGTGGAAGTTTGTCTGAATGTGCGTTGTTCGATACTTAAAAATGAGAACAGTAATTCTCTGTCACTCTCAATAAGTGGCAATTACTGTTGTTTCTCCTAGTACAGAGCATACATTGCCTAACATTTGTTACCGGAAATCTAATGACAAAGAGTATCTATTTCCCAGCCTAGAAACTGAAATGTCTCTTGCAAAAAAAACTCCTCTCAAAAAGTAATTGGAAACCACACACGATCTTTTAATCAAGAAGTGTGTCTTGGGTTGAAACTGTATCTTCCTAAGGTACTATTGTGCATATAACTAAATCCTTACTATTTTTGCAATAAACGGATGAAGCTATATAGGAAATTTAAGAGAACCGGTTCTATGTTTCTATCTTCTCATCAAATCGATGAGGACTAATTGGTGCTTGGTAAAATTGATGTGCAAATAAGCTGCATTTACCATGAAGATGAATAAAAAAAAATCACTTATGGTTATGGGTGTGCAAATAACAGGGTTGATTGTTCTAGGATTAAAGCCAACTTAGCCAGGTGCTAGAGATTGTTTTACAATATGCAGGTTCCATTACTATACCTCTGAGTTGAGACCTCTAGTGCTTTTGACACCATGACAATGTGTGTGTAACCAATGATGCACAAATGGTTACTGCTTTGGGCCTTCCCACCTTATTCATGCTTGTCTTTTTGTTCTTATACATTTGAGAAGTATACAAGCATAAATTTGTTGTTGGTTTAATGGTCGTTGGTCATAGTCAATGACTATCATGACAACCTTACCATGACAACTTGTGACTGTAATGGTCACAAATTCCTTGTAATGATACCAAACTCACTAGGATTGAGCTTTCCCTGGAATGTTATCAAGCTCACTAACCAGATATAAGATATTACATGGAAAAGTGCCTTCTCGTGTCTTCATGTTTTCACAACAACAACGATTTTACCTAAGTCCCTTACCCGGCAATGCTGAAACTCTCTATGAAAAGTAGCCTTCCGTCCAGAAAATAAGCTTTTGTTTCTACGATATGCTTCCAGTGGTTTAAGAACAACTGATTCCTACTGTTTGATTCAAATTAAAGTAGGTAGACGCTCTGCAGTTAAAAACGGTTTTTTTCTGATAACGGTCCAGTAGAGTTATTGATATATCACTGATATGTCGGATTTATAACGGTAAATATCGGTTTGCATTTTTAACACAATTTTTATTTATGAACAACACACTTAATAGTTATCTATTATAAAATATACAAGAAGAGTTTCTTAAAGCATTAAAACTAAAATGTTCATATCCAAACCAACATTACAATATAAAAAGTACCACTTCAAAACGGTTAAATTAATATGAAAACAAAAAAGATCCCAATTCAACTTTCAAGTTTCAACATCTAATAATCTTCATTAGTCTCAACTTCAATTTCATTTTCTTCGTTTTCACCATCACCATCTTCTCCACCTTCGTCCCTAGTTTGTTCATCTTCATCTTCTTCATCCTCCGTATATTCATCATCATGAACAAGTGAGACGAATGAATCTATAACACCTCGTGACCTTGTACTTCTCTCCCCGACTTTTGGTTTTAGCAAAACCTAACCGTTATATATCGGTTTTTTTCAAAACCGATATATATTGATATATCGGCCGATAATATCGGTACCGATATTTTACCCTTTTTTTTCCAAAAAAAATCATTGCCGGACCGATACCGTTATATATCGGTTATATAACTGATATATAACGGGTTTTTAACGTCTTAGGGTAGACGACATGTAGTGGAAAAAAATGTGAACTCCTTTGGCCCAGAAAAACAAGAATCATTCTTTATCTGATTTCCAAGTGCTGGTTGATAATTGTATGGAAGGGATATGGGGCGTTATCTCTTGGCTCGAGGTGTGCCTCATGGTACTTGCTCTGCTATGTGAATCAATTGAGGTAGAAGCTCATGTCTTGTTTGAATATTTCTTGGGCCACATCAATTTTGAGGGTTTAATGGTCTTCTTCGTCCCTTGATTTATTTGTCTTTGGAGGGCTCATTCTTCTTCCTAATCTACCTCGTAGTGAATTGGTTGAGACAGATTCATCATATCGTGATGCTTAAGAAGAGGCTGAGGCGTGAATTTGAATCAATTGCCTGTGCTACTGAGAAAAAGGAGACAACTGAATGGTAGAAGGAAGAGGTGTATCTCTTTCTCTTACTAGCCAATCATGGACAACTCCCCTTTTTGGGTTGATCACGGGTGGACAACAGCTTCTGTTCTATATGCCCATTCGATCATCCCATATACCAAAAAACAGAGGTGAGGTCTGGAGAGTTGGACAGATCTTTCTGTCTGACGTGCCAATGTAAAGTGTTTCTCTGAATTGTAGCTACAACAATATCCATTGCAACGTATTTTCATTCTTTTGAACATATCCTCTAGTATTCGTAACATTTCCAGTTCTTATAGTTCTTCCCTGAGCTCTTATCTTTTCTTGTATACTTTTACTTGGAAGATCTATCTCAATAGCTTTCTATGATTGACCCATCACCTTTATAGGGAGATGCTCAGCCTTTATTGAGTTCATGCAACAAACTGTTACTGATGTTAGCCCATAATATGTGATACTGAGATCCACTTTAGACTTGATTTTGTTAAAACCGATTCTAATATATGCTATTTTTGCATAGAATATAATCCTTTTGATTCGTTTGTTTCTGTTTAAACTTTTACTTTTTTTTTACCGATAATCCTAATCTTTCTCCTATACTATGCTTGTGCATAATTTTAATTTCTTTTCTAGTATAAGTAATTATTGATGTTTTGTTGAATGTATGTATTTTCATTTGTTATATTATCAGTTGGATATTTGCGAGAAAATGGCCAAGAATTTTACAGGGGCATCAGTTAAGTTGGATATGCAGTTTCCTCTCTCTAGCAGTGTGGGCAATTGTTCTTTCTCCAATCATAGTTGTTATTATATGGGGAAGTGTTCTGATATCAGTTCTAAACTGGGATTTAGTTGGACTTGCTGCAATTATGGCTGGCACAGCTCTCTTGCTAGCATTCTATTCTATAATGCTATGGTGGAGGACCCAATGGCAAAGCTCAAGTATGTATTTCATTCCTCTAATTGACTGATTGCATTCTGTTGTTCCCAGAATTCAGCAAAATCAATTTCACAGCTTTTATGGTTAATTAAGTTAGCCTCGGGGGAAGATTTGTAGTTTTTCTTACTGCTATCGGAGGCCTATAATTTTTGAGTATTTGGAAGCATGAGAGATAATTTCAACTATACCGCTGAGCTGTTTACTTTGTTCATGCATATTTTGTGCAAATGTTTGTGAAGATATTTATGTGAGGGATTGATCCCAGTAAATGATTCCCTTTCTGATCATGCTTAATTAGGAAATGCCTAAGAAAAAAATTGTATAGCAACAACTTAATTTATTTTCAGGGTTCTCTCATGAAGTCAGAAAAAGAGGATTTAGAAAGATGGTGCCTGCCAACTGTTTGGTAAAAGAAATTTGTAAATCCAAGGTTACACCTAAGACTAACTTTCACATGGTTGTTTTCTCTGAACTTCACTTTTCTTAGTCACTAAATAGGTTGTTAATGAGGTCCAATTTTTTGTATGATATATTAGGCTATCAGTCTTTATCAGGGAAGTTAAAATTCTTTTTAGTGTATTGTTACTTCTGTACTGTTCCACTTCTCCTTGGTTAAACATAAGCATGCATCATTGAGGAAACTAAAATGTGATATATTTGGAAAATGACTAAGAAGATCTTCTTTATATGAAATCTTTTGCAAGCTTCGTCTTCTGATTACTTTATGTAACTAACAGATCTAATATTTTTTTGCTTTTCTTTTCTAATGCTGAGTTCTGCTGCTAACTTAGTTCTGCTCTCTTTTAGGGGCAGTTGCTTTTCTTCTTCTGTTGGCAGTGGCTCTACTTTGCGCATACGAACTTTGTGCTGTATATGTCACAGCTGGGGCAAGTGCCGCCGAGCGATACTCGCCATCTGGATTCTTCTTTGGTGTGTCTGCCATAGCATTAGCGATCAACATGCTTTTCGTTTGCCGAATGGTCTTCAATGGTAGGGAACAAATTCTATTATGATTTCAGTCTCAGAGTTGACACATACAGCTTTGGTTTGGATATCATGTACTTAGTTATAGATGGAGTTCTGATTCTTGCATTTCTTTCGTTGTAATGATTTATGCTGCAGGAAGTGGATTAGATGTTGATGAATATGTGAGAAAGTCATACAAATTTGCTTATTCTGATTGTATAGAAGTGGGTCCTCTTGCTTGCTTGTCAGAACCACCCGAGCCAAGTGACTTGTATATTCAGAAATCCAGTAGGCAAGTCCATACTCTACGGATCCATATATATTGTGTTTTGATTAGTCTCTGTGTTGTATGCACAGTGAAGTTCTTATTTTTCCTGCTTTCCCCAGTAATTGCATGGATATTGATTATCCTTCAGCAATTGATAGATATTATTGTTTTCCTTTACTAATGATTTTCATTTAATTTGATCAATGTTTCGCAGGGTTTCTCACTTGGGGATCCTCTACGTAGGATCTTTACTAGTACTTCTTGTCTACTCCATCTTATATGGCTTGACAGCAAAGGAGGCACATTGGCTTGGCGCAGTTACATCTGCAGCTGTAATTGTACTTGGTATGCCAGTTTATACTTTATTTGCGATTGTCAAATGAAATTTGTACCTTACATGGATAATTTTGTATCTTCTTATTTCTATATTTCTGTTGTATTAGATTGGAATATGGGAGTTTGCTTGTTTGGATTTGAGCTTCTTCAAAGTCGAGTTGTCGCATTGTTAGTTGCTGGAACATCTAGGATTTTTCTCATCTGCTTTGGGGTGCATTACTGGTTTGTCTCACCTCCTTGGCATTTCATATTTCACTCCCACTATTATATTGTTATGCTAATAGTCTTCTTCTTTTCGACTAATTGTTCAGGTATTTGGGCCATTGCATAAGTTATGCTGTTGTAGCATCTGTGCTGTTAGGAGTTGCTGTTTCTCGTCACCTATCTATTTCGAATCCCTTGGCTGCAAGGCAGGATGCTTTGAGGAGTACAGTAATTCGTTTGAGAGAAGGATTCCGGCGAAAAGGGCAGAGCAGTTCGTCAAGCTCTTCTGAAGGTTGTGGTTCTAGTGTCAAACGTACTAGCAGTAGCGTTGAAGCAGGTCATCACAGTAATGCTATTGAAGCTATGTGTAGAAGTAACTCAAATTGTGCGGGTGAGGGTAGTAATTGGAATAGTGTGCTTCTTGGTCGTACCTATAGCTGCCGTGAAGCTGTTAGTAGTGATAAAAGTACAGATAGCGGAAGGCCAAGTCTAGTAATACGCAGTAGCTCTTGCCATTCAGCTGTTCAAGATTCGGATGTTGGTACGAGTGTTGCTGCTAAGCATCTTGATCATAACAACTCACTCCTTGTTTGTTCTAGCAGTGGTTTGGAAAGTCAAGGATGTGAGTCGAGTGTGTCATGCACAGCTTCTATAAATCATGCCTTGGAGATGAATTTAGCTATGGTTTTTCAGGATAGATTGAATGATCCCAGGGTTGCATCAATGTTGCGAAGAGCAGGGCAAAATGATCATGAACTAGCTAACCTTCTCCAAGACAAAGGTCTTGATCCAAATTTTGCTCTACTGTTGAAGGAAAAGGGATTAGATCCCAGGATTTTGTCGTTGCTGCAGAGAAGCAGTTTAGACGCGGACAGAGATCATCAAGAGGCTACGGATATTACAGCTGGTGATTCAGATAGATTGGATATAACTTTACCAAATCAAATATCTTTATCTGAGGAGCTCAGGAGGCATGGTTTGGAAAAATGGCTCCATTTTTCTAGACTTATTATGCATCACATAGCTAGTACGCCAGAGCGTGCCTGTATCTTTTTCAGTTTGTTTTTCATCTTGGAGACGGTACTAGTGGCTATTTTTCGACCCAAAACTATAAGATTAATAAATGCTACCCATGAGCAGGTGAAAATGAGTTTTTTCTCCAGGCCTTTATTTGTTATTTTCCAGTTAATCACATTTATGCTAGTTGTCATAATGTTTTCATCATTATTTATCTTAAGTACACATTTTTAACATATTTTGGCAGTTTCAATTTGGCTTGTCTGTGCTACTTATGTCGCCGGTCGTCTGTTCAATCATGGCTTTCCTTTGGACTCTACATGCGGAAGACATGGCAATGACATCAAGACCGCGGAAGGTAAATGATAGGAATTGATATATTTATCAAAATTTGGCTTAATGTATTTTAATTATCAATTATTTTTGTGGTTTTCGTGGTGTTTCCATCATTCTTTGCCTTTGTCTTACATGTCTATGGAACATAAACAATTACTCGTTTATTCTGAATTTTCTTATGGTTCCTATTTATGTGATTTTGTTTTGTGGACATTATCAGTTTATTATTTAGAAATTATACATAACTACAACTGTGAAGGCTTTATCCCAAAATTTTGATGTCAGCAAATCCTTCTCTTGATTTCAATTCTGTTAAGAGCCATTTCTTTTGTAATGTTAATAAAAGCCGTATCCTTTGAATCTTTCATGTTAAGGCTTGAGGGCCATCTCCTCTATTTAACATTAAGAAAAGCCATATTCTTTGTTACAAGTTACAGTCCCAATTTAAGCCCGTTTAGGCCTACTCTTAGTTCTGGCATATGTTTGTCTACATTCCACACGCCCAAACCACCTTAGAGATTTTCTCTCATCTTATCCTTGATTGGTGCCACCACCAACTTTCCTTTGGATACATTCATTTCTTGTCCTATCTTTCAATGTTGATGAAATGGAGTCCAAATTTGGACTATAATGGATAAATTTTGTTAGTGTTCTTGGTCAAGCATTTGTAGGAACTATAAAGCATTTGATATCACTAATGACACTACAAAGGTACTAGAAATGAGAACTACATGAGGCAATGGAATGCATAAATAAAAAAAACTAATATACTCTATAAATTTACTCTTCAACACGTCTTCGCAAGTTAGAACTTGGTGAAATCAAGTCCAACTTAGAGAGAGCGAGCGAGTGAGAAAAAAACGAGGTCGGAGAATATTTGAAGGAGGCCGGGGTTTCAACAAAAAAGAAATCTCGGAAGAAACTGAAGAGATAATCTCAAGAAAGCCGAGGTTTCGAAATGGAAGAAAATTTCATAAATGATGCATAAAAACCCGAAGCTTTGTGTATTGAAGAAATCCTGGAAAAAAAAGATGGGTCTCTAGCTACTGAAGAAACCGGGAAGGACCAGGAGAAGAACGAAGCTTCGTGTATCTAAGAAATCTTAGAAGAAAGCCGGAGCTCCGACAACCGAATAAATCCGGGAAGTGAAACGAAGAAAGCCTAGGCTTCGTGTATCGAATAAGTCCATGAAAAAAGCCATGGCTCTATCAAAGAAACATAGATGGGACTAAAAGAAAAACGAGACTTCATGTATCGAAGAAATCCCGAAATAAGGTCGGGATTTGACTACCGAAGAAATTTGGTTAGTGTTCTTGGTCAAGCATTTGTAGGAACTAAGCATTTGACATCACTAATGACACTACAAAGCTACTAGAAATGAGAACTACATGAGGCCATGGAATGCATAAATAAAAAAACTAATCTACTCTATAAATTTTCTCTTCAACACGTCTTCGCAAGTTGGAACTTGGTGAAATCAAGTCCAACTTAGAGAGAGCGAGCGAGTGAGAAAAAAACGAGGTCGGAGCATATTTGAAGGAGGCCGGGGTTTCAACAATGAAGAAATCTCGGTAGAAACTGAAGAGATAATCTCAAGAAAGCCGAGGTTTCGAAATGGAAGAAAATTTCATAAATGATGCATAAAAACCCGGAGCTTTGTGTATTGAAGAAATCCTGGAAAAAAAAGATGGGTCTCCAGCTACTGAAGAAACCGGGAAGGACCATGAGAAGAACGAAGCTTCGTGTATCTAAGAAATCTTAGAAGAAAGCCGGAGCTCCGACAACCGAATAAATTCGGGAAGTGAAACATAGAAAGCCGAGGCTTCGTGTATCGAATAAGTCCATGAAAAAAGGCATGGCTCTATCGAAGAAACCTAGATGGGACTAAAAAAAACGAGACTCCATGTATCGAAGAAATCCCGAAATAAGGTTGGGGTTTGACTACCGAAAAAATACTGGAAATGAAACATAGAAAGTCAAGGCTTCGTGTATCGAAGAAATCATGGAACCAAGTCGTTCTCTGGCTACAGAAGAAATCCTGGAAATAAAGTCGCGACTTTATGTGTCGAAGAAATCCTGAAAAAAGTCACGGATTCACATATTGAAGAAATCCCTAAAATGAAACATAGAAGGCCTGGGCTTCGTGTAATTGAAGAAATTTCGGAAGAAAACCGGGGGTTCGCAAACTGAAGAAATCCCTAAAATGGAAACAAATCTCAACTCGAGGCTTGACAATTGAAGAAATCTTGAATCAATGCAAGAAATAAACTCAACGAAAGTGTATTATCTCGAAGTAGTCGACAAGTAGTCAACGAAGAAGAGACTGCAGACATAGCTAAAGAGAGGAAGTAGCAATGAAGACTGAAAAACGCCCAAGACGCAGGATTAAGAGAAGAGGAGATATCCAAAAGTCCAAGCTGTGCACATTGCGGGGCGGATCTAGATTCGGGCAATGGAAGGAGGAACCAACAATGGCTGGGACGGATTTGGTTGAGGATGTGAGCCCAAAGGACTCTGGTGGAAGGTGCTGGTGGCAATGACGGCAACAACATCAAAGAAGATGCTGGTGGCGATGGTAGCAACAATTTCAGCCATTTAGGGTAAGGCATGTTCGGGAGAGTGATAGCAACTAGGTGAAGGAGATGATGTGGTGGGTTATGGGTTCGAAATTGTAATTGGGTTTAGGGTTAGCGTCTTGGGAGAGGTCAGGATGACGACGACTAGAATTTTTGTGGAGACTTTGGTCCAACATAAACCATGGTCTGATACCATGAGGAAATGGAGGCTACATTGAGACTGGAATTGGCAAATTTTATTAGGGCGCTTGGTTAAACATTTATAGGAACTACATAGCGTGTGACATCACGAATGGCATCAGTAACCTAACTATGAATGAAAATACGGAAGGAATAATGGCATCAGTAACCTAACTAGGAATGAAAATACGGAAGGAATAAAATGCGTAAAGTAAAGATAACTATTCTATTTTTTATCAAATGTATTACCAGTCATCTATCTTATCTTTCTCATTGCACATATACTCAATTTCGTGACATGTTTTTTAAGAAGCATGTCTGGTCTGATACCTTCTTTAATAGAGTTTTTCTTTCAACTTCAACCGTATCTTCAATCACAACAACCTTGCTGCTTTATTTCTGTGAAAAACATACTTCTAACTATCACAATCATGTTTTCATTCTTCCAAATTTACTTCGGCTATATCGTAAACCCAACACACATAATGGTAAGACTCATTTTGCAGAAATTTGGGTTTTTCATGTACTATATAATGAAAGTATCTTTATTAGTATGATCTTGTATTTTTAAAGATATAATCATAAGACATCATGCAAACCAATGACGGCTACTTCTTCGTTTTGATTATAACGACACACATTTGCCCCAAACTTGATTTGGAAGAAGATCTATTTATTTATTTATAGTCATCGTAAGCAAGGTATAAACAATGTAGCAGACTTGTAGTTCGCTGTTAGGGCTGCCTTATTTGCTGCATTGACATAGTTGTTAAAAAAGAAATGAATCCACATTGGCACAAGGTTTTGTTAAAGCTTTAGTTAGATGACAACCCTTCTATTGTCCTTTTTTCACTGTTGATTATTTTTGGGTTCATTTACAATATAGCATATTTTTTTCTTCTATAGTAGCTACAACACGTAGGACTTCATGCTTTTCACTGAATTCTTTTTGTGGCCTGTTCTGACTGTTAATCTTTGTTGTAAACAATTCAATCACAAGTTTACTGTATTCTTCACCATTTTTTATTTTTGTCTTTCTCCAGTATGGTTTTATTGCTTGGTTTCTGACAACATGTGTTGGACTGCTGCTCTCTTTCTTGAGGTATGTTAACCTTTTTCCATTTGAGATGGTACCTTTTATATAATCACATTCAGAAGAAGTCCTATATTGTGTTCTTTAACTTTTTTCCTTCTCTATTGCTACTCTTGAAACTCCAAAGTTCTGTTTTTAACATTTTGGACACTTGGACACCCTGTCAAATAATAGTAAGTCATGATAACGTCATTGTTTTGTCTGAATGCTGTTTCTTTAGAGGAGAGATGTTGAATCTTTTGTAACTTATGAACAATTTGTCATAAGTTTCTGGCTTAAATTGTGCATTTCATTTATTAACAGTGAAGACAAAATTGACAGATCACATTGAGAAAGAGATTTATGCACTTTTATAAAGCAGGCAAAATAAGTGCTCTGTTTACATGGATAAGAATTACAGTGGAAGGTTTTGTTTATACCAAACTATCACAGTTCTTTCTATAGATGAGAGTAGAATTAGAATTTACAATTGTAGAAGCCTTTTGGAAACTTATAGTAGCTCCCTGACTTTAGTAGTGGTCTTAGTGATATCTTTCCTGCGATTTTGTAGTTGTGGGTATGTGAACAGTCCGCACCTATAAGTACGAAACTCATGACGGTGCGAAACCGATTCCTATACTTCGAACCTTGCTACAAACCTCATCAGAATGCAGTTTGTTGTTGTCCACATTGAGAATAAAAAGTTAATGGATAGAGATGTGTGCAAGTAAAACAAAGTCAATGCCATGCTGGTGAGATGTCTCTATTTGATATGGCATAAGATTAGAGCACATTTGACTTGCTTATGGATGAGCACCTATTGCATTGATTAGCTTAGTGACACGGGTGTGCTTATCTTTATCCAGATCTTAGAGTTTGGTATTACAATTTTGATCTCATGCTTGGAAGTTTTCGACTTACAACCTTTTTTTTTTCTTCCTAATTTGGTAAATTTTCCATTGATTATAGGACCTATAGTGCAAAAATGTCTTTATAAAGAAGCTGATTATGAACATCAACTTATATTGTTGATAGCGGGTGACGGGACTTGTGGTTGCTGTAGCCTGCTGATTCATATTATGTCTTTGATCTTTTATAGAGCATGATGAAGAATGCCTGCTCAAAGTTGTGCATATATATTTGTATAAATGATATTTCGGTGGTGAACTTGTTGGAATGGGGAAAGGTTTTTTTTTATTAGGCCAACTGTTGCTATTAATTTATTGTTGTTTCGATAGTTGCAATATTTGGCAGTACTGGACTTGATCTTTGTCAAGATTGGGTCAGGATCAGGTCAGGTTTTGCTGAGTCAGATTTGGTATTATAACCAGGAGTTATAAATTAGGCATTGTGTTTCATTCACAGCACATGCATTTTACTTCTAATGCTTTAACCCTATTAATTTTGTAAATGCTTGCTTTCTTCATTTATTGAATATGTGATGTTTACTCTGCATATGATTGTTCAGCAAATCATCTGTTATCCTCGGCTTAGCTTTAACCATTCCGCTCATGGTGGCGTGTCTTTCTGTTGCCATTCCAATATGGTCACGCAATGGCTACGGCTTCTGGATTCCACAACAGGACAGCACGAGTCATGCAAATAGCCATCAAAGTCGTAGGAAGGAGGTTTGAATAGTCATTCAAAACTACTTTTTTTGCCATACTTCTTAATCATGCTACCTTCTACATGGAATTCTTTACTTGTTCTAACTTCTAACAAAGATCTTTTGTTCCCTTCATGTGGAACATTATGCACGAGAACCATGCTAGTTGTTATATGAGGCACTGCGTACCAAGGTAGTCAAAGGCGCAAGGCGCACTTGAGGCGCAAAGGGTCCATATCGTCCGAGGTGCAAGGCGCACTTAAGGCGCACGTCCGAGCGAAGCGAGGCACAAAATAATAAAGATAAAAATAAATATAAATAAATAAATAAATTAGTAATCTAAGAAATAAAACCAAATAACATATTAACATCAACAAAACACGTTAAAACATAATCAAGTGAACTAGCAGAGCAACAATAGCACTCAACAGAACTAACAAGAATTTGTATTCCTCCTACCACGCTTTTGGTAAATTTTAGTTTTTCAAGTTCAACTGTAGCCAACTTTGGCAACCATGGAAAGAGTTACCTTCCTTCCACTTGTATGAGGTAAGGGTCATCTCTGTCTCAATTTTTTTTGTAAAAAAAAAAAAAACACATAAGGCGCGCCTAGGCGTGCCTTTTCTTTGTTGCGCCTTGCTGAAAGGTGCACCGACGCGCTCGGAGAAAGGGGCCTCGCCTAGTGAGGTGCGAGGCGCAGATGCTGCGCCTTTGACTACCATGCTGCATACATGTGAATATTGACACGTAGGACTGTATTTTATTAAGTAATGATGCTATATCATTTATGTTATGTAATTGATATCACAATATGCACTCAACTATTTAAGTTGAACTTGTCATCACCCCCTTGTGTATACCTTATAAATACATGCACTCATGGAGGAATTGTTACTGCAACCTTCCGTCTTGTCATGCTTGTTCAGCCTTGAACCTTGGTGCCAGCTCCTCTGCCAATTAGCACGACTGATTGCTTTCTTACAAATTGAAAGTGCTACAATTGTATGTTTAAATTGCATTACATTTTTTGATTATTAACATATCTCAATTCAAAAGACGTATGTTCACCTGCTCATCTACTGTGCATCCATTGGAAACTATATTTTGAACTTCCATTAGTTCTTTCAAAGAAAAAGTACTTGAGTTTTATATCTAATAAAATGGATTCATTCTTATTTTGTAGTTAGTGATTGTGGTTCTTTCACATGATGGTGTACGTTTTTCGACCTAATTGTGTCACTTCGAATGAGGAAAAACTTCTGTCTTTATTCTTGTTTTTGTTTTTGTTTTTGTTTTATGTTAATAGGTTTGTCTTTAATTCCTTGCTTGACTTGGCTATAGGATTAGCTCATTGGAAATATTATCCTCATTGTAGACTTCTCCTCGTGCACAAGAAATCTATGGAGAAACAAGCCCGAGTATTGAAGTTAGTTCCCCTGATTTACATGATGACAACGAGTTACGATTAATTTCATTCTGTCTTGATGCATATTGGTGGTAAACCTTACTTGAATATGCAGTTATCCTGAATCTAGTAACCCCAATTAGAATTGACTGGAGCAAAATTGGGATGCCTTTGCTCTCTGGATAGATGCCAACTAATTGGGCACTTTCTTGAGAGAACCAAAAGGATGTAAGGTTAAGCGGCTCTATTCTTCTTGCAGATGAAGGAATATTATATGTGCCTAGTAACTTGCCAGGCGATTAGCCATTTTTGTTGTGGGAGAAGATACACTGCAAGCCTACTTCTATATCAGTGTTCCAAAAGGCAGGCACATACTAGCTAGACATTCTCTTCCGTTCCGTGGCAGCAGTGCAATGCTACTCTTCCTTGGGTTTTGGGTGGTCTAGCCAGGTGTCCCAAGTTCGGGCCTCCTTTACTTATTTATTTGACATATTTGAGTGCTAGGTGGGGAGGGTCTTTTGCGTGCCGCGGGTAAGAAAAGATTTAAGTAACTTGCATTTATATCGTTTCAATTCTTTTAGTTGATTTAAATATGGAAGAGGGTCAGGGTTTTCGTTTCCCTCTCCACAAATCATTTCCTTAGTTACATTTCTCCTCAATGACTGCTGGACAGCAGAAGTTAAGTGTTTTTTGAGTAGTTTAGTTACCTCTTTTCATTCTCTTCTGTCTTCTTTCGGCCCTTTCGTCTCTTTCTTTCCTCCTCTCTTTCATCCTCTTTCCCTTTACTTCCTCAGCTCCCTCAAGACAGGCTAGTGTGCTGCAATTTAAGTATGTTGTATTGTTCCTTGCTTTTATATACTCCTTATTTTGCTAAGTGTTCTCATATTTCACTTACATATATAGTTAATTTTATTAGATTTTGAGAGTAAGGGGTAACCTAACCCTTTGCCCACCAAACCATAATACCCTTTATTGGAAATCTCACTAATTCAAGTTTGATAGGATCTTCAAATCCCTTGCTGAGCTGAATCTAGGATATGCTACTATCATGACAGACTTCCGGTGGGAAGTCCCTCTATCAATTGTACATGTGTACACACAGGTTTAATTGGAGACTGGTAGTGGTAGAAGGAATAACAATTTTTCTCCAATTAATTCTTCATATAACTGCTATAAGGAAGCTAACAGAGTATAAAGCTGCACGTGCATAGTCAAGTTTGTTGGGTGTTATTAGACTTGCATATTCAAGTTTGTTGGGTGTTTAGACTTGAACATATTTGTTAGGTTGCCCAAAATTTCCCTTGATATCTATAAGAGTACAAATACACAACTATGACAACAACAACAACAACAACATCAACAAAGTCTTTATCCTATATTTTTGGGGTCGTCTGATTGAATCCTTTTCTTCCTTTCAGCTCTGTTAAGGGTGTTTAGGGTCATGTCCTCTATAATGCTAACAAAATGTCCTTTAAAACCTCTATCCAAGTTCGTTTAGTCCCTACCTTTAGTCTTAGCGGCTCCTTTAACTACTATCTTATCGTTTCTCCTCACTGACGCATCTTTTGGTCTATGTTGTACATGTCCAAACCTCCAAACCACCTAAGATGATTTTCTCTCATCTTATCCCGAATCGGCGCCACCTCTAAATACACTCATTCCTTGTCATATTTTTCAATGTATTGCCACCCATCCATCGTAGCATCCTCATTTCTGAACTAATTTTTTGGACAAGTTGTTTCTTAAACAACAATAACAACAAAAGCAATCCCCTTATTCCATGTCAAAAAGCTGAGAGTACATTTTCAAGTTTATTTATTGTCTGTTGTTAATTTTTGGCATATATTGTTTCTCCTATATCCCTTAATAAAGCAACAACACCAACAACAATAATCCCCTTGTCAAAAAGCCTTTATCCATGTCTCTGTTGCCTACATGATCTCTTTTATTTACTGCTTAAACTATTGTATAACCTATCTGTACCCCTATCACGTGTCATTATGTACTGCCAATTTGGTAACCGTTGTCGTAACTTGGACTCCTTCATATCTTAAGTGGACTTATTCATTGGTCTCTACTTTTCCTTTATACCATAGACATACAAGAAACAGTGCATACCCATGTTGGACACATGGTGAGAATGTTTCTTGAATAAAGCGGACACTATTGGTAGGTGCAATGGGTATATTGGATTGTTTGAGGTGTTGTTTCCGTGTCATTGCAATCAAGGTTGTAAAAGACACTAGGCGCTAGTCCGGCGGGCATCGGACTCCTAGCCCGCCTAGACGGACACTAAGGCAGCTAGTTCTAGGCGGTTCCCAAAATCATTGCTGAAAATTGCGGCAATTGTCCATAAAACCCAAAAACATGCATAGTCGGGCATTGGGGAGCACTAGGCGGACGCCTAGGTCAAGTGGGCATCGAACGGTCACCGGCCACCTAGCGCCTAGGCCTATTTTTAGAACAATGATTGCAAGAAATATTTTAGCTATTTTATGTACAATGTGTAGCTATTTAATGTAGAAAGGGAGATGTGTTTTATATCCACAAGGGCATGTGATCTTGGTGGTACTTATCATCGATGTATTTTTATTGCTAGATTAAACAATATACTGTTTTCATAGTTGCACTCAATTTTTCCCCTCACTTTGTTAGCTAGGCCACTTCATTTGTTTGCCCAATCATGTTATCTTTCATGTTTTCAGTCTTATTTTATTATTTTTTGGGTCACATTGTAGTTATTATCTTTGTCTGTTAAATATGGTCATGATAATTATACATGTATTTTGTGCCAATGATTCTAGTTTTGTATGTGCATTATCAATGCGCTTTTCCAGAGCTTCCTTCTCTTGCTGCATTCTTTGTTCTGAATATATTATAAATGTTCTTTTCCAGAGCATCCTTCTTTCTGTCAGCATAGTCATATTCACTGCATCAGTCATAGGGCTTGGTGCTATAATATCTGCAAAGCCTTTAGATGACTTAAGCTACAAAGGATGGGATGGAGATCAAAAAAACTTCTACTCGCCATATGCTTCATCAGTTTATCTTGGTTGGGCAATAGCTTCAACAATTGGTTTGCTTGTAACTGCGGTGTTGCCAATTGTCTCGTGGTTTGCAACATATCGTTTATCCCTTTCATCTGCTATATGTGCCGGTATCTTTTCATGTAAGTTGTACATTTCTTCTTTTCATAATATTTTTCTTATGCTTCTCAAGTTCTTCAAGAGCTGCATGACATATCTCGATTGAAATGGCAGATGCATAAAGCTTTCCTTATTTCTTTTAAATGTTTGTAAGACAGTCATTCATCCATGAAAGCTCTTTTGTTCTTTAGTTGTCCTTGTGGCGTTTTGTGGTGCATCATATTGGGAAGTGGTGAATTCTAGAGAGGACAGAGTCCCTATGAAGGCTGACTTCCTTGCTGCTTTGCTTCCATTGGTCTGTATTCCTGCAGTATTTTCATTGTTCATCGGTTTATATAAATGGTGAGTTGAATGAGTTTTGCTCGTCTTTAATATATTCCTGTTAGAGGACTGCTGCTGCAATTTGATTATTTGAGATGGTTTGCAGGAAGGACGATGATTGGAAATTTTCACGTGGTATGTATGTATTTGTTCTGATTGGATTTTTGCTCATTCTTGGCGGCGTGTCAGCTGTCATAACCGTTATCAAGCCTTGGACGGTCAGTGTGTTTTTATGCTATTGTCTTAACATTCACACTTTAGTTTGCAGGTTTTCTTTTATTTTTATTAGCAGGCGGTAATATATTGTTGTTTTACAGGTTGGGGTTGCATTCCTGTTGGTTACTCTTCTTGTAGTTCTGGCTATTGTTGTTATTCACTATTGGGCTGCAAATAATTTCTATCTGACGAAGGGTCAAATGTTCTCTGTTTGCTTTGTTGCTTTCCTTCTGGCTCTTGCTGCTTTTTTGGTTGGTTATTTTGAAGGTATCTAACAACCTTGTATACTTGTCTCACTGCTTAAACCTGGGGTTGCTGGGACTATTATTAATATGTCATGATAATAGTATCTGACTAATCAGTTCTTGAAGCTTAAAGACACATCTTTCCCTTTCAGGTAAACCCTTTCTTGGAGCATCTGTTGGCTACTTTTCATTTCTGTTCCTTCTCGCAGGAAGGGCATTGACTGTAAGTTTCCGTAGCATCAATTAAATTTTCCTGATTCATGCCTTTTCTTGGTTCATTTTAGGTTTTTGTTCCTTTTACTTAGCGAAGTTATCTCTCTCAGGTCCTCCTTTCACCTCCTATAGTGGTCTATTCACCAAGAGTACTTCCAGTTTATGTATATGATGCTCATGCAGATTGTGCGAAAAATGTTAGGTGTATACATCTTATGCAATTGCTTTAACCCAACTTTTGGATTCCTTTTTTCTCTACTTTTCCGTTTGTATATTCTGATGTATCTAATAGTGATTTACTAATGTCTAATGTTTAACAGTCATGCCTTTCTTACTCTCTGCGGCATTGCTTTGGCAACTGAGGGATGGGGTGTCGTTGCCAGTTTAAAAATATACCCACCATTTGCTGGTGCTGCAGTATCTGCAATCACACTTGTTTTGGCCTTTGGATTTGCTGTATCACGTCCATGTCTGACACTGAAGGTTCGTGCATTCTTTATTTTTGGATATTCTTTGTCCTCTCGGTGGGGGTGGATTGTTTGGGGGTGGGGTGGCATGATCTTGATTCCTATGATTCTGATCCATCTGTTAGCTTTTGATCTGTATCTTGTTTTACCTAGATGATGGAAGATGCTGTCCATTTTCTTGGGAAGGATACTGTTGTTCAGGCAATTACTCGTTCAGCCACTAAGGTGACTCTTCTGCTTGCATATAATTGTTCTATATCTTAATTCAACATAAGTTTGAATTTGGCCACTACTATATTTTCTCTATTTTGCCCACCCTGACTCGATGTCTTAGATGATTAAAGCTAGATTTTTTGCTCTGTATTTATCTGAATTTGATAAGCATTGTTTCCAAGCCTGTTCTTTGGTGTTTACTTAATCAACTAGTAAATTCATCGACTTTAACCTTTATTTTTTTTTAAACACCAAATAGTTAAAGGACCATGCTTTTGGAATGAATTGCCTGCCAATGATGGTTTCCGGCTCAAGTTTAGGAGTTCTTGGCCAAACATACATGAAGTTTTCTGTTAACGGAAATATGGATATATGTTGATTTTAATATATAAAATTGTAGTCTTGTATGAGTTCTTGAACTGAGCCAGTGTCTGATGGGCTTGCCATTTAGAGTGACTAGTGCATGGCTATAGGTGCTAGTAGGAAGAAGGGCTTGGGAGTTAGGCTCAAACAGAATTGGGATTGGGGTGGCAAGGACGATAGGATGGTTGCTAGTCCTCTATGGACTTAATATATAAAGGACTTTTCACTGCTGCTGCTGCTGCTGCTGCGTTGCACTGACGTTTATTGGTCTCAATAGCGAGTTATCTATCAATACCATTTATTCTTACGGACCCTTAACTACGTTGACAAACCTTGCTATGTGGGATGCCTGACTGAGTTGACTAGTTTCATCCAGTAGTTATTACTTATTATACAATTATGTCATTAATGCCCTTATGTATTGATGTAACGTCATGCCGTGAATTGCCACTTCTTCCTCCTTTCTAATGACAGCTTGCTAGTAGTAAGTTGTTTGCAGACAATTATGTCATTAATTAATCCCCTTATGTATAAATGTAAGTCATGCTGTAAATTGCTACTTCTTCCTCTTTTCTTAATGCCAGCTTGTTAGTTGTAAGTTGTTTGGATTGTAGCTAGAAAGATTGCGCCAGAACAATAGGTTCAGCATTTTTCTGTTTTGTGGTAATGCAGACTAGAAATGCTTTATCTGGAACTTACTCAGCACCACAAAGGTCTGCCAGTTCTGCTGCTTTATTAATTGGAGATCCTTCTATTACACGTGATAGAGCTGGAAATTTCGTACTTCCAAGAGCGGATGTGATGAAACTAAGAGATCGTCTAAAAAACGAAGAAACGACTGCTGGTTCAATTTTCAGTGGAGTCAAATCTGGCCTGACTTGTCATAACGATTCTCCTGCTGATGTGGACTATAGAAGAAAAATGTGTGCTCATGCTCGCATTCTTGCTTTAGAAGAGGCAATTGACACTGAGTGGGTCTATATGTGGGACAAATTTGGTGGTTATTTGCTTCTTTTGCTTGGTTTGACTGCTAAAGCTGAAAGGATACAGGTAGGCTGCAACTAGTGGTACTAGATTTAATATTCTCTATGCATGGTTATTTTTGTATTCATGAGATGCTCTGTAAATTATGGCAGGATGAAGTCCGTCTAAGGCTTTTTCTTGACAGTATTGGTTTCTCTCTTTTAAGTGCCAAAGAGATTAAAAAGTGGATGCCTGAAGACCGTAGGCAATTTGAAATAATTCAGGATAGGTTTGACTTGATTCTATTATTATCTTACCTGGCTATAATTCCGCCAGATTTCGTTCAACTTTTTTTTTTTTTGGTTGATATTTCCTGTAGTTACATAAGAGAGAAGGAGATGGAAGAGGAAATCTTGATGCAGAGACGGGAAGAGGAAGGGAAAGGAAAAGAAAGGCGGAAGGCACTCCTAGAGAAAGAGGAACGTAAATGGAAGGAGCTAGAAACCTCCCTCATATCTTCTATACCAAACGTTGGCAACAGAGAGGCAGCTGCTATGGCAGCAGCGGTGCGTGCTGTTGGTGGTGATTCTGTTTTGGACGACTCGTTTGCTCGAGAGCGAGTTTCCAATATAGCCCGCCGCATTCGTTCAGCTCAATTGTCTCGGCGAGCAGAGCAGGTTTGTTTTTTGAATTTTGATTTGTTCAGGTCCATCTTCTGGGACCCCTCCTTAACACACAGAAGAGAAGCTTTATTTTATGAACATATTTTCGGAGCTGTAACATAATGTGAACATATTGCATGATCATCTTGGGGCTGCAAAAATTATCTTTGTTTAGAACAAAACAAATGTTTTGTTAGCTGTAGATCGATAAAAATCAAGTGCTCCTCTTCTTTAATCTTTTCTGTGGCAATGATATCTAAAGTAACATATTAAAAAATCACTTCAGTTTTTACATTTTTTTGCTATTGAAGCACAGATATTAATGGACTAGTCAATTATTAGCATATATTGTCGTTTATGAGGAATATATTCTTATTAATTTCATTGTGAGACATTCTTGAACTATTGGTATACAATTTAGATTTAGACTAATTGACTAGGGAAGTCATTAATTTTTAAAGGATTATTACACCACCATCGTATATCTCAGATCACAAACTCGATTTGTATTTTCATGAGAAATCACAGGATCACAATATTTTAACTGAATCTGTAAGTATGAGTGGTTTGCACCAACGCAACGATCTGAGTTTGGGTCATTTTGTTTCTTCAGCTGGGTTGTGCATCTAGATTGTCCATTTGAAATTAGGGAATTAGAAAATGGACACAAAATTATGTCATGAAGACATCAACAACAAACTATTTTTCAAATTACGCAGGATTTACCCGCACATATTGTGATATGTATCTCACTGTTAACCCTGTCAACAACAAACTATTTTCCAAATTAGGACTAGGAACGTGTTAGGCGATACTTGTTAACACTCTCATATGAAGCTGTTTATGTGAACTGGTTGCAGACTGGCATATCGGGTACTGTATGTCTTCTTGACGATGAGCCAAGGACTGCCGGAAGACATTGTGGTCATATTGACCCAACCCTTTGTCAAACTCAAAAGGTTAGCTTCTCCATTGCTGTCATGATTCAACCAGAGTCTGGTCCAGTTTGCCTTTTAGGAACTGAGTGTCAGAAGAAGTTCTGCTGGGAGATCCTTGTTGCTGGTTCAGAACAAGGCATTGAGGCTGGACAAGTTGGCCTCAGATTGGTCACTAAAAGTGATAGGCTGACTACTGTTGCTAAAGAATGGAGTATAGGCTCTGCCAGTATTGCAGATGGAAGGTGCGTGGTTTCATCTAAATGTTTGTCATTATTTTCACTTTTTATTATCGTGTCCACTCGTTTACAAGAACAAAGGCAGAAGCCATATGGATTGTGATCCTTTTCTTTAATTTCTTTCGTTTGTCTACCTTGATTCTTAATTTACATTGCTACGTAAAACTTTTTTCAGGTGGCATATTGTCACTGTGACTATAGATGCTGATGCAGGAGAAGCAACATCCTACCTGGATGGAGGCTTTGATGGATATCAGAGTGGACTTCCTTTGCACAGCAGCTGTGGTATTTGGGAACAGGAAACCGACATTTGGCTTGGCGCTAGACCACCAACCGATTTAGATGCATTTGGGAGGTCAGATAGCGAAGGTGCAGACTCCAAGATGCAGATAATGGACGCTTTTCTTTGGGCGAGGTGCCTGACGGAAGATGAGATTATTGGGCTTCACAATGCGATGAGTCCTACTGAGTATGACTTAATTGATTTACCAGAAGATCATTGGCACTCTGGTGACTCACCTTCAAGGGTAGGCCATATAAGCCCATGTTCCTTTATACTTAGTTTATGTTGCTTTTTATGGAAAGACAACGAATCAATTTATACAAAAAGAAGGTACCTAACTTCTGTCGTGCATTATGCACTTTATAGAATGATTGCTGATACTTGCAAATAGTTATGCATTTTCTGTTGCCAATGCTAATCACAGATTGAATGTTTGTACCCACTAGCCTTCCTTTCTAAAAGGTCTGTTTTTTTTTTTTCTTTTCTTCTGCAAATGGGTAGTTCGAGAGTTGTCTATATGTTGACAAATATGGTTAATATTACTCGTCTATATAATGGCAAATATTTTTGATATTACTAGTCTATATATTGACAAAAATCTTTGATATTACATGACCACTTGACGGGTTGATAAACCTACCTATTGTTATATATATATATATATATATATATATATATATATATATATTTTTTTTTTTTTTTTTTTTTTGGAAAAAAGGTGAATTTTATTCCAAAGTAAAAGCCATAATCTTACAACATACAACCCGAGTGGGACTCCCACTCATCAATTCTCCATAGCATTTACATCAAACTCAATGTTATGGAGAATGCCAACCGGGGAAGTGACCAGCCCCTCAAAGATCCGGCGGTTTCGCTCCCGCCATACATGGCAGACCGAAGCAGCCAGACGAACTCTGGCTGTGCGGAACCAGTCCTGCCCTCTACCTCTGCTATCTCGGATCACCGTGATGATGTCCCCAATCCAATGTCCAGTAGCGCCCACTCCCAATACTCGACCCTGCTCCGCCCAGATCTGCCATGCCAGAGTGCACTCGAAGAAGATGTGCTTCATAGATTCAGGCTCCAAACCGCAAAGCACATACTTGGGGTCCGGAACCGGCACTCCAAACGATCTTAGACGATCTCTAGTCAAAAGGCGACCCAGAAGAAGCTTGTACATACACAACTGCATCTTCCTGGCTAGGCCCTTGCACCAAACGAACTCGTAATCAGAACTCAACGGAAAAGTACGCCTGATGAGGTTGTAGCAACTGCTGAATTGGAACTCCCCAGTTCCTGAAGACCCATCAGTCGGCTCCCAAATCCACCGGTCCGCGGGCAACGACGGATCAATAACAGTAGCTATAATGCTTCCCTCCAGTCCCCCTGTGAACCGATAAGAATCCGGCCTCCACTCCCCAGTACGTATGATCCGGCTGCACAGCAGCCCACGCCTGTCCTCCTGGTGCGTCGGGGCCCCCCTAATGTCTAATAGCGACCGCCGATTAATCCAAGGGTCCCGCCAGAGATCCGTACCCGATCCGTCCTTCATGACCCTCCGGATGGCAGACTTGAGCACCCCCCTGTGTCGCAAGACAGTCTTGAACGTGACTGAATGGTTGTTGTCAGTAGGACACGTCCAAAAGTTGCCCTGCTTCACGTATCTGCTATGCATCCAGTCCGCCCAGAGAGAACCCCCGCTGATGAATCTCCATGCCAGCTTAAGCGCAGAAGCCTCTCTAACCTCCATCAACGGTCGGAGCCCCACTCCCCCCTCCTTCCTGGGGCGACATAACTGGTCCCAGGAGATAGCATGCATACCTCCCCTCCAAATGAAATCAGCACATAGCCGCTCCACCCGTCGAATAGTGGCCACAGGTAGGAGGATGGACTGCAGCCAAAATTGGGCCACAGCCGAGATCACCGATCTGACCAGCTCTATGCGACTGCCAAATGACAGACCTGCTGCTTGCCACCGTTCTACCCTCCTCTGGACATAATCTACCAGACTCTGACAATCCTGATCCCGAGCATAATTGACTGTGAGAGGTACTCCTAAGTATCGCACCGGAAGATCACTCCTCGCGATTCCCAACATATCAGCCCGCTCCTCCTTCCGAGAACACAGGGAACTGAAGTAGACCCTACTCTTATCCCTGTTCAACTGGAGACCGGAAACAGACTTCAATCTTCCATAATAGCCGCAAGAGTCAGCAACCCCTCCGTCGATGGCTGGATGAAAACTAGCAGATCATCAGCATATATAAGATGAGTAACTGGAGGGTCCATCCTCCGGAACAGAGGGATCAATCGTCCACGGTGCACAGCCAGGTCCATCAAGCAAGTGAAGTACAAGCGTGAACAGGTAAGGGGACAGTGGGTCACCCTGCCTAAGCCCACGGTAGCTCTGAAAATACCCATAAGGAACTTCCTGGATGAGCACAGAGAAAGTAGGGGACGTAATGCACTCCCGAATCATCGCAACCCAGTGCTCCGCGAATCCCATAGCCAACATAAGATGACAGAGGAAGTCCCGATTGACCATGTCATACGCCTTCCTCAGATCCAGTTTAACACAAGCTTTCTCCCCTTCGGGTTTGCTAAAACCCCTCGCCATCTCATGAGCCAGGAGGCTGTGCTCAGCGATCGACCTCCCCTTGATGAAAGCAGCCTGATTCGGGAAAACCAATTCCTGCATAATCCACTCCATCCGTCGGCACATAAGGTGCGTAATTATCTTATAAAGATAATTACAACACGCAATAGGACAAAAATCTGCCAGTGCTGTCGCTCCCTCCTTCTTCGGCACCAAGGTCAGGAAGGTGTGATTCAGTTCCTTCAGAAGCTTCCCTGTGGTGAAGAATTCCTGAACCACCTCCACCACCTGGAGCTTCAGAAAGTCCCAATGCCGTTTGAAAAAACCGCTGCTGAAGCCATCCGGACCAGGGGCCTTGTTGGGGTCCGTCCCCTTGACAATAGCCTCCACCTCCTCCAATAAAACAGGAGCAAGCAGGATACTATTGCCAAATGGTGTCACCAATCTCTTCGTCACAACCTCTGGGAACACAGAAAGGTAATCAGTCTGAAAATACAACTCGGAGTAGTACCTGACAGCCTCGCCCTGGATCTCAGCCGGCGTCCCCACCAGAGTGCCATCAGCATCAAGAAGCTGGGAAATGTGATTCCTATTCTGCCTAGTCCGGATCACATCATAGAAGAACTTGGAGCACCGGTCACCATCCTTCAGCCAGGAGCACTTGGCTCGCTGGGCCGAGCTAATCTCCTTCTGCAGCCTCAGGATGTTGACTTCGCCAATCAGCTCCTTCTCTCTAGCCGCCAGGTCCCCATTAAGCATGTCAGTCTGCATATCCTGCTGTAAGGTACGCAACTCCACCTCCTTGTCTTCTAAGGTGGACTTGGGAAGCCCCTTCACCCAACTCCTAAGGGCTCTCTTCGTGGCCTTTAGACGACGAACCCAACGGAATTGAGCCGTCCCCTCCTGACCACTAGAGAGCCCCTCAGCGACAGCTGCTAGGTAGCCCTCCGAGAGATACCAACTGTTGTTGTACCTGAACGGCCGAGACTTCCCAATAGACCGAGCAGTAAAGCCAACCCTAATGGGGGAGTGATCGCTCGTCCCAGATGCCAGACCCTCAGCTGAAGTGTTGGGGAAGTGACGGAACCATTCCCCATTGCTCAGGGCTCGATCAAGCTGACAAGCAACCCTATTATGAGTTGCTTTGTTGTGCCAAGTCCAGATGCAGCCTGATCGAGACAAACCCCGCAGCCCCGCAAGCATGAGGCATCTCTGGAAATCATAGAGTATAGAATCCGGAACCGGGCGGCCACCCAGCTTCTCTCCTTGGTGCAGAAGGGCATTGAAGTCCCCGATCAAGAGCAGCGGAAGGCAAGATGAGTCAGCAACAGATGAAATACGGGAGATGTCGCTCCATAAGGACTTCCGTCTCCTTCTGTCATTGTGGCCGTAGACAGCCCCCAGCAAGAACCGAAAGCCGCCCTTGTTCACGAAGGAGATGGCAATCAGCTGCTCTGTCAGCAAGAGCAAGTCACCGTCCCAGCACTTCAGGTTCCAGCGAACCCAAATTCTGGCCATGTCACAAAGGGCCAGATTGTGCAATTGGGCCCAATGAGAAGGGGTCCGACGGGTAAGAGTCTTCTCACCTTTGATCTTGGACTCTAAAATAACAGAAATGTCACAACGCTCCCTGTTGAGCACCCCACAGATCTCTCTCCACCTCCCTAGCGAACACGCGCCCCTCACATTCCAGGCGATAATGGCCATTAATTAATGAGAGGTGGGGTCCCCATAGTAACTCCCGGAACGACACCTGGGGAAGGTGCCGCATCCGTCGCTAAAGAATCCTCATCCATTCCAGTGTATATATATATATATATATATATATATATATATATATATATATATATATATATATATGATATATATATATATATTTTGGATGGCGGCTACAGGAAACCCTAGCTCTGCTAGGGCATCGACCATTCGCGTCGTGGAGGCTGCCAACCGCCCCCCGGACCGGGGGAAAGGCAAGGGGGTGGCCGGGGCGGCCGGGGGCGACCGGCCAGGGGCGGTCGGCGGCGGCGGGTCGGCGGCGAACGGCGCAGCAGCTGCTGGCCACGTCCGCGGGTGCGCGGGAGGACAGCAGGCGGACCGGGGAGGTCCGGCGACCCTCCCCGGGGGCCGGGCGGCGGCCGGCGACCCCTCCCAGGCGGGGGGGGGTGGCCGGGGCGGGCTGCGGGCGGGGATTCGCCTCCCGGGCAAGGTTTCGGCTGGGTGTTCGACGGCGGTGGCACCCGAGGGGTCCCCGATGGTGTTCACCGCCCAAAGAACATCGTCGGGATTGGAGGATGAGGAGGGAGCTTGGACTACGGTCCAGAATCGGAGGGTTAGACGCGGAGGAGGGCAAAGATCGCAGATCCCTGAGGCTAGGAGAGGCATAACTTATACGCAGGGATCAGACAGGAGGGCGGGGATAGCCAGGAGAGCGGGTCCATCGGGGGGACAGGCACACTCGGGGGATCGGGAGGGCCAAGCCAGGATTGCGTGGCGGCCTCGTGCGAAAGGGGTGACGGGGACGGCTGTCCCAGTTATCGGAGGGAGAGTTACTGCTGCGAGCACGAGTGCCAGGCCACCTCAGACGACCCCACCTCGGAGTTCGGGCCCGCGGCCTGTATCCTGGGCGGATGCATGCAAGGTGGGGGTCGCCAAGACGCCGGCATCGATGGAGTACGTTGCTCCTATGGCGATTGGGGGCGAGCTCTGCGCTGACTTCCCAGCCGACGAAGTGGCGAAGGTGACGGCATTCTGGGAGAACACGTTAGTGCTATACGTGTTGGGGAGCAAGCCCTTCTACGGGCAGATCAGAGGATATGCGGACAGAGTCTGGCGGCCGAAGGGGAGCATGGAGTTCTTCTCCAAGGAGAACGGCTTCTACTTCGTTAAATTTGGGTTGGCGGAAGATGTGACTCGGATACTCCAGGGAGGGCCATGGACATTTGACGGCCGCCTCATCATTCTGAAGCAATGGACCCCCGACTTGCGGTGCGAGAAGGAGGTGCTTAATGCTGTGCCAGTGTGGGTTCGGTTCCCTGAGTTCCCGGTACGCTTCTGGAGTGTCCCACTTCTTATGAGACTTGCCAGCCTCATTGGCAAGCCGATTAAGGCAGATGATGCCACCACTTTCCGATCCAGACTGATGTATGCACGGGTGTTTGTGGAGATTGATGCCCGATTGGACCTGCCTGAGCAGTTGAAGTACAGGACACCTTCTGGCCAGTTTGCTATGCAGAGGGTGGAGTATGAATGGGTTCCCCCCAGATGTCCGGCATGTGCCTGCTTCGGGCACCTCCCGAGTGCGTGTAGACGTGGGGGAGCTTCTGAGGTGGTGCCGGAGGAGGCTGTGCAGGTGGCAGGTGGTGCAGATGACTCCCCCGCTGTGGACCAGGTGGGCGTGATGGAGGATGACATGGAGGCAGACTCTTCCCCCATCTCGGGGGAAGGTGAGGGGTCCCCGACGGAGGATCTTGCTGGAGCGTTGGTGGAGTATGTGGGGACGAGGACCATGACCACCAGGAGTATGGGGCAGGAGGACAGGCGACAGGGAGATAAAGACGCGCTTGCTCTTCAGGTGTACAGTCGGAAGCGCCAGGCTACGGAGGCACATGGTGAGGACAGCGGACAGGGTGGGACAGAGAGAGTGTGGCAGGTCAACCCTAAATGGGTGGCAGTACTAGCACAGCCTCCCCCACAGGGGGACCCACACGAGGCCACGGCCCCCCTACTTTTACAGGGAGATAGAGATGAGGGTACTAGAGATATGGAGGTTGCACTCTCCCCGGGTGCCCCTTCCGAGGATGTTCAGGGGACCCCACCCGTGGTTTAGATGTCGGCCCTTGCCTGGAATGTCCGGGGGGGGTGTTCTCTGGGGAGATGGCGGGAGATTAGTGAAGTGCTGAGGAAGGAACAGTGTGAAATCTCGATATTACTTGAGACTAAGATCAGGGGGGCGAAAACTCTGTCCCGTAGAACCCCTACGGACTGGGTACAGCTCCACAACCTTGGTCTCTGTGATATGGCGAGGATCTGGGTTAGATGGAATGGAGCTAGTTGGGAGGGTGAGGAGGTTTTCATGTCTGACCAGCTGGTGGCTATCTCCTTCACCAACAAGGGGGGTTCCACTTCTTACTGGGTGCCGTCTACGGGCACAATGACAGGAGGCGTCGTGAGACCTTGTGGCAGGACATCATCAGGCTGAGTTCTTTAGCGAGGCATCGACATCTCCCTCTTCTTATTATGGGAGACTTCAATGCTACGCTATACCGGGGAGAGAAGCTGGGGGGGAGGCCGGTGCCGGACCAGATTCTTTCAGACTTTCAGTCTTGCCTTCTCCAGTCAGGGCTCAGGGACCTGGAGAGGATAGGACACATATGGACTTGGCACAACAAGGCGGAGGTGAGCAGGGTGGCATGCCAGCTGGATCGGGCTTTGGGGAATAGTGATTGGTTCCGCCTATTCCCCTCTTCTGTGGCTGAGGGGCTCCCTGCGGGGACCAGTGACCACTCGCCGATCCTGGTGCGCTTCGTGGAGAGTCCCAGATGGATAGCCCGTCCTTTCCGGTATGACAACAGTTGGTTCCTATCGGCTGGCTATGAGGAGACGGTGGCGGGAGGACTTGGCCAGGAGGCGGTCGGCACTGTCCAGTTTTGTATGGTCCACAGGCTGAAAAACGCCAAACGCGCCATCCGAGACTGGGTGAGGGCTCTTCCCCGGACCTCCCTTCAGGAGAAGGAGGCGGAGTTGAGAGACCTGCAGGCAGAGCTTCAGGGCGACATGATGAGTGGGGAGATGGCGGCTAGAGAGAAGAGTTTGGCTGCAGAGGTCAACACCTTGAGGCTTCAGCAGGAGATTAGTGCGGCCCAACGGGCCAAATGCTCCTGGCTCAAGGATGGGGACCGTTGCACCAAATTCTTCTACGATGTCATCCGGGCGCGTCAGCACCGGAACCGTATCCAGAGACTGATTGGCAGGGACGGGCGCCTTGTGACTGACCAGGTTGCTATCCAGGAGGAGGCTGTCCAGTTCTACTCTGAGCTATATCATCAGACAGACTATCCCTCGGTTTTCCCGCAGCTGATTACGAAGACGTTGATTACGGAGTACGGCAATAGTCTTCTTATGGCCCCTATCCGGATGGCGGAGGTGGAGACGATTGTGATGCAGGCTGATGCTTCCAAGGCTCCTGGGCCGGATGGGTTCTCCAGTGGTTTCTACAAACGCCATTGGAATACCCTCAAGGCCCCGGTCCTTGAGGCTGTTCAGGAGTTCTTTGATACGGGCAAGCTCCTGAAGGAGCTGAACCACACCTTCCTGACACTTGTGCCCAAGAAGGAGGGGGCGACATCTCTTGCTGACTTTCGACCGATTGCTTGCTGTAATTATTTGTATAAAATAATTACTCATCTTATGTGCAGGAGGATGGAGGATGCTATGCAGGGTCTGGTGTCTCGGAATCAGGCGGCCTTCATTAAGGGGCGGTCTATTGCGGAGCATAGCCTGCTGGCTCATGAGCTGATTCGGGAGTTCCACAAGCCTGGAGGGGCGAAGGCATGTGTGAAGCTCGACCTGAGGAAAGCATATGACACTGTCAACAGGGACTTCCTCTGTCATTTGATGGCTGCGATGGGCTTCTCCGAGACTTGGGTGGATAGAGTCAGAGAGTGCATCACCTCTCCTAATTTCTCGGTTCTCATCCAGGGTATCCCTTACGGGTTCTTTGGTAGCAGCAGGGGGCTTCGGCAGGGGGACCCGCTCTTCCCCTACCTATTCACCCTTGTGATGGAGTATTTCACATGTTTGATGGACATCGCGGTGCATCGGGAGAGGATTGTACCGATATACAGCAGGGTCTCCCCGGTGGTCTCTCATCTCATCTATGCTGATGATCTTTTGGTCCTGTTGAGGCCTTCCATGCGTGGGATGAGGGAGCTTGCGGCAGTGATGGAGGAGTTCGGACAGCTATCGGGCCTTCGGTTAAACAGGGACAAAAGCAAAGTCTACTTCAGCAACTCTTGCACTTTGAAGGAGGAGCGGGCCTTGGAGCTTGGGGTGGAAATGGGGGACCTCCCGGTGAAATATCTGGGGGTGCCCCTTTCCGTCAACTACGCGAAGGACCGTGACTGTCAGAGTCTGGTGGATTTTGCACAGAGGAGGGTTGAGGGCTGGCAGGCGGCTGGCCTTTCGTTTGGAGGGCGTATTGAGCTGGTACGCTCAGTCATTTCTGCTATTGCTCTGTTCTGGCTCCAATCGATTATGGTGCCTCTGGCTACTATCAGAAAGATTGAGAGCATTTGTGCCAAGTTCATTTGGCATGGGGGGATACACGCCATCTCCTGGGAGCAGCTCTGTCGGCCTAGGAAAGAGGGAGGTGTGGGTCTGCGATCACTTGTTTCTGTCAGGGAGGCGGCGGGGATCAAGCTGGCATGGAGGTTCCTTCAGGGTGATTCTCTATGGTCGGCCTGGATGACTAGTCGGTATCTCCGGGACAGAAACTTCTGGGTATGTGAAATTGACAACAACTTCTCTGTGTCTTTCAAGCATATCCTGAGGACTCGTCCTGTTCTTCGGACGGCTTTGCGGAGGAGGATGAGGGAGGGAGGGGAGACGGATCTATGGCTCGATCCGTGGATCTCAGGTCAGTCTCTCCTGGAGATTCTGGGGCCCCAGAGGGACGACGTGGCATACAGAGGTCTGACGTGTAGGCACATCATACGTGGTGGGATCTGGAGGCCTGAGGAGTATCGATTCACTGCTGCGTTAGTTGAGGAGATCAGACAGGTGCAGATCACTCCTACGGCACTGTCTGATGTCTGGATGTGGGCCCCTCCCGGCCGCTCGGAGGGTGCTGGGGAGTTCAGATTTAGCAGCTGCTACGACCTTGTCCGCCCCCACTTCGATGATATTGAGGAGTACGACTTTGTCTGGGGGAAGGGGCTCGCCAGGAAGATGCAATTGTCTGCATACAAACTGGTGATGGGCCGGTTGCTTACTCGGGACAGATTGCTTCGGTTCGGGGTTTCTGTTCCTGAGCCTGGGTGTGTTTTGTGTGAGACAGAGCCTGAATCTATTGGGCACCTGTTCTTTCAGTGCCATGTGGCATGGAGCATCTGGGCAGAGCAGTGCCGGAGACACTTGGGAGGGGTTGGCAGGGAGCGGGACTTCAGAGAAATCCTTAAGTGGATTGGTGATTGCAGGGGCAAGGAGCAGAGCTGGGCTAGGCATGCTAGACTGAGACTTGCTGCGTCAGTTTGGCATGTCTGGAGGGAGAGGAACCGGCGCATTTATGAGGGACTATCCACCCCAGTGGTGGGCATACTTCATAACATTGAGTCGGATGTACTAGTAATGTCCCCCTGAGTTGGGCTTGTATCACTATGTTGTAACCTTATTGAGATGATGGAATAAAATTTACCCTTTTTCCAAAAAAAATATATATATATATATATATTGTTGGCTTTGGTATCCGCATGTTTAAATTATTTTCACCGTTTTGACCATTCAAGGCTCTTTTTGTAATTTTGCAGCATGATTCCTCTCCTCATTTATGTACGGTTGAGATTAAACTTGTGATATCAATAGCATATAAATTAAAATGTTCTTTATCTAATATATTCTATATATCTTGTAAGTGTAAAACCAAATAGATCCTATCTACTTACTCTAAAAATTCTCCATTTCATTTTGTCCTTTCTGAATATCTACTAAATACAACAAAAAGTTTAACTTCCGTCTTAGTTAGACTATTCTTACCCGAGCTAGTTGCTTTAACTATTGCTTTGTATTTCATTACAGGATAAGCCCTATTTATGGTGATTTTTTTGAGCAAAGTTCAAAACCAAAAGTCGATCCTTATATCATCTCTGCACTTTTAATAGTGTGCCTGATAACTTGTTATCATTCTTAGTTTGTCTGTCTATCGGTCACACCTCCGACTAACTCTTTTGTCAATGGAGGGAGTCCCATAGGAGCATATGAGCATTGTTTCAATTATGTATCATATATTGTCAGTGTTCTAAATGGCGGTCGTCTAGGCACTAGGCGGCCGCTATCCGCACCACTTTTGTTGTTGGTGGTGGAGCAGGCAACGGAGATTTGGAGCGTAGGCGGATGTGAGGCGGCATAGGCGGGCGCCTAGGCAAAGCTATACGTGACTAGATGTTTTGGCAAAAAAGTTTTTCAAGCATTATGGACCTATGGTTCGCTTTTACAAGACTGAAACTTCATAAATCTTTGTTCTACAACTTACTTATGCGTAAAACACCCTTAAAATGTGCATATTTGCAAAGAAATCTGTGGTAACATAGTAAAAATGACCAAAATGAATCAGACGCCTAGGCGGTAGGCGGACCCTCTCCGCCACCGCACACCTGCTTACCACATTTTAGAACTTTGTTTATTGCCGTCTTCACTTTATTAAATTAGAAGGGACTGCATCATTTTCTGCTATTCGATTTAGTTGAGATTATTTTACATGCCCTTCTAATTAGGTCTTGTTCCCTCTATCTAAATTTTGCGTGTTAATTTTCGCAATATTATATATTTTAGTGGTTAGTATGGTATGAGCTTTAAATTCAACTGCTGTTGTGGTTTGCTTATATTTCGGAACTCAGAAAATAAATTAGTTCATTACAGCGCATTCATACTAATTGGAGCTTTTATAGTTATACGGAATCACGGATCGATATATAATGTTGACCCACAACTATCAGCTTGCGCATTTGGGAACATTGGTTAAATAACATGAATCAGAGCAAAAGGTCCTGGGTTCGACGTACCCATTAAATTGGTTTATATTGTCCAACTTTCGATGTGTTATCCTCCTTCCTGGCCTAAAATGCACTCCCTAGGCTCATCCATCTGCAGGTACAATCCAGATTCTTGTAATTCCGCCCCGCACGTGACGGGGAGTGTTAAAAGGATTGATATATAAGGTTGGACCAGTTCCTGTCATCTTGAGCTTTTGGGAACATTGGTTAACTAACAATAGTTTCTCATAATATCTACCTAAATGATCTTGTTCTTCACCAGTTAAGGAACAACCTGACTTACATATGGCACTTATTTTGTTATATCTATTTGGCACTTCAACTGATATCAAGTATTTCTAGGTTAATGATTGGGAGAGTGAGGATGCAGATGTTGAGTTATATGATAGGGAAGATGTTGATTGGGACGGGCAATATTCGAGTGGGAGGAAAAGAAGGCCAGAACATGAAGGTGTTCCAATTGATATGGATTATTATATCAGAAAATCGATGAAGCCTAGGTTCGAAACTCAAGAGGAAATTAACCAACGGATGTTGTCCGTTGAAACAGCTGTGAAGGAAGCTCTCTGCGCCAAAGGAGAAACATGTTTCACTGATCAAGAATTTCCTCCAAATGATCGTTCTCTGTATGTCGATCCAGGAAACCCTCCTCCCAAATTGCAGGCAAGCTGCTGTAGTTGTATTGTATCATGGTGATTCTTGTTACTAGCATCTTCTGGCTGGTTTTAATATTATTTCACCATATCAGGTTGTTTCACAGTGGATGAGACCCACTGATATAGTTAAAGAGAGTCCAATAAGT
This sequence comes from Iris pallida, assembly GCA_029216955.1. Lineage (NCBI taxonomy): Eukaryota > Viridiplantae > Streptophyta > Magnoliopsida > Asparagales > Iridaceae > Iris > Iris pallida. Next base: position 7,799,875 of record JANAVB010031819.1, read on the forward strand.
GCTCGTCCCTGCTTATTCTCTGGTTCTTTAAATTCATCCGATGTTTGCCAGGTCTGGTGAACTTTTTTTTATTTTAATCTGCATTTTAGTCTTCCTTGATTAAATATAGTCATGAAAGCGATAGGATAAACCATGGTATTACAATTTACTGAATAGCTTTAAAATGGTTGATGCCTGCAGGGTCGACTAGGTGACTGCTGGTTTTTGAGTGCTGTTGCTGTCCTAACTGATGTTTCTCGAATATCAGAAGTAATAATCACACCAGAGTACAATGACGAGGGGATTTATACTGTTCGCTTTTGTATTCAGGTACTCGTCTTCATTCTATAAGTCTTAGTGATGAACTATTTTACTCAAATTGGATACAATTTTGTTCTAGTAGCAAGCATTAGATCAACTTTCTGGTTGCTTTCTTTTTATATACCATTGATCAAGAATCCTTCATATCCCTTCTTTCTTAGACAAGAGTGATACTTATCTTGTCTAGACCCATGATAATGTATCTCATTGCATTGGTCTCAAGTCTCTGTGACAGCCTGCTTCTTATTTCCAATGCTGCCTCCAAAAAGTTAAGGCATCATGTAGTTGATAAGCAGTTACTATTTTTGAGCATTCAAGTCTTTCATTTCTTTGAAGTATTTTATCTACTTTCAATGTAGTTAACAATCGGTGGAGTCGTGTATGGCTTCGGATTTTAACCATGTGAAATTTCTGTCTTGATTTAACTCTTTGTTTTATATTTACGAGTTTGTTTGTTTGATTGTAACTCCCTATATATATATATATATATATATATATATATATATATATATATATATATAGGTTCATGATATCCGATATCGGTCCCATATCGGTTGGGGGTTTGTCGTATCAGAAACCGGAAATCGGACGCCATAACTGACATATTGGTTGATATGGACCCATAGTGTATAGAACAATAATTCATTCGTGCTTAACATAACTAAAACATTAATATAAATCTAACAAGTTTCCTTAAATAATTTCAATAATAAACAACTAAAGTTATCCTTCAAAGTAATTATTAAGCAAAATTCTTCTCTATAAAATTCACCAAACATAATATTTAGAAGCACCTCCAAAAGAAAATCACAAAACATAAGCTAGTAAGCTAATAAAGATATCATTTGTCGTCTCTTTATTCTTCATAGCTAAGTTTATTCATTTTCGCTTTGGGAGATAAATCTTCTTCTTCAACTAATTTTCTTCTTACCTTATTCTCTATTTTTTTCGACCGGGTTCTAGACCGGGGGGGGGGGGGGGGGGGGGGGGGATACGATCGATTTTATGGTTGTGAAAAGAAAATTCTTATCTGGTTTTAAAAATGGATATTTTACACCCACAAATAAGAAAAGATGGATATTTACTATTGTGTTTGAGCTTACAAACGTAAACATGCAAACTTAATCTTTATAAGCGTCAAACCAGCTAGTATACCAGTCAAATCTGCTGGTATACCGGTTGATATATTTTGGACAGGCTCTTCTTTTTTGGACACCCAATCTTTATTGGTTTCCTTTCAAAACTGGTATACCGGTAATACCGGTGGATACATAATGGTAAGGAAAAAAAAAATCGACACCAACACCTTTTTGTTGTTGTTTGTTTTGGAGTGTCCAGATTGCAACCGATACGTGTCCGATGCAACGCGACCCATGTTTTTGGTGTCTCCGTCCTAGGCTTGCATATTAGCTTATTAAGTGATTTATTTTTAAACAGGCTTTTTTTTCTCTTCTCTTCTGCAAGGGGTCATCTGATTTATCAAATCATATTATAATAACTCTGATGGTAGGTCAAATTCTCCTCTTCTACTTGACACTGAAAGTCTACAAAGACCCAAACCATGCCTTTTAAGTTTGGTATATATTCCGTTGGTCTTGCATTATTAGGGTGAACAAGTAGATGTTGGTCATTATCCTTGCTAATTTGGCACATAGCTAAATAGTTGGCCTAGAGAAATAAAAAACATCAATGGAGGCCAATGAACAATGACTCTTAAGGTTACAAGGACTCCCTACCTTAGAGATGCATTGCTCCTGCACATATTAGGCAAGGTGATCAAATCAAATGGTGCAATTGAATACTAGAATGCTTTTTTAAATACGTCTTTCCAGAAGCTTAATGATCTAGGGTTGTATTTTTCCATCATGAGATCTCTTTAAACATGGTCCACATGCTCCACTGGTCATTTAATTATGAAGGTCAGCTTGGTTTCAGCAAGTTGTTTCTTCTATGCTGAATCACCAACCTAAAAATACTATGCATAATATTTTTACGAACTTTTGGGTGGAAATGATATCCCCTCTTACTCATCACTGCATGGAACTATTTACTTGATGTTCTTCCACAAAAGTCTATTACTTCCTTTGACTAGCTTCCATGCCCATTAGTAGTTGTCTGATGTAGTTCTCCTAGGGCTATATTTGATTCAAATTTGTCAATATATTTATTCCCTACAAGTACTCTCTCTTTTTGCATTTTCTTACTGTACAGCTGTGCACTTGAGACTAAGTTGGCATTAGAACTTGCGTGATTTCCAGAGGAGCAAAAAAAGAAAAGAAAAAAGTATTTGATATTAGGTTGAGTGTATCAGATAGGTGTAACTTCAAAATTGTTGGTGCAACTATGTTAGACCATTAGCAATGCAAATAGTTTTTATTTCTTAGGTTTAAGGAAGAGTTTTTAACCCGAAGTCAAAGAGAAATGAGGAGGAGTCCATATAGATGGAGAATAGGTATTTAAGAGTGAGAGTTTCCTTTATTTAGGATCAATCATTCATCATGATTGATAGATTAAGGATTTCATGCATAGAATTAGAACAAAATGGTTGAAATGTAGGAGTGCTTGTGGAGTACTTTGTGATCACAAGATACTTCTCAAGTTCAAAGGAGAATTCTACAAGATTGCTATAAGACCGGCCATGACCAGAGTGGCGGGCAATTAAGAAACAACATTGTCCATAATGCTAGTATAGCCGAAATGAGAATACTAAGATGGTAGAGTGACAAATGACAATACTCTATGGAAAGTTAGTTTGACGTCAATTGAGGATAAGATGAGAAATCGACTTTAGGTGGTTTGGACTTGTGCAACACATACCAATTAGATGTTGCCATAAAGAAAAGTGATAATATAGTAGCTAATGGAGTTCTTGGGACTGGAGGTAGGCTTAGACCAAGGTTTGCTCAGAATCGACATCGGACAATTGCTATGAGTATCGGGATCGACAGTATCGGCGTTTTTGGATCGGAGTATCATATTTTTTCGTATTGGAAAACAAATAATTATTAATAAATTATTAACATTTTAGAAAATATATTTTATATATTTAGGCATAACTTTAAGTATTTTCATTGTTGTTTTCTATTAGTTTTGAAATTGAAAGAAATTGAATGAAAATATTTTTGTATATTTAGGTATAATTTTAAGTATCTTGAACTTGTTTGCAACTCAAAACTCGTAAATATTGAAAGACAAAGTGAATGTAGTGCTTTTATTTATTCGTACACTGCATCTATAGAAACCTCACTCAAGTTCTGCAGGGTGATTGGGTACCTGTTGTTGTTGATGACTGGATTCCTTGTGAGTCTCCTGGAAAGCCAGCATTTGCTACCAGTAAGAAGCGTAATGAGCTCTGGGTTTCTGTTTTGGAGAAAGCTTATGCCAAACTTCATGGCTCTTATGAGGCATTGGAGGGGGGGCTTGTCCAAGATGCGCTTGTAGACCTCACAGGGGGGGCTGGTGAGGAGATTGACATGAGAAGTGCGCAAGCGCAAATTGATCTGGCGAGTGGAAGGCTGTGGTCTCAGTTGTTGCATTTCAAAAGAGAGGGTTTTCTTCTTGGGGCTGGGAGCCCATCAGGTTCAGACGTACATATTTCTTCCAGTGGGATTGTTCAAGGGCATGCTTACTCTGTATTGCAGGTAATATTGCACTTGTTGCCTTACTCAAGTTGGCTTTCAGTTAATTCCTGGACATAATTTCTTGGTTAATCTTTAGTTGCGTATCCACTACAATCATGTCCTAGGTAAAGGAGGTTGATGGTCACAAACTTGTTCAAATTAGAAATCCATGGGCCAATGAAGTTGAATGGAATGGCCCATGGTCCGACTCATCACCTGAATGGACAGATCGGATGAAGCACAAGCTGAAGCATGTCCCACGGGTACGCATTCTATTAACTGTGTACACTCTAGAGTCTAGATACAGAGTTTCTCCATAATGCTACTGCTTATGTTCGTCTCTGCTTGAAACTAATGAACTTGTAAATACTTAAAAAGTGATTATCTTTTTCTAGTGTTATGATACATGGTAGCTAATACATAATGTCTGGTGTATGGCTAACGTTGTACTAGTTTTGATGGCTATAATGTGAAGATGCAAATATTATGCAGACTATGGGGTACGTCAATTGCTAAAAACACTGGGTGTACCACGAAAAATGTTTTTTGTGTGTTTACTAAGAAATATTTTTGTGTCATTTTATGTGACGAATGACGATACATTTATTGTTAAAAAATAATTGGATAGAACAAAGAACCAAAGTTTTTTGTTTTTGTTTTTGTAAAATAAGAATAATTGGGACTGATGCGAAAAATGTAGGGTGTTTGAATATATGCCCGAGATACTTCTTATTCATTGTGAGCATGTGTGCCTGAGCACACGCACATGCACATGCACATGCAAGCGTGTGCTTGTGTCTAGCAAAACATGCACAAACCACATTTCAGTTTTCTAGACACATTAGAATCATTGGATAACTGTAATTTGTTTTTTACCAGATCAATATGCAACTGACTGAAAGACATCCACATCAAAATGAATTTTGATCATATTAAGGGTTTTCATTTCCTTTAGTGAGATTTGAAGTTACAAGTATTGTGATTTTTTTTTTAACCTAAGGGTATGAAAGGTGTATTCATCTCTTTACTTTGTTTATTTTATCTCCAACATGTATGTCTTGCGAGTTTGTCTCCTCCTTTGATTAACTCTGCTCCTTTATTTTGCATTTTATGTTGCCAGTGTATATAGTTGCTAGATATTTGAGTTAATCTTATATAGGGTGGTAAAAGAAGTGAAAACTGTAGTCGAATTATAGGGAAACATATTGCTTTAAGATGCTAACACAGGCCATTTTTTTTCTAGTCAAAGGATGGAATTTTTTGGATGTCTTGGCAAGATTTCCAGATACACTTTCGATCAATATATGTTTGCCGGGTTTATCCGTGTGAAATGCGTTATTCTGTCCATGGGCAGTGGCGTGGCTATAGTGCAGGCGGTTGCCAAGATTATGACTCATGGCATCAGAATCCACAGTTTAGACTTAGAGCAACTGGCACGGAGGCATCATCCCCTATTCATGTTTTTATAACCTTAACACAGGTATTACCTTATTTTGTTTATGTGCCTTATGCACCAGCCTTCTTAGGCTATATTTTGATCAACTTTGTCTTGCTTATTAGGGTGTGAGTTTCTCTAGAAAAGCAAGTGGTTTCAAGAACTACCAGTCCAGCCATGATAGCTCCATGTTCTATATTGGCATGAGAATACTCAAGACACGAGGACGTCGTGCTGCTTATAATATATACTTGCACGAATCTGTTGGAGGAACGGATTATGTCAACTCAAGAGAAATATCATGCGAGTTAGTCTTGGACCCTTATCCCAAGGGATACACAATAATCCCGACAACTATTCAACCTGGAGAAGAAGCACCATTTGTTTTGTCTGTATTTACTAAAGCTTCAATAACATTGGAAGCTATCTAGTTGCATCTGAGCTCATGGAACAGGCTGGTTTTGGCACTCCAAATGGGCTGAGGGTTTCATTGAGGCTCAGCAGCTTGGGGTTTAAAGACATGCTACCAGCGAGCAGGTGTACCATACCATAAAAATGATGTATCACGTGTTTGTGGTATGATTCTTTCCTCTATAATAGTCCTTGAACCTTTCCAATGGATATTTACTGCATTTAACTTTTTGATTTATTATCCCATGGTCAGTGTGAAACAAAACATGCAATTCCAAGTTGGATGCGTTTATTGCATTTTTCATATTTCATGATCTGTTCAGAATGTGTATTGGGCTCTCGTCTTTTCTTTGCTAAATCACAGATGACACACACACACACACACATGCACACCAAATATAAGTGCTATAGTGGTTTATATTTCGATTATACCTATAATAGTGCTAATAATTATATTTACTATTATTTTAAGCTTATTTGGTAATATTAAGAAGGGTTTACTCTAATAATTTACTGGGTTGGCCATTACATCAGCCAGTATGAACTGGTCTGTGTCGGGCCATTGTACTGGTCCTACTAGTACATTAAGAACACCGGTAAATTTTGTTAAGAAATTATAAATGGAGAAGCAGTTGCTTCTTGTTATTCTACGTACAACATTTATGTGACTTGTGCTTTGACCTGTTTATTCACTTTCACTTCTTTCAGTATGACCATTTTCTTGATTCACTTCCATCTGTCATTCCCCTTCGAACTAAGACACACTGGCCCTAAATTAGCTTTCATTCTCCAGAAACTAAACACATTGTATGGTCTTTCATTTCTCTTTCTTCTGCCATGTAGATGCTGTATACATTGTATATCAGTGATTTGTATTGCAACTGATGGAGTTAATATGCAGGTATTCAGGCTGTGGCTCTGTTCGTGAAAGCATGGAAGGTGCCAGATGGGAGGTTGCAATAGCTCTCTGCTCTTCCATCATCAAGTCCGCTCTGAATATTTCAGCATGCAAATTTCTTAGTCTGCGGACCTTATTGGATAGAAATCATGCCTGGGTTTATACACGATCGAGGAAAGCTCGCTCAGTTCACTGTAAAAGAGCGGGATTTGCTTTTGTACAAGCTCTGGTTTCCTCTGACTGCTGACATTGATTTCGGCGGAACGTGTAAATACTGGTGGAATCACAGGTTTAAGCAAGTGTGATGCCATTCAATTATAGTTGCTACTAATTTTCATGTATAGCTGGTGGAAAGAGAAAATTGAGGATAGGAATAATGTCAATGTAGGTATTATTTTTTGATTGGGTATTGTAAATAAGGGTGTTGCTGCTTGAAATTCGAGTTTGAGCTGCAGTTTTGTAGTTTACCAGGAAGGATATGATGTTGTATAGTAGTAGGCTTCTTGAGTGTTTTTCCATTTTGTTTTAGAATATTGTAGCCCAATATATATGCAGTGTAATCGAATAGTTGCCCTCCCCTGCCCCTTGAATTTGGTTGGCTTTTATAATATTCATTTGTTTTTTTTATTTATTTGCTGGTATCTAAAGGTGGAAACGTCTTCGTTCTAATGAAGTTGAACAATGATCTCTTAACCGCATTCACTGCTGTTTATGAACTTGTACTTTGCGATATGTATAGGATCCCTACTATTAAGCATCCCTGAATGGTTCCGAAATAATTGTTTTTTTTTATCGTACAAATTAGTTCAAAATTTTGTGAGAAATTTGATAGTTAAGGTACTAATTTTTACGGTAAAAATCCATATATAATGGCTATTAATTCAGAGATGTTTAAAAGCGGAATCCTGATCCTCCCTTATATTGTGACACATGGCCATTGTCTCCATTTTTCTGGTATGGCCGGGTGTTACCACTGAGAAATTATTGGTCCGGGTTCACCACCTGGCTATGGTGAGCGGTAAGCCCAGCCACTAATTTATTATTGATATTTGGAATAATCCACTATATCACTACACTTCTGTATTTCCTAGGTACCTGTTAATGATAGGAGGAAGAGTCCACGAACCTCTAAAGTGGCTTTTTTTGTTTTGATGCCAGTGGAAATGTCCTGTAAAACTGAACGAATGAGCAGATTTTAAATTTTAATTGATAATCATTTAGAAAATAAAACAAATTGGACAGTTGATTTCGTAGTTATTTTATCGTACCGAACTTTGACCAACCGCTTACCGGGTTGGAGCAGTGAACTAGTTGATTGAGATCCCTACTGCTGGTTAGCTTTTGAAAGTAAGTGGAAAGTTGCTTTCAAAAGTTGTTTCTGTTTTTCTTTGAAAAGCAGCAGCAGTGCCTAACCAGGCCTAAAGCCCATATAGCCATTGTGTTTGGGCTGCAAGCTGTCCAAACTGGATCCAGCTGAGGGCGTGCAGTTTGGCAGGAGGGAAAATTTTCCCGCCTCTTGAAATGAAATATCTAAGAGAAAAAAAATGTTACTCACTCTTAGTCCTATTTCCCAATTTTCTAGGGTTTAGGAGCGGAGAAGCCAAGCCAAGCTCACAAAATCCCCAAAGGTACTACTTTCTAGGGTTTCGTCAAAACTCTATCTCTGAAGTTCTTCAATTTATTATCTTCTTCTTATTATTCTTCGAATCAAAACTCCAAAATCCTCCCTTTGGCAAAAAAAGAAAGAAACCTCCTTTGTGTGTGATGTGGCTGTGTTCGTGTATATTATGCTATTAGGACACACACACGTGTGTGTGTGTGTGTGGTTGGGGGGGGGGGGGGGGGTGCGTGTGGTTGGGGGGGGGGGGGGGGGGTGAGGTGCGACGGGGGTGGGGGAAGGGGGGAGCATAATTTCCCACCTATTTCCCAAAAAGGCAGGCGGGTTCCTGCAGGGATAGGTGGACCTCGGTGGTATGGGGTTTCCATGGCTGGGTGATACAGGCCTTCGAGCTGGGTGTGATGTGGTCCTACGGGCTGAGTTGGTTGAGCTATGTGAGGAGACAGATGCAAGTGGCGCAGGCCGTGAGTTGGTGAGGTTGAGTACAAGAGAGTGTGTTTGTCACGTCCCAACCCGTTGAATCATTCGTCCTCGCGTCTCGATCGTCCTTGTTGAGGCGTGCGTCGTACGAATATGGAATTGCACTCGTACAAGGCTAAATGATTCAATGTTTAAAATTTCAATTCAATATTCACAGCGGAAGAAAACAAAATCACATTGAAGTTACACAGAGTATACGAAACAATTCTCTTTATTCAATAAGCAACAGAATTACAAAGACTTTCAATAGCCCAAATAAATCTGCCAGATTGGCTTACAATACTCATGATCTCTCTAGCCCACAAAGAATTTCATCTTTCCATACATCATGTCTTTTATATCTCGGTCACATCATCATGTTGCAAGTTCGAGCGTTAATGTGGTTACGCTAAGGAACTCCATGCCTCAACGCGCCCAAGCGAAGCTCTGCAACAAGTAACCATTTTCTACATCCTGTAAGCAATCTAGTAGGAGATCAATACTAATCCTCCCGCGTATTGATAAGACCCACTCGTCTAAATCGACATTCAGTAAACTTATGAATCATGCAGCTTAATATGTGATCTTTCTATTTTTGTCTTAGGATCGGTTTCATGGCATATTGTAAGCAATAAAGCATGTATACATGGTAAACATGTTATCTTTGGTTTGCATAAATAAGCATGCAACATATATCAATCTTGTGTTGTTTCGTGGCAGCTTGTTACCAACATCGACACACTCACCTTTGCACCGTTGCAAGGTGAATATGTCTATCATATTTTTCTGTCATGTTATAAGTGACCTTTCTGCAGGATCTGTGTACATGCATCATTCAGCCTACCGACCTCTATTTATATGAAGGTCCTTGGCATTTTCATTCCAGAATGGACTACATCTCAATAATATGACGACGATTACTCCAATATAGGTTGCTAACCCCATTTCTGAAGGTTCCTGAACATTACCGATAATTGTGGCACACCGTTTTCAATAGTAGGTCGCAAACCATCTGAATGAAATTGTCCCATAATCACCCATCTCAATTTTCTTCTAGACAGAATGGTCCGGGTGCCCCGACGTACCACATTCGAGAGATACTAAACCCGTGTACAGGTTATCCAAGTCCATTTGACCATGCAATACGCATCTAACTCATACAACCAAACATAGTTTGAGTCCAAAACTCAGCTATCGCATCATCTCGACATTCAATTCATCCATCTCTGTTTCCATTGGCACAATGTCCCAATCAATGTTCATCAAATGAACGACCCGAAGGTCCTGAACATTTCGGGACAGCATGTCGTATTCAACAGTTCCGTGGCATTTGTGCCATAATTGTTCACTTTACATTCAAATAATATCTTATAAGTTTAGTGCTCATATGCACGCTTTGGCTCATTCATTCAATGTTCGTCGAACCCGTACATTAGATGCACGTCTTGATACGGTGTTTCAATGTTCTAATACATATGTTCATTCCCTCCGACTTGTGCGCTTGAGGTACGCCTCGATAGAGTATTCAATGTTCTATAGCTCGTGTACTAAGGCACTTCGAGTCGATATAGTCTTTCAATGTTCTAGCTTTCTAACTCGTGCACGGAGAGACGCCTTTGATAGATGTTCTACGACTCGTGCATTTGATGCACTCGTCAATACAGTTATCTTATGCTCCATTTTCATTCATGTACTTGATGCACGTTTCGCCTCAATGTTCTTAGTGTTTGATATGCACTATAAATTCTCTCATCGAGCCACGTCCGTGGACTGATAGGTTTACTTTAGCATATTAAGGTACATTTTTTATTAGGCATGACGAAGTAGAAAAGAGGGGTCAAAGTCCTCTCACTTTAGCCGTTACGTCTGTCGTTTCGCTGAGCTGATGCGGCTCGATTTCTTAATTTTGTTGTATGGCCAGCTCTTCTGATTTAGCCATTCGAGCACTTCGTGCTCCATTGAATTACCCAATTGATTCGGCCTACCGAGCCCATGCCTCAGTCCGTTGCGCGACGATGCTTTGGTTTCAGTGGACTCCGTTGCAAACTAGGCACAAGATTGACTTTTTATAATTCAGCGTAAAAGCTTAGTCTGCACATGAAACCAACTAAAATTAATACTTGTTCGAATCGAACTTATGTTTTGCGTCGATTCGATTTACTAGATCTTCGAATCGACTCAATGTTTTCTTTCGGGCCAACGTAACACTTGCATCGATTCGGGTCAACTTTCATTTTTTCGAGTCAACGACTCATCGTAATGGATCGTGCGACGCGGGACATACAATATTCCTTCGGGCTAGGTGCCATGCGGACCCTACGGGGCCGAGTTAAGATGTGTTTGAAGAGGCATATGTGAGTGGCGACAGCTGCGGGTTGGTGAGGTGAGGTTGAGTATAATAGTGTGTGTACGTGAGTGTATGAGGTTGTACTAAGTCCTCTGCGGCAGTTGTAACAAATATTTACCTCCTCCAAGTTATATATATATATATATATATATATATATATATATATAAATGTCTTTCAAGGCACTTCAGGTCGGTGGCACAGCCACCCAGCCAACTCGAGCGGAGTGTGCTATAGCCCATCATGCACATCAGGGAGCCCATCCCCCCGTGGAGGTAGGTCTACAACCAGAGTTCACGATAGGGAGCACAACTCCGCCCTAGTGGCTTGGCACGTCCGTGAAAAATTTCACCCAGCCGGCGCCCAAGGGGGCTCGAACCCGTGATCTCTCACGGATGAGCAACTCTCTCTAGCCACTTGAGCTAGAGCGTGTGTATGTGAGTGTACGAGGTTGTACTAAGTCCTCTGCGGCAGTTCTAACAAATATTTATCTCCCGAGTGCGTGTAGACGTGGAGGAGCTTCTGAGGTGGTGACGGAGGAGGTAGTGCAGGAGGCAGGTGGTGCTGATGCCTCCCCTGTTGTGGATCAGGGGGGCTCGATGGAGGATGAGATGGAGGAAGACACTTCCCCCATCTCGGGGGCATTTGCGGGGTCTCCGACGGAGGATATTGCTGGAGCGATGGTTGAGTATATGGGGACGAGGACCATGACCACCAGGAGTATGGGGCAGGAGGACAGGCGACAGGGAGATAAAGATGCACTAGCACTCCAGGTGTACAGTCGGAAGCGCCAGGCTACGGAGGCGCATAGTGAGGACAGCGGACAGGATTGGACAGAGAGAGTGTGGAAGGTCAATCCCAATTGGGTGGCAGTACTAGCGCAGCCCCCCCCACAGGGGGACCCACACGGGGCCGCGGCCCCTGCTCTGCCCCTCCTTCTACAGGGGGATAGAGATGAGGATACCAGAGATATGGAGGTTGCACTCTCCCCGGGTGCCCCTTCAGAGGATGTTCAGGGGATCCCACCCGCGGTTTAGATGTCGGCCCTTACCTGGAATGTCCGGGGGGGGGGGTGTTCTCTGGGGAGATGGAGGGAGATTAGTGAGGTGCTGAGGAAGGAACAGTGTGAAATCTCGATATTACTAGAGACTAAGATCAGGGGGGCGAAAACCCTGTCCCGTAGAACCCCTACGGACTGGGTCCAGCTTCACAACCTTGGTCTCTGTGATATGGCTAGAATCTGGGTTAGATGGAATGGAGCTAGTTGGGAGGTTGAGGAGGTCTTCATGTCTGACCAGCTGGTGGCTATCTCCTTCACCAACAAGGGGGGGTTCCGCTTCTTACTGGGTGCCGTCTACGGGCACAATGACAGGAGGCGCCGGGAGTCCTTGTGGCAGGACATCATCAGGCTGAGTTCTTTAGCGATGCATCGGCATCTCCCTCTTCTGATTATGGGAGACTTCAATGCTACGCTATACCGGGAAGAGAAGCTGGGGGGGCGGCCGGTCCCGGACCAGATCCTCTCAGATTTTCAGTCTTGCCTACTCCAGTCAGGACTCAGGGACTTGGAGAGGATTGGGCACATCTGGACTTGGCACAACAAGGCGGAGGTGAGCAGGGTGGCATGCCAGCTGGATCGTGCTTTGGGGAACAGTGATTGGTTCCGCCTATTCCCCTCCTCTGTGGCTGAGGGGCTACCTGCGGGGACCAGTGACCACTCGCCGATCCTGGTGCGCTTCGTGGAGAGTACTAGATGGAGAGCCCGTCCGTTCCGGTATGACAACAGTTGGTTCCTATCGGCTGGTTATGAGGAGACTGTGGCGGGAGGTCTTGGCCAGGAGGCGGTCGGCACTGCCCAGTTTTGTATGGTTCACAGGCTGAAGAACGCCAAACGCGCCCTCAGAGACTGGGTGAGGGCTCTTCCCCGGACCTCCTTACAGGAGAAGGAGGCGGAGTTGAGAGACCTGCAGTCAGAGCTTCAGGACGACATGATGAGTGGAGAGATGGCGGCTAGAGAGAAGAGGTTGGCTGCAGAGGTCAACACCTTGAGGCTTCAGCAGGAGATTAGTGCGGCCCAACGGGCCAAATGCTCCTGGCTCAAGGATGGGGATCGCTGCACCAAGTTCTTCTATGATGTCATCCGGGCGCGTCAGCACCGGAACCGTATCCAGAGACTGATTGGCAGGGACGGGCACCTTGTGACCGACCAGGTTGCTATCCAGGAGGAGGCTGTCCGGTTCTACTCTGAGCTCTATCATCAGACGGACTATCCCTCGGTTTTCCCGCAGCTGATCACGAAGACGTTGATTACGGAGTACGGCAATGGTCTTCTCATGGCCCCAATCCGTATGGCGGAGGTGGAGGCGATTGTGATGCAGGCTGATGCTTCAAAGGCTCCTGGGCCGGATGGGTTCTCCAGTGGCTTCTACAAGCGCCATTGGAGTATCCTCAAGGCCCCGGTCCTTGAGGCTGTTCAGGAGTTCTTTGATACGGGCAAGCTCCTGAAGGAGCTGAACCACACCTTCCTGACGCTAGTGCCCAAGAAGGAGGGGGCGACATCTCTTGCTGACTTTCGACCAATTGTTTGCTGTAATTATTTGTATAAAATAATTACTCATCTTATGTGCAGGAGGATGGAGGATGCTATGCAGGGTCTGGTGTCTCGGAATCAGGCGGCCTTCATTAAGGGGCGGTCTATTGCGGAGCATAGCCTGCTGGCTCATGAGCTGATTCGGGAGTTCCACAAGCCTGGAGGGATGAAGGCGTGTGTGAAGCTCGACCTGAGGAAAGCCTACGACACCGTCAACAGGGACTTCCTCTGTCATTTGATGGCTGCGATGGGCTTCTCCGAGACTTGGGTGGATAGAGTCAGAGAGTGCATCACCTCTCCTACTTTCTCGGTCCTCATCCAGGGTATCCCTTACGGGTTCTTCGGCAGCAGCAGGGGGCTTCGGCAGGGGGACCCGCTTTCCCCCTACCTATTCACTCTTGTGATGGAGTATTTCACATGTTTGATGGACATCGCGGTACATCGGGAGAGGATTGTACCGATTTACAGCAGGGTCTCTCCGGTGGTCTCTCATCTCATTTATGCAGATGACCTTTTGGTCCTGTTGAGGCCTTCCATGCGAGGGATGAGGGAGCTGACGGCAGTGATGGAGGAGTTCGGATAGCTATCGGGCCTCCGGTTGAACAGGGACAAGAGCAAAGTCTACTTCAGCAACTCTTGCACTTTGAAGGAGGAGCGGGCCATGGAGCTTGGGGTGGAAAAGGGGGACCTCCCGGTGAAATATCTGGGGGTGCCCCTCTCCGTCAACTACGCGAAGGATCGTGACTGTCAGAGTCTGGTGGATTTTGCACAGAGGAGGGTTGAGGGCTGGCAGGCGGCGGGCCTATCGTTTGGAGGGCGTATTGAGCTGGTTCGCTCAGTCATTTCTGCTATTGCTCTGTTCTGGCTCCAATCGATTATGGTTCCTCTGGCTACTATCAGAAAGATTGAGGGCATATGTGCCAAGTTCATTTGGCATGGGGGGATACATGCAATCTCCTGGGAGCAGCTCTGTCGGCCTAGAAAAGAGGGAGGGGTGGGTCTGCGATCACTTGTTTCTGTCAGGGAGGCGGCGGGGATCAAGCTGGCATGGAGGTTCCTTCAGGGTGATTCTCTATGGTCGGCCTGGATGTCTAGTCGGTATCTCCGGGGCAGAAACTTCTGGGTATGTGAAATTGACAACAACTTCTCTGTGTCTCTCAAGCATATCCTGAGGACCCGTCCTGTGCTTCGGACGGCTTTGCGGAGGAGGATGAGGGAGGGAGGGGAGACGGATCTTTGGCTCGATCCGTGGATCTCAGGTCAGTCTCTCCTGGAGATTCTGGGCCCCCAGAGGGACGGCGTGGCATACAGAGGCCTGACGTGTAGGCACATCATCCGTGGTGGGGTCTGGAGGCCTGAGGAGTATCGGTTCACTGCTACGTTAGTTGAGGAGATCAGACAGGTGCAGATCACTCCTATGGCACTGTCTGATGTCTGGATGTGGGCCCCTCCCGGCCGTTCGGAGGGTGCTGGGGAGTTCAGATTTAGCAGCTGCTACGACCTTGTCCGCCCCCACTTCGATGATATTGAGGAGTACGATTTTGTCTGGGGGAAGGGGCTCGCCAGGAAGATGCAACTGTCTGCATACAAACTGGTGATGGGCCGGTTGCTGACTCGGGACAGATTGCTTCGGTTCGGGGTTTCTGTCCCTGACCCTAAGTGTGTTTTGTGTGAGACAGAGCCTGAATCTATTGGGCACCTGTTCTTTCAGTGCCATGTGGCGTGGAGCATCTGGGCAGAGCAGTGCCGGAGACACTTGGGAGGGGTTGGCAGGGAGCGGGACTTCAGAGAAATCCTTAAGTGGATTGGTGATTGCAGGGGCAAGGAGCAGAGCTGGGCTAGGCGTGCTAGATTGAGACTTGCTGCGTCAGTTTGGCATGTCTGGCGGGAGAGGAATCGGCGCATTTATGAGGGACTATCCACCCCAGTGGTCGGCATACTTCATAACATTGAGTCGGATGTACTAGTAATGTCCCCCTGAGTTGGGATTGTATCTCTATGTTGTAACCTTATTGAGATGATGGAATAAAATTTACCCTTTTTCCAAAATATATATATATATATATATATATATATATATATATATATATATATATATATATTGGAAAAAAAGTGAATTTTATTCCAAATGAAAAGCCATAATCTTACAACATACAAACAGAGTGGGACTCCCACTCATCACTCATCAATTCTCCATAGCATTTACATTAAACTCGATGTTATGGAGCATGCCAACTGGAGGGGTGACCAGTCCCTCAAAGATCCGACGGTTTCGCTCCCGCCATACATGCCAAACCACAGCAGCCAGACGAACTCTGGCTGTTCGGAACCAGTTCTGCCCTCTACCCCTGCTATCTCGGATCACCGTGATGATGTCTCCAATACATTTCCCGGAGGCGCACACTCCCAATACACGACTGCTCCGACCAGATCTGCCATGCCAGAGTGCACTCGAAGAAGATATGCTTTATAGATTCAGGCTCCAAACCGCAAAGTACACATTTGGGATCCGGAACCGGCACTCCAAACGAACTCAAGCGATCTCTAGTCAAGAGCCGGCCCAGTAGAAACTTGTATACACAACTGCATCTTCCTGGCCAGATCCTTGCACCAAACGAACTCGTAGTCAGAACTCAACGGGAAAGTACGCCGGATAAGGTTGTAGCAGCTACGGAATTGGAACTCCCCAGTCCCTGAAGATGCTTCAGTCGGCTCCCAAATCCACCGATCCGCAGGCAAAGTCGGATCAATGACAGTAGACAAAATTCTCCCACCCAGCTCTTCAGTGAACCGATAAGAATCCGGCCTCCACTTCCCATTTCGTATGATGCGACTGCACGTCAGACCACGCCTGTCCTCCTGATGAGTCGGGGCTCCTCTGATGTCCAACAGCGAACGCCGATCTATCCAAGGATCCCGCCAGAGGTCCGTACTCGATCCGTCCTTCATGACCCTTCGGATAGCAGACTTGAGCACCCCCCTGTGTCTCAAGGCAGTCTTGAACGTGACTGAATGGTTGTTGTCAGTAGAACACGTCCAAAAGCTGTCCTGCTTCACGTATCTGCTGTGCATCCAGTCCGCTAGAGAGATCCCCCGCTGATGAATCTCCTGGCCAGCTTAAGCGCAGAAGCCTCCCTAATCTCCAGCAGCGGTCTGAGCCCCACTCCTCCCTCCTTCCTGGGACGACATAGCTGGTCCCAGGAGATCGCATGCATACCTCCCCTCCAAATGAAATCGGCACATAGTCGCTCCACTCACCGAATAGTGGCCACAGGGAGGAGGATGGACTGCAGCCAAAAATGGGCCACAGTCGAGATCACCGATTTGACCAATTCAATGCGACCGCCAAATGACAGACCTGCTGCTTGCCAACCTTCTACTCTCCTCTGGACATACTCCACCAGACTATGGCAATCCTGATGCCGCGCATAATTGACTGTGAGAGGCACTCCTAAGTATCGCACCGGAAGATCACTCCTCGCGATACCCAGCACATCAGCCCGCTCCTCCTTCCGGGGGCACAAGGAGCTGAAGTAGACCCTACTCTTATCCCTGTTCATCTGGAGACCCGAAAAGGACTTCAAATATATATATATACACACACACACACACAATGAGTACACCTTGTAAATGAACAAATGAGCACATTTATTTGTATATGTAAGATCTTAGCTTAAGTTAAATATAATGGTTGAGAGTAGTAATATCTTATTTAAGGAAGGTCCATAAAGTTATTGATCATAAAAGGATACTAATATTCAGATTTTGACAAATCAAAAGCATATCTAAACAATACCTATCATTCACTCTCTATTTTCCTCTCTCGGGATTCACTCTCTCACTTCTGAAGCAACATAGTAGGCCAAGTAGGGTTTTTTTTTTCTTCTGTTAGAAAATGTTCTAAATGAGCAAAACTTTCAGGATAGTTTTCTAAACCCGTATCCAATTGCTTCCCCAAAATTTTTTGTTCTTCCTCCTCCTCCACAAAACCTAGCTAGCTACGACTGCGCATCACTGTGTTCTACCCAGACGACCACCTTTTCCAGGTCGAGCACACCCTCGAGGCCGTTCTCAAGGGCATCACCGCCGTCGATGTCCGCGGCTCCGATGTTGTTGTCCTCGGCGTCGGAAAAAAAATCCACCGCCAAGCTTATTGCCCTTGCTTCTGAATATATGGATTAAAGTCACAGAATATTGGAGCTTCTAAGTTCTAACTGATTTAGTGATTATCTTGCCACAATTGATCTTATTTTTTTGCAATTACATACCTGAATCAAAACATAAATAGAAAACTGCATCTAGTATTAAACTTTGCATGTATCAAAAGATATTCGGGTATACGAAGGAAATAATTAGTAGAAATGCAGAAGGAAAGTGTGTTCACTGACAACTAGAGTAAGAACCTGAAGAAATAAGCAAGAAACAATCCAGAACACAGATGTATCTAAAATTTATTTGACAACGAGGTAACCTGCAGTTCTGACAACATGTCAGTGCAACAGCAGCGGCTAGATGGCCTAAACACCACGAAGAACAGATCTTTTAATGTTCACCGAAGAGAGATTTTCGATTTCTTAAACTAAACCTTAATGAACCACAAAAGGATCCGCATGCCAAAAACAACATAGTTATACATAAACACTATGCTTATGAAGGGAACAAATGGACACCTTCCCAGAAAGGTCTGCATAGCACATTGAATTTCGGTCATAAATCCCATAAGAAATAAGTAACTCATATGATTCCATAAGGTTCTAGGATTTAGTGTTCCTTCAATGTATAATAGTTCAGAACCTCTGATCATATGCAAATGGATAGGAATGGTATACACAGTCATCACACTAAGAAATATAGCACCAAATTTACATCACAGCTGAGTTCAATCCCCAAAATTCTCTCGATTTGATAAATTAAATTAACACAGAAGGGACCTTGGAATTCAGGACAGCATAATCCATAACAGGTCAAACTGTGTATACCACAAGAAAAGTGCTTCACAATTAATGCACACTATATAAACATTTAGTCTTCCAAGGGTCCAACTTAAATTATCTTGGAGAAAAGAGTGTACATATACTTATAGATGTTGATACCACAATACAAGCTGTGGAAATTAACCTCCCCAAAGTATTACATACAAATCAAAGTTGAAAAGAAAGAAAAAATCGAAGCAACAACACAGAGATAGAATTTCAACACTTCAAAGTGAGAATCTTTGTACATTTCCCCCCAGTATATATACAATGAAACAAATGGATTAACTACAGCTTGGGATGGTCAAGTGTTACATTAACAAAGATTACCAGGCCCTCCATCCTTGGCTTGGGGCAGCAAAAACTAATCCACGGTCACGATCATACATGCGCTTGATCTCTTCCCTGTATTCGGTGACTCTAATCCCTATATTCAGAAGCAAGGACTATAAGCTTGACTTTGGATTTTTTTTTCAACGCCGAGGACGAAGGCGTCGGAGCCGCGGATACCGACAGGGTGTTTCCCTTGTGAATGACCTCGAGGGCGTACTAAACCTGGAAGAGGTGGTCGTTCGAGGAGAAGACGGTGATGGCGCGATTGTAGCGAGCTATGACTTTGTGGAGGAGGAGGAAGAAGAACAACGTTGTTTGGGAAGCAATTGGATACGGGATTTAGGAAACTATTCTCAAATTTTTGCTCATTTAGAATATCATCTAAAAGAAAAGAAAAACCTATTTGCAAGATGACATTCTATGTTGCTTCAACTCTTAAGTTCCTATGGATACAAATAAATGTGCTCATTAAGATGTTCTCATTGGATAGGCTATATATATATATATATGTGTGTGTGTGTGTGTGTGTGTGCGCGCGCGCGCGCGCGCATGTGTGCCAAGGACCTCTAGCTCAAGTGGTTAGAGTGAGGCATATCCCCCAGCGGTTGCAGGTTCGAGCAACGGGGGAAGAATATTTAATTTCCTGCGGAGGAATTAATATGAGTGCAACCAGAGTGCAGGCCGGTTGCGGGTGCGGTGCGATGCGGGTGTGATACAAGTGCGGTGCATGTGCGAGCCTTCGGGCTGGGAGTGTGACCTTTGGGCTGAGTTTGTAGGCCTTCGAGTCAGGAGTCTGTAACACAATTACCTCTCTCTCTCTCTCTCTCTATATATATATATATATATATATATATATATATATATATATATATATATATAGGAGTTATCCGGACAAGATAACATAGGAATCACATCTCCTAGCTACTTGATGCGGATGGCACCCTGGTGGGGACACCGGCTGAGATCCAGGACGAGGCTGTCAGGTATTATTCTGAGTTATATTTCCAGACTGACTACCTGTCTGTGTTCCCAGATGTTGTTACGAAGAGATTGATGACTCTGTATGGGAATATCATTCTTCTTGCACCCGTTACTTTGGAGGAGGTGGAATCTATTGTCAAGTTGGCAGATCCCAACAAACCTCCTGGACCGGATGGTTTTAGCAATGGGTTCTACAAACGCCACTGGAACATTCTGAAGCATCAGGTTTTGGAGGTGGTGCAGGAATTCTTCAACAAAGGGAAACTTCTGAAAGAGCTGAATCACTTTCCTGACCTTGGTGCCAAAGAAGGAAGGAGCGACAACATTGGCGGATTTCAGACCTATTGCGTGTTGTAATTATCTTTATAAGATAATTACGCACCTTATGTGCCGGCGGATGGAGGGGATCATGCAGGACTTGGTATCTCCGAATCAGGCTGCGTTCAACAAGGGGAGGTCGATCGCTGAGCACAGCCTCCTGGCTCATGAGATGGTGAGGGGCTTTAGCAAACTCGGCGGAGAGAAAGCATGTGTGAAACTGGACCTGAGGAAGGCGTATGCCATGGTCAATCACGACTTTCTCTTCCATCTGCTGGCTTCCATAGGTTTCGCGGACCACTGGGTTACATTGATCCGGGAGTGCATCACGTCTCCCTCTTTCTCTGTCCTCATCTAGGGCATTCCTTATGGGTATTTCCAGAGCAATCGTGGGCTTAGGCAATATGACCCTCTTGTCCCCTTACCTGTTCATGCTTGTTATGGAATACTTCACATGCCTGATGGACTTGGCAGTGCGCCGTGGGAGGCTGGTCCCTTTGTTTCGGAGGGTGGATCCCCCAGTTACCCACCTTATATATGCAAATGATTTCTTGGTGTTCATCCAGCCATCGACGGAGGGTTTCCAGACACTTGCGGAGATTATGAGAGAATTGCATTCCCTCTCGGACCTTCAGATGAACAAGAAAAAGAGCAGGGTGTACTTCAGCTCCTTATGTTCCCAGAAGGAGGAACGGGCCGGTGTGCTGGGTATCGAGAGGAGTGATCTTCCGGTGAGATACTTAGGAGTGCCTCTCACGGTCAACTATGCGCGGGATCAGGACTGCCATAGCCTGGTGGAGTACGTCCAGAGGAGAGTGGAAGGTTGGTAAGCCGCCGGTCTGTCATTTGGCAGACGCATCGAGCTGGTCCAATCTGTGATTATGACTGTGGCTCACTTCTGGCTGCAGTCCATTCTCCTCCCTGTTGCCACCAGTGTTCTAAAAATCGGCCTAGGCGCCCGTCCACCGAACCGAAAACCCCCTAGGCGCCCCTAGGCGGGCCCTAGGCGGGCCCTAGGCGGGCCTAGGCGCCTCTAGGCGGCGGGTTTTTTTGAATTTTTTGAATTTTTTTTGATTTTTTTTTTTGATTTTGTTTATTCTTAGTTGTATTTTGGATATTTGTTTGGGTTTTAAGATAGTATTTGAATTTTAGAACATTGAAATTTCAAATTTCAAAATTTCAAAAATTTCAAAAAAAAAACAAAAAAAATTTCTAGGCGGCCTAGGCGCTAGGCGGACCTCCGCCGCACCGAGTCCGCCTAGCGCTTTTTAGAACATTGGTTGCCACTATTAGAAAAGTAGAGCGGTTCTGTGCAGATTTTATTTGGAGGGGGGTATGCATGCGATCTCCTGGGAGCAGCTCTGTCGACCCAGGAAGGAGGGAGGAGTGGGGCTCAGGCCGTTGCTGGAGATCAGGGAGGCCTCCGCGCTTAAGCTGGCTTGGAGCTTCATCAACGGGGGGGTCTCTCTGGACGGATTGGATGTACAGCAGATATGTGAAGCAGGACAATTTTTGGACGTGTGCTACTGACAACAATCATTCAGTCACGTTCAAGTCTGTCTTTAGACACATGGGGGTGCTCAAATCTGCTATCCGGAAGGTCATGAAGGATGGGTCTGGTACGGACCTCTGGCGGGATCCTTGGATAGATCGGTGTTCGTTATTGGACATCAGGAGAGCCCCGTCACATCAGGAGGACAGGCGGGGTCTGACGTGTAGTCGCATCATTCGCGACGGGGAGTGGAGGCATGAGTCTTATCGGTTCACCGAGGAGCTGGATGGGATCATTAGTTCTATTGCCATTGATCCGGCTTTACCTGTTGATCGGTGGATTTGGGAGCCGAGAGGAGCAACTCCGGGAACTGGGGAGTTCCAATTCCAGAGCTGCTACAACCTCATCTGGCGCACCTTCTCTCAGAGTTCTGATTATGAGTTCGTATGGTGCAAGGGTCTGGCCAGGAAGATGCAGCTCTGTGTATACAAGCTTCTTCTGGGCCGTCTTTTGACTAGAGATCGTTTGGAGTGCCGGTTCCGGATCCCAAGTGTGTGCTTTGCAGTCTGGAGCATGAATCTATAAAGCACATATTCTTCGAGTGTACACTGGCATGGCAGATTTGGTCGGAGCAGAGTAGAGCGTTGGGAGTGTGCGCCTCCGGGAAGGGTATTGGGGACATCACCACGGTGCTCCGGGATAGCAGGGGTCGAGGGCAGGACTGGTTCCGGACCGCCAGAGTTCGTTTGGCTGCCTCAGTTTGGCATGTATGGCAGGAATGAAACCTTCGGATATTTGAGGGGCTGGTCACCCCTCCGGTATGCATTCTCCATAACATCGAGTTTGATGTACATGCTATGGGGAATTGATGAGTGGGAGTCCCACTTTGATTGTATGTTGTAAGATTACTACTTTACTTTTGGAATAAAATTTACCTTTTTCCAAAAAAAAATATATATATAGAGGAGGGATCCCATTCCCTATTTTTTGCATCCCCATGTTAACAACCGTAGGATCTTGTTTAAGTCATCTAATCTTAACAAATCATTCAAATCAACGGTTAAGATTAGATGACTTAAACCAATATCCGACGGTAGATAACATGGGGATGTTTGGGGATGCAAAAAATCGGGGATGTGGATCCCTCCTCATATATATATATATATATATATATATATATATATATATATATATATATATATGTAAACAACAGTTAAATGAATATCTAGTTTTGTTCGATTTCAGAAACTGGAGTGAATGGCTCAAGCTGCGAGGCTGAATCTTAGGATGCAGAAAGAGCTTAAGATGCTCATGACCGATCCACCTCCTGGCGTCTCCTTCCCTCTGCTTGAAGACGGCGAGAACCCTACCTCTCCCTCGTTATCGAGCATTGAGGCCAGTGAGTCCTATATTTCTATTTAATCTCATGTCATGCAGTACCATGTTTATACACCTGACTGCTTGCTTGCAGGAATTGAAGGCCCCGAAGGAACTGTTTACTCGAAAGGGGTGTTCACTGTTAGGATCCAAATACCTGAAAGGTCTTCCTAAGAATGATTGTTATCTTTAACAATTTTGGCTACTTACGCTGGTTAACCAGAACAAGTTTAATTGCAGATATCCTTTTCAACCGCCCAACGTGACCTTTGCTACCCCTATCTACCATCCCAATATCGATAATGGAGGTCGAATCTGCCTTGATATTCTTAATTTGCCACCAAAGGTACATCACAACATAGTTTATCTTTCTAAGCATGTATAGCTAAAAATATATAAATTATCTTCTTGTAAGCAATCTTTGATGTATAGGGAGCATGGCAACCATCCTTGAACATATCTACAGTCTTAACAAGCATCGGCTTGTTACTCAGTGAACCCAATCCGGATGATGGCCTAATGGCAGAAACTGTAAGTATATAAGTCGAAGTTTGTATTGATGCTATGTGTGGTGATAATGATAATTTATGGTTATTTCCCTCCTTGTTATACAGAGTAGGGAGTACAAATATAACAAACAAGCTTTTGATCAAACAGCGCAGTTGTGGACAGAAAAGTATGCTAATGCTGGGGAGACTGGAAGGAGTAATGATGGCAGTGTGTCAACTGTCAACCTGGTAATCCTTGCGTTAATTGTTTTTTCCATAGAAGGTGTGATATGTTCCAAAATAATATATGTATGTGTGAATGGTGAGTTAAATGGAAGGCATTAAGAGCTAAAAGTGCGAAGTATTTTAAGATCTTAGAGAACAATCTACTTGATATGTTTACTATTTACATTAACGATATTAACCAGACAGTACTAGTTTTAGTAAAAGTAAATCTAAGAAATGTAATTAGCAATATCAATGGCTATGATAATATATATAATTATTAACGATTTAGTTAACATATTTTAAACACTAAATTGTATTTATTGCTTGAAATACTGCTCTGGGTTCAGGTTGTGGTTCCTCTCTCAAGCTAAATACTCAATTAGTTAAATCAAATTCTGAAACCAGGATGATAAGTTGTAATTTGGATCTAGATTTTTTTCCCCCTGGTATTATATAGCAACGCCAGTTCAAAATCCTTAAGGCAGCATTTTGAGTGAGAAATTAGTAGAGCATATGGGGAAGGAAGCGGAGAGGAAAATCTAGGTTTTTTTTTTTGACGTAGAAACTCAAATTAACATAATTAGGTTGGTAGAGTGTTGTGGGTTACTTGAGGTAGGTGGTTGGTTCGATCCCTACATCATCTCTACTTTGAATGGTTAAACCTCATTTTAAACCAGCTGTTGTGGGGTAGCTGGTAGAGTGTTGTGGGTTACTTGAGAGGGAGGTGGCGGGTTCGATTCCTACACCAGCCACACTTTAGGTGGTTTAACCTCAATTTACCGACTGATTGTGGGGCAGTTGGTAGAGTATTGTAGGTTACTTGAGGGAAGTGGTGGGTTCGATTCCCACACCAGCCACACTTTCGATAGTTGAAGCTCATTTCGTACCAACTGTTGTGGTGCAGCTGGTAGGGTGCTGCGGGTGGTGGGTTTGATCCCCATAGCATACACACTTTTGGTGGTTAAACCCCGTAGAGTGAAATTGTAAATTTTCAACAACTGAAAACCAAATTTCCAGCTTGGGTCAAACTTTGTTTTTATTTTATTTTATGGATTTGGATATCTGGTTCTTTTGTTGCTTCACAACTCAAAATTGCTGAGTCAAATTGGAACTTTTTCCTCCTCCTAATCTACTCATCGTGAGTAGAAATGTGGTTCGTGTAAATAATTTATTTTATCCATATATGTATGTTGATCGAGTACAAGAACAACATGAAGCTAGTAGTAGTAGTATGCAACAAAAAAGAAGTCTGTTGCATGCCATGATTTAGATGTTTGTGTTGTGGTTCATGAGTTAAAGTCTCTAACTATAAGAACAAGAAAAGGAGGACAAACATGCATTACAAAGAGCCTCCACCTCAATAAGTACATTCATGCCAAACCCCCCACTGCCAGGCCATATTTAGTATTTCATTCCCTCTCTTCTGACGTGCACATTCCAACCAGCTTAAAGTCCAAGGTTCGCGGTATCGGAATTGGTATCAAACCCTTCCTATGAGTATTGGGATTGGCAGTACTGGTGGTTTGGGATCGGAATATCGGATTTTTTGGTATCGGAAAGCAAATAATTATTAATAAATTATTAACTTTTTATAATTTTTTTATACATTTAGTTTTTGTTTTATTAATAATACACTTTTAGTTCATCTCTAATGCTGGAGAGAATGGAAGGAGTGCAGATGGCTCTAATGCCGGAGAGAATGGGAGTATCAATGGCAGTTTGTCAACTGTCAACCTGGTAATCCTTGCATTAATTGATTTTTCCACAGAAGGTATATATATTATCTTTCAAAGTAATATATGTATGTATGGATGGTTTGTTAGATTAAAGGCGTGGGAGCTAAATAGGAAGTGAGAGTATTTTAATATCTTATAAACCAATCTACTTGATATGTTTTACATTAAAGGCATTAACAAGACATACTAGTTTTAGTAAAAGTAAATCATGTAGGAAAGGTGATTAGCAATACAATGGCTATGATAACAAATAGTTATAATGATTTAGTTAAACAATCTTATCACTAAAATGTTCTATGTAAGCAATCATTATAGTATTTATTGCCCTAGAATACTGCTTTGGATTCAGGTTGTGGTTCCTCTGTCAAGCCAAAATCTAAACCAGTTTGAGTCAAATCCTGAAACCAGGATGAAAGTTGTTACTTGGATCTAGAAAAAATAATGTTTCTTGGTATAATATAGCAACACCAATCCGAGGCACGCAAGGCAGCATGGGGCAAAAACCTGGGTGAGAACTTCATCGCAGATAAGGTGGAAGTGGAGAGGAAAAAACCAGGTTCTTCTTGACATAGAAACCTGATCTAAGTTATGACGAATGAGAAGCCTGGTTTTCAAGTTGTCAGACGTTTGTTTTATATGGATCTGAAAATTGGCTTATGTTGAAGTTGGTGCTACCCAACTCCAAATTACAGAGTCAAATTGGATTTTTTTTTTTTTTCCTTTTTTTTTTTTTCTGGATTATCTCTAGGCTGCACTAAGACGATTGTTAATCTGTTGTCATATGTTATATAAATCATGAAATCCAGGCTTTTGCAAAAAAACCATTTGATGTTAGCTATTTATGTTCCTTGTTATCATTTCAGCAGCCAGAGACGGAAATTAATAAAGAAGAGGGGTTGTATAGAGATGCTATTATTGAGGCAGAGGGGAGCCGTAAGAAGGTGCGCTTGAATGGTGATAAGCTGTCCTTAAAGTCAAAGACGACAGTCGAAATGAATAGGGATGACAAGGAGAATCAGGCACCTATACGAAAGCTTTCCATATCACACTCCCAGAAGCCGTTTGTGGTTGCTTCACCTATTTCCCAGATTAGGGATGACAAGGAGAATGTGGCACCTATTCGAAAGCTATCCATATCACAAACCCATAAGACGCCTGTGATTGCTTCATCTACTTCCCATATCGGAGGGAATGTCATGAACCCAGGTGAACAAAGTTCCCTTTGTGGAAACAAACAAGATGTGGCTTCGGATGTCAAGCAGGTGGAGGAAGGGAGTCCACAAAATATAGAGTCCATAATTATCTCAGATAGTGAAGAAAGTGATGAAGATGAGGGCCCCCAGAGATCACGATTTTCTCTCATGAGGAAGCAAATAGTGGGAAAACTGCAGAAATCGTGAATCAAACACCGTGATGGAAGTTACACATTTTCTCCAAGAATCAGGACATAGTTAGAAACGCTCTCAAGTCAGTTATTTTGATGCATGTAGTGTTTTGTACTCTTGATTTTGTATTGCTTCGAGTCCCTTGGTATGTTTGTTAATTCCAACATATTGACCTTGTAGGTCACTGGTTGGTTGGAATATTTTGGAAGTAGATTACTCCATTCCTTTGGGGCGACTCATGTTTCGTGTCGATAACTGAGATATGTTTCTTGACACGAAGAGGAGTTGAGGTCACAACTGTGATCTGTAGCGCCCCAGGAGAATATATCTTTGAATTTCTGTGTGGCAACTGAAGGGTAGGTCCTGAGAAACCATGCGGAGATTGGCAGTGTTCTTGGCTTGTGATATCTGGAGGTAGTGTTGGGTAACAAATTCAAGAAACTGTAAATTCCAGGCTTGTGATCTCAGCGCCTTCTTACCATGACCAAGATGGCAAATTGACCTCTCGCCAGGATATTGGTCTTGGCCTTCGTACAACATATAAACTACATAAAATTATGCATAAATGCATAAAATATTTTGCCTAAATTTTTAACAATTTATTATAATTATTTAGTTTCTGATACCAAAATCTTGATATTTTGATCCAAAAGTGTCGGTACTATCAATACCATTGCAACGATGATACTATCAATACCATTGAGTAGGAAGAATCCGATACCGATATTGATACTGTGAGTCTTGATTTTTGCTATATATTGATAGCTCCTACCCGTGTTAATACTTAGTATTTTCAAGCAAGATCTATGCAATATGTCCAGTCATGGATTCGGCACCGAAGCTGTGTGCATGGAGTCTGAGGCAGCCTAAGCAAGTATGTGTACGAAGCTTTGGTGTCAACCACACACTTCCAGTCCACTCTACTCTAGGGCCTTGTTTGGTTCGCGGAATCAAGATGTTGGAAAAAAGTAGTTACTTTCCTACGTTTGAAAGCTGTAGAGAATAATAATAGGATAATTTTATTGATAGGCTATTGCCATTACTTATAGAGGGTCCAACTCCTCTTTACAATACATCTTCCGATGTGGGACTAAAGTTCCTTATTGGTTCTCAACACTCCCCCTCGAGATGGGCGATAGATATTAATCATCTCCATCTTGTTACTTAAATTTGACAGACTCAATGAACTAAGACCCTTAGTCAGACAGTCAGCAACTTGTTCTTTTGAGCGAACATGGTCAATCTTCAGTATCCCTTGTTCCAACTTCTCATTGATGAAGAATCGATCGATCTCGATGTACTTCGTTCTGTCGTGCTGAACTGGGTTGTTAGCTATACTTATTGCAGCTTGACTATCGCTCAGAAGATGTAACGGTGCTCCCTTGTCCAGCTTCAACTCTGTCAGCAGGGCTTTCACCTACAGCAACTCTGACACTCCCCAGAGCCATTGCTCTATATTCTGCTTCAGCTGACGACCGTGCTACCACTGACTGTTTTTTGCTCCTCCATGAGACCAGATTTTCTCCTACAAAAATACAGTATCCCGTGGTAGACCTTCTGTCGTCTATACAGCTTGCCCAGTCTGCATCGCAGTATCCCTCAACTTATATACGTCCATTCTTCTTGAACCATAGTCCTTTTTCCGACGTCACTTTCAGATATCTCAAGATCTGCAACACTGCTTCCATATGATCCGTTCTTGGATCATGCATGTAGCGACTCACTACACTTACCGCAAATGAGATATCAGGGCGAGTGTGTCCCAGATAAATCGATCTTCCTACAAGTCTTTGATACCTTTCACGATCAACAGGCTCTCCTGTTTCTGCTCCCAACTTACACTTCTGGTCAATTGGAGTGACTGCTGCTTTGCATTCCAGCATCCCTGTCTCCTTTAGCAGATCTAATGCGTATCTTCTTTGTGAGAGAATAATTCCTTGTTCGCCGTCACACACCTCGATACCCAGAAAGTACTTCATTGCTCCTACATCCTTCACCTCAAACTCTTTTGCGAGTTTTGACTTCAGCTTAGTAATCTCGACTTCATCATCACCTGTGATTACTATATCGTCCACATATACAACAAGTATAGTGATGTGGCCTCTTGCATGCTGGAGAAAGACCGTATGATCTGCATTTGTTTGATGGTATCCCATGCCTATAACAGCCTTTCTGAATCTGTCAAATCAGGCTCGAGGAGATTGCTTGAGCCCGTATAGCGACTTCTTTAGTTTACACACTTTACCATGCGACGTCCCTCCGTCTGATTCTGTCGCGTAGCACCCTGGCGGGGGTTCCATGTATACTTCTTCTTGCAAGTCCCCATGGCTATGCAGTTAATAACGGTTTTTTTATGATAATGGTCCAGTAGTGTTATTGATATATCGGTGATATATCGGTTTTATAACGATAAATATCGGTTTACATTTTTAACTATATATATATATATATATATATATATATATATATATATATATATATATATATAT
Organism: Iris pallida; assembly: GCA_029216955.1. Lineage (NCBI taxonomy): Eukaryota > Viridiplantae > Streptophyta > Magnoliopsida > Asparagales > Iridaceae > Iris > Iris pallida. The sequence continues at coordinate 7,829,351 of JANAVB010031819.1, forward strand.
ATATATATATATATAGTTAAAATATATATATATATATATATATATATATATATATATATATATATATATATATATATATATATATATATAAACAACACATTAATAGTTAGCTATCATAAAATATGCAATAAGAGCCCAATTCATACCAAAACCAACATTACAATATAAAAGTACCAACTTCAAGAGTTCAACTAATATGAAAACCAAAAAGAGCACAATTCAATAAATATGCAAAAATATGCAGGAATTAGAAGAAGCAGACAAGAAGAAGAAGAACAGAAGAAGAAGAAGAAGAAGAACAGAAGAAGGAGGAGCAGTAAAGAAGAAGAAGAAGGGCAAAAAAAAAAAAAAGAAAAGAAAAACCAGTGAAGCATTAAAGAAGAAGAAGAAGGAGGAGCAGTAAAGAAGAAGAAGGAGCATTAAAGAAGAAGAACAACAAAAAAGAAAGCAGTAAAGAAGAACTGAAGAAGAACAAGAAGAGGAAGAAAAATCCATCGAAGAAGAAGCAGTGAAGAAGAAGAAGAAGCAAAAAAAAAGAAAAAAAATCTGCAGCAGCAATTTTGCCAAACTGAAGAAGAAGAAGAAGAAGATCCGCAGAAGAAGGAGAAGCAGCCAAAAAAAAAACCAGCCATCCATCGAAGAAGAAGAAGCAGAAAAAAAAAATAGCAGCAGTAGTAGAACTTAACAAGAAGAAGAAGAAGATCCGAAGAAGAAGAAGGAGAAGAAGTGAAGAACTTACCGGTTTTGAAGCAGCCGTCCCTTCCTTCTTCTTTTTTTCTCTCTCCCTCTTTTGAGATGTAACCTAACATATATTCAATGAACCGATGAACCGTGAGATATCGGTTATATCTCAAACCGGTATCTCGAAAAATATCGGTCGTATCGGCCGATTTAATCGGGACCGATATTTTTCCGATTTTTTTTTCAAAAAAAAAATCGGTTGCAGACCGATACCGATATAAATCGGTTATAAATCCGATTTAAATCGGTTATTAACTGCATAGCCCCATGGAGAAAGGCATTCTTCACATCTAACTGATATAGCTTCCACCCATAGTTTGCTGCAATGGAAACCAGAGTTCTCACCGTGCTCATCTTTGCTATTGGAGCAAACGTCTCATCATAGTTGATGCCATATGATTGTGTGTATCCTTTTGCAACCAACCTCGCCTTGTACCGCTCTACTTTTCCTTCTGAGTCCTTCTTCACTATGTACACCCATTTGCATCCCAAAGCTTTCTTCCCTTTGGGTAATGGAACCAGCTCCCATGTCTTATTTTTCTCTAGTGCCCCAAGTTCTTCCACCATTGCGGCTTTCCACCTTGGAATATCTTTCTTTGCTTCCTGCCAACACTTAGGCAAAGAAGTAGAGTCTAACGATGCAATGAAGGCTCGATAATTCAAAGAAATATTAGAATAAGACAAGAAGTTGGCAATATCATGTTCATAATCATCATACCGACTAGGAGCCTTACCCACATTGATGCGAGAAGATCTCCTTAAGGGAGCAATAGGTGGTGGAGAGATCATACCATCCGAGTCGGAGAGATCCACATCAGAATCAGATTGATTCAGTACGGGGGCAACATCTTCAAGAGTTGGAGCAGGAGTAGACGAGGGACTTGGTACAGTAGGCACTGGACAGGGACTTGGTACAGTAGGCACTGACGGCACAGTACTGAACTTCTGCAGCTCTTTTTCCCTTGTCTGCTTCTCCCCCTGCGTAACATATGTATCTTCTTCTTCATTCTCCGTATCGGAGTCACTGCTCTCGTCTCCTTTTATCCAATTTTCTACGACCGGTACGGGACTGATCCGATTACCACGTTTGGACTTATTATCTCCCTCTCACGTCTAACACCCGCTGTGTTAGATGTGTCACCAAATGCTGAACCTTCATCCGAACCATAGTATGGTTCCTGCTCTCTGAATGTAACGTCCATGCTTATAAACAGCTTCCGCTCAACTGGGCTCCAACATGCATATCCCTTCTGAGTCACCGTGTACCCGACAAAGACACACTTAACCACTCTAGGATCCAGTTTACCAACTCCTAGCCTATTATCTTGGACAAAACACATACACCCAAATACTTTCGGTGGAATAGTGTACGTTGTTGCACCAGTAAGCATCTCCAACGGTATCTTCCAGTCCAATACCTGGGATGGCATTCTGTTGATGAGATAAGAGGCCGTCAATACAGCATGCTCCCATAAGTGTTTCGGGACATTCATAGCCAGCATCATCGTCCGTGCGACCTCCAGCAGGTGCCTGTTCTTCCGTTCGGCCACACCATTTTGTACCGGTGTATAGGAACATGAAGTTTGATGTAGTATTCCATGAGTGGATAAATACTCAGCAACCCCCTTATTAATATACTCCGTCCCATTGTCAGACCGTAGACACTTAATTTTGGCGGTACATTGTGTTTCCATCCGGCGATAAAAATCCCGAAAAGCCTCAAAGACGTCACTTTTATTCTTCATAAGGTAGACCCATGTCACGCGGATATAACAGTCAATAAAAGTGACGAACCATCGAAAACCGTTAATACCGGTTGTAGGACAAGGGCCCCATACGTCCGAATGTATCATATCAAATGCAGCTGAACTCTTATTCCTCGAGCTCACATACGTGCTTCTGGTATGTTTTTCTAGCTCACATGCATTACAAAATAACTTCTCTTTATTAGCCCTTTGATATAAGGACGGATATATTAGACTAATAACTTTGAAGGAAGAATGCCCGACACACTGGTGGTGGAGGAGCAATTCGTCTTCTACACTGCGATGTGAAGCGTCCGGTTATGCGTCTGCAACTAGAGATGCCAATACTTTGTCCAGTCCGGTCCTGTCCAAGTACCATAGCTCCTTATGCCATGTGCCAGTTCCGAGTCGTCTTCCTGTCCCCTTCTCCTGAAAAGTTACCTTAGGAATGTCAAAAGAAACAATACAAATTAGATCTAGGATAATGACACTAATAGATATAAGATTGACAGGAAAAGATGGAGCATGTAAGACATTGGTGAGAGTGATGGAAGGGGTGCATCCGACAGTGCCTTTACCCATTACAGGTCTGGAGGTACCATCAGCAGTCTGAATTAATGCTCTCCGGCGTCGGTAGGTGAATATAGTCCTGGAACTCACCGCGGGATCCCGTGACATGGCGAGATGCCCCAGAGTCCATACTCCAACCTGGCTGAAGGACAGATGCAAGAGCACGCGCAGGTAAATCTGTGCTGGTTTGGGCAAAGCAAGTGATGTGATCCTCCGAGGTAGATGACGTCCCAGGAGTGACTTGACTGTCGTCTGAACCCAGCTTCGTGCCTCGTAACCTCGCAAGGAACTCCCTATCAAGAGGCGTTATTTCAGCCAGTTGGTTTTCTCCCCCTTCTTCCGCCAGATTTGCTTTGTGTCCTTCAAAATAATTCCCCTTTCTACCAGCATATTCGTCTCTACCACCACGACGTCCTCCACGGCCCTGTCCGCGATCACTCGCCTGACTTTGCAGGAGTTTAGGACAAAATCTGATGTAATGCCCTGAGTCACCACAGTTGTGGCAGACACCGTCCACAGAGGGAGGATGATTGAATGTGGCAAGGGCAAACTTGTCAACAGCAACTTGCTCTCCCTGGAAGTAGCCCTTGTTGGACATCAACTTCAATGGAGCTTCTTCTTGCGCCATGACAACTATGGCTTCTTCCAAGGATGGAAGCTGGGTTTGCGCTAGAAGAACATTCCTTCTCAGCTCAAACACAGGATTGAGCCCCTTCAAAAACTTCAGCATCCGCTTACGCGAATATAATCCAGGAACATCTGAAAATATTTCGTAAATGCTGGTTCGACCTGTGCATCTTCCATTCCAAGAGGATCATAGTGATCCAGATCAGACCAGTACTTCTTCAACCGAGCTGCGTACTCAGAGATGGTACGTTCGTCTTGTGCCACCCTATCGAGTTCATCCTGCAGTTGGAAGACCCGCATAGGGTTGCCCGAGCCTGAGTACATATCCTTCAAAGTCCGCTATATATCAGCAGCAGCCTCCATCGCCTCTACATTGCCCGACACCTGGTCGATCAATGAGGCTGTCAACCACCCAGCCACTACGTTGTTGACAATTTCCCAAACCGCAAACTCCTTTGAGGAGGGGTCGACTGGTGCTTGGTTTGGCCATTAACATAGCCAACCAAGCCACGTCCCTTCAGCGTCCGTATCGCCTGCCGCGACCACTTCAAGTAGTTGAACGTTCCTTCCAACTTTGTCTCCAGCTTTTCTAACTTTTCTATTTTGTAGGGTGACGAATCCATATCAGTATGGGTCACACGTGGGGTCGTCTCGGTTAATCTCTTTGATAAGATATCATCAACCAAGGCCTTCATCTCTTCTGCCGTCAGTTTACCACTGATTGAATCCATGTCGTCTTCAACTGTGATTCGTCGTCGTCGTCAAAGCCTTCAACAGAGACTTGATGAATGCGCTGTGAACTTGGCCAACACCGGCGCATGCATGTAGATCCCGATATGAAAATCGGGGATGGAAAACAAATACAACATTTGATAATTCTAGACGGCGGAATCTAGGAACATATGATGCAAATAAAACATTTGACTTTCATCTGTCTTCAAAATACGCCCTTTTTTTCTTCTTTTTCTCTCTCTTTTTTTCTCTTTTTTTTCTCTTTTTTTGAAAAGATAGCTAGGGTTAGGGTTTGAATAGGGATGGAGCGACTATGGTTAGGGTTTGGATGGGGCGGCTAGGGTTAGGGTTAGCATGTGCGAAGGGGGTAGCAGCATGTGGGGTGTAGCAGCAGGGGGGATTCGGCCAGGGGGATAGGGTAGCAGCAGGTGGGGTGTTGCAGCAGGAGGGGTTCGGCCGGGGGGGGGGTCGGCAAGGAGGGTTCGGCCAGGGGGGTCGGCAGGGGGGGTCGGCCAGGTGGGGTGGGTCGGCAGGGAGGGGTTCGACCAGGGAGGGGTGCGAAAAAACGAACTTTGCAAGCACTTCCAAAGAAGGTGCAAAAACAACAACAAAAAATCGGGGGCGCTGTACAGCAGGTCCGGTGGGGGGGGTCCGGTGGCGCTGCACAGCATGTCCGGTGGGGAGGGGGGTCCGGGGACGCTGCACAGCAGGTCCGGAGGGGGGGCAGGTCCGGGGGCGCTGCACAGCAGGTCCGGGGGGGGTGGAAGAAGGAAAAAAAATTTCTTTTTTTGTGTGGAAGGGTTATGGCTCTGATACCATGTAGAGAATAATAATGGGATGATTTGATTGATAGGCTATTGCCACTACTTATAGAGGGTCCAACTCCTTTTCACAAAACATCTTCCGATGTGGGACTAAAGTTCCTTATTGGTTCTCAACAAAAGCCAAAGGAATCGAGAAGAAAAGTGATTCCCAATAGAAAAAATAATTTTATCCAAGCAAGATATCACTTTCTCACGAAGTATTTATTTTGCTTTCCAATTTCCTTGATATATACTACGTGGAATATTATGAACTAAAATGCTTATTTAGTATATTACTATCATTTAATATTATACTACGAATATTATTATTACAGATAAAATATTACGAATATTTGATATATACTACGTAGAAGATGGCGGAAATTATTTCTTCATTCACTTGTGTTGATCAACTTGACAAGTGCCTCTTATATAGGCTTACAAATGAGCTTACTATCATGATGACAATTAAAAAGAATAATGCTAAAAGCCATAGGTTATGGATAACCAAAAGACATAAGTTATAGCCACCAAATAATAATGATAATTTATCAATATTTACAACACTCCCCCTTGGATATACACCATTAATTAGTTGGTGATATATGCACATTTGTTGCCTCATTAAAACCTTACTAAGAAAAAAAACCTAGTGGGAAAAATCTTAGTTAAGGAAAAAGAGTACAACACGCAAAATAAAAGTATTATGTACAAGTTATACTCCCCCTTTATTCAATGGATCTGAAACAGCTAATTTGTCTGATGATTAAGTCGTCGCATGCCTATTCCGTGTACCAACTTCTGAAATGTGGACTTTGGAAGTGCTTTGGTGAACAAATCGGCTAAGTTTTCATTTGATCTTATTTGTTTAACTTCGATCACTTTCGTCCTTTGAAGCTCATGTACATAAAATAATTTTGGTGGAAGGTGCTTCGTTCGATCTCCTTTGATGAATCCCTCTCGGACTTGCGCAATACAAGCTGCATTATCTTCGAATATTATTGTAGGCTTATCTGTAACTGTGGGTAGTTGACAATTTATCCTTATATGATGAATGATCGATCACAACCACACACTTTCTCTTGTTGCTTCATGCAATGCAATTAATTCTGCATGGTTAGACAAAGTTGCTACTGAACCTTGCTTTGTTGATCGCCAAGATATAGCTGCATGATTATTAATAAACATATAACCTGTTTGGGAACAACCCTTATGAGGGTCAGAAAGGTAACCAGAATCTGCATAACCAACTAGATGGGAGTTATTAGTGGAATTACAGGAATAAAATAATCCCATATCAGTTGTTCCACGAAGATCTCATTATGTGTTTAACTCCATTCCAATGTCTAAGTGTAGGTGCAGAACTATATCTAGATAATAAATTAACAGAGAAAGGAATGTCTGGTCTTGTGCATTGTGCTAGATATAGTAGTGCTCCAATAGCACTTAAATACGACACTTCAGGACCAAGAACTTTTTTATCTTCTCCCTTTGGTCGAAATGGATCTTTATCTAAATCCAAACTCCGTACAACCATAGGTGTACTAAGTGGATGTGCTTTGTCCATTCTGAATCGTTTCAAAATCCTTTCGATATATTGGGATTGATGCACTAATATTCCACTAGAACTTTGTTCTATTTGCAAACCGAGACAAAGCTTGGTCTTTCCCAAGTCTTTCATTTCAAATTCTTTTTTCAAATAGTTTGCAGTTTTCTCCAATTATGTAGGAGGTCCAATCAAGTTTATATCATCCACGTATACTGCTACTATCAAAAATCTATTCTCGGATTTATTCATGAAGACACATGGGCAAATTTGACTATTTTTATATCCTTCCTTAGTCAAATATATACTAAGACGATTATACCACATTCTTCCGGATTGTTTCAATCCATATAATGCTCGTCTAAGTTTAATTGAACACATGTCCTTTGACTTAGTCTCTGGCATTGTAAATTCTTCTGGAATTTTCATATAGATGTCAGTATCTAAGTCTCCATACAAATATGCAGTTACAACATCCATAGGTCTCATATCAAGATTTTTAGAAACTACGAGACTAATTAGATATCTAAAAGTAATAACATCCATAACTGGAGAGTATGTCTCAACATAGTCAATTCCAGGTCTTTGAGAGAAACCTTGTGCTACAAGTCGGGCTTTGTATCTTTCAACTTCGTTTCTCTCATTTCGTTTTCTCATGAACACCCATTTAAAACCAACATGATTTATGTCCTTTGGTGTTTCCACTATAGGTCCAAATACACCACGTTTTTCTAAAGATTTTAATTCTGCTTGAATAGCATCTTTCCACATTGGCCAATCTTTTCTTTGTCGACATTCATTTATACTACGTGATTCATTTTTACAATCATTGTTGTCCTTTGATATTTCAGTAGCTACTGCATAGCTAAATATGTCATCGATGACAAGTATTTTTCTATTCCACAATTCACCTGAACATGCATGGAATATCGAGATCTCTTCATTTTCAGGTACCTGTGCCTCTTTAGAGGCATCCATAGGCATTTCAGTAAATTTGGAAACATGCACATCTTCATTATCTATTTTCGGAGCTCCAGCCACTATCGAGCTTTTATCAGGACAAGATGTTTCATTTACTCTCCTCTTTCTAGGAGCACTATCCTTGGAACCTATTGGTCTACCACGCTTTTGACGTGTAGTAGTAGATTCATTTGCCGCCTTGTTTAGATTTTGTTCAACATGAACATTAATTCTAGCTGGCACATTTCTAGCTGGCACATGAGATCTAGTTACCTTTGCGGCATCATTAAATGCATCAGGTAATTGATTTGCAATTTCTTGCAAATGTATCATTCTCCTTGTCTCATAATCACATTGTGGAGTTCTTGGATCTTGATGAGATAGAGTAGGCGTATTCCATGTCAATTCACGCCGTTCATTAGCAATAGATTGTTCTGTATGAACAATTTGTTGCTTATCTCTCCCTAACGGCGGGAAGACTCGCTCATCAAATTGACAATCTTCAAATCTTGCAGTAAAGACATCACCAGTCATTGGTTCCAAATACCTTATTATGGAGGAAGATTCAAAACCAATGTATATTCCCAAACGTCGTTGGGGACCCATTTTAGTTCGTTTGGGAGGTGGAATTGGGACATATACTGCACATCCAAACTTTCTCAAATGTGAAATGTTGGGTTGTCTACCACTAACAAATTGTATGGGTGAAAAAATAGGGTAGGCAGTCGGTCTAAATCTATCTAGAGATGCAGCATGTAAAATAGCATATCCCCAAGCCTTAATTGGCAGATTAGATTGTATTAGTAGAGGTCTTGCTATAAGTTGGAGATGTTTAATAAATGACTCAACTAACCCATTTTGTATATGCACATGGGGAACATGATGCTCTACCTCAATCCCTAATGATGTACAATAATCATCAAAAACTTGTGCGATAAATGTAGTGCCCCGCTCCTCGCGGTCCACTATGTAATACCCACGGCTTGCTGACTCAATCATGAACTGAGTATTTGGTGAAACCTTTGCCGGTATCGATTGATCACGGATGAAATGCAATGAACCTTTCCAATTGATGGATTGGCTTCTATTGAAATGAATCCAAGAGTTTTACTGAATGTTTTCTCTTCGCTGCTTGGTTTTGATGAATGCGTTTTCGTGTTGGTTTTCGATGATTGGTTTTCATTGTTCGCTTTCATCGCATTCGCATTCATTCCGAATCTTGAGAGAAAGAGACGAAGTATGCTAATCAACTGTTGGTGCCATTGTAGGCCGCGTGAATTGTTCGTGAACGGCGCGTGAAGTCCCTCCTTCTCTCAACTAAGATTCATCTCGGTGAGTTGCTTCAACCGAACAGACATTGATCTGTACGCCTAAGAAAAATGATCTCTAGTCTACTCTGTTGCCTTGTCCCAATGATCAACGATACCACATCCACAAAAGATAAGAGAAGATAATTGAATTGAATCAAATGCAAGAATATGTGTTGCCACTCTATCTGCTCGATAAGAATGATCATCTGCTTGTCACCAGTATGCTTGAAAATGTAGACATGTACAGACGAACTTGTACGTGTTGAGATAAACCTGAAGGCACGAATCAAACGTGTCGTATACCTGTGCATAAGTCCAAGTGTGTCTCATCTGATAGAACGGCTAGAGCATGCATTTGGTCTCGGACAACTTGTATACAAGGAAATATTTGTCTCTCGGGTGGTATCTGGGGGCACCTGGAACCGCTCGGCCTAGGAGAGATTAGGGCCTCCATGTGAAAATGGGAGTCGATCTGAGTCCTTAGCGACGAGCTGAACCAAAGAGTCACAGCGGCTAATCATGAAGAAAACCCATGGACCAACATGTAGAATAGTCCACCTGCATGACCCGAATGACAACTTCAATATCTGCAAGAATGAATCATGAATTACTCATTATGCAAATTGTGCTAACGTGGTTTTGTGCAGGGATGACTGCCGGCGAGGGTAAGTTGCTTATGATATATTCTACTGTCATGTTCTTATGAATTGTTAAAAAGAACCTAGACAAGTAGAAAGATCACTAGTAATTGTTAGCTCAACATATTGATTTAGTGCAGAGATTTGCGAGTTCGGCCAAAAAGCCGCTCGCCAGTACATGATGTGTACTGACCCACGTTGTGGGCATCCTTTTCAGAAAGCAAAAGGAGACAGGGGGATTTCAAGTGAGGCACCAAAGCTCGTCTAGCCCAGTAGAGCTCGTGGATTCGCCTCGAAGTTTACTTTCAGTCAATTGCAAGTTTCCAGTTTTCATTTCCTTGAAGGTGTCTTTCAATTCCAGCTTGTAATAAAGGATATCATGTATGGGCATTGTGGCTATTTTCAAAAAGGGTGTTTCAAAGAGAATCTTATAGCCAAATTATAAGACAAATCTGAGTTCACAAAGCTTTGTACTTGTATTCCAAACAAGCTATGAATAAAATGAGCATTTCTATTTCAAATCTCTGTGTCCAACATTTGGTTTTCTGCAATGGGTGTGTGCGTGTGTTTTGCTTGACTAATGGGTGCGTGCATGTGTTTTTGCTTGACTAGTTGTTTTTGTGCAGGTACATGGCCTTGTGCAAGCGCAACTTAGGCTTGTACGGCATCACGCCTTAGCGAGGACGATCGATCCCGCAGGGATCCAAGCAAGACGGATGACCCTAGCGGGATCGGGGCGTGACAAAGTGGTATCAGAGCACAGTTTTACGTCCTTGGCCTCTTGCAAATATCGTTTTCAAAAAGTATATAAAGTACTTTGACGGCTTTCAAAAGTGTCCGTATTTTGGGTTATGAAAACCAATGCCCCATACAATAAGTCCATAATATTTTATGAGACTGACAGAAGTTACACTATTTTGTAGAGAAATGGCTCCTCCTCGTCCATCTGGCTCGACCGATGCGGTAGAACCCATCATGACAATGTTGGAGTTACAGAGGCAGGATAGTGAGGAAAACAACCAAATTCATCAGGCCCGAGCGGCTGCCCAACAAAAGCAGTTGGATGCCTTGACCCAGCTTGTCACGGCGCTTGCGGCAAATCAAAATGCCACCGCAGCGACGGAACAGACGGGAACGCCCGAGATCGAGCCTGTAGAGGGTGAAGAGCCCCAGCCAGCGCAAAGGCACACTGTCTTTAGGCCAAAGGACTTCTTGGACGCGAAACCTCCAGAATTTGAAGGCAGGACGTCACCCGACAAGGTGATGGACTGGATAGATAAAATGGAGAGTCTGTTCGCGTTCATAGGAGTTCCAAGTAGCAAAAATGTAGTCTGTGCCGTTATGCTCCTACGGCTGCGGGCGAAGGACTGGTGGAAGGCGAAGAAGCCGGCGCTGCTCGCAATGGCTAGGAATGGAAAGATCTCGTGGGCCTTGTTCAAGAAGGCATTTCTGGATCAATATCTGCCTCGAGCCATGAGCAAGAAGATGGAGGATGACTTCATCACACTGAAACAGGGGGATATGTCCGTGGAGGACTATGAATCTGAATTTGCTAAGTTGGCAAATTTTGCCGCTGCTTGGCTCCCCACGGAACAGACTCGCATAAATCGATTCGTGGAAGGTCTGAATTACGACATCCAGTTAAGTGTGCTGAATCGAGAATGCGAGTCCTATTCTCAAGCCTTTGAGGCGGCGCTCCAGGTAGAACAGTTCGAGCAGAAGAAAGCGTCCAACAAAGCGCAGAACAGTCGGAATCAACCCGCCAAGAGATATCATGACGGAGAGAAAAAGACTGACGGGGAACAAAACAACAAGCCTGTATGCGGCTTCTGCGGTCGGCGAGGGCATGTCAAAGAAGACTGCCGCTATGTGAATGGCCAGAGTTGCAGTCACTGTGGCAAGAGTGGGCACGTCAAAGAGGACTGTCGTGCCGCTAACAACGCTTGTTTTCGTTGTGGCCAACAGGGCCATTCAGTCAAATATTGCCCGAAAAAGAATAGAACGGATCAGAATAAAGATGACACTGAAGAGCGTGGGCAACTGCCAGGCCCACCGCCGCTTAGAGACCATCCGCACAACCAGCCGCAGCGGACTAATGCGCGCGTCTTCAATCTCTCCACGTTGCTTGACCCAGAATGCAACAATAGTGGAGGTGAGTTTTGTTTCTTAAGTTTTGAGGACAAAACTTTTTTTCGGTGGGTTATTATGTAGTGCCCCGCTCCTCGCGGTCCACTATGTAATACCCACGGCTTGCTGACTCAGTCATGAACTGAGTATTTGGTGAAACCTTTGCCGGTATCGATTGATCACGGATGAAATGCAATGAACCTTTCCAATTGATGGATTGGCTTCTATTGAAATGAATCCAAGAGTTTTACTGAATGTTTTCTCTTCGCTGCTTGGTTTTGATGAATGCGTTTTCGTGTTGGTTTTCGATGATTGGTTTTCATTGTTCGCTTTCATCGCATTCGCATTCATTCCGAATCTTGAGAGAAAGAGACGAAGTATGCTAATCAACTGTTGGTGCCATTGTAGGCCGCGTGAATTGTTCGTGAACGGCGCGTGAAGTCCCTCCTTCTCTCAACTAAGATTCATCTCGGTGAGTTGCTTCAACCGAACAGACATTGATCTGTACGCCTAAGAAAAATGATCTCTAGTCTACTCTGTTGCCTTGTCCCAATGATCAACGATACCACATCCACAAAAGATAAGAGAAGATAATTGAATTGAATCAAATGCAAGAATATGTGTTGCCACTCTATCTGCTCGATAAGAATGATCATCTGCTTGTCACCAGTATGCTTGAAAATGTAGACATGTACAGACGAACTTGTACGTGTTGAGATAAACCTGAAGGCACGAATCAAACGTGTCGTATACCTGTGCATAAGTCCAAGTGTGTCTCATCTGATAGAACGGCTAGAGCATGCATTTGGTCTCGGACAACTTGTATACAAGGAAATATTTGTCTCTCGGGTGGTATCTGGGGGCACCTGGAACCGCTCGGCCTAGGAGAGATTAGGGCCTCCATGTGAAAATGGGAGTCGATCTGAGTCCTTAGCGACGAGCTGAACCAAAGAGTCACAGCGGCTAATCATGGGGAAAACCCATGGACCAACATGTAGAATAGTCCACCTGCATGACCCGAATGACAACTTCAATATCTGCAAGAATGAATCATGAATTACTCATTATGCAAATTGTGCTAACGTGGTTTTGTGCAGGGATGACTGCCGGCGAGGGTAAGTTGCTTATGATATATTCTACTGTCATGTTCTTATGAATTGTTAAAAAGAACCTAGACAAGTAGAAAGATCACTAGTAATTGTTAGCTCAACATATTGATTTAGTGCAGAGATTTGCGAGTTCGGCCAAAAAGCCGTTCGCCAGTACATGATGTGTACTGACCCACGTTGTGGGCATCCTTTTCAGAAAGCAAAAGGAGACAGGAGGATTTCAAGTGAGGCACCAAAGCTCGTCTAGCCCAGTAGAGCTCGTGGATTCGCCTCGAAGTTTACTTTCAGTCAATTACAAGTTTCCAGTTTTCATTTCCTTGAAGGTGTCTTTCAATTCCAGCTTGTAATAAAGGATATCATGTATGGGTATTGTGGCTATTTTCAAAAAGGGTATTTCAAAGAGAATCTTGTAGCCAAATTATAAGGCAAATCTGAGTTCACAAAGCTTTGTACTTGTATTCCAAACAAGCTATGAATAAAATGAGCATTTCTATTTCAAATCTCTGTGTCCAACATTTGGTTTTCTGCAATGGGTGCGTGCGTGTGTTTTGCTTGACTAATGGGTGCGTGCGTGTGTTTTTGCTTGACTAGTTGTTTTTGTGCAGGTACATGGCCTTGTGCAAGCGCAACTTAGGCTTGTACGGCATCACGCCTTAGCGAGGACGATCGATCCCGCAGGGATCCAAGCAAGACGGATGACCCTAGCGGGATCGGGGCGTGACAGTAAATTCTGCGGCATTATCAAGTCTAATTGACTTAATCGAATTATCAGGAAACTGAGATCTAAGTTTAATAATTTGAGCCAAAAGACGAGAAAATGCAAGATTTCTAGTAGACAATAAACAAACATGTGACCACCTAGTAGATGCATCTATGAGTACCATAAAATATCTAAAAGGACCACTAGCAGGATGAATAGGACCACAAATGTCTCCTTGTATTCTTTGCAAGAAAGTCGGAGACTCATTCTTAACTTTTAGGAAAGATGGTCTAGTTATAAACTTTCCTTGTGAACATGGAACACATAGGTGATTCTTTGGTAAACCAAGATCGTGATTTTTTAATAAGTGTCAGCAAGAATTATCAATGATCCTCTTGAACATAGTTTGCCCCGGGTGACCTAATCGGTCATGCCAAATGGTACATAAGATAGGATCATTGACTTTATATTTTGCCATATTCATATGTGATTCAATTATACCAATGGTGGTGTAATACAAACCCACCGAGAGACAAGAGAATTCTTCTAATGTGAGCTTTTTGCTCCCAATATTAGATGTGATACATAGTGTCTCTTTGTTGTTATCATTTCGAGTTTCAATATGGTATCCATTTTTGCGTATATCCTTGAAACTTAGCAAATTTCTTTTGGAATTGCTTGAATATAACGTATTTTGCAAATGGATTTGAGTGCCATTAGGTAACATAATGTGTGCTCGTCCAAAGCCCTCAATTATATGGGCTGGTCCAGCTATTGTTAATATTTTATGCATGTCAAATACTAAATTTGAGAAAAACTTTTGATTCTTCAAAATCGTATGTGTTGTAGCACTATCTACCAAACACATATCCAAGTTATTTTTCTCCCTTCGTATATCCATACCTTCAATATAAAACAAAAGAAAATTTATGAACATATACTCAACAAACACAAATATAATAAAAGTAATTAAGCATACCAAACGATAACATCATATTATAGAGATGCAACTTTCAAATACATAACAAAGTAATGACATATTCTTCAACAAACTCTCATGGCCTAGATAATCCATGATGGTAATTAAAAACAAAAAAAAAATGACTTCAAATGTAAAAAGTTCATAATACTTGAAATAAAACATATGTCGATCGAGTGCTCATTCGATGGAAGGTGGATTCGCCAGCATTTTCTCAAACTGTTCATTGGTAATCTGATTCCCATTTTGATCCTCAAAAAAATCGGAACAATTCAACTTAGTGATATCAAGTGGCTGGTCATTGTCCCAATATGTTGTCATATTTGATTCCATTTTCTTTGATTCTTTGAATTTGTCAACCTCTTGTTGATTAGTTCGACATTGCTTAAACCAATGTCCATTTTTGCCATATTTATGACAAACAGTACTACCCTTATTTGGTTTATATTGAGGATTTGAATTCCCTTTGTTAGAGGGTGTTGTCCACTTGTTCCATTTATTCTTTTGTGAACTACTATTTTCGCCTTTGTTATAAGGCTGATAACCATGACCATACCTCCAGCCATAACTTTTTCCTCTTCCATGTCCTCTACCACGACCTCTGGTAACCCTAAAATTTGCATTTGCTTCAGGAATTGCCATTGACCCAGTTGGTCTAGAGTTGTGGTTTTTTAAGAGAACGTTGCTATTTGCCTCTGCTACAAGGAGACAAGACACCAGTTCAGAATATTTTGTGAAATGTCTTTCACGATATTGTTCCTGCAAAAGCACATTACTTTCATGCGCCAGGAAGCTCAGATGAAGTACTTGGCAAAGCAAACAGAAAAAGCATAGACATTAAAAAAGAAGATTTTTATTTCATATAAAAGTCTATTACATGTCTAAAAAAGGGCTGTACAAAGGAGAATTTCTACAAAGAAAAGACTCTAAGTCTACAGCTAGGCGCAGCAACCGCCATGCACTCTCAATCAGGCGCATCACTTCAGCGTCTCAGCCAGGCGCATCCTTTCAGCAGCTCAGTTATGTGCATCCCTGCTCAGTTATGTGTATCCCTTCAGCAGCTCAGTTATGTACCGTCCTTCAGCGTCTCAGTCAGACGCATCATAAAATCTCAGCATATGCGCCTTACCTCAACCCGATTAAATGCTTCGACTAATGAAGCATTTATTGAGTAGAACGAGGGTGGGCAATCAACCCCCTAGCTGGAAGAGGAGAGAACCGCAAATCTGCGGCTAAAGGAGCAGCTTTCAACACAACCAGAATGGGCAACACCCACTCTAGCAGGAGGAGGAGCTCTCCCAAAGCCCAAGGAAGATGATCGGAGCACCGCAATTCCGATCTACGGCTCTTCCAGCATAACGAAGACGAGACTCGAGCATCCCAATCTTTGGATGCAACAGGCACCTTCCGCCTGCCTCAGAAGCCCTTGACTCCGACTTTTGGATGTAACAGTCACTTTTAAGTGCATCAATGAAGACAATGCGTCTCATCTTCACCCTCGGGAGCATCTCATCAACAGAATGTGTTCGAGCAAACAAGTTCATTTCGGGAGGACGTGAGAGAACGAGAAGCAAACTCTCTCATTGCCACTATTTATAGGCCGGGTAAATCAAACCCATGCGCCAAGTGGCGGGCTCTCCGAATCCCGTGCAATGAATTTGCATTAATGGTGATGAACCTGACGCTTCGAATTCAGCCAAGTCAAAAACGGCTATTTAAAGCACTCGAAGAACGTAACAGTCGGGCCAATAAAGACGAGTCATACAAACGGATACGCCGGTCAGACCGCGCATCATACTGACGCGCCCATCAGCACCAAGCGCCTTATGAGGATGCGCCCATGCGTCCCCATGCGCCTAGTAGAACGCAGATCGACACGCCCACTCAACAGCCCATCACCTGTCAAAGAATATTAAATACTGAAGTCTGACAGAGTTGGCAGCTCGTCCCCCGAGGACTGAACAGTTGACAGCTTTTTTAGAAGACGAAGCGTCGCCGACGTCAGCATCATCATTACTTTCCTCCGGCGGTTACAAGCTACGTGGCCGCCTAAACATTTCGCATGCGCCTCCGCAACCATGCGCCCAAATCTCCACATGCGCCTCAAAAGCCATGCACCTCAGACTTTTCTCTGATCCTTAAAGACATAAGTCAAAGTCACTACTGAAGCCCCGCATGCGCCTCAAAAGCCGTGCGCCCCGACTGGTTCGTGACTCCTAAAGGTTACAAGCCAAAGTCTCCTCATGCACCCAATCCCAGGCGCATCCTATCAGATCACTCTCCACCAAATCCGAGATCTTCGAGCCACGGACCTACGACACGTGTCCTTTGACTTGATTCAGCCTATGAAGGGGTACTAATCACCCAAGATCTCAGCAACTGAAAGATCCTCTCCATTGCTACGTGTCAGCTCGGCCGCAGCCCACAAAGGCAACAGGAAGGGTTCAACTCCTCAATCAGAGCGCATCGTCCATGCGCCTCCATCAGCAATCACCACGTGGCATGCCCACAGATCGGCGCATCCTACATATGCGCACATGAGCAGCCAGCCTGTAAGATATAAATAGAGGGATCATTTCCTTCTTCCGCATACGGCTACGAACCTATATATACACAGAGAGAGGCAGATACAGACACTCAACGTCTTCTTTCTCTCCGCAAGCTCCAGCACCCAGAGCAACTCAGACCTTCAGAGAACCGATAACCGTCGTCAGATCGTCAACGGAGTCAACGTATTACCACTCGCTCCATCGGCACAAGGGACCCAGATAAACAAAAGTGTACTCCTAGGACTACATCTAAGTCATATATTGTAACACTGTTCTATTTGTAATTGAAATTGCAATCAAAAGATTTTAATGGCAAACAAGCTGGCGACTTTGCTGGGGACCTCTTTCTCCTCCACCGAGAAAGTTGTGTCGCAATCCGACGACGTGAAGGTGGGCTCCTCCCACAAGACGCTAGTCGTACGTCTCAATCAACAGGCGTATGAGGAGTTCATCTCTGAAGGCAGTGCGAGTCCTTCGAAGTGGCTGCCGAAGCCGAAGAAGACTCACCAAGTTTGGGTACGCAAGGTCGACGCCTCTGGCACCACCACCGAAGGGGATGCGCCGATGCAGCCTACCCTTCATGCTGACGTCCTCAGCAGCCAAGATGCACCCACCGGTACAGCGCATCTCTCGGGAAAACGTGCGGCTGACCACATTCCTGACCACATTCTCCAGTCGTCTCCCTCTCAGACGAGGAAGATGCGCAGATGGAGCAGGGGCACAGCTAATGCCCTGCGCATCACCTCTGATGTGCCGCCGAAGGTCTCTGTCTTTGACAGACTCACTCGCTGTCGTGGTGAGAAGAATTTTGACTCTGAGTACTATGCACCCCAGCGGGCTGGTACGAAGAAGTCCAAGGCAGCACGGGCCATGCGCCTCAAACGTGCTATGCCGGCAGCAAACCAGAAGCATGCACTCACAATCATGCGCGCTGCTGATGGTAAGTTGTATAAGGTCGACTCGGGTGCTCCTGCGCCGAAAATGAGTTGACCTTCAAAGTCCTTATCTCACTTGGGCGCATCTGTTGCGTTCGCAACCAAGTCGAGCAAGGCAAACCCGGTGGTCTTGAACTCCCGCGCCTCCACTGGTTGTGCGTCTGAGGTTCGTTCAAGTCACTGTAAATGTTGTTCCCTCACTACTGATCTTAGCGCATGTTTTGCGTTGGATCAGGGGGCGCAGCATTCACTTGACCACCCCGGCGCTTGGCCTTGCCATGCGCCTGATGGGGGTGCGAAGGTTGCACTCTCCTCCAATGATTTGCGTAATGTGATCAGTCACAAGCGCCGATTAGGAGAGTCGACTGACAAGCACAATGCGCCCCTCACAGGGCACACCTGTGTTGTAGTCACCATCAACTGTTATTGCGAAACAGCAGTCCCACCACCAAGGCAGTCGGTGTTCCAGCGGCTGCAATCATCAACACCCCTCCGATGTCGCCTCGGGAAGAAGGTGTCAATTAAAGAGGAGCCAGAACTAAATGTTGCTTCATGCAACGTAATCTCTAACTCCTCGTCCATCCGAAAGGCGACTGGCAACTCCTCGTCCTTGTCCAAGATCCAGCCAAGGAAAACCAAGCCAACTGTCCCGTCCTCTGGAGTGTTTGAAGGCCCTCGGGGGAGAAAGAAGATTCTGGAGGAAGCTGGGGGTAGTCAAGCCCTTGTTGATCCTCCTTCTGAAGACGAAGATGCCCTCCAGAGCACAGCTGGGGTGGATCTTCATCCTGGAGACGAAGTCAGCCTCCCGGGCATAGCTGGGGGTAGTCTAGCCCCTGTGAATCTGTGCCTCGAAGACGAAGAAGTCCTCCAAGGCAGAACTGGGGGTAGTCAGGTCCTTGCTGATACTTCTCCCGAAGACGAGGGTCTCCTCCAGAACGTAGTTGGGGGTAGCCAAGACGAAGCTCCGGGGGAAGTTTCTCCCCTACAGGAGAGTGAGGCCGAAAGTGAAGCCTCAACCGATCCATCCACTTTCAGCCGTGTCATGACAGTATACATGAGTGGGGGTGATGCCGAGCCAGATGCGCCGCCAGCAGACCTCGTCCAGCGCATGGATACCGTGGAGGGAGGACTCAAAACCTTCTCTGCCTGCATGCAAACACTGACTCAAGCAGTTTTTTAGATACGGTCAGCTTTGGCCAGGGCACCGTCTACTGGTCCTGACCCCGTGGCCAATGGAGAATCAAGCATACCCCTTCAACGGGTATCCTTGGATACAGATCGACGCGAGGCACCTCGGGCGTCGGAGCCGTCAAATGCTCAACTCCAGGCTGTGCCACCATCTCCGACTCCCAGCTCCACAGAAGACATGGTGGAGATGATCAGGGACTTACGATAGCGCTTCGAGTCGAAAAACAGACAAGAGGAGCGCCAGAAGATGGGGATCCCCCAACCATATTCCCTCGAATAGAATAAAGTGATTTATCCTCCCAAATATAAACCACAAACACTGACGCTATACGACGGAAAGGACTCTCCACGCCGTTATCTGACATACTTCCAGTCCCAAACGGGACATCTTCCGAAAGAGGACGCACTACTCACCAGCATATTTGTCGGGGCACTGAAAGGAGTGGCTTACGACTGGTACTACAGTCTCCCCGACAACTCCATATCTTCCTTCGACGACTTGACGCGTCTCTTCCTCGATCGTTTCTACGACGGAGGAAAGGACATGACAATGGCGTCCCTCATAGAGGTGCGTAAGAAGGAGAAGGAGATGGTTCGAGCATTCATCGAACGTTTCCGACAAGCCTGTTTTAGACTGCCTCCGGGCATGCCAGAACATGCACTCCTCTACTCCTGCAGCATGAACATGCTGCCTGCGATCAAACTCTGGCTCAACTCCACTCCCCATTCCGACTAGAGTTCCTTGATCATCGAGGCCGAAGCAGCTGAAAAGAAGGCGTCCAATGCTCGTCTTCTGGGAGTCAGTTTTCCTGCCTTTAAGGACAACGGAAAACGGCCTGCAGCCAACAACCCCGGACGAGAGACGAAGAAGAAACATGCATTGACCGTCAATGCCTCCAAAGGTGCATCAACACCCACTCAGAAGCCTCCACTTGCACCAAGGCCAAAGGAGGTTTATTCTTTCAATGATGAAGACACCCTCCAACTCTTCGAGATATTGAAGCAGGGTGACAAGATCAAGTTGCCGGACCCGAAGTGCCCCGACGAGGTTGGAAAAGTGGACCATCCGAGGTACTTTCACTACCATCGGTTTGTCGAACATCCAACTAAGGACTGCTACGTCCTCAAGAACTACATCCAGCGCATGATCAATACGGATATTATCTCCGTCGACTACGAGGAGAAAATAGTCTCGGCCAACCTGGTATCACTCCAATTTGGTACCTTGCCGCCAACCACAACGCAAGATGGCGTCGTCCCCATCCCAAAGGCGATAATGGAGGTGGTTAACTTACCACCTACTCGTGACAACGTGAGTGGACTCATCCCACTCACCACATCTCGGGGAGAGATCTTATGGGTTCACCCCGATCTCGTCTCCGAGGTTACTCAACCGGAGGTACGCTCTGCCTCCAAAACCAAAGGCAGGAAGATCAAGTCTTGCCGAATGGTCTCTTCCTCTGCGGAAGAGGCACTTCCTGTACAGACGCGTTCGCATCAAAATGCCCAACCTGACGAAGCTGTCGTCGAGGTGGTGCCTCCTTGCACCGTCCCTGCTGCCCAGGAAGAGGGCCCATCCAAGCCTCCAGCAGCCAATAAACAGAAGCATGTAGAGGCCCGTTTCGACAAGCCTTTACGAAAGGAAAATGCTTCGGGGCTAGCCAAGCCCCACAACTTCGACATACTGGCACAACTTGCCAGTACTCCTGCCCGCCTATCCCTGTTTGAGCTTTTTCGTCTTTCTAAGGACACTCGTGAAGCTCTCTGTGAAGCCCTGAAGGACGCTGAATCCTTCATCAGTCAGGTCAAGCAGCCTGAGGATACCCCGACCACATGTGCACACTGCCATTGTACGGATGAATTTATCCCCAACATAACCTTCACCCAACAAGACATGCTGCTCAAACACAACCGACACAACAGGCCGTTGTATTATACAGGGTATATCGGTTCCGTCAAGGTGAAGCGGATTCAGATCGATCCAGGGTCTTCCCTCAGCATCATCCCAAAGACGCTGCTCTCTACACTGGAGATCCCAATGTACCGTCTGGCGCCTTCCAACACAATAATCAACGGCTTCAATGCTAGCAAAAGCGAGCCGCTGGACAAAATACGGCTGAAGTGTCATATCGAAAACCTCCGAACCGAGGTGACTTGCTATGTCATGGACGCCGACGTCAACTACAACCTTCTACTGGGTCGTCCGTGGCTGCATGAGTACATGGTGGTGCCATCAACACTCCACCAATGTATAAAGTACGTGTCCACCAACGACATCATCCGGACGGAGTTCGCGGACATTGACCCTTTCAAAGGGGTCGAAGCCTACTTCACTTATTCTACCTTGTACAAGTCGCCCGACGAGGAGGAAGCCAATGATACTGACGATGAAGCAGAAACGGCAGCAGAGCCCGACATGGAGCCAGAGATGATTCCTAACGCTCCTTTAAAAATTCGACTCAAAGGGAAGCCGCCTCAGACGTTGCCTCCCATGAACATCAAGCTACCTGAAAAAGTACCAACTGTTCTAGGTCGAACACCTACTGAAGCTCCCTTGAAGATACGGCTCAAAGGAAAGCCGCCTCAAACATCGGGTCCCCTTGTGGCAAAACTACAAGGGAAGGCACCAATCACCGAAGGCGCAATTGAGGCACCTCTGAAGGTGCGTCTTAAAGGCAAGCCTCCGCAATCATCTGTCTCATCCAAGCTGCCGGAGAAGGCCCACATAGCCCTCTCAGACCCCAAGGTCAAAGCTGCGGTGGACTCTCCCGATCCAACCTCAGTACTCACAGATGAAGAGCTAGGGGAATATAAATCTGCTGATATAGATGCACCCTCTCTGGACAATGTAATCTCGCGGGATAAAATCTCATGTTTCATCAATAATAGAGTGTCTTTTAATTATTCTAGTCTTCCACATTGGAATGCCATATATACATTAGATAACGCTCTATGGTCGTTG
Organism: Iris pallida; assembly: GCA_029216955.1. Classification (NCBI taxonomy): domain Eukaryota; kingdom Viridiplantae; phylum Streptophyta; class Magnoliopsida; order Asparagales; family Iridaceae; genus Iris; species Iris pallida. The sequence continues at coordinate 7,851,572 of JANAVB010031819.1, forward strand.
CAAACGCAAATAACGACCGTCAATCATGTAAATCGAGTAGTCCCGTCCCAAGGGGTCTGTTTTGTAGTCCCACCACGGAATCGAGACGAAGAATCCATCATCTTCGGCAAAGTCGAGCGTCATCAAGACCTTCCGCCACTCGAGCAAGAACCAGATACCGGCAGAATACAAGTCTATCGGTACACGGACAAGGCAAAGTACCTCATCCAAAAGATGGATTACGACCTAAAAAGCAACAAAGGCATGAACTACGGCAAGGGTCGGTGTCTTCCTCTCCGGCTCCCAATACCTAAAGGAAAGCCGCATGACTACTATCATCAAACTCGATGGGGAGTGGGCTATGTCACGCCACCAGCAACTCCAGAGAGTTTAGAGGCAGAAGAAGTAGAACATTCTCACTCGTCCGAAGCATTAACTTGGGATTCTGATACCAGTATGGGCTCAGTCTTCAAGAAGGTGCTGTCAGCCAACATGGCATCTGCACAATCTCAAGAAGATGAAGGCGAAGACCAAACGCCAAAATTTTTCGAAGAAGAACCTTGGGCTCAACGCCTAGGAGCACAGTGAGAGTCTCGTTTTGAATTACGCGAACCCCTTACCGAAGACGAAGTCGAGCATATCGACCTTGGGGATGGATCTTCTTCCAAACCCATCTTCATCAGCAAAAGCCGAAAAGGAGAAGACAGGGAATCTTTGATCCAATTGGCTAAAGAATATATCGACGTCTTCGCCTGGGGCTACGAAAATATGCCAAAATTTGATCCTCAGATCGCGATGCATAGGCTTAACATCTTACCTGATGGCAAGCCTATAAAGCAACAACATCGACGTTTTCGTCCTGACATCATGAACGCTATCGATCAAGAGGTGGACAAACTCCTGACCAGTGGGTTTATTCGTGAAGAGCAACACCCGGATTGGGTGGCCAATGTCGTCCCTGTCACCAAGAAGAATGGGAAGATACGAGTCTGTATCGACTTCAGGGACCTCAACACCGCTTGCCCGAAGGACGAATTTCCGCTTCCAATCACTGACGTGATGATCGACAATACATGTGGCTTCGAACGTATGTCTTTCATGGACGGGTACTCGGGCCAGATCAAAATGTTTCCCGATGACGCAAACATACGTCATTCAGGACTCCGAAGGCTATTTTCTGCTACACAGTGATGCCCTTAGGCTTGAAGAACGCTGGTGCTACATACCAACGAGCTATGAGTACCATCTTCCGTCAACATCTTCGCAAGACAGTTGAGTGCTACATCGATGACATCGCAGTCAAGAGCCGTCTCAAAGGTGATCATCTACATGACCTGAAGACAGTCTTCGATCTCATGCGAGCGCATCAACTCAAGATGAACTCCGCTAAATCCTTTCTTGGGGTTTCTAGCGTAAAGTTCCTGGGCTTCATCATCACGGAGAAAGACATTCATGTCGATCCCGAGAAGACCAAGGCCATCCTTGACATGGACCCTCCGAAGAATCTCCGAGAACTTCGAGGCCTGCAGGGGCGCCTGGCATACATCCGAAGGTTTATAGCAAACCTTTTCGGAAAATGCCAACCCTTTACTCAACCCATGAAGAAGGGAGTCTCTTACGTCTGGACAGAGGAATGTTAGAAAGCTTTCGATGACATCAAAGCTTACCTGACAAGCACGCCAGTCCTGGTGGCACCCGTCGCCGGCAAACCATTTCTACTCTACGTCCGTGCCATGGATCATTCCCTCGGTGCTCTGTTGGCTCAGAACAACGATGCGGGCTACGAGCAAGCTATCTATTACCTCAGTAGGACACTGAGCAGGGCCGAACACCGGTAGAATCCCGTCGAAAAAGAGTGTTTGGCTTTGATGTTCGCCATCCAGAAGACTCGCCATTATGTCTCAGGGCAAACAATTCATGTCATCTCCCGAGTCAATCCACTCAGGGTTCTCATGACAAAGCCACGGTCATTGAACTCCCGACTAGCTACATGGACGATCCTGTTGACGCCATACAACATGGTGTTTGTTCCACAAAAAGCCATCAAGGGTCAAGCCCTAGCCGAATTTTTAGCTGTACACCCCATCCCAGAGTCCTCCAGACTCTATGAAGACATCCTGGATGAGGTCCAAGAATCAAACGTCACCGAAGAAAGCTCCGTCTGGCAGATGTTTTTCGATGGCGCTTCAAGAACATGCCCCAAAGGCCAAATCATCGCCGGAGTGGGGGTAGTCTTAGTCTCCCCCGATCAGCTATTCATCCAGCGTGCTTACTCCCTTTCAAAGTCGTGCTTCAACAATGTTGCCGAGTACAACGCTCTCATCATGGGACTCCAGCTGGCACAACAGCTGGGGGTGGATCATCTGGAAGCCTACGTCGACTCAAAACTCGTCGTTAACCAGATCAGAGGGCAGTACGAAGTTCGCCATGAAGATCTGGTTCCTTACCATGAGGTTGCATTGAACATTATTGCAACCTTCACCAAGTTATTCATAGAACACGTAACCCGGTTACAAAACCTGGAGGCTGACGCTCTGGCTGGCCTCGCAGCCTCATTGGCAGCACCCCTCGGAACTCAACACTATGTTACGGTAGTTGGTCGAGACTTGGTCTGTCCTAAAAACAACTTATGCTCACAAACGGCCCATGCCATGTCAACAAGTGCTGGTGTTAACGTCCGAGACTGGAGGTTCCCATTCATCGACTTCGCTGTCTACGGAATCCTCCCAGAAGACCCCAAAGAAGCTATCTCGGTCAAGAGGCATTCCCTTCGATTCTATTATGATACAGCCACTAAAATGTTGTACCGACGTTCCTACGATGGATTTCTCCTTCGATGCCTGTCCAAAGAAGAAGCAGCCGAAGCCCTTCGAGAAGCTCATGACGAAACTTGCGGGGCTCATCAACCTGGCCCTAAGCTGCATGATCGACTGCGACGCATGGGCTACTATTGGCCAACCATGGCAGCCGACGCTGTCGACTATGCTAAGAAGTGCTATGCTAAGAAGTGCCATGCTTGCCAACTTCATGTCGACTTCATTCATACACCGTCAGAACCACTACATCCTACGGTCGCTTCTTGGCCCTTCGAAGCTTGGGACATGGACATTGTAGGACCGATCACCCCTCCTTCATCAAGGGGACACCGCTTCATCCTGGCCATCACCGACTATTTCTCCAAATGGACAGAAGCAATTATGCTGACGGAAGTGAAGAGCTCTAGGGTGATCAGCTTTATCAAGCACCATGTCATCTACAATTTCGGGGTACCTCGAAGGATTATCCACGATAACGGTCCACAATTCATCAGCCATATTTTCAGCAGATTCTGTGATAAGAATCGCATTCAGAACGTGGCATCAACCGCCTACAATCCGGCAGCAAACGGATTGGCCGAGGCGTTTAACAAAACTATCGTCAGGCTACTCAAAAAGGTCGTGTCATCCAACAAACGCGACTGGGACGAAAAGCTCGACGAATGCCTTTGGGCCTACCGCACAATGGTACGGACCCCGACGGGCAACACACCATTCTCCTTGGTCTACGGGAGCGAAGCGGTACTGCCTCTCGAGATCCAGATATCCTAACTCCGTGTAGCGATCACAAGTCAACTCACAGAAGAAGAATCAACGTCGTCGTCTGCGAGAATTGGAGGCACTTGACGAAAAATGTCTCCTAGCTCAACAGCGCATCGAACTCTATTAAGCCCGTATATCACAGGCTTTCAACAAGAAGGTCAAGCAGAGGACTTTCCAAGTAGGCAACCTGGTTCTGGCAGTCAGAAGGTCGATGGTGTTGACTCACAAGACACCAGGAAAGTTCGAGCCCAAGTGGGAGGGACCTTTCATCATAGAGACGGTATACTCAAACGGTGCTTACCGCCTCGCCAAACCCAATGGCGACTTGTTCATGATGCTCATCAATGGCAAGTTCCTAAAGAAGTACTACTCTTGACATCCTTCAGACATGTACTTCTATCTCCACCCAACAAGGGAGTCTGCGGACCCAATCATCGGGGCTCACGTACAATTCCCTTCCACAAAATCTTACGCTTCCGGAACCCAACTGTTCCGTGGCGTTCTATCCTCCAGTAAAAGGACAACCACGTCTACATTACCTCTGAGTTGCTCCTCTACGCCCTACAAAGCAGAATCTTACGCTCCGTAAGACTACGCTACCCATCATGTTTACTACGTCCACATTATTCTGAGTAAACATCCCGTACAGACAACCCCTGCGTTGCCGTACATTGATCGCAGAACTTCCATGTCCACATTACCTCTGAGTAGTTCCGCGTATCCCTCCAGAGTCATTCCTACCACGTCCATAACACCTCTGAGTAGGAATATTCTATCATTTGAGCCCCATATTTGCCACGTCCACATTACCTCTGAGCAAACATGTCGATTCTCCTAAACTTATTATCTGTACCTAAAAAACCAAGGTGCGCAAAAGATAATAGGTCCATATAAATCATCAAGTTCATGACAGCAAGAATGAACACACCACAAAACTCTTTATTCTTTATTTAAAAGTAAAGAATTACATCCCCAACAGGAGTTACAAATTACATAAAATAACAAAAAAGAAGAAGGGAAAGACTACAATCCCTAAGCATCTCCAGGATTGGCTGAAAGCTCTTCGATCCGACGCTTCAAGTCTGTCGCCCGAGTCTCTGCGGTCGCCAGGACTCGGCGTTCGGCTTCTTGACGCATCATTTCTATGGCCTCAGGAGAAGTATCATCCTCATGCCTATCGTCCAACTGTTACCGCTCCTGGGCCAGGAAAAGAGCCTGGCGGGTGAAAGCCGCTTCCCCCTCCTTAGATGCTACATGTTTAGCCTGGACTCGCTCAGCATCTAATAAGAGTTGGGCCCGCTGGTCTTCAAGGAGGCGAACCTTGGCATTAACCTCCGCTATACTAGCGTCCAACGCAGCTCGCAACTCCACCTTCTCCTGCGTGGACTGAGATAGTCTCTCTACCGCAGCCTCAGTTTCGGCCACCTCGCGTTCCCAGACAGCCACGGTGGCCTGATAAGATGACTCAGTTTTAGCGATCAACTTCTCCATTTCCGCGTCTATCAGGGCGGAGAGATCATTTTGCTGGATACACTGAAACTCGGAAAGCAGCTGGTCCAGCTCGGCCACCGATGCCTCCAGAATCTCGGTCATATGATCATGGCCCTGGTGGGAACGTATCAGACCAATGTGAGGGAGTGCCAGGGTTTTTGCCATCGTAAAACTCCTATTGGCATTCATCACTGCCGATACGCCCCTCTGCAGCATCTTGTACACCACCTCAACGATAAACTTCACGTACTCATCCGTATCCGTCAGCACTTGCGGTGTCATAGCAGGAGTTGGAGGAGCTGCTCTAGACGGCGGACCGAAAGAAGACCCGTCGACTTCAATCTGCGAGGCTGAAACCTCGGCATCAAAGGACTCTCCCTCGACAGGGGCTTGAACTTCGCCACTGGCCCGAGGAGGTAAAAGAGCGAAAGGAGCCGAGAGGGGCGTCGATATCGTGCCCCAAGTAGAAGGAGCAACAGGGGTTTCCAGCAAACCCTTACCCTTCTCAAGCTCAGAGGGACCTCCGACGTCAGGGGCTATCTTCTCCATCTCCAACACACTGTCAGCAGGCCGCACGGGACCTTTCTCCTCTGGCAAAGTAGCGAGATCAGCAATTGTTTCCTGACTCGGCTCCCCTGGAGTCAGGCTCGGCGGACGAGTCTCACCTTCCTCATCGGATCCCTCCACGGGGATAGAATCTGTCGCTGCCTCCTGGTCGACAGCCACCTCAGCCTCCGCTGCTGAGTCTGGGGTAGGGCTCGGCAACGATACAGCCGACCTCCTCTCATCATGACAAGGAGGGGAATCAACCCTCTCCTCTGCTTCAATCATGTCTGTAGCTCCTACAACAGGCTCACTCATCTCTGGAGGAACGTCTTCTAAAGACGACAAACTCCACTCCACTTCATCATCTAGAAGCCCCGTATTAGCTGGTTCCTCAATGTCAGAGGCCCCCACGGCAGCTTGAACCCTCCAGGGAACTGCTTCAACCTCAGCTTCCCTTCCAACATAATCTGAAGATACTAAAATCTTCGCAGGAACGACATCGTCTGGAATCTCCTCCACGGGAGACATCACGATCGGAGGAATGCGCTCTTCAGATGAGCCCGCCGCCTCCTTTGGTCTGCTGGCACCCGATTTTGGAGTTCGGGGTCTCCTTTTCAGCGGCTCCTACAAAAAGAAAGCATATGTCACAAAAATGGTAGAACTAACCAGACTATGTGGGACATCCTTACCTCCGCAGGAACTGAGTCTGTTGACACTGCCGGTGATAATGCCTTCTTCTGTCTCTTCGGTGCAGAAGAGCCAGCCTCTGTATCAGCACGTCTCTTTGGCTGATCGGCCGATGGCTCTACCTGACCCCCCGTGGATACGGTAGGGGTACCTCGATAACCCGCCTCTGGCGGGCGGTACGACCGAGCCTTCGCCAATAGGTTCCCAGTCGCCTCTAACTGGGTGCCGACAATGAAACTGGTCTTCCGATCATATCCGGGGGCACGGCGTTCATGACACAGTAAAATTTGGCGGCCGAAAAAAGAATCGACGGCCGCGGATTCTGAACAGGAAGCGTAAAGCGAGCTCCGGTACATCCGGCATTGTAGTAATGCTAAGCTCGTGCACCGTCCAGCAAACTTCCAGTATATCCCAGGTTAATACTGGGGTTCTCCAATATCAGCTGAGCATAGCCGAATTGTCGTACAAAACGGCTCGGCAAATATGGTTCCAGGTAACACTGGTTTCTATTCCGATACACCAGATGGGACGGCCGGATGCTTTGCAACCAGCGGAATCTCCATGGAGGCAGAGTGGTGGCATCTTCACCCGAATTCGTTAAGTCTGTAGTGTCCCGTCCCGCTCAGTCAATCGGAGGAATAGGAACGCCGACGGCGTTCGAACTTAGCCTTGTAACGGCTGCTCAGAGACATCGCTCGGTCGAGACGGCCGCTCGCTCAGGTGGGGTAGTTTCGGTGAACTTGTATCATCTTAGCCTTCACATAATAAATCGCATGTTTTCAACTTGCACAAGTAGGCTTGATAATAAAAGAGACGAATCCACATAGCTAAAGGGAATAATCTCGACGGGTCGAATTGAGTTAGAATATGGAAAGGTCCAACGGTCGGCTTAGAGTTGGTGCACGGCGTACTTTGAAAACGACACTCGATCCTTCGTCCCGTGGCTTAGGAGAAGGAAAGTTGGATGAGTAGACGAAGTTATGAACGTAGCCTAAGTCATAGGCGTCGCCCGCATAAATGTTTCGTAAAGCATGCACGGTCCTATCGTCCAAGGCTTGGCATAGCTTTGGCTTGCCCCATGAGTTAAGTTGCGTTGTACGGCTTATGATATAAGTCTAGGCACCCAAATGACTTGGTCGTTCAGAAGTCGAGCGCATGCGCGGCACGTTTTCGCAATGCGAGGCTTGACGTAGCCTTTGCTCGTCGAGTCGTAGCGCGTCTAAGTCAGGCAAGTTATGTTAGGCTATCAAAGTAGTAGCAAGCACGGTCCTACGAGCTCTACGGCTAGGTATGACCACAAAGTCTTACGGTCTCAAGGCTCGTCATATAAAGTATGACTTTGGCGATAGCATCGCGTAGATCGAAGTCAGTTTAAGGCACGATGCACGGACCTAGTGTTTAAGGCATGAACCACGGTTGATTGAATGAGTTTTAGAGAAAGGACTATCAAATAGGCATTGAGTTGAATGAAATAATATGGTAACATGGAAAGAATGCTCGTGACCGTGGGTCGTCGAGGGGTCTCAAATGATAGAAAGAATGCTCGCGACCGTGGGTCGTCGAGGGGTCTCAAATGATAGAAGTCTTGATATTGGTTTGAAAGAGATGGTAACATTGGAAGAGGATTGACTGTGTGAGACATCAGTTTGTGTCGAGTCTTGCATGGTCATTGGACAACTTGTTGACAAGGGAAAGTTTCCACGAGCGGTAACCCTGGGCGCCGAGGGACCGCGTCGTTCCGGAGGGAAACACGGTATAGCCGTAGCTAGACGAAACGCTCGGATTATTCGGAAACTTTCTTCGGGGCTAGCTAGTTGCGATGAAAGGGTCTTCGAATAACAAGGCTATAAGTCCACGATAGCTTGTGGTGTTAGTGACCAATTCATATAGATGGGTCGGCACGAGCGGCAATCCGCGTGTGTGCCTTTGGATTTAGTCTAGTTGAATGTGCGTATGGTTGGAACACAAGTGTTTGGGCCTAAGAATGGCTACAACATAGGCGACGTGCTTCGGTACGAGATGTGGTGTCGAGTCTTAAGTTGTCGGCATATAAGTTTGTATAAGTTAAAATTGAGTTGTCTTGAGTTTAAGTCAGGAGATTCCGCAAGGCAAAGTTGGTCGAGTGACACTTAGTTCACAAGTTGGATGGGTTAGTTGATGATTTAGTAGCAAAGGGCCGCGAGGCGGCGATATGATTGAGTCTCATTGAGTTGCGAGGCGCGGCCTCACCAAGGGTTTGTAGCACGGTCACACGGAAATGGAGTCTATCGTGTAGTTGCGTCTCTGATTTGGGTCGTAAGGCAAACACGACTTGATAGGTTAACATTGTTGGCACGAGAAGGGTCTAGAGGCAAGGCATGAGTTAATATTATTGACGCAAGCACGGGATGGTCTAGCGACACAGAATAGGCCAAGGCGTTGGTCCTAAAACTGATCCTAAGGCGTCGGTCCTAAAACTATGTGATTCTTTGGTAAACCAAGATCGTGATTTTTCAATAAGTGTCCGCAAGAATTATCAATGATCCTCTTGAACATAGTTTGTCCCGGGTGACCTAATCGGTCATGCCAAATGGTACATAAGATAGGATCATTGACTTTATATTTTGCCACATTCATATGTGATTCAATTATACCAATGGTGGTGTAATACAAACCCACCGAGAGACAAGAGAATTCTTCTAATGTGAGCTTTTTGCTCCCAATATTAGATGTGATACATAGTGTCTCTTTGTTGTTATCATTTTGAGTTTCAATATGGTATCCATTTTTGCGTATATCCTTGAAACTTAGCAAATTTCTTTTGGAATTGCTTGAATATAACGCATTTTGCAAATGGATTTGAATGCCATTAGATAACATATTGTGTGCTCTTCCAAAACCCTCAATTATATGGGCTGGTCCTGTAACCACCACTTTTCTAAAATGAGGATAATTTTGAACTTTTATAAAATTGATTATTTAATAATAGGTTTAAATCATGTTATTAATTTATTGATAAATTTTAATTATTTTAATATAATTAAATTAGTGTTTTGTGATTTTGTTCTTTGGCTAGTGTAACCTTAGAGCTGCTTAGCCTATAGACTAACCATGACCATGGAGGCCTAACCCATGTGATTAGTTTAGCTAATTACCACTTTTTCGGCTAAGGATATTTTGGTCATTTTGTGACTTTTGAATTATTTAGTATTTTAATTAATTGGTGAATTTTAGATGATTTTAATAATATTTAAATTGATGTATTGTAATTTTTGTCATTTTTATATTTTAATATTTTAGGAATTTTTATATTTTAATATTGATTTTACGGGATTTGTTTAGTCGGATTTGAGTTTCGTTTCGTTACGACTTGTGTTAGTGACCCAGGTAGCTTAGACTCTAGACGGGACCCCAAGATTAGTTAGTCATGGCCCACAAATCCTACTAATTAAGTTAGTGTCATTAGACTAATTCCACTTGCTTAGAATGGTTAAATTAGAGACTTAAACTTGACCTTTTTGACCACAAACCTTGTCATGACTTAAGTTGACCCAAAGAAGACTTGTAGGGGGATCTTGGACATTTTACATAGGCCCATTAGGGCATTATGGACAGCCACCTATAGGGGGAGAGGTGTCCCTCTCTTTCATTTCACACTTGCCTCTTTTTTTCCCCCAAATTTGTTCTTCCCCAAACTTAAGAGCTTCCCTCTTGATTTTGATCTCCAAATCCCTCCAATCTTTTACCATTTCTTCTCATTCAACCAAGGAGGAGGTGCTAGTAAGGATTGGAAGCAAGGAAGGATGTCCATTTTGGAGGAGCTTTCGTATCGAAACCGTGTCCTTTGAGTGTATCATTGGGATCCCACTTCCAATAAGTATAACCATCTCTCTATTTCAATTTTTCTTGCATTTTAGTTAGATTTGAATCCATAGGATCCACCCCCCATGCATGTACAACCATTAGATTTTAATTTGAGGCTCTTTGGAGTCCTCTTTAGGAAGTTTGAATAGGTTTTGGTGTCCTACTTGTGGAGTTTCCAATATAGGATACCCCATGTGTTTGTGTTTATGTAAATAGGCTATTTGTGGTTTAATTTTAATTTTAGGGTGGTTATAGAGTGGTTTGATCTTAGTTAGGATGGTTAGAATAAGTTTTATTTAGATAGCTATGTTGGTATCCAAGTATCTTGGTCTACATGTGTTTCTTTTGTTCAAAACAATCCAAATTCGTCATAATTTTTATCCACGTTTTTAGTAGCCAGAGCAACTTAGAAATGCCATAACTTTTAGCTCAGAACTCCAATTAATCTTCCATTTTTTAAAAGAACCGTATCGAAGTTATCTTTCCAAATATATATATTAATAGGCCAAATTCGTTCTAGAATTTTCTGTAGAATTGTTTGAGTGTCAGCTGTACGAAAGACGAACGTATTTCGGTGTTTTTGCGATTCCGGGAGCTTCCGGACACGAAAATGCGATCCGTTTGAAGTTTCGAAAAGCTAACACGAAGAGCTACAACATACTTTAATCCTAGAATTTAGTGAATGCCCAATTGATACAGTATTGATTTTAAGTAGAAGAGTGACTATACGACGTAGGCATTTTGTGTAACCTATGAGCCTGGTATGGATATCATATGAATGTAGGTATCATAGGTTGTCAAAAATATGTATGATATAGAACATATATGTATATAGATATATATATATATATTATTGTTATGTAATATATGTTAGTATAGTGTGTGTATTTGAATGAGATAAGGATGTGTGTGGTTAGTGGAGAGAAGAGAGATTGATAGAGGATATGTGCTAGTGTGTGTTTGATGTTGTATAGATGGTAGTATAGTGTGTGTGTTGTGAAGGTGAGAGAGTTGGGAGGATCATGCCATCCTATTTGACTTGAGGCTAGTGTGGTTTGTTGAGTGATTTGTGTTTTGGTTGAGTGGTAGTGTGTTTGTATATAGATGTGTGTAGGTGTGTTAGAAGAGAAGGGTGGTGGATTTGGTATATGTGTTTGTGTGTGTGTTAGTATTGGAGTGGAGAAAAATTTAAATATTGGATGTATGGATATGTTAGTATGTTAGTGGTTATGTTAGAATCTATGTAGAGGTTAGAGATATCTTAGAAGTTAGATAGTGATAGCTTGTATAAGTTAGATAATTAGTTGTGTTAGTCTATGTTATTGTTAGTTAGATATGACATATGTTAGTTGGTTAGAGTTAGAGATGGATATATATACATATATGTTATGGTTAGATATTAGTTAGTGGATGTTAGTTGTGTTAGGTTTCTAAGTTAGAATAGATGGTTAGAAGTTATATGTTAGAGTTGATTAGTATCTTATATTAGAGGTATAAGTTAGGATATAGAGTGATATCTTGAGATACCATAGTGATATCTTAGGATATTTTAGGTATTTGCCTAGTACCTTAAGGTAATGTATTTACCTACAAGGTAAAGGGGACTTACCTACAAGGTAGAGGGGGTTTACTTTATACTAAGGTATTAGCTACTAAGGTATTGTCTATCTAATAATTATGGTGAATGGTTAGAGGCTAGATATTTAAGGTATTAGTATTAGAGGTTAAGGTATTTAAACCTAGACTAAGGTATTGGATTTTCAACTAAGGTATTGATATTAGGATATAAATAGGACTAAGGTATATGGTATTTTGGGATAAGATATAGGTTGGTATCTTACTAGTATCTAGTATCTACGTTAGTTATCTCAGGATGTAGATGAGTGGGTATCCTAAGATACAAATCAGTATCTTAGAGGATAAAAGTAGGATTTTAGGGTAAAGTCTAAAAATGGGTTTTGATTGTTAAGATGGGGTTAGAAATGGGTTGTCTTGGTAGGTAATGGTTAGATAAGGGTAGTTTAGTCTAGTTTTGACCCTCGTTGACCAAGAGTTGACTTTTCGACCAAAGTCAACTACGAGTCAACACTTTACCTAGAATTGACCCAAAATCCAAACCAGAGTTGACCAGTTGACTGAAAAGTCAACTGTTAGTCAACATTTGCCTAGTTTGACCTAGCGTTGACCTAGAGTTGACCAAAGTTGACCAGTTAACCAAAAGTCAACTGTAAGTCAACCTTTGACCCAGATTGACCTAGTTTGACTTGGATTGACTTCCTGTGACCTTGTTTGTTCTAGTTTGGCTCAGTATGACCTAAGTTTGACCTAGTTTGACTTAGACTTGCATGTCATGATTTGATTAGCTTCCCTTTCATTATTAAACCCTATTTTGACTTATGATATCTCATCTTTAGGTCTGTGATTACTCTGAGCATCTGTTCACCTTATCAGCTCAGGACCGCAGGCGAGTACATTCACTGATAGTTTTCATTGTCTTGATATCTACTATATCCGAATTCAGTTGTAGTATCTTACTCGATTTTCAGTCACGATAGTTCACGGATTAGTATACGTCGGATCCTGTCATGAGATATTATTTCAAGATTTCCTTGGTATATCGGTGTGTGATATTTCATGTTTCATGTACTTATATAGACATCGATTTGGGAGTGGGCTGGCCCCCTGCTTTTGAATCCCGTGTCATGACGTACCATGTCCGGATCCATGATACTATTCGGGGATGGGAGAATTATTAGGGGTTATGTGATCAAAGTCCCATGTCACTATTTTGCTTGCGCCACTCTCATCCTCACGTAGGGTGTAGCAGATACTTCCATGTCCTTGTTATCCAGGTTGGCCGGCATGACCCTTTCAGATTTTCATGTGATTGTCGGGCCAAGTGGATAACCTACCATGATTCCCTAGCCGATCACATAGCGCTCTAATAATTCAAGTCACATTTTTATATTTATTTATCATAGGAGGCTAAGTTCTGTTCGGAAGAAGAGTTACAACTCCGGTCCTTATTTGGTTTAAGGGTTGTAACTCGGCTTCCGAATAGTTCCTAAGTCATCCTATATATTGTCGTCCTATTCAGTACTCACATCTGTTATACAATTTTCTGCTAATTTTACCCTGTATTTCACATATCTTTGTCTTGTATTTCATTATATTATCTCTTATAGTATTTGTCAATTCACATGGAACTGTTGTTGGTGTTTGTACTTGCTCATTTCTTGATAGGATATTGATATATTACAGATGATTTTGAGGCAGATTGTCCGACCTATTATGGGGTCGAGTCAGATGGAGTAGACCTAGGACCGTGGCTTGTTAGTAGAACCACTAGACTTTGCACTTCCAGAGTAGTTAGTTTAGTTAAGCTTGCCTGGACTGCGATCCAGCTTCTTGTTTTAGACTGTAGTAGCTTATATTTATTTTCTGTGAGTCTGTGGTGTTGTGTATAGCTTTGGGCTTGTGTGGATCTCGAACTTATTTCCTGCTTTCATCTATCATATTTTCTTTCCGTGCTATCTACCTTAGTTTTACTTTGTGATTGAGACTGTATTGCTATGTCACCTCCATTCAGAGTGTATATATGTACAGGTACCTTTATACTGTTTAGTATAGTTTTTGTAGACGACCTATATAGCGTTCTACCGTCGATTCTGCTGGCGTAGGCTGGACGTAACCACGTACTCGTGCCCCTAATCAGGGTGCGGGTCGTGACAGGTCCAGCTATTATTGATACTTTATGCATGTCAAATACTAAATTTGAGAAAAACTTTTGATTCTTCAAAATCGTATGTGTTGTAGCACTATCTACCAAACACATATCCAAGTTATTTTTCTCCCTTCGTATATCCATACCTTCAATATGAAACAAAAGAAAATTTATTAACATATACTCAACAAACACAAATATAATAAAAGTAATTAAGCATACCAAACGATAACATCATATTATAGAGATGCAACTTTCAAATACATAACAAAGTAATGACATATTCTTCAACAAACTCTCATGGCCTAGATAATCCATGATGGTAATTAAAAACAAAAAAACATGACTTCAAATGTAAAAAGTTCATAATACTTGAAATAAAACATATGTTGACCGAGTGCTCATTCGATGGAAGGTGGATTCGCCAGCATTTCCTCAAACTGTTCATTGGTAATCTGATTCCCATTTTGACCCTCAAAAAAATTGGAACAATTCAACTGAGTGATATCAAGTGACTGGTCATTGTCCCAATATGTTGTCATATTTGATTCCATTTTCTTTGATTCTTTGAATTTGTCAACCTCTTGTTGATTAGTTCGACATTGCTTAAACCAATGTCCATTTTTGCCATATTTATGACAAACAGTACTACCCTTATTTGGTTTATATTGAAGATTTGAATTCCTTTGTTAGAGGGTGTTGTCCACTTGTTCCATTTTTTCTTTTGTGAACCACTATTTTCGCCTTTGTTATAAGGCTGATAACCATGACCATACCTCCAGCCATAACTTTTTCCTATTCCACGTCCTCTACCACGACCTCTGGTAACCCTAAAATTTGCATTTGCTTCAGGAATTGCCATTGACCCAGTTGGTCTAGAGTTGTGGTTTTTCAAGAGAACGTTGCTATTTGCCTCTGCTACAAGGAGACAAGTCACCAGTTCAGAATATTTTGTGAAATGTCTTTCACGATATTGTTCCTGCAAAAGCACATTACTTGCATGAAAAGTGGAGAGGGTTTTCTCAAGCATTTGAGCCTCTGTTACTTTTTCTCCTTACAACCTAAGGCGAGAAACAATATTAAACAGAGCAGAATTATATGCTTTAACAGTTTTATAGTCTTGGTATCTCAGGTTCAACCATTCACTTTGAGCAATCGGAAGGATTACCATCCTTTGATGGTCAAATCTATCCTTTAGAGATGTCCACAAATTCAATGGATCATCATCACATAGATATCATGTCTTTAGATCATCATGGATATGATGTCGTAGAAAAATCAAATCAAAGTCTTGATCTTGGCTTTAGAACTTTCTTTATTTTTATTATTATTTTTTAATAGTACCATCAAGCTTGTTGAACTGCAATTACAACTTTGCATCCATTGTCATGATAAATAATTATCTCTGCTCATATCAAGAGCTTTGAATTCAAACTTTACAAGATTCGACATCTACATGACAAAAAATAATTATATTAGATGTAAATTAATAATAAAATTGATAAGCGCTTTAAAGGTTACAAAACTTCACATATGCCACAATGTGACGCTATCAAAGAATATACCTTATGTGTTTCACATATACAACAATGTGGTAGAACGCTATCAAAGAAGCATCACATATACAACAATGTTGTAATGCCCGTGGTTCGTATTACGTATTGGGAAATACGTGTACGTACTTTGGACTCATATTTTTGGTTTGTCATAATTAGTTAGCCTTGGATTTTATTTTGAATGTTGCATTAGCATGGTTCATCATGGCATTGTATTGGCTTGGTTCGGTTCGGTTTATTTGACCTTGCTTGTTTTGGTTTATTATGTGGAGAACCACTCCTACCTACCACCACTCCCACCATAAATATCAATCCCACTCTCTCTCTTCCATTATTACTCATTACTCATTTCTTCTTCTCCATCTTTACTCCTCACCTACCAGGAAAGAGAGAGAGAGAGAGAGAGAGGAGAGGAGAGGAGAGGAGAGAGGAGAGAGAGAGAGAGAGCTTAGGCAAGTGCATCTTGCTTCAAGGTGAAATCCCACTTTTATTGTTTTATTGTCTTCCTCATGTGTTTCTAACCCACTTTAGTACTCAGCATTTTTCATTTTCATGGTTAATTTCTTGTAGATCTAGTTTTGTGGTATTTTCGATTCTCATGAATTTTGATCTATCAGACTCGCATATTTTCGCTAGTTGATGGTCCCATATTGTAGAGAATTTTGTTCTATCCCATTTTGACCTATGAAAGTCCAAATTTGGACTCCTGTGAGAAATTGGGTGGTGTGGAGAAGCCATGGTATTTTTCCATGAACTTCTTCTCTTTTGGCAACAAATTGTTGCTGGCTTGCATTTGTTTGGCCGCAGGAGTCTTGCTTAGCCGCATGGACATGCATTAAAGAAAGTACCTCAGCCGCATGCCTTCTTTAATGCATGTATTAATACAATTGTTAATGCATCTTCATGCATTTGATTATTATATACTTTTCTAAAACCTAGCCGCATAGGAATTCTCAGGTGCATCCATTTAATACAATTCTTAATGCATTCAAGAATGCAATTCTTTAATACCTTTTCCTAATACCTAGCCGCATAAAGAGTTCTCTGATGCATTGGCTTAGTCTTAGCCTTTAAAATATTTGCATTTAAAGCATTTGCATTTAATGCACCACCCTTAGCTTAATGCTTTAGCACTAATGTGTGCTGGACACTTGCTTCATGCTTAGGCCGCATGAAGTGTTACAGTTAGCCGCATAAGGCTTTTCTTTGATACATTTGTTTTCTTTAATGCATTTGCAATGCATTCTCCAGTTAGCCGCATAAGGCTTTTCTTTGATACATTTGTTTTCTTTAATGCATTTGCAATGCATTCTCCAGTACTAGCCGCATAAGGAAATTATTTAATATTAGTTGCTTGTTTGCATTTTCATGCAAGCAAACCGCATGGCCATTATTTATTTATTTATTTATTCGTTTGTTTGTACTTTCATGCAAGCAAATGTGAGGGTGAGCCGCATGGATATTTATAGCATTAATAATTGCTTGATGCGGAGCCGCATGGCCTTTGGCCATTAAATATTATTATTTGCATGTTGTGTTTTGCATGGAATCTAAGGTGAGCCGCATAGGCTCCCTTCTTCCACTATCTAATATTTTGGCCACGGGTGCCACTCTTTTACTGGCAGTCATCATTTCATTGTTTGGCCACGTGCCCTTTCCTTTGTTTAAGTAGAAGCTCGTAATTATTGTCTTCCCACTCTCTGTCTTTTCTGACTGCATGAATATTTCTTGTTAGCATTTACTCTTGGCCGCATGGTCCCCTTCAGTTATTTTCTGGCCGCATAAGCTTTGGCTAGCCGCATGGGTGGCCTCCCACTCTCTTGGGCCGCATGTATGTTCTCCCACTTTTGGGCCGTATGGGGTCCACTTTGATTGTTTAAACGTTTTATTTGCCTGAGTGGTGGTCAGAATTTTTTTCCACTCCCAACATGAAAGTTGTAGAGTTTCTCCTTGGCTTCAAGAATATATATATTATTATTTAATTGTGCAAGTTTCTTCCCTCTTTGATAATGACATGACTTGATAGTGACCCGCCGTGGTGCACTCCTGACAAGATAACTTGACTTGACAAATTTGACGTGATAACTTGACATGATAATTCTTGATAGTGGCCCGCCGTGGCACACTCTTGACATGATAAACATGACATGATATATTTCTCGAAATACTGTTGCGACGCTAACATGATACGACAAGAATGAATGACTTGGACACCGTGGACGATTGTGCTTGTACAAATGAACCAGTCTTGTCTTGCATTATGTCTAGGACTGGGACCCCTGAGTACCACGGTCAGGGATACCCACTATAAATGGCTAAGGCTAATAACTAGAATAATTCAGTAGTCATGAGAGATTTTCCCAGTTACAGGCGATCCCGTTATCCCGGCCACAATTGTTGGACTTGTAGCCTGCCGTCGAGTAGGGCACATTTTCTGCCCACTGTCATGTGGGGCACACCTAATAATTCTTGATAATTGCTTAATGAATTCCAGTCGTCTGGATAACCTGGATTTGCTACAGGGCTTGTGGCTGGAGGAACATCTCATTACATATTGCTAGTAACTAGGCCTGTGATAACCCTAGTTAGTTAAAGTATCAAGCCGTACTTATTGCTTGGCCGTGAATGATTGGATGGAGTCTAGTCTTGTCTTGATCCTGTACAAGATTGTTACATGTCCTGATTTCTTATATTTTTCTTGCCGATAAATGGTGGGAGAAACCAAGTTCTGTTCAGACGAAGGGTTACAACCCCGGTCCTTGTTTGGTTTACGGGTTGTAACCTGGTTATCTGAATAGTCCCATGGTTATCTCATCGTATATCACCTGCCATGTTTCTCTTTAATTACTGTCTTTTATTTTGTAATTTATACTCTTGTGCTAATTGCTGGTTTTAGTTCTTAAGTGAAGCCTCCTTTGTGGCACTTGCTCTTTCTGGGGTCTGACCCAACTGGTTTTGTATGGTCATATACCGGAGCAGCTCCAGAGGATCTACCGATTTTTCTGCCAGATGGTGACCACTAGACGGAATCCTGGCAACGAGTGGATTTATTTTTGCTCTCCCACTCTATTATAAAATTATTCTTTTGAGGCGTTTAGCCGTCGAGCAAGTGTTAGCTCGTGTACATTTTTACTTACTGTCTGCCTACGGGCTGTAACATGATTGGCAACCTAGGGTTGATCATGTATGACTAAAACTCTTGCTAGTCATCACATTTTGTAACGACTAGCTTCATGATCAGCTGAATATGTAATATTTGGGACGCCTTACTATTGTATATTTGGTGGTCTTACATCTTGTAACATCTACTTACTTGCTTGTGATTGAGACACTAGGCTTGTTATTGACCATAGGAGACTGATGGCTTGTAGATAAACTCTCATATATCTAGACAGCCGTGACCGTATAGTGGAGTGGATCCCATTCCATTATACGTAGCTGGCTATGTCTGCCCCCGCTCTCCAGTATTCTGGTTCTGGGGCGTGACAAATGTGATAAAACGTAATCAAAGAATATTATGTCTTATGTATATCACATATACAATAATGTGATAAAATGCTACTAAAGAATATTATATTGCTATCAAAGAATATTATTTCATGTGTATCACATATACAACAATGTGATAAAATGCTATCAAAGAATATTATGTCGTATGTGTATCACATATACAACAATGTGATAAAATGCTACTAAAGAGCGTATATTAAACAAAAGTGATATCTCAGATAAAATGATATAGTAGTATTCAGCACGATTCTCTAAGGTGAGTTTAGTCTTGCATATATAGATACATACTTTAGTAAACTTAAGTACCTACAGTTCTTTTAATATTTTGTGTGAGACAAACAAAATTCAAAATTCAAATTTATATTTAGACAATTTTTTTATTTATTTGTTAGCTGAATACTACTATATCAGATACTCTTGGATTTAAATAGAATCTAAACATAAACTCTTGGATTTATATATATTCATATATACTCTTTAATTTACATCAATTTAAATAGTCACATTTCGTTTACTCTTGGATTTAAATTTAGACAAGAATATATATATTCATATATACTTTTGGATTTTTACATAATTTTTTGATTTATTTATGCATGTATGTATTAGAATTTTTTTTGATCTAAGGGGCACTGGTTTTTGTTGATTAGAAGTACAGTTGACAATAAATATGTCATTGTAAGGATGATAGGGCCTATTAGCTCAGTTGGTCACAGACCACACAATCGTTATGGCGAGTATAAGCAGAGTGTCTGTGGTTTGGTATGTGCCAAACATCCTATATGCTCTAATAATTTGTGCTCTGATATGTGGAATGTCTGGTTCAAGTAAATATGCTATAATAATTTGTGCCAAACATCCTATATGCTATAGACATTCTGTCAGGTTATCTATTTTTGTGTTAGATTAGTCTTTAGTTCTGTTTCTGTTTCTTTTTACATTATGTCATAGTATATTACTATCATTTAATATGATATATAATGCACACACACATTGGCATCTTATACACTTCACACATGCATCAGCCATCCTCCTTTCCATTTGAGGACCTTTGAGTTTCTGTTCATTTCTCTGCAGTATATGTCCCAATTCTACCTCCCAAACGAACTAAAATGGGTCCCCAACGACGTTTGGGAATATACATTGGTTTTGAATCTTCTTCCATAATAAGGTATTTGGAACCAATGACTGGTGATGTCTTTACTGCAATATTTGAAGATTGTCAATTTGATGAGCGAGTCTTCCCGCCGTTAGAGGGAGGTAAGCAACAAATTGTTTATACAGAACAATCCATTGCGAATGAACGGCGTGAATTGACATGGAATACGCTTACTCTATCTCATCAAGATCCAAGAACTCTACAATGTGATTATGAGACAAGGAGAATGATACATTTGCAAGAAATTGTAAATCAATTACCTGATGCATTTAATGATGCCGCAAAGGTAACTAGATCTCATGTGCCAGCTAGAAATGTGCCAGCCAGAATTAATGTTCATGTTTAACAAAATCTAAACAAGGCGGCAAATGAATCTACTACTACACGTCAAAAGCGTGGTAGACCTATAGGTTCCAAGGATAGTGCTCCTAGAAAGAGGAGAGTAAATGAAACATCTTGTCCTGATAAAAGTCCGATAGTGGCTGGAGCTCCAAAAATAGATAATGAAGATGTGCATGTTTCCAAATTCACTGAAATGCCTATGGATGCCTCTAGAGAGGCACAGGTATCTGAAAATGAAGAAATCTCGATATTCCATGCATGTTCAGGTGAATTGTGGAATAGAAAAGCACTTGTCTCGATGACATATTTAGCTATGCAGTAGCTACTGAAATATCAAAGGACAATGATGATTGTGAAAATGAACCACGTAGTATAAATGAATGTCGATAAAGAAAAGATTGGCCAATGTGGAAAGATGCTATTCAAGCAGAATTAAAATCTTTAAAAAATGTGGTGTATTTGGACCTATAGTGGAAACACCAAAGGGCATAAATCCTGTTGGTTTTAAATGGGTGTTCGTGAGAAAATGAAATGAGAGAAACGAAGTTGAAAGATACAAGGTCCGACTTGTATCACAAGGTTTCTCTCAAAGACCTGGAATTGACTATGTTGAGACATACTCTCCAGTTATGGATGTTATTACTTTTAGATATATAATTAGTCTCGCAGTTTCTGAAAATCTTGATATGAGACTTATGGATGTTGTAACTGCATATTTGTATGGAGACTTAGATACTGACATCTATATAAAAATTCCAGAAGGATTTACAATGCCAGAGACTAAGTCAAAGGGCATGTGTTCAATTAAACTTAGACGAGCATTATATGGATTGAAACAATCCGGAAGAATGTGGTATAATCGTCTTAGTATATATTTGACTAAGGAAGGATATAAAAATAGTCAAATTTTCCCATGTGTCTTCATTAAGAAATCCGAGAATGGATTTTCGATAGTAGCAGTATACGTGGACGATATAAACTTGATTGGATCTCCTGCAGAATTGGAGAAATCTGTAAACTATTTGAAAAAAGAATTTGAAGTGAAAGACTTTCGTTCTATTGGAATATTAGTGCATCAATCCCGATATATCGAAAGGATTTTGAAACGATTCAGAATAGACAAAGCACATCCACTTAGTACACCTATGGTTGTACGGAGTCTGGATTTAGATAAAGATCCATTTCGACCAAAGGGAGAAGATGAAAAAGTTCTTGGTCCTGAAGTGCCGTATTTAAGTGCTATTGGAGCACTACTATATCTAGCACAATGCACAAGACCAGACATTGCTTTCTCTATTAATTTATTATCTAGATATAGTTCTGCACCTACACTTAGACATTGGAATGTAGTTAAACACATAATGAGATATCTTCGTGGAACAACTGATATGGGATTATTTTATTCCTGTAATTCCACTAATAACTCCCATCTAGTTGGTTATGTAGATTCTGGTTATCTTTCTGACCCTCATAAGGGTTGTTCCCAAACAGGTTATATGTTTATTAATAATCATGCAGCTATATCTTGGCGATCAACAAAGCAAGGTTCAGTAGCAACTTCCTCTAACCATGCAGAATTAATTGCATTGCATGAAGCAACAAGAGAAAGTGTGTGGTTGCGATCGATCATTCATCATATAAGGGTAAATTGTCAACTACCCACAGTTACAGATAAGCCTACAACAATATTCGAAGATAATGCAGCTTGCATGGCACAAGTCCGAGAGGGATTCATCAAAGGAGATCGAACGAAGCACCTTACACCAAAATTGTTTTATGCACATGAGCTTCAAAGGACGAAAGTGATCGAAGTTAAACAAGTAAGATCAAGTGAAAACTTAGCCGATTTGTTCACCAAAGCACTTCCAAAGTCCACATTTCAGAAGTCGGTACACGGAATAAGCATGCGACGACTTAATCATCAGACAAATTAGCTGTTTCAGATCCATTGTATCGAGGGGGAGTACAACTTGTACATAATACTTTTGTTTTGCGTGTTGTACTCTTTTTCCTTAACTAAGATTTTTCCCACTGGGTTTTCTTTTCTTAGTAAGGTTTTAATGAGGCAACAAATGCGCATATATCACCAACTAATTAATGGTGTATATCCAAGGGGGAGTGTTGTAAATATGGATAAATTACCATTATTATTTGGTGGCTATAACTTATGCCTTTTGGTTATCCATAACCTATGGCTTTTGTCACGACCCGCACCCTGATTAGGGGCATGAGAAGTGGGTACGTCCAGCCTACGCCGCAGCATCGACGGTAGAACGCTGTTTAGGTCATCTAGAAATACTACAACTAAACAGATAAAGGTACCTGTACAGTATATACACTCCGAATGGAGGTGACATAGCAATACAGTCTCAATCACAAATGTAAAACTAAGGTAGATAGCATGAAAAGGAAATATGATAGATGAAGTAGGAAATAAGTTCGAGATCCACACAAGTCCAAAACTAAACATAACATCACAGAATATAATATAATACTACAGTCTGAAAAGTACTAGCTGGCTCGCAGGCCAGACAAACCTAATTAAACTACACTACTCAGGGTGAGCAAAGTCTAGTGGCTCTACTAACAAGCCACGGTCCAAGTCTACTCCATCTAACCCGTCCCCATAATAGGTCGGAAAATCAGCCTCTGAATCATCTGTAAAATTTTGTCAACATATCCTGTCAGGATGGAACGAGCACAAATCTCAAATAACAGTTCTAATTAGACGATATTGAACATGTAGCAGTAGATAGAGAGAATATACAAGAAATCATGAAATGTACATGTGAGTATCATGGCAAGGTAAGCTGTAAATCTAGAGCTAGAACAAGGCAAGTAAAACTGATCATGGCATGTACAAGAATCAAGAATCATCTGTCTAAGTGTGTGAGTACTAGTTTCAACATGTGGCCGGCTTGGGTCTGCACAAGGTCTACTGGCCTGGTTAATCATACGTGGGTGTATGATTAACACTCACAAGATCTACAAGAATCACAAGGTGGATAATAACCACACATCTACACTAATACTCCCCGTCCCCGACCAGTATAGTGGATCCAACCATGACACATCATGACACACGATTCTCTGAGAGGGTAGCTAGCCTTCGCAGGAATCATGTCTATACAATGCACAAGGAACAAGAAAGACTTGCACAAGATATACCAAGGAGAGCGATGAATAATATCTCATGACGGGATCCAGGGAAATACCAATCCGTGTGAACAATGTGTCAAGAGAACAAGGGTATCTACACTAAATACAAGAAACATAAACGATATCATAAAACAGAAATATTATCAGAAAATGTACTCGCCTGTGGTCCTGAGCTGATAAGGTGAACAGACGCTCAGAGTAATCACAGACCTAAAGATGAGATACTACAAGTCAAAACATGGTTTAATAATGAAAGGAAAGCTAATCTAATCATGATATGCAAGTCTAAGTCAAAACTAGGTCAAACTAAGTCACACCAAGCTAAACTAGGTCACACTAGGACAACCAAGGTCAAACAAGGTCACAGGAAGTCAATCCAAGTCAAACTAGGTCTCACTGAGTCATACTTAGTCTTCTCAAGTCAATCTAGGTCAAATCAAGTTATATCAAGTCAATCTAAGTCAGACTAAGTCAACTCTAGGTCATACCAGTCATCGCAGGTCAAAACAAGTCGAAGAAAGTCAAACGGGGTCAAGAGTTAGCCTACAGTTGACTTTTGGTCAACTGGTCAACTCTGGTCAACTCTAGGTCAACCTAGGTCAAACTGGTAAAATGTTGACCAACAGTTGACTTTTGGTCAACCGTTCAAGTTTAATAGAATTCGGGACTAAATTGGGTAAAGTGTTGACCCATAGTTGACTTTTGGTCTAAAAAGTCAACCGTGGTCAACCAAGGCCAATACTAGGTCTAGACGACTATTTCTAATCATTACCAACCCTTACAACCCGTATCCAAGTCCATCTTGGATTCCTATTCTTCTCATTCTCCTTATTCCTATTCATTCTCATTCTCCTCCTCATTCTCCTTCTCATTCTCCTCCTCATTCTCCTTCCCATTCTCCTTCCCATTCTCCTCCTCATTCTCCTTTCCATTCTCCTTCCCATTCTCCTCCTCATTCTCTCCTCATTCTCCTTCCCATTCTCCTTCTCATTCTCCTCCTCATTCTCCTTCCCATTCTCCTCCTCATTCTCATGCTACTGTTGCTCCTGCTAGTGCTATTGCTGCTGCTGTGGCTTATTCTCTTCATCTTCTTCTACTTCTTTCACTACTTCCTTCTCTCTCTCTCTCTCTATATATATATATATATATATATTTTTTTCTTTTTTTCTTTTTTTCTTTTTTTTCTTTTTTTTCTTTTTTTCTTTTTTTCCAACGCGTGCGGGCTCAGTATAATCGTGTGTCCCACGCACACGATTCTTGGCCTGTCGTATGGAACGACTTTTGGAGTGCGGACGTTGTCCGTTGGCCTTGTCATCATCGTCCTGCACATGCACCCCGCGCACTCCGCGCGCTCCAGAGCTCCGCTCAGCAGCACACCGTCTTTCGACGGCAGTTACTCAATACCTCGCTTTGCCCACGACGCCGAAGTGACGCCCTCGACGACCAAGGGTGACCGCCCTTACGACGGCCACTGATTCTTTGTCGCCTGCGACTACTGATTCCGCCCAGCCGCCCGTTCAATGCGCACGACGCGCATATTGGCGACGATCGCCGACGCCCTTACGATCGAGCATGCGATCGTTTATGGCGGACGTCTTCTCGTCGCCCTCAGCAGCACCGCACGACGGGCCGCGTGGTCAGCATGTCGCTTATACCCGTGGGCGAATGGTGCCGATTCCCCGATCCGTCGTACGACGACCGTGCACTGAGTTTGCTACAACGGACGCCTCATTCTGCCCCACGCAGGCTCAGTTCGTAGCCCTATATCGTCAGGCCTCCGACGTTGTGGATGCCCCGCATCGCACAGGCTAACTCATCATCGCCCTATATATATATATATATATATATATATATATATATATATATATATATATATATATATATATACAACTATCTAATTATCTATCTATATATATATACATACACATATATATATACTCTATATATGTAGACACATACACACACATCTATATATATAAATACATACACACACACACGTCTATATATATATATATATATACAACTATCTAATTATCTATCTATATATATATATACATACACATATATATATACTCTATATATGTAGACACATACACACACATCTATATATATAAATACATACACACACACACGTCTATATATATATATATATATATATATATATATATATATATATATATATATATATATATATATATATTATTTTGTGTCCCTATGTGTATATATATATATATATATAGGCACATACACACTCAAAAACACACACACCCTCGCACAAGCACACACACTCATGAAAATACACATAGGGACACAAAATAATATATATATATATATATATATATATATATATATATATATATATATATATATATATATATATATAGGGACACACAAGAACAACATCTAAATCTGAAATTAAAATAAGAATAATCAATCACACAATATTAACCACATGGTGTGTCCAAAATTGGAGGTTTTCCACATGGACACAAAGCACAACACAAAGGACACTCCTATGACCTCCAAATGGACACGAAATGGACACAAATGGAGATACAACCATGGGGGTCATTCCTACGGGTTCAAAATATTCCTATATGCATGTAGGGGGGATTAGAGGAGAGATTATATTTTCCGGGAGAGAGATTCAAATGAAAAAGCTTTCCGACTCGACACCGACACGTAGAGATTTCAAAAGGACACGAACGAGCTCCGAATCCTCCCAAACTTGGCTATCTCCTTCCTTTTATGGAGTAGAAGAGAAAAGAAGAATATTTGGTGGAAGAAATGGTGGATTTGGAGATGAAATCAATAGAGTTGCTCTATAGAAATTTGGGGAAGAACAAGAGAGAGAAAGTTGTAGATAGAAATGAAATGGAGAGAGAGAGAGGTTGCTTTGGAGTGAAGCAAAGGAGAGGAGGTGCTGCTCCATACATGGCCGGCCACATTTTGGAGGGTTGGGGCCATTTGACAATTTACCAAAATGTCCTCCAAGTCAAAGAAATGAGTGGTTTGAGTTGGGGTCAAAATGGTAACTTGAAAACTCCTAATTTCAAGTTCTAAATCTAATTCTAATCCCTAATCCCACTAAAATCAAATGGGATTAGTCAAATGTAAATATCTGGGTTTGGTCATGACAAGTTGGTCGGTTCCAGTTGGGTCCCGATCAGAGTCTAAGCTATCCCGGGTCCCCGATACAAGTCAGAATGAGCTGAAATTCGAACCCGACTCAAATAACCCCAAAACAATATCATAATTAATAAAATAAATTTCAAAAATATTCAAAAGTACAAAATGACAAAAATACCCCCGTTCCTAAAAACTGGGGGTGACAGCTTTTAGCATTATTCTTTTTAATTGTCATCATGATAGTAAGCTCATTTGTAAGCATATATAAGAGGCTCTTGTCAAGTTGGTCAACACAAGTGAATGAAGAAATAATTTTCTCCATCTCCTTCTTTTTGTTTTATAATAAAAAAGACAAAAAATTAGTAAAAAACGACAAAAAAATCGCTTAAAACGACAAAAATTGGTAAAAACGACAAAAATGACAAAAAAAATAAAAACGACAAAAAAAGAAAAAAATGTTCAAAACTAATCAAAATTGATCAAAAAAGAAAAAAAAAAATTTAGACAATTTTTTTTGTCCGGACAAAAAAAAAATACCCACCTATTCTCAAGCGATAGAATTTCCATGTTTTATGGGTAAACTATTTACCCGGATATTTATAATTTCCGGAAATAAATTTTTATAAGCCAAACAAACGTAATAATAGATTCTTATCTTAAATTTTTCCGAAAATAAAAAAATATCGCGCACCAAACGTCCCCTAAGTAAGCATTAATTTAATTTCCTGGATGGAGAAGAAGAGGAACATGGAGGTCTTAGCTAGTTTCACTGTGCTACTAAGTTTCGTATAATGTAGTAAAGTTTGCATGCAAATGCGACACTGGTTCTTTACTACAAATCGCCGATAATTCATCGGCAAAGGTGTCCACACCCACTTATGACATCGATTAAAGGTTTGGGAGAGAGAGTGTAGAATAACAAATAAAATGAAATGAAGGTTTGGAAAATTGGACTGTCCCCTAGTAAATTTTGGGTGTTTTCTAACAAATTTTTTACCTTCTTGGACTGTCCCAAATAAATGATGCTCCCAAATAATTTTGGTAGTATCCTTAGAAAAAAAAATCTTTATTTATAGATACGCGTACTTCTCTGCTTAGGGCTTAAGCAACTCCTATATTTGGAAAGTCTTTGGAAAGTCGGTTTAGGAAAATTTTAAATTGAGAATATAATATAAAAAAATCTAAAATTTCGTTGCCGGACTTGAACCCGGGTCTCTCGGGTAAGAGCCGAATAGCCTAACCAACTAGACTACAACGGATTTGTGCTTTTCATTGCAATTATAAAAATTCTAATATTGGTTATAGTTCTTTATTTACTCTTTATAAGCCAAGATATTCACATCATATCAAACAAATAAAATGACAACAAATAAAAGGATAAATTACAAAAAATCTCTCGTTAGATTGTCGCATTTTGCATAAAAAAAACTATTAGAATATTTAAGCAGTTTGATTCTCCTTAAATTCTCCGTGCGAGCAAAAAAATCCTACCATTTATTAGCCGTCAGAAATAGCCGTTAAGGACATTTTTAAAATAAAAATATTAAAAAAAAAACTAAACTACCCTCCCCTCCCTTCTCTACTAGCCCCCCCCCCCCCCCCCCCCCCCCCCCCCTTCCCTACCAGCCCCCTCCCTTTCCCTCCGCCGGCCAGCCCCCCCTCCTCCCTCCGCCGACCAGCTCCTCGCCCCGCCTCGGCCAACCCCCCGAACCCTCCCTCCGCGTCTCCTCCCTGCCCCCTCATCCGCTCCGGCTCGGCCAACCCTCCGAATCCTCCCTCCGCGTCTCCTCCCCACCCCCCTCCTCCTCCTCCTCTCCGCACCACCGAAAATAGAGAGGGGGGAGAGAGAGTGGAGGAGGGATAAAATGGTCATTACTTATCTAACTTAACATCAGTTAACAGAAAGGGGACCTAATGAGCAAATTTTATACTTTAATGAATTTTAAGGGCATGGTGTCTTTCTATGCAAAAGACGACAATATAACGAGAAATTTTTTGCACTTTACCCACAAATAAAATGACAATTACGAAAGCTACAATTGGGAATCATGAATTCTTGGGGCCCTAGCATACAACTGTGAAATTGATGAAGTAGGTACATGTGTCCAGCTCGTAGGCTTGCACTTCCACTCCCAACAATTATTTTTCTAATTCTAAGAAATCCTATAATGATATAGGAACGAGAAATGCTACAATTACAATCTCCTACAACCAAGGGTTTACAATCGGACACGTGGCCGATTTTCATTGGTTGTAGGTAGGACCGGATGGGATCGGATGGGACCATATTAGCAAGAGGGGTGAGGGGGTTGTAAAAAGGTTGTAAGAATTTGGTAGTAAACTTAGTGTTATTGTATAGGAACTTGTTAAAATGTATTCATTGAAATGGTTTGGTACATCAATAACCTTATTTTGACGATTGCTATTTTGAAAAACATGTGAAAATACTTCTTTCTCACTTTCTCTCTCTCTCTTTTTTTTCCAAAAGAGAGACTAAGTCCTCTCTTTTTTTTTTTTTCAAAAGAGGGACCAAGTCACTAGGGTTAATCAAAAAAGTTTTTTCTAAGGGCACCACACTTTTTACTTGGGGACAGCCCAAAAATGTTCAAAAAAATTTACAAGTTTGCCATCCATTTTTTTACTTGGGGACAACCCAATTTTCTCCAGCAAGTGGAACTGCCAACGCAGTGGCAGTCCTAGGACTGCCAGCAAGTTGGCAGTCCTCACATAAAGGAGGACTGCCAACTTGATGTAAAGGAGGATTGTCAACTTAGCTGCAGTCCGCGTCGACGAAGACACCCAACTGTACGCGTTCCAACTGTATGAAATCCATCCTCTCCTCTAGAAGGCTCCTCCACCAAGACCCCCTCCTCCACCTCCACCGGATCCTCTCCGGACCCGCCCTCCCTCGCCCTCACCTGCCTCAAGGTCGGCCAACACCTCGACTCCGACCCCTCCAATACCCTAGGCTTCGCTATTCGCTCCCTCGAGATCCTTGACCGCACCCCAGACTCCAACCCCGTCCCCTTCGTCATGTCCCTCCACCTCGCCGGCTCCGCCTCCTTCTCCCTCAAGTGCATCAACGACAGCCTCTCCTTCCTCACCCGCGTCTGCCGCATCCTCCAATCCGTCGACCCCGACACCACTGACGACTCCTCCGGCTTCGACCTCCGTCCGGTTGCCCATGCCATCCACCTCCAGCTCGCCGACCACCCCTCCTCCGCTCGCCCCCCTCCCTTGCCCTAATTTTTGGACTGCCCTCAAACAAATTATGGGTGTCCCCTAGCAAAAATTTCCTTCTTGGACTGCCCCCAAGTAAAAAGTGTGGCGCCCTGAGAAAAAGCCATAAAAAATCCAATCGAAACCATGCCTCATGGACTAGAACACTCGACCTCCTATGCCGCAATGCATCCCCTCTCCCCCTAGGCTAGAGGGTCATTGGCGATGGTGCGATGGTTACGGGCTAATCTCTTCAAATCTCGTCTTTTAGAATCTGATTTGAGTATCTTTGAGGGCGATACAGGAGGAAGTTCAATAATGGGTAGAGGTGGTGAGAAATGGGAAGGTAATAGGGGAATGAAAACTTATCAGTAGGGAATGATGATGTATGTAAGTGTTGAGAACAGATCATAGAGCCGGAATCATTTGAAATGCCGAGGACAGGGGTATCTGAATAAATTTGGCTGATGATAACAGGGGTTCGTGGTGGAGTTCATAATGGAAGGTGAATTTAGTAACCGCTGTCTGCGGCCGCTCAGCCGAGTTGGAAGTAACAGACTGATGGAAGAACAATCTTCGGAGTAAGAAGATGGGAGTTTCTTGGGTTTAAGGAAATCCCAAGAGACTGATGGAAGATGGGAGTTTCTTGGGTTTAAGGAAATCCCAAGAGACTGATTTGAGTATCAGACCAAGAGTAACGTACTTATGTCGTTAGCATGTCTTCCATTTACGTTCCTCCTCGTGCAGGTCGAGTAACAGTCATAGAGGAGAGGAATTTGGACGGGATATCATGCATTTGAATCCAAAGATCAGCTTCATTGAATTTGTAGTCTTCAGGAAAGGGAAGCTTGTCAGGAACACATCTCCCAATTGCTAAAAGATCATCATTAATACTCCAATGGGCGTCAAGGATGATGTACCCAACTTAGAAACTAACTTGTATGTCATATTTGGCATGCCAAAGTTTGGGAAGAATAGCCAAAAGAGAACTGGAAGTGAAAGATCGAGAAGAGAGAGGTTTAGTGGCCAAGGAAGAATTCCAGTTCGACAATCCTCGTCTCTCTGGTTGTTAAATTTAGTGCTCCAGGTGGGATTCATCAGAGAACAATTTTGCCATTTTAGACTTTGGTCCATTAGAGAGCAGTACTGAAGCAAAACATCAAAATTTTGTACAAGTGGTTGCAGTAGACTTCCAAGAGTTGCATGTTAGAATTGCCAAATCATTAAAATGAGAATACGAACAAGAAACATTTGAAAGGGGAATGATGGATTGGGTCAATGAGATCCCAACGTATTTTATTAAGAATCATATACACAAGGTTTACAGAAATGGTAAATTCACCACTACATTTCTCTTTTAAAAATATAAAAATTAAGACTCTCGAGATGCAGCAGCTCAAAACTTCATTAGCAGTCCCCTTTTCGAAGTTGACAGTCTTCCTTGAGCCTGTCATCAGAAGCTTCATCAGCAGTATCCCTGTTCTGCAATTTTTGCTTCAGAGTTATTCCTAATCAAGTCACGATGAAGGATTATGTACAGAAGCATAATCAGCAGTCTCCTTTTCCGTAAATTTTTGATTCGGAGTTATTCCTGTTCAAAGAGAGAAAAAATGATCAAACTTCTTGTTTAAAGGATATGCAAATCCATTTAAGTATTTTCGTTGAGAAACTCAAGGTTCGCACCATCGGTAACCGAACCTTCCTATGAGGATCGGGATCGGTGGTATCTGACTTATTGGAGGTTTCGGATCGGAGTATCAGATTTCTTGGTAATGTAAAACAAATAATTAGAAAAAATATTTTATACATTTAGACATAATTTAAATTATTTTATGTGTTGTTTCTTAATAGTTTTGAAATTGAATGAAATAATAGTCACCCTTATTAATTGGTTTTACATAAATACATTTTCTTCATTTATATTCTTTTACACTCCTGCTATTTATCTTTTTCATTCAATTTTCTCTACCGATTGACTGGAAAAGAGACCCTCAACTTCGGTATCAGTCAGTATCGATAGCGGTCGGTATTGGATCGGAACATGGCAAACTGTATCGGCCATATCGGACCGGTATCGACCGATACTACAAACTAAGGAGAAACTACACCAGCTATAAGTTGAAGTGTGAACTAGAAGCAAGAAACCCGCAACGTCGGTATTAGTCAATATCGATAGCGGTTGGTTTTAGATCGGAACATGTCAAATTGTATCGGTATCAGCCGTATCGTCCGTATCGGACCGGTATCGGCCGATACCACAAACTATAAACTATCGAGAAAGTACACCAGCTATAAGATAAGGTTGAAATGTGAACTAGAAGAAAGAAACCCCAAGCAAAAGCTTGTACTTCTGAGGACCGAGGTTCAACTTGTGAGTTAACAGACATGTAAATCATATTCGACATCGACTTAAAATTAGAGGAGGAGAACAATTATTATCTATGAAATGCTTACTTTTTGATTATGCGCTCATTTTCACGCGCTTCCTCCTGGAATCAGGATTGGTATAAGCATGTATCACAGATGGATCTTGTGGCACCAATCCAGTGAGACGAGCATCACCAGAAGCTGCCATGTCAGTTCCAATTGGCACCCGCCTTCCCAAGAAATTGCTACAGTCCGATGTCACATAAGAATGCAGATTGTTGTCTTGCTCACCACCAACTAACTTGCGCTTGTTCGACTCTAGAGTTCCTTTACTTGCACCATCATCTACCTCCATAGCACCGTAATTTGGATCTAAAAAATTCTTAGGTTCCTCTTTGATAACAGCAGGAAGGGTAGGCGATAAAACTTTGGCCTGCTCATTATTGGCTGATCCCTCATCTGAGAAAAATGGATATAAATTATAAGATACAACTATCAAGAAAGTTTGCACAGAAGTCAAACCAAGAAAAAGGAAATGAACCAAGCTACCGGAGTTCTCCCTACTACTGGCTGTCGACTCACGAATGCGGTTGATAAGTTCTCTTAGAGTAACATTGGGAATAATGTCATCCACCGACATCTTCATGGATCCACAAAGACATGCTGATTTGGTACTTATATAGTCCCGGATGCCTGATATAAATGTCATTGCAAGAAGAAAGAGTGAGATTCAACAACAGTTCTATAGTAGAAGACTCATTAGACACATCAGAGCAAGGGAAAAAAGAAGAGGCACAAGACAGCTATTTGTATGAGTGCTCAAAGAGAAAGGGAAACAAAGCAAGGTTCAATAAATACAAAAAGAGACCAAATACACTTCTCGGCATAGGGGAACTTACACTTGTTGCAGAGACTCCGAAAGCAACATTTCGTAAAAGCAGCATCCTTCATCAACGCTTTACATACTGGGCAGTGCAATTCTGGTGGAATAAGAACATTGGCAGGCGGAACAGACTGTATCTCAGTTGGTGGTTTCTGCTTTCTGATACCATAATTTGGATCTCCATTTGTAGGGCAATGCTGAATAAAGTGACCTGACCAAGAAATATCCGTAAAATAACTACGTACAAATGAAATCACCAATGCTACACGAAGAATAGTTGTCAAGAAGAAATTAGCATACCAGGCACATTGCACCTATGACAAATGTAGCCCACTGGAGTGGTCATCCTTGCAAATCCACTTTGACCTTCATTCATCCAAAATCACGCAGTTGTCAGTAGAGGAAATAGAAATGAATAACAAAAACAAATTAATAACATCTTTGGCAAGAGAGTCACAGCCAGAAGAGGGACTATAAGTCATTTCTATACCATAGAAGGATAGTCACCAAAACTGATTCACTAATGTGTATGTTTATGCTAAAAGCATCATCCTAATTCCTTTAATGGGTATTGATTTCTTACCCATGTTTGGTAAGTCTGGGATTGGGAGGGGGGATTTTTTTTTTTTTTTTGGGACAGTAATACCCTCAATGACACCAATTGAATGAATTTAAGTGACGATATCAGCATGAAATTAATTAAAGAGTATTTATGGAAAATTAAACAAAGTAAGATTCCTATTCCTGTGAGGATGGAAAAATTGACTTTTTTTGCCTGCATATTCCCAAAACCAAACATGGGTATGAGAATGTTGAATTCCCTTCTCATGGGAAAGGAATGTGAAGTAGATTCCTAAGAAAACCAGACTTTCATCCAAACGCCACCTTATTGTGAATACTCCCTCTTCTTGTTAACTATAAGGTTCCATGTGGTGTTGTCTATCAAATTACACGATATGTAGCGGGTTAGTGGCCGAAGCCGAAAAGGTTACTTCAAACTTGTCAAACAAGGAACCATGGGCATAAGGCCTAGTATAGAGTGTGATGCCAAGTGAAAAAGAGGAAAGCATATCGAGTAATGCTATGCTGACAAACTCTACCCATAAAACTCTCTTACAAAGCCTAGCACGCAAGTCCCAATTGGTGAAGGGGGGCACAAAGAAAACCAGAACTTTCAAAAACTAAGAATAAAGTGAAAACTTCTGGAAGTGCAGTTTCTAAAAGACGGTCACCCAAGACCATGACACAGCCTAGGCAAAGCGACCACATACCAATACCCAAAGATGGAGGGCCATCCACAGATGTATCAGTTATTTCAGCACAGTGGCAACAGACCGAGATTTTGAGACAGTTTGGTCATCAATTTACTCATTCCATGGTTATTTTGTCAGATTATATGAAAGCTACCACGATTAAAAGGGTTCTCTTGCAAGATTTTAGTACGACAGTAAAGATGAAATCAAATGAATAAGAGTACTTAGAAAAAAGTTTTACCAAAGCTTCCACATATGCTGCTGCCTCTTCCAGAGGTGCCATTAGTGCAATCGCTGCAACAGCTTCCATTCTCTAAACCATTGGTCTTTGTGTCAACTTTCTTTGGAGCAGAAAACACATCCTCACCAAAGTCATGTGGGTCAAATTCTTGTGGCTGCAAAGTAAGCCCACCAACCAAATTGCTGTCAAGAGAAATCATTCTTCTCCAAACCGAAACCAACTAAAAGCAAAAGGAACACTTACATCGGCTGTTGTTACAGTTGATGAGTTGCTAGTAAACGAACCCCCAACTTGAGGCGTACATGTAGAAAGCGGCGGCGGCTCGAGAGGTTCATCAGTCAAAGGGGGTACGAAAAGTCCGGGGATTCTACGAAGCTCAACGGATGTATAGGTTGGTATAGTTTCGAATTCATCGTACTCTGTTAATTAAACAACATACATTTCAAAATTTAAAACCAACAAAAAGTAGTAGTGATAATATTCCAATTAAAATTAAAATATGTTAATCCAACTCTACCTTGACCAGTTTGAGGATTGTATAGGAGTACATCGTAGTCACGTAGCAAACCCCTGTCCTTGCGAATCCTATCTTTCAGATCGCCGATGCGGACGTATTTTCCAGGAACGGCAATAGATTCGAAATCTTTACGAGATTTAAATCTAAAATATATTGCCATTTCTCTCTCTCTCTCTCTCTCTCTTATTTAGATGTATGTATTTATGTGAGAGTCTGGAATTAAAATTATGCACCGATGATCACAGCAAACAAGAACAAACAACTCATATCAATTTAGAATTGAGAGGGAGGCATCCAACAACACAACACAACACAACACAGAGAATAATTAATTGTTCCTTGAGAATTGAGAGTACAGTACAGATTTAACAAATAATAATCAAGCCCAAATTATAATTGCTTCTAGGCTTTTTTGAAAGAAGAATCATAGAATTGAGTACATTGTATTTTTGTATCGATCGATCGATTGATTTCTGCGCCGATCACCGATCACCACCAGCACCGACGATCCTTCCTTGGTTGATCTTCGAGCGAACCGATTGATGCTGCGACGACCGATTCGGTTCGAATCGATTCCTTGGCTGTCTCTCTCTAGTTAGAGAGGGAAAAGAAGGAATCTAGGGTTTCGAGTAATTTGGGGAAAAGAAGAGAAGAAGGAAAGATTAGGGTTAGGAACGAGAGAGGGAAGGGGGACAGTTGGATTTTATTTTTATTTTTTCAATAGGAAGGCTGATTATTAGTGTCTTGTATTTATTTATGTATAGATACGCGCACTTCCTCTGCTTGGGGCTTAAGCAACTCTATATTTGGAAATTCTTTGGAAAGTCGGTTTAGGAAATTTTTAAATTGAGAAAGTAAAAAAAAAAAAAAAAAAATTCAAAATTCCGTTGCCGGGACTTGAACCCGGGTCTCTCGGGTGAGAGCCGAGTATCCTAACCAACTAGACTACAACGGATTTGTGTTAAAATGCAATTTGTTTTAGTTAAAGTATACAGAGTTCTTTACTTACTCGTATAAACCAAGATATTCACGTTATATCAAACAAATAAATTGACAATTACGAAAGCTACAATTGGGATTATGAATTCTTGGTATCCAAACATACACGTGTCCGGCTAGTTGTCTTGCACTTCCACTCCCACCAATTATTTTTTTCGGATTCTACCAGAAATCCTATAATAATAATAATATAGGAACTTGTTAAAATGTATTCATTGAAATGCTTCATTGCTTTGGTACATCAATAGGCTTATTACAAAATCCTATTTCAGAATCTTTTTCATGAAAATTTGATTCAGTTTCGATTTTTATTTTATTTTAACGAGGGATATCATTTTAATTTTTGTTTTTTGCCGCCAAAAAAGGCAGTGCAGGAGAGTCAAATTTACTGTAAGATTCTACTGTCATTTATACAGTAACTGATAATAAAAACTCGTGATTCTCCACAAATATTTAGCGGATGCCATGTAAATTTAGAAGTTAGAATCACTTCAGTAGCAAAATGTAACTCTGATATGTTTGTTTGTTTGTTGTTCAAACGATTTACATGGTGTTGTTTCTTGTTGTGTTCACGTTTAGCTTCGACATGCTATTAATGTCGTTATTGTTATATTTCTGACTTTGAGAGGGATTTGGGTTGAGATTTGATTGTGGGATGTAGAAATGTCGCAACTAAAGTTTGAGGGAATGCCTGATCTTGAAAAGTGGGTTTACTACTATGGCTTAGTGATCTGGTATCTGTCTTGCTTTTTGCATTCTCCAGGTACAAAACTTATGAATGTGTTTTGCAACAAAATTGAATCACCATCGTTCACAGAAGTAGACATCTTAATCGAATAATGTAGATTTTGTCTTTACGGTTGTAAATTTTTTCTGAGGTATTTTCTAATTTTTTGAGTTTATTTTAGGGGTGGACATACGATTCCAGGACCTGCGGTTTCGACCCGGTCCGAACCGTAGAATGTCCAAATCAGCCGGTTTCTAAAATTTATAATTTAAACGGGACGAGTGGAACAGGTCGTGTCACATTAATGAGTCGTATCACATTAACGAATCGAACAGGTCCAATTATTAAATAAATGGATCCCCGGCCCGACCTAGGGGTATGTATTTTTTTATTTATCAATTTTTAGAATTTTTTGTTATTATAGTCTATAGATAATAGAACATGTTATCGTTTACTAAGCAATTTTTAGAAATTTGAGAATACATTAGACTTGTTTTATTCTTATAGACAATAGAACATATGTAAATATTTACTATTCTAGAAAATTTTTAAACTTATTTTGGACCCGTTTGGACCTGCGGGTCGGTCCGGTTTGGACCCGTTCGAACGGGTCGAACCCGGTCCGGTTCTAATATTTTTTGGATCCGTCCCGTCTCGCCAAATAACGTATTCGGTCCGGATCTTAGTTCGACCCGGACCCAACACTAATGTATTAGAAGCTTCCTATTTTTGTTTTCTTTTTCTTCTCTTTTATACGGTGGGACGAGGGACATAGATCACAGGAAAAATAAAGAGAATGTGAGCGATCGTCTTTGCTATGTCTGTCTTTACTTGAGTATATATATAGATAATTGGTATTTACTTGGTTTCAATGAGCAGACTCAGGATCTTAGAAAATAAAAGAAAAACTTGTAGTAGGCTTCGTGAAACTCTCATATTCCAAAAGTGTAATTCTTCAACTTTATATATATATATATATATATATATATATATATATATATATATATATATATATATATATGTGTCATTTTTTCAAGCCGGATCGTGGCTATATAAGTCAACCAGTCGTTCGAGGAAAAATTCGAACCCAAGACTTGTGCTTCGAACCCAAGACCTATGCAAATGACCTCTGGCCTAGTGGTTAAGAGAGATGCATGCGGCCCAAGTGGTCGAGAGTTCGAGTCTCGGTGGAGGCGAGTTTGCCACAAGTACCCATTGTTTAATATATATATATTAAGCAATGGGTACTTGTGACGAACTCGCCTCCACTGGGGCTCGAACTCCCGACCACTTACCCATTGCTTACATATATATATACCCATTGCTTTTATATATATATATATATATATATATATATATATATATATATATATATATATATATATATATATAATGTTTAAATTAAATGGGATTTTTTGACTTTCATCCCATTTATTAATATGAATTTGTACTTACATCCCACTTTTTAATTTTATTTGACTTACATCCCACTTTTGTCACTAAAAATATTTTTTGTGACAAAACGAATACTTTTCGTGACAAAATAAATACTTTTAGTGACAAAAAGTGGGATGAAAGTCTAAAAAAATTAAAAAGTGGGATGTAAGTACAAATGCATATTAATAAGTGGGATGAAAGTCAAAAAATCCCTTAAATGAACTTGGAATAAAATATGTAAATTACACATCACCAACATAATTACTAACCACTAGTAATTGCACTTATAATTACAGTAGTTGTTCATCATCTCAAAAATAAATTTATTTCAAATTATTTTATACTATATCAAATAGGTTTGTAATGAAAGTATATATTTAAAAAATAAAAAGAAAATAGATAAAATACATGTACAAACAAGACACGTCGGCGACTTCTAGTGTATGTAATGTAAACGCGAAAGATGATCAGTATAAATTTTCAATTAATGATGACATCAGTACCGTCAGTGTTGTTGAAATGTCGCTAAAAGTTTTTGCATGATCACAAGAAAGTAATATTGCCTGCGATTATCCCTAGAGAAAGTCGTAAAGAAAATGTCACATGAGAAAAATAGGAACATAGGAGTGCTAGCTTACTTTTTCTTAATTAAATAGGCATGAAACTAGAATGTAAGTCTTGACCAATTTAAAAAACAGAAAATTTACTGTAGGATAACGTACTTTGGCGAATTTGCGTAGGGGATAACATATTTTGAAAAAAATTTAATATGAAACCATTCCGACAGAGGGTCTGGCGGAAATTGGGCGCGCCCAATTTCCGCCAGACTATCTGTCGGAAATTCAGCGCCCATTACACGTGGCGGCAGACGCAGCGGCTAGGATAACCAACGGCGATAGGATAACGGCTTTCGTGTTTTTTTTCCCGCTCACCCAACGGCTATAGGATAACGGCTACATCATTGTTTTTTTTTGTTTTTTTTCCTCACCCAACGGCTAGGATAACGGCTATATCTCCAACGGTTATATCTACAACGGCTCTCTCTTGCTCTTATAAATTGATATCTTTCTATCAATTTTTTCATCCTCCTCCTCATCTCCCATTTCTTTCAGAAGTAGAGCTGCCATCTTCCCATTTCTTTCAGAAGCAGAAGGCTCCTATCTTCCTCTTCTGTTTCCCATTTCCTTCGGAGAAAGTAGAAAGCTCTTTTCCTACCAACATGAGTAGTATAACTCTTCTATGCTCGCTTGGAGGCGTCCTAAATGGGTTAGCTTATGAAGGGGGTTTAACTGAAGTTGTTATAGTGGATAGAAATATTGCGTTTAGTAGTTTACTTAATTTATTGACTGAACAGTTTTCTATTGATTTTGATGAATTTATATTAGTGCATATTTTTGCTTCTAATTGTATAAATTTAAATAGTGATCATGCATGGGCATTTATTCTTCAAATTAACGTATCATCACCGTATATTAGTATTTTTGTTACTCCAGCACCCCCTCATATAAGTAGTAGACGTGCTCCTAATAATGAAACTGCTAATTTGGGTCCGGGTCCTAGTTCTTCTCATCAAGTTATTTTTGCCACTGAAGAAGAAAATACAGTAGATGAAGGTAATGACAATGATTCCAGTAGCGATGATTTAGTTGAAAATGTAGATGATTTATTTGATAATATTGATGATGATGTTGATACTCCTGAATTATTTGTTGGAAGACAATTTGAAAATCGTATTCAATTTAGAAGTTTTATTAGTGACATAGCAATTAAGCATAATTTTGTTTGTTCGACTACTTTGAATAATGCTCACAAGATTATATATCAATGTAACGAATCAAGTTGTAATTGGAGGGTATACGCTAAATCTATTGGTAATAGCGAGACATTTGTTATTACTACGTTAGAAAATCGACATACTTGCTTATGTGGACTTACAACAGGTAGTCATCCATTAGCTACTACTGTATGGATTAAGAATAAGATATTTAATAAAATTAGAGATGACCAGTCGTATAGTCCATCGCATGTTGTGAAGAATATATACAGAGAACATCGAATACGTATCAAATATTCGAAAGCTTGGAAAGCTAGAGAAATTGCTTTATCTGAAATAAATGGTAGTTATATTGATGCTTACGGTGGTCTTGAACGATATGCTTCCACAATTATCGAGACAAATCCAGGTAGCAGATGTTTTATAAAGACTAATGAACGCAATAGTTTCGAAATTTTTTTTATATGTTTTAAGGCATGCATTGATGGATTTTTAAAGGGATGTTTACCTGTGATTAGTACTGATGCTACTTTTCTCTCATCTAGATATCGGAGCATCTTATTTATTGCTTGTGCTCATGATCCTTACTATTAATTATATCCAATTGCTTATGCCGTGGCTGAAAGTGAAAGCACTGATTCTTGGAGCTGGTTTTTAGGCTGTTTTAGAACATCTTTTGATCAGTATTTTGATGCATGGAATAGAATTTCTTTTATTTCTGATAAGCAGAAAGGTTTGATAAATGCTATGCGTGCCACTTTTCCAGAATCGCCTCATTTTTTCTGCATTCAACATTTTAAACAAAACTTGAAATCAGTAGATAGATTAAAATATTTTCGATGTAGATTAGATTCTCTTGCAAGATGTTATAATGAAGTTGATGCAAATTATTGTTTTGAAAGAATTAAAGCTGAAAATTTTGATGTGTATAAATGGATCATTGGAGTAGAAGGTGATGAAACACGTGTTCTAGCACACTGGATAACGGCTTATGCACCTTGTCCTAGATTAGATATTAACACATCTAACCTTGTTGAATGCTTCAATAACTGGATCAAAAATTTGCGTGATAAACCAATAACAACAGGAGATGCACCTTGGCCACCCCATTGAGATGTACCTTGGCCACCCCATTGAGCCGAGCTCTCCTCGGCCTGTTGATGCGGGACCTCGTAAGCATATCGAGGTGGACTATCAGGGAGGTCTTCAGGTTGCGTGACATTGTGTCTATCCCGTCGGGGACGTGCATGTCGCTGTCTAACAATGCCAACCTCTCCTACAGGATAGTCGTCAGGGATAAGTATGGAAGGGTTCGAGGGAGTCGGATCCGCTTGCATATAATTCTAAATTTCAATAAGTTTTGTTCTCCATGTTTCAGGATTTGGATTATCGATTGCTTGCTTAATACTTGGAGCCTGAAATATAAGATTTGATAGTCCATAAGTAAGTACTATAAACGTGCAGACAAAAAAAAACTTAAAATATAAGATTTGATAGTCTTAAGCAATACGTACCATCCCAATCATATGGTGATAAAATTCACGCAGACTATAATCGTCTAGAGCTCGCGGTTGGAATCGAGGCTCCTCATGATAGTATAATTTGTTACTTATACGAGGGGCTCCCCACCAAGTTCTATATGCATTACTTCCAAGTGCTGCACCAATTCAACAAATATGAGCATATAATTCAATAATGATTTTAATCAAATAGGAGATGAAAACTAACCATCTTCATACTCTAACATCGGTTCAGATAGTTCTGCCACACCATGTGTCTCAAATCTAGAATTCCATCCGGGAATCATTTTTCTAGCTCTTACAGCAGCACTGGCTCTACCACGATTCAAACATGGTGGATCATCTGGAATAATCTGTTTCATCCCAAACTGTCGCAGAACACGATCGACGGGATGAAACATGATGTCTCCATGATATATTATATAATATCTATGAAGACTCATGGTATAAGCTGTTCTTTGTATTTCTGGAACATATTCATACTGCTCATGCACATAAGGTAGCCATATAACCTATTCGATTTCGAAAAAAGTATAAGTAATAGATTAAAAATATTGAAAAATTTAATGACTAATTAACGTATTTTACCTCCGTATGCTTTAGAGTATCAAACTGCCCCCGATATAGGGGGGCGCTCGAGTGAACACAATGAGCTGGATCTACTACATCTGTAACCCATCGTAAAGCTACCGGGAATTTACCAGCATTGGAATTAATACCGGTAACTGGTCTCCCGATATGAAAATGTTCGTAGGACCAGACCTATTAAACAAAAGAATAACTTGATACAATTCTACAAATTATAACTTTAAATAAAATGAGTAATAATTTGTATACCTGTATTAAAGTCATGCATCCATTTAAATTTTTCATAATTTTATTATCTCCCAGCACGCGTACAAAATCTGACATGGAGGCGTATAAATATGCCAACATTGATGCTCCCCATGCATGACTTGTAGGTGCGGTCAAGTCCTCCAAGAATGGTAGATAACGTAAGTTCACCATATCTGATGAGTCGGAAAAGACAACCGCACTTATTAAGCCGAGCAAGTAGGCCCTTGTGCAAGAAATCACCTAAACATATAGCGAAAAAAATGGCAAAAATTAATACGTGCTAAAATAGCTGCAGCGATACGAGAGAAATATTAATAATATCGGTGATACATACCCGATTTTCATCAACAGATACCTCTTCGTCATCTTCGATATGATCTAGATGCATGAAATTGCGACGGAGCCAGGAAAATGAGACTAAGCTTTTTCCTTTTAATTTTGGTGGCTCCACACCTAGATACTCCATAATTGCATTATCAGCTGAAAATGACTCATTAAATATTATAGGTTCACCCGTAATAGGTAATCCTATAATATTTGCTACATCAGCTAAAGTAATTGTCATTTCACCAACTGGTAATTGAAATATATTTCGGCCAGGCCACCAACGTTCCACTAGGCTTAAAATTAAATCTCTATCATGACGTAAAAACTGTATCTCGTCAATGTATTTGAAACCGAATATGACCAACATAGCATATTGTTCGCTAGTTAAATTCCAACACCCAACGTTCGGTTCATACCGCCATGTCCCATGCTCTCGCATTCGAATATCGCCAGGATAATCATATAACTATACAAAAAATTGAGTTACTACATAATGATCATTATTACTACAAAGTAAAAAAAATATACAAAATAATAACTTTCATTTAAAATTAAGTATACCTTTCTAGAAAATACTAATCTTGAGATATGACTCAAACGTTGCTGGATAATCTCATCTGTGGTGGGTCCTCCCGGAATAA
The DNA here is from genome assembly GCA_029216955.1 of Iris pallida. Lineage (NCBI taxonomy): Eukaryota > Viridiplantae > Streptophyta > Magnoliopsida > Asparagales > Iridaceae > Iris > Iris pallida. The sequence goes on from JANAVB010031819.1 coordinate 7,895,017, forward strand.
GTCCGTCATTTCGACGATCCATCTGTTATTAATACCAAATTCTAAGATACTAAACACAAACAAAATAAATTAAATTTACATTTTTTGAAATATTTTTACCTCTAAATGTATGTTAGTCTCTCTGCTCCTCCTCTTCTCTGCTTCTTCTCCTCTCTTCTCTTCTCTGCTTCTTTTCCTTCTTCTGTATTTGTTCCTGGAGAAGAAACGAGCATCATTTATAAGACACTTCTCTATCCCATCTCTTTCATCCCATTTTTCAATGTGTTATAAAGCTGCATTCTTTCACTCACTCATTCAAACACTCATATTCAACGTATACAAACAAGTTTGGAGGGTCTCCAATGCTACGCATGCTTCCCACAAACAAAAGTTACTGCAAACCTCCACCCCCTTCTCTGCGAAGCTACCCCCCACCCACTGCAAACACTGCCCCCCCTCCCCCAACGCGACTGCAAACACTGCCCCCCCCCCCCCCTGCAACCCTAGGCGCTCATCAACGCGACTGCAAACACTGTCGCTTCCCAACGCGACTGCCCTTAGGCGCTCATTTTTCGACAGCCCAATTTCCACCAGACCCTCTGTCGGAATGGTTTCATATTACAAATTTTTCAAAACATGTTATCCCCTACGCAAATTCGCCAAAGTACGTTATCCTACAGTAAATTTTCTGTTTAAAAAATATGTAGAAAATCTTCCATTGTAATGAAATGAAAACTTGTTCATTGAAACTTCATCAGTCTTATCATTCTAAAATAATTTCAATCCCTTGCACAATAATTTACTTATTAGTTAAGGTAATTAATTTGTAGAACATATGTACTTATTAGCTTGTGCTAACTTTCCTGTCATGTCTGATCCAAAGTCTAAATATCTTTTATAATTAATGATCTCTACACTAGACAGTACCATATTATTTTTATGTATATTTGCTAATGCCAATATATATTTTTAGATAGGTAGAAAGTCTTCGTACTAATTTATTCTTATATATTTAATATTTATAAGCTACCGATAAATTTTGTACATATCTCCAATCAAAAGTAATGAATTTGGTATATATATGCAATTAAAAATTAAATGAAAGGATGGAACATAATTTTCTTATAAAAAAACTTAAATACAAGGATGGTATATATCTCCTACTAAAAATTCAATGCAGAAAATACGAGATAACCAATGTCAAAAAAGAGTTGAATATATGGTACTTCTAAATCTAACGTTTGAGATTAGAACAACCGAAAAGAAACAAACTATACTAGACAGTTCTACTAATTTTTTTTCTAATATTTTTTTCTGAAAATTGCTGAGAAACCCAATTTCGGGGTGGACTTTTATGAAATGTCCACCCGCTGCATAAGTTTTATGAAATACCCAGAATTAAGTATTTTCACGTTAAATATTCCAAGATTCCCTTTTAGATGCCACCCGCTGGGAAATGCTATTTTTATAATACCGAAACTACCCCTCCGCGCGAATTGGTCATCTATATGTATTTGAATTCAAAAAACTCAGATCTGGATTGCGATTTTCGTCTCCTTCTTCTTCACGGGAAATCTGAATTCCATTGCTCTCATATTCAGCAGAGATCGCAAAAATCGTTCGTAGTTCGGTGTGTTTTTTTTCAGTCGAACTCAGATCATCGCTCGTCATCATCATCACCATCATCATCATCTTCATCTTGGAGACATTTGAAGTTTTTCGACGATTAGGTCAATTGTGGAGAGAAGATCTTTCTTCTTCTTTTCCATAAGAATTATCATCGTTTTGAAAGAAGAACGAAACTCTTTATTCATGAAAAAACTAAATTAACGTTTTAACACTGTAAATGACCATTCTCCGTGTAAACTAACACGGAGAATGCCATTCTCCGTTTTATTTAAAACGGAGAATGCCGTTCTCCGTGTTTCTAACACGGAGAATGACCATTCTCCTGCGTTTTAACACTGGAATGACCATTCTCCGTCTTAATTAGGACGGAGAATGACCATTCTCCGTCTTAATGAAGACGGAGAATGCCATTCTCCGTTTTATTTAACACGGTGAATGACATTCTCCGTTTTATTTAACACGGAGAATGGCATTCTCCGTGTTTCTAACACGGAGAATGGTCATTCTCCTGCGTTTTAACACTGGTATGACCATTCTTCGTGATAAATTACACGGAGAATGGCATTCTCCGTGTAAATTAAGACGGAGAATGGTCATTCTCCGTTTAATTTAGCACGGAGAATGGCCATTCTCCGTCTTAATTAGGACGGAGAATGCCATTCTCCGTTTTATTTAACACGGAGAATGACATTCTCCGTTTCATTTAACACGGAGAATGACATTCTTCGTGTTTCTAACACGGAGAATGGTCATTCTCCTGCGTTTTAACACTGGAATGACCATTCTCCGTGTAAATTAAGACGGAGAATGTCATTCTCCGTGTTACTAACACGGAGAATGTCATTCTCCGTGTTACTAACACGGAGAATGGTCATTCTCCGTGTAAATTAAGACGGAGAATGCCATTCTCCGTGTTACTAATACGGAGAATGACCACCCTCATGCGAAAATTAACATTTTTCGTGTTCTAAACGGAGAATGGCAATTCTCCTGCATTTTATGGTCAGCTGAAACTTTGGAGGGCCATAACTTTTGACTGGGAGGTCGAAACGAGGTCCCGTTTGTCGCAAAATGAGCGTATCGTCGAGGAGACTGAAAGTAACAGGTTCATCGTTAGACGGCCTTCAGAAATTTTAGAATCGCAAAAAAATGATGTTTGGACCTCCGTTTTAGCACTTTTGCCGTTCGTCCCGGTCTTTCCGAAATTTTCCGACGAGTTTTTAAAGATTTTTGAGGAGAAAACCTAGATTCGAAAGTGAGCAGCGTATGGAAGAAGATGGAGTATTGAAACATTTTTTTTAAGAGCAGTTTTGTGGGTATTTCCAATAAATTAAAAGGAAGGGCAAAAGGGTCATTTGGAACCCGCTTTGGATAAGTTTCTCTAATTCTGGACACGCGATGAAAGTTTTTTTAGCGGTAGATTTTACATAAAACTTTTTTAGTTTTTGGGCATTTCATAAAGCTTCCCTATTTTTTTATACATTTTATATTAATTATTAGTTAGCCGAAAATATTTAATTATAGCTTATAGAATGATGTAGGTTTCATAAAATTTTACTAAATACCAAAATTAATTATTAGAGCACTAATTTAAATACAGATTCAAACACAACATAGATAATCTCAAGAAAGTACTACTACAATAAGTCCCTAAATAGCAAACACTGGAAAATAATAATAATAATAATAATAACCATGCGTGAACATAGTCCTGACAAATTAGGAAAATGATAGTTTGTCCGCGGACGAGCTGGTCCGTCCATCACGTGGCCGAAATTTATTTGTCCTCCCTATATGCAAGAATTCTACGCTGGTTGATCTGTCAGTAGAGGCGCCATGTGGCGGTCGTGGCTGGCCCGCAGGCGGACAACCTAGGCAAATAAAATGTGTACTAGACTCTGAGCAAGTAGAGACTGAGCTCCGGACCGGAGTAGTTCCCGTCCGGGTTCATCATGTAGTAGGCCTCGGAGTCCCTCGAGCCCACGACCCTCTCGAACCTAGCCCTCATGTACATCATCTCCCCGAGTCCGAGATCGTCACCAAGCCCGTGGGCCCCGCTTCCGTGGGCCGGGAGCACCCCCGCCCCCATCGTCACCGCCTCCACCGCCTTCAGCACCGCCGCCTCCTCCGCCACGCACTCGCGCCCCGCCGCGAAGCCGCACTTCCTGCCGTTGCAGTACGCGCGCCACTGCGCCTCCTCCGCCAGCTGCAGCCGCCGGCTCTTCTTCTTCGACGCTGCCGCCGCCCGGCCGTCGCACTCGAGCGCGATCCGGACGAGGCCCGACGCCATCTCCCTGACGAGGGTGGCCGTGGGGATCGGCAGCTCTATGAGCAGCGTCGGGGCGGACTTGGGGTCCGGCTGGAACGCCAGGCGGACGTGGCCGCGGCGGCGGCCGAAGAGGGTGCCGGAGACGCGGGTCCGGCGTCGGCCGGGGGTGGGTCTTCCGACGATGGCTGACTTGAGCTTGGAGATCAAGGAGGAGGAAGAAGAAACATCATCAGTAGCTTTCTTCTTCTTCCCATGATGATGATGATGATTAATGTCGTCGTCGGCGTTGGCATCGGAAGAAGTGAGGTGCTCCTCGGCTTCTTCTTGATCTTCTTCTCCTCCATAATGTTCTTTGTTCACCACCTTTTCTATAATCTTCTGGAAGTGTCTTCTGGAGAAGGAGAAGGAGGACTCATGGGGCGGCATCATGGTCTTCATCATATATATTAATATATATAAATATGTATATATGAATAGAGAGAGAGAGAACATATATATAGAGAGAGAGAGCTGTCTTCATCATATAATATATATATAGAGAGAGAGAGAGAGAGCTTGATGTTCTTTCTACTGTTGCTGCAGTTGGTGTAGGCTTATTAGTGGGAGGGAGCTAGAGCAGTGGCAGAGTGAGAATCCTGACTCATGCAGCAGCAGGAGGAGGGAGATGAGCTGACCCACCTAACCATCTATCTATCCACCGACGCCAAAACTCTCCCTATTTTACACCTGTATCATCTTTTTATACACTTCATTTTTTTTTTAGTAATTATGCTATTTGGCTTCCAAAATATTTAAATGATGTCATCTTCCATTATGTGACAGCTGACATAACAGCTGACATGATAAATTTTAACCCAAAATATTAATTATCCAATTTTTTTAATGTTAATATTAATATTAACATTAATATTAATATCAATATTAATGTTAATGTTAATATTAATTTTAAGTTTAATTTTAATGTTAAGATTAATTTTAATATTAATATTAATATTAATGTTAATATTAATGTTAAAGTTAATCTTAATTTTAATATTAATTTTAATATCAATTTTAATGTTAAATTTTGTCATATCAGCTGCCATATCAGCAGCCATGTCATATGTCACATAATAGGAGATAGCATTACCCAAATATTTTGGGAGCCAAATAGTATTTTTGTTTTTTTAGTATCAAATACGTACTAATATATGGACTTTTGACCACGTACACTTAATATTCTTTGTTATACTTCTATTTAAGTTATCCGTCAAATCTCTTGTGATTTGTCAAATAAGTTTGGAACAATGCTATTAGTTCCTCCAAAGTGTACATTCAAATCGTCCCTCCTTACGTGACAGCTAACGTGACATGTTGATGTAATAGCTGACGTGACAAATTTTAAAATTCAAATTAAAAAAAAAATTAACATTAAAATTAATGTTAACATTAACATTAAAATTTAATATTAACATTAACATTAATAATAATATTAATATTAACATTAATATTAATATTAATATTAGTTAATATTAACATTAACATTAAATTAATATTAATATTAACATTAGTTAATATTAATATTAACATTAAATTAACATTGACAAAATTGGGTAATTAGCTTTTTGGGTTAAAATTTACATGTCATCGGTCATGTCATATGACACATAATATTATTTAACATGACATGTCAACTGCCACATAAGTAGGGATGTATTGGAGAGACAATTTGGAGGTAGGAATACCATTCGGAAGAGTTTCTCTTCTAAAACTCTATTTTGACCAGGACCCACCCCAAAAAAATTCAGTACCCGTCCTCCTCCAATGGAAAGCCGACATGTGGTCTGCGGTCATAGCCGCGGTGTCATGCCCCAGTACCGAAATACGGGGACGGACTAGGCCAGCTACTCCATATGAGGTACGTAACGTCATACGGCGATCGTGGCTGTCGAGAGACTAGGGGGTACATGCTACAATCAAGTCTCCTATGGTCCCACAGAGTTCTATGTCTCAATCAATTAAGTCAAATCAGCATTAAATGAACATTAAAGATAAAGCAGTAAGACGTCCCTGACGCTTCATCAAAATGATCATGAGAGACTAGCTTTATAATTTAGCTATCTCAGAGAGTCAGGAGTACAAAATTATACACAGCTGTAGTCTGTTTAATTACAATTATGTACTGACACAAAATATCAAGTAATCCGGCTAACAGGTGCCGGTGGCTAAACGCCGCAAAAGTATAAGCAGGAGTGGTGGAGAAGAAACCCACTCGAGTCCCCGAACCGCCATGTTCCTAGTATGCACCATGGATGTCAGGGAGGAAGATCGTGTCCTCTGGCTCTGCTACGAGATCTGGCCAAACAAAACCAGCGGGGTCAGCCCCGAATAGCAAGTACCGCCAAAGGGGCACAAGAGTTAAGATTAAAAACCCAACTAATAGAATGACTGATAATAATAATACTTATGCTACTATTATAGGGTAGCGCAACATCCTCGAACCCATATGGCACCCTTACAACCAAACAAGGACAAAAGGTGCCGCATGGAGTCGGGACGTGTCGTACTCTATAACTTCCACATAAGTTAAAAAGGTATAAACCATAAAATCTCCTGATCGTGACTTCGGTCGATAGCCTATCGCAGCACAATAACCAACCCAACAATCAAACAAGAACATGGGTTGGATCATGTACCATGATAGACCATGTTCCTCAGTCATTCACAGAAGTAGCACTTCACAACCAGAATAAGTCTTCCGTTCATAACTTCGGTCCACAGCCTGTCATAGTACGATAACCAATCCAACAATCAAACAAGAACATGGGTTGGATCATGTACCACAACAGTCCGCTTCCCTCGGTTATTCGCGGAAGGTAATAGGATACAAGCAAGTCGTTTTCACGGCCAATCAAGTCTACGAGTTTCTAGTGGGACGAGGTTATCCTCGCGTCATGTTATTAGAAAAATCCTCAGATCATATCTTTCCAGCAAGGCTAGCCAACCCAGGGGTTCGCGTAGACAGGTGTCATGGAGCACAGGTCCCTCGTGAGGCCACCTTGCCAAGACATGTAATATATAGCAGGAATTAATCGGATACAGTCATCCACTCGTTGCGGATGACACAGTATCCGTGGAGACCAGCCGGCGCGCCAAGACAATATCTCAGGGCGACTGGTGTAACACGATCTCGGGACTCTGCCCTCCCCATGCATCTAGTATATTCAGTTGCCTAGTTTAACCCTAGGTGAAATCTTGGACTCTCATACTGTGGCCTGCATGATTACCCTCCTAAAGTCGTACTTTAGTACGAGTACCCCAAAGAGGATCCATGTCAATCAGTATGTCAACATGTGCTACCCTCCTTAGTGTAATGCATCATTACAAATACGCCACGTGGAGTTACGAGTCATTTGTCGAACATGAACAAGAACTGGAACATTCAGGTACATGTATCAGGTAGGAACACTTTGTTCTCCGGGGTCACATCAGTGCTCATATCATGCTCGGGACAAAAGGCGTAAGGATATAAAATGGGCATATAATATCTAATAAAATATCAAAAGCATACGCACAACAAGGCAGCGTGGGTGAATAGTCACGCAAGCTTACACAAGGCAGCGTGCGTGAAAAGTCACGCAGGCTCAAGGAGAGAGCTGCGTAAAAAGTCACGCAGGCTCAAGGGAAAGAGCAGCGTGAAAAGTCACGCAAGCTCAAGGGAAAGAGCAGCGTGAAAAGTCACGCAAGCTCAAGGGAGAGTGCTGCGTGAAAAGTCACGCAGACTCAAGGGAAGAGCTGTGTGAAAAGTCACGCAGGCTCAAGGGAAAGAGCAGCGTGAAAAGTCACGCACGCTACAGGGAGCAGCGTAGGTGAAAAGTCACGCACGCTCAAGGAGACAGCGTAGGTGAAAAGTCACGCACGCTACAGGGAGCAGCGTAGGTGAAAAGTCACGCACGCTACGGGAGACACGCTTCCAACAGGAAACGTACCTAAGTCTGCGTACGCAGCGCTAAAGAGCGCGCGTAGCTCAGTGTGCGTGAGCTAAGAAGCTCTGCACACTGCTCACTGTCTTCTCCAAACAGCAAGAACACCATGGCAGAACCTCAAAACTTCAAAACAACATAACTTGGTCATCCGAACTCCAAATCCGGATTTCTAAAGTTCCAACTTGGGTGAAATGGAATTCTCTTCCACATGGAAGCATCAAAACCCACAAAACTTCAAAGAAAATAGATCAAAACTAAGGAAATCCAAAAATGATTAAAACTTAGATCTACAAAAATCAAAGCTTCAAAATAGAAATTTCCAAGTTCTAAACTAGTATAGATTGAGGAGAAGAACATGTTTTGGCAAATAGTTTTGTAAGAATCATTAACAAAATTTTGGATCCTTCTCTGGAGCAAGTTGGTACTTGCCTTGGTTGGTGGAGGAAGTAAATGAGAAGAAGTAAAATGAGAGGAGAGAGAAGGAGATGAGTTATTATATAGAATCTTGAACTCATGGGTTCATGATGAACCAAAGGGTTCATGATGAACCATGGGTGAACCAAGAATAGGTTACCCAAATGAGCCAAAACTGTAGGCCCCAAATGCAGAAAATAAATTAGAAAATAATATTTTGTCGAATATTTTGGGAAATGCATGAAGAAATACTGCATAATAAATATCGTATAAATTCAAGGTAAATACAATTTATCGGTTTACGTATTAAAATACGTATTCCAGGATTGGGGAGTGACACGCGGGCTAAATAGTATCGTCTTTTTTTTTACCATCATATTTATGCGATATTGGTTCTGCATGCATTAGTCTCCTGACTATATTGTAGCGAAGATGAAAAGAAAAAAAGAGAATTTATCAAATGCCCCAAAAAACGTAAAAATTTTATGAAAAATCTGCCGCAAAATAATATTTTATTGCGTGCCCAGAATTAGTGAAAGATATATAAAAGGGTTCGGAATGACCTTTTTGCCTTTCTAATTTATTGAAAACACTCACGAAATCTACACTTCAAAAAAACATACTCTTCAAAAAAAAGTTTTATGAAAAACCTTGTGGGTGGATTTTTTATAAAAAATTAATCCCGAACGTGTGTAGCAATTTTTAGAAAAAAGAATGGACGTAGAAATCCGATTAGGATGATTAAATTGTAATTATAAAAAATAGGGTTTATGCAAATAATGAGTTACACAGTAAGGGTACTAAACTTCATACAAATATCAGATTATATTAGCATTTTACAATAGCACAAAATAATATTTGTAGACGCACTGACTCACTGCCAAAAAATGGTGCAAAATAATATCTGCAAAAGAGAAATTTGAAAGTATCCGAAGACAAATTAGCCTTACTGTTTTATTTTATTATTAGTCAGTTACTATATACTGTAGTGAAGGCATGATAGCACAAGGGGAAAAGTAAATAGAGGCAAACCTAGAGCATTGACGAGGGGTGAGCAAATACCGACTGCTACCAAAAAAATCGATCGAATATCGAATAAAAATATTCTGAAAAATCGAACCGAAATTATGTACCGATATCGAATTACCGAATCGACTAAAATATGGTATAACGGTAGTCGTAACGGTTTTAGTATAATACATACTGAAAATACCGAACCGTATGGGGTCCTAGTCTAATGGGAGGATGGAGGCCTCCCTGAGGGTTGGTCTCAGGTTCGAGCCCTCATCCACTCGGATGTCTGGGTGGCTATGCCACGGTCCCGAGCAGGCCCTATTGGACACACACACACATATATATATCATAAATTTGTATATATTTTTTTAGAATGTTGTTCGTGATTAATTTTATGGTGTACTTATTTTCATTTTCATTTTTGTTTTAGTTGAGAATAAGTTTTTTAGAACATAGAATAGATTGTGTTGGACTTGAAGTTATGTTAAGAAGCTAAGAATTGAGTGTTTGATCTTTGAGCTTATGTTTTTGTGCTTTTATAGAATTTTGAAGTAAATTTTAGTGTACTTAAATTTATACTAAGGATTAAACTTAGTAATCGTGTTTGATCTTTTGTCACGCCCCAGAACCAGAATACTGGAGAGCGGGGGCAGACATAGCCAGCTACGTATAACGGAATGGAATCCACGCCGCTATACGGTCACGGCTGTCTAGATATGTGAGGGTTTCACTACAATCCATCAGTCTCTTAAGGTCATAGATAGCCTATTACCTCAATCTCAACCAACTAATAATAGTTACAAGATATCAGACCACCAAATACACAATAGTAAGGCGTCCCATACATTATATATTCGGAATGATCATGAAGCTAGTCGTTACAAAATGTGAGGACTAGCAAGAGTTCAGTTATACATAATCAACCCCCGGGGCTTGTCAATCATATACAGCCCGTAGGCAGACAGTAAGTAAATACAATCGAGCTAACGCTTGCTCGTCGGCTAAACGCCTCAAAAGAATAATTTATAATATTACAGTGGAAGAACAAAAGAAACCCACTCGATGCCCTGGTTACGCCTGGTGACCACCATCGGGCTGGAAAGCAGGAAGATCCTTTGGTGTTGCTCCGGTATCTGGCCATACAAAACCAGCTGGGTCAGACCCCAGAAAGAGCAAGTGCCACAAAGGAGGCTTCACTTAAGAACTAAAGCCAACAAATCATTAGCATTCAACATGTAAAAAAACAACAATAATTAACGCAGATTGAGGTTTGTGCACTACCAATGCACTTATCCCAATCAAAGGAAATGATTAAGTAAAGCATCATGACATAAGATAACTGGAGAATTATGCTAAATAAAATATAGCTGGGCAATATATGAAGAGAAAATGAAGGTACTATTCCGGAAGCCAGGTTACAATCCTTAAACCAAACAAGGACCGAGATTGTAACCCTTCGCCTGAACAGAACTTAGTCTCTGATCATTTATTGCTAAAGGTGCCAATCATTAAGGTGAAAAGGAGAAAGTACAATGATAAAAGTGACAATGAAGAGTGCAATACGCTAGAGTGACAATAGAGTACAATTGTTATAGTAACAATCTGGAGTGACAATCATTCAATCATTCTGGTACAATCTTTCAATCAATCACTTCTAGACAATACTATACTGGACTAGACTCCATCCAAGCAATCACGGCCAATCATTGTCTACGGCTTTCTACATTAACTAACTAGGGTTATCACAATCCTAGTTACTAGCAAGATGCAATGAGATGCTCCAAGTAGTCACAGGCCCTGCAGCTATCCAGGTTATCCAGGCGAACATTATAGTGACAATTTAGAGAGTACAATGCATGACAATGGTGGGTGCCCCACATAACAGTGGGCTGGAAATGTGCCCTACTCGTCGGCAGGCTACAAGTCCAAACATTTGCGGCCGGGATAACGGGATCGCCTGTAACTGGGGAACATCTCTTCATGTCTAGTGAATTATACTAGTCATTAACCTTAGTCCATTTTAGTAGGTATTCCTGACCGTGGTACTCATGAGTCCCCTCCTAGACATGATTCAAGACAGGACTGGATCATTTGTACAAGCACAATCGCCCACGGTGTCCAGGTTACTTATACAGGTCAGGTCATGTCAGGTAGCCGTCGCAACAGCTTATCAAGATATATCATGTCAGGTTATCATGCCAAGTGTTTGTCAGGAGTGCGCCACGACGGGCCACTATCATGTCATGCCAGTTATCATTTCAATCATGTCAATCAAGTTCAGGACAAAAGGCGTAAGGATATAAAATGGACGTAAAAATATACAATAAAGGGGTTACAAGACATGGGCAAATAGTAAAAATAATAGTACACAGGGCTATTGGAGAGCCATGCGGCTCAGGAAGAACAGGTATATGCGGCTCAGGAAGATCGGTCCATGCGGCTGGATCAATGCGGGTCAGAAATCGAGCCCATGCGGCTCAGGAAGATTAGGCTCATGCGGCCAAGAGTGAACTCTTATGCGGCCAAAAAAATAATTTCTCATACGGTCAGGATAGAGACTAGCTCATGCGACTGGGGGACAATATGCGGCAGGATCAACTCATGCGGCTGGGTAAAGACTAGTCCCCATGCGGCCAGGCAAAACATGGCGCATGTGGCTCAGTCCAATGCGGCTGAAAATGGGCAGGCCTTCATGCGGCTAGAATTCAATCAGGGGTTCATGTGGCTAAAGAACCAATCAAGTCCATGCGGCCCGAGTTAAGTCACATGCGGCTAAAATAATGGTCCTAAGTCATGCGGCTGGGATTGAAAGTTCATGCGGCCGAGGATTAAACCTTCATGCGACTGAGGAGTTAGTCCCTGCGCCATAGGCCATGCGACTAAACAGTGCAGCACGGCTTATGCGGCAGGAAGAAAACTTACCGCATAAAGACTATGCGGCTAAGTTCATGCGGCTGTGAACAGTTCTTCTTCTCCATCCTTCCGAAGAGAAGAACTCTTCAAGCCATGGCTCCCAAGCTCCATGAACCTTTCATCCAGAGTCCAAATCCGAACTTCCATAGGTCAAAATAGGGCAGAACGAAATGCTCTACAATATGGAACCATCAGAACTTGATAATAACAAGATTAAGTAGATCAAAACCCAAAAAATCTAAAAATAGTATAAACTTAGATCTACAAGAATCTAGCCATAGAAAGTGAAAATGCCAAGTACTAAAGTAAATTAAAATGCTGTAAGGAAGAGAATGAAGCAATAAAATTGGAGTTCTTCCATGAAGCAAGATGCACTTGCCTAGACCCCTCTCTCCCTCTGGTAGGTGAGGAGTAAATGAGGAAGAAGAAGATGATTAATGAAGAGAGAGAAAGGAGAAGGGGGTTAATAAATGGTAGTGGTGGTGGTGGTGGTAGGTAGGTGGTTCTCCTATTGGTTCATGATGAACCAAGGCAAAACCAAGCCATGCCGAACCAACCAAGGAATAAACCAAGCCAAGATAAACCAAGGTGAACCAAGTCAAGGCCAATAAACTCTCTCTCTCTAGCAATTTAAACCAAATGAATCATGAAATAAACCAAGCCTCACTAATCCAAAAATAAACCAATGAACCATTAAAACCATTTAAACTATCAATGCCAATAAAACCAAGCCAGTGCAAAAATAAATCAAGATAACTAATCATGACTAAATAAAATATGGATCCAAAACACGTATACGTACACTAAATACGTATCACGAATTTGGGACATTACATCTTTTAAGGTCGTTTTTAGGTGTTTGCTATTTGTTACATGTTTTTTTAATAAATTTGATTAATTAATTGGTTGGTGGAGGTTTGGCTTTGAAATTTAATGTTTAAAAAAAGTGATTTTTTTAGGTTAAGAAGTTCTATTATGTGTGTTGATTGATCAAATGTTAATAGGTAAAATATCGATACCGAACAAAAATCGACCAAATATCGATTTAACCGAAACCGAAAAACTGATTCTAAATGGTACAATATTGGTATTGATTTTTTAAATACCGATTAAAAAGTATCAAAAAATTTGATCAAATACCGACCGATTATACTGACGCTCACCCCTAGCTTTGACTGTACTTGTTTGGGTGCATTGGGAACGACAGATGGAGAGGAGATATAAGAAGTGCAAACAATAGCTAGCTGTTTTGTCCTCGATAGGTGTCACGATCCGATCCCAAATTATTGGGTCGAACCGGATCATGCCCAGCCTGCACCGTTGTGAGACGGCGGCAGTAAGCTGTTTCTAATGCAAGTAAACTCAACAACATCTATACATTTGTCACAACACGACTCTACGAATATTTAAAACTTTTATTAAACAATTGAAAGTACAACTGGAAAAGAAAGTACTGAAATGAAATACACAATTCAAAGTCTACAAACTTCAACAAAAGAAATCGAAAGGTAATACAACAACTAGCTAAACGACTGGCTCGCCAGCCCCGGGATCTGCGTCCTCCAATGGGGACTCTAGTAACACCGCAGGATATAGCACCGGGTCATAGTAGCTATTGTATAATACCTCAGCATCCTCAATGTCACCTAAAAATGTTGTCTCCAGTCAGGAGGGAGCAAGTACGAATATGTATCTCATATTTCAAATAATAATGGAAAAGTGCAGGCTAAACAGTTGAAACAATATTTTCAGTAATTCTACGATTAAAAACAATGTGATTTGAGTGTGTAATCGTCTATGACCGGCTTGGGTTATACAATAGCGTCCTAGCGACGCGATACGGCTTATCCCCGTGTGTAAGAGGGATAAGCTTGCATAATCATGCAATATGGGAGGTATTGGCCATAAACGTTACACTATTCCTCCAATTCCCACAATCAATATCAATCAATATTTGAACCCTAGGGAGGGTTCCGTGTAGCAATGTGGTTTAAACATGCAGCTTGACAATTACTAAATAAAATACAAGAAAATATAAACGTAACTTGCCTCTGTTAATTGACTGGATCGAGAAAGTCGGTACCGAGGAGGATGTCAAGTTTGTCTCCGAGATCCTACAGTTGAGAACCTTGGCTTAGAACCATAATGAAACCATTCTAGGTGTGCTAGTTACAATTTCTAGAAGTAGACCCTAGTCAGGTTTTAAGTTTATTAATTAATCTACCGGAAATTGTCTAACGTCGCAATCTACGTTCATTATTATTTTTAATTAAATAAGTCGGTTATTGATTAATTGGAAAAATGGCAATTATCGGTTAATTTGGCAAAACTTTGTATTTTTATATCATATGTATAAAACTATATTTTTCTTTTAGTGATAAAACATGGACTTTGTTAACTTACCAATATTTTATTCAAGTTAATTTTATCGTGAAAAACCTTATTAATTTTATACAAAATAATTAATACCTAAATTATAATTACGCGTCTAATAACGAAAACCAACTCAGAAAAGAAAGTAAAAACCTAAACTACACAATACAGGGTCACAGCGAAAAATAGAAAACTGGGCTTATGCCCTTTACAAATTTTACATAAATTAATTAATCATCTAGGCGAGCTCTGAGTGCCGCGAACGGTCCAAACAGTAGGTCGAAGCCCTGCACCAAAAATACTAACAGCAGTACCAGTTCTAAAAATAATTATAAATATAAATATAGTTGTAAAATGCGTCTCAGACTTGGTCCAAAAGTCATGTTGCTGGCTAGCGCCTCAACGTACAGAACCCTGTAGCGTTTGCGCTTCGCCGTGGCTCATTCGACCGATACGGTCGTCGCCTAATCGGGGATACAAAACTCCAAAAATTCACTTTTAAATCGATAAAACCACTTTCGTAATCCGTTTGCAAAATACTGAATTTTGAAAATAGAATCCCATTTTAAAATACTTTATTTTTAAAAACTTTTTCGAAAATTTGGGCAACATCTCCTCTGTAATTGGGACAACCCAATCCTGGAACGGTGCTAAAAGTCAACATAAATAATATCCTAAACCAGAAAAATAACCCAAACCATCCATAATAATATTCCACACAGAAATAATATCCAACCCGAAAACACATCATAATTATTTGTAGCCAAAACCACAGAATACTCCCGAAATAAATTCGAAAATCCCAAAATAAAGTTCGGGAAACCGGAATCCACAAAACCGAATTATTCTGAAATGGAATTCGGAAAAAAAAACCGAAACTACAATCGCCTAAACCGAATCCCGTAACGGGATCGGGGACCGTATCATCATCGACACTAAGGTAGGGACACGGGGACACGAGATATACCTTGGGTTGCTCGGCTAGAGCTCTCAGATGCAAAAATAGAGATATAAATATCCACGCGGACAGCAGATCGGGATTTCTGGAACAGCACACGGGAGACGCAGAAGAGGCCGGCGACGGCAGCACTGTTGCGGAAATCGCAGAAACAGTGGATCGTGTAAAACCCCTAAATTTCTACTATTAATTTTTATTAAATTTAGTACTGATTTAAATTTTTGTATTGTACGTCGCGTAGTCGTAATGTACGTCGCGCACGAAATTTTATTTTTCGAATTTGCTTGACGAGTGCGATTATGTGCGAGCGTACATAATTTAGAAAAACATTTTTCTATTTTTATAGTTTCAAAATAATATATATAATAATTATTTTTAGTTATCATACTGAAATTTCCAAGTTTACGATTTTATTTATGAAAGCCTTTTCGTTTATAGAAGTTACTAATAATAAATAATATTCTTCATAAATATTATTTTAATTATTTATTAGTGTATTTAAATAATAGTATTATTTTCGAAATTATTATTATATTATATTTTTGGAAAACATATTTTGAAATTTTTGTGACAATTTAAATCTTGAATTGAATTTTGGATTTATTTAAATTAATATCTATATTTGGAATTTGAATTATCTTATTTTAAACTAAAGGATGTAAATTAATTAGATTTAATTTGAATTTGGATTTGATTATTGATTTAAATTGATAGGTTGAGTTATCTAATTGGGTTTTAAATATTCTAATCCTTATGGAATTCCCACATCCTATAAATAGGCAGGTACTCCTCCATATTATTTTCTCCACAAATCATCATCCACAAATTCCACAACCCAAAATCTTCACGCCACAAACCATTGCCACCATCAACCCACAGCCAGTGTGCATTGTGTCCGTGTCCGTGTCCACTCTTCCAATATACTATTTTTATTATATATACATTTTTTCGCGCCGTGTCGAACACACCCCGACACTTCATCCCTAACCTCGACACATACTAACAACTCATCTAACCCTAAACCAAACCCGACCAGTCCCTGGCCGCCTTTCCCCTGGCCTCGGCCAGCCGTTGCCGGTCGTGCCAACATCTCTACCTCTTCCCAATTCTCGACAATGCTCCGCTGACTTCCGGATCTCCGATCTCCCTATTCCCCAACAACCACCGCCCAGTCCACGATCACCCACCACTGTCAGCGTAACCCCTCTTCCCATACTTCCCTCGTGCCGACGCCCTCAGTCTTCTCGCGGATAGTAGTGGCTCCGCCACCGAAACCTCGCCAACGCCATCTCGCTGAAAATCCTCGCCAACACAAACCCCAGTCCCTCTCCCTGTCCTCATCCCTATCAACCCTGCTCATCCCCAGCTAACCACCTCGACAACCGCCACCTTCTCCCTGTCACCCTCACTTTTCCAAGTTAGGGGTAAAATGGTAATTTCTATTTTATAATATTTTTGGGAATTTTATTTCATGAATAATAATATTTAATGATTATAGGAGTCGGGTTCGAATTTCATCGCATTCCGACTTAATTCGGGACCCCGGGGAATTTCGACTTGAGTTGTATTTAACATGTTAATTAGCCATGGCCCACCAAACTTAACTTTTAGGTTTAGGAGTTTGGACTAGTCCCCCATGAGTTTTTTTAAGCTTAATTATGAATTTTATTTAGTTTTAGATAACCCCCAAACCCAAATTTTGGACTTAACTTAGCATGTAAGTAAGGGAGGGGCAAACTTATAAATTGCAAGTTGCCCCAAACCCTTTCCAATAGGGCCGGCCACACCCCCACCCCATTCCTTCTTCTTCACTTCAAAGTTTCACCATTTTCTTCTTCTTCAAGTTTCTTCCCAAGTAAGAATAGGAAGTCCTTGGTTTTGATCTCCAAATAAACTTCTTCTTCCCAATATTCTTCCATACAAGTCTTCCTCTACCCCAAGTGAAGCTTCTCCAAGCTTTTGGGAGCAAGAAGTGAAGTGGGTGTGTCCTAAACAATTCGTTGTGTCGGAGCCGTGTCGGAGGACTTTCAAATCGGAAATCCATCTCCCGATAGGTACAACCTGTTCTCAAATCTATTCTTTTCATCATGTAATCTAGGTTGGACCATATAGGATTGATTTCCATAGTTGTGTCCCTATTCGTGTCAAGTTTGAGTCCATTTGGAGTGTCCTAGGAGAAGTTAGTGTTTGTGTCCTTGAGTTTTCCCCCAAATTTGGACACTTGTAGAATATTTAGATTGGCCTCTAAGTGGTTAGGCACTCTTAAATTCATATTTATTATTGTGTGTGTGTGTGTGTCCATATATATATATGTGTGTGTGTGTGTGTGTCCATATATATATATGTGTGTGAGTGTCTATATATATGTGTGTGTCCATGTGTGTAAGTGTGTGTGTGTCCATATATATGTATATAGATATATATATATTTATATGTGTTTGTGAGTATATATATATATATATATATATATATATATATATATATATATATATATATATATATATGCATGTACATATGTAGATATGTATGTGTGAGTGTGTGTATTTACATATATAGAGAGGGGGATGAATGAGGAAATTTGTTTGAGTGTTATATATATATATAGAATGAGATTTATATGTGTGATATATATATATATATATATATATATATATATATATATATATATATATATATATATATATTTTAGAGAGATTGAGAGGGAGTTTAGAGAGGAATTAGAGAGGAGAATGGAAAGGATTTAGAGGGGAAAAGAGGGGAAGTAAGGGAGAGCACCCACAGCAGCAAGGGGGCAGCCAAGGGGGCTGCTGCCCCCCCTAAATCAGCCACAGCAGCAGCAGTAACAGCAGGACCAGCAGCAGTAGCTGCAGCAAAGGCATCATTCCCCCTCCCCTTTTAGGCCCCCATTTGACCCCCAAAACCCCCACTATATACCTATATATATACATATATATAACCCTATATATTAGCTATATATATTCCTATTTAGCCCACAAAACTAACCCCTAAAACTAGTCCTAAGAGAGTGTGAAAAGAGAGAGTTGAGTGAGTGAGTAAATGGTTGAATTAGATTTGGTGAAGAGGGGATTTTGAGTTCCGTGATTCGGAACGCGTCGAAACTTGGAGGGGGCCTAGCTAATGTGAATTAGATTTTATGGGTAGGCTCCTAGGTGGAAATCGAGACTTCGTGTGGGATTAGGAGAAGGGTATCGCACCGTACCATTGTGTATCTTGAGATATTCAAGATAACGGGTAAACAGACGATACGGACCGTAAGATGGACTGGATGTCCACTTACCCTAGAGAACTTGGTAGGTAATGGTTGTCACGCCCCAGAACCAGAATACTGGAGAGCGGGGGCAGACATAGCCAGCTACGTATAATGAAATGGAATCCATCTCACCATACGGTCACGGCTGTCTAGATATGTGAGGGTTATCTACAAGCCATCAGTCTCTTAAGGTCATATATTATCCTATTGTCTCAATCTCAACCAACTAATAATAATCACAAGATATCAGATCCCCAAATATACAATTGTAAGGCGTCCCAAACATTACATATCCAGATGATCATGAAGCTAGTCGTACAAAATGTAAGGACTAGCAAGAGTTAAGTCATACATAATCAACCTCGAGTTGCCAATCATGATTACAGCCCGTAGGCAGACAGAAGTAAAGTGCATCGAGCTAACAAGTGCTCGTCGGCTAAACACCTCAAAGAATAATGTATAATAGAGTGGAAGAACAAAAGAAACCCACTCGTTGCCATGGTTACGCCTGGCGGTCACCATCGGGCTGGAAGACAGGTAGATCCTTTGCTGCTGCTCCGGTATCTGGCCATACAAAACCAGCTGGGTCAGACCCCAGAAAGAGCAAGTGCCACAAAGGAGGCCACAAAATAAGAACTAAAGCAAGCAAATTAGCACAATAATATAATTACATAATAAGAGACAGTAATTTTAAGAAAAGCATGATAGGTGAATATAAAAGACAATCTTGTACAGAATCGATAAAAGACAGAACATATGGAAAGCATGACAGGATGATATACGATGAGATAACCATGGGACTATTCAGATAACCAAGTTATAACCCGTAAACCAAACAAGGACCGAGGTTGTAACCCTTCGTCTGAACATAACTTGGTTTCTCCTACCATTTATCGGCAAGGTAAATATAAGAAATCAAGATACGTAACAATCTTGTATAGGATCAAGACAGGACTAGACAGATTATACCTCAACCAACAATCACGGCCAAGCAATAAGTACGGCTTGATACTTTAACTAACTAGGGTTATCACAGGCCTAGTTACTAGCAAGATGCAATGAGAATTCCAAGTCCGGTTACCTGTTTGTTACTACCTGAGTGATCCCAGCAAGAAAAGGAAAAGATAGCAGGATATAGCAGACACACTGTAGTAAGATACATGTGTCCTAAGGTACCACACTCGATGGCGGGCTGGAAGTGCGCTCATCTCGACGGATAGCAACAAATCCCAAGTATATATATATATAAGGCCGGGACCA
This sequence comes from Iris pallida, assembly GCA_029216955.1. Lineage (NCBI taxonomy): Eukaryota > Viridiplantae > Streptophyta > Magnoliopsida > Asparagales > Iridaceae > Iris > Iris pallida. The sequence continues at coordinate 7,915,062 of JANAVB010031819.1, forward strand.
AAGGGGCAACGGGTAACTGGGAAATTCTCCATGAACTATTTGATCAATCTAGTCATTAATCCTAGCCATATTCAGTATGAATCCCTGACCGTGGAAAACCAGGGATTCATGTCCTAGACATGATGCAAGACAAGACAGGTTCATTTGTACAAACACATTCACCCACGGTGTCCAGGCCATTTATTCTTGTCAAGTCGTGCTGGCCGTCGCAACAGCATTTAGTTATCAAGTCATGTTACAAGTCACAAGTTACAAGTTAAGTCAAGTCAAGTCAAGTCAAGAGTGCGTCGCCACGGGCCACTATCAAGTTATCAAGATAAATCATGTCAGGGTACTTGTCAGGAGTGCGCCACGACGGGCCACTATCAAGTCAGGTTGGTCATGTCAGGAGTGCACCACTACGGGTCACTGGCAAGGAGATCAGAGAATACCAGGATCATAATTTACAAAAAATCCCGAAAACCGTACTAGTCATAAACAATTACTTGAAAATCGTGTTAGGCCGTGTCGGGTCAAGATAGTCGTGCTGTGTTGAACAGATCTCAGAAAAACCCAATCCATAAAAGAGAAACCAAGTCGAGAAATAAAACCAATACTCCAAAAGCCAATGGGTTAAGCAAGGGGCTGGGGGTTGGGCATACGTGCAAGAGCACGCACGCAGGGGAGCAGCGTACGCACAAAAGCACGCACGCAGGAGAGCTGCGTACGCACAAAAGCACGCACGCAGGAGGAAGCATACACGCAAAAGCACGCACGCAGGGGGAAGCGTACGCTCAGGACATGCGTACGCTCAAGTCAGGGTACGCTCAAGTCTGCGTACCAGGGCACGCTCAAGTCTGCGTACCAGGGCACGCTCAAGTCTGCGTACCAGGGCACGCTCAAGTCTGCGTACCAAGGCACGCTCAAGCCTACGTACCAAGGCACGCTCAAGTCTGCGTACCAGGGCTCGCTCAAGTCTGCGTACGCAAGAGACACGCTTCCAACAGGTAGCGTACTCAAGTCTGCGTACGCAAGAGACACACTTCCAACAGGAAGCGTACTCAAGTCTGCGTACGCTACGCTAAAGAGCGCGCGCAACTCAGTGGCGTAAGCTAAGAAGTTCTGCACACTGCTCACTGTCTTCTCCAAACAAGCAAGAACTCCATGGTTGAACCCAAGGCTTCAAAGTTCATAACTTGGCCATCCGAATTCCAAATCCGGATTTTCGAAGTTCTAACTTGGGTGAAATTGAATTCTCTTCCACATGGAAACATCAAAACCCATAAAAATCCAACTTAAATGGATCAAAACCATGTAAATCCAAAATAAAGAAAACTTAGATCTATAACAATGGAGACTCCAAATCACAAAATGCCAAGTTCTAATGTTGATCACCATATCCTAATCTAGCAAATGGACAAATAAAATAGGGTTCTTATGTGGTGGCAAGGTGCACTTGCCTATGGGTGTGGAGAGTTGTGTGGAGGAAGGAAGAAGAAGAAGAAGAAATGGAGGTTGTAATGAAGAGAGAGAGTGTTAGTTGGGGATTATAAAGAGGGTGGGTTGTGGTGGAATGAAGGTGGAGCATAGGCGAAGGTGTTCCAATACATATTAAACCAAACCAAACCAACTCAAACCAATTAAAACCGAGCCAAGTCAAAACCCAAAATACGAGAAATACCAAAATTTCACAAGTTGAGAAAAATAAAAATACATGCCAAAAATCCAGATACGAGTATAAATACGAAATACGGGAAATACGGGAAATGAGGGTGACAACTCTACCCACCTTAAAAGAATTCCGTCCTCGGAATTTAATCAAGGAGCTAGAGATTGTCACGACAAGCTACACTAAGCACCAACAACTACACTAAGCAATTCAATCATACAATCATACAATACAAGCAAGGAAGGGAAAACGTAAGGTATAAGAATGACATTGTACCTTACGAGTCAAACAGGTAGGGATAACGTGATCGGATATCATCCTCACACTCCCACGTTTGACTCTCCCAAGGAGCGATGAACTCAAGCAACATGAACTAAACTGATAGTCTTGCGCTTGAGGTCTCTTCCCTTGGTCAAACAGGGACACGGCCTTTCCTCATACGAAAAGGTTGGTACCAATAACCGTTTTCGAATGATCTAGGACATGGCTCGGGCCCGGGATATACCGTTGTAATTAGGACACATGAAATATGACACGTGTCCTGCATAATAACAGTAAAAAGTAAGACAATAGGACACAGATACCTCTCTGCCGATTCTGGATCTAGGCCTGGGCCAGGGCGAACTGCTGAGGCCTCTGTTGCTGGAAGGCCTGGGCCTGAGACGGCAATGGACCCGGGAACGGGAGCTGCTGTGGTTGGTGAATTGGAGCTGGTTCTGGTGCTGGTGCTGGTGCTGGTCCCATAACCGAGGGACTAGTTACTGTCGACGATGATCTGTTTCTGAACGGACAAGATCCTATCATGTGGCCTGGCAAACCACAAACTAAGCACAATCCCTGTGCTCTACGGCACTCAGTAACAACATGCCCGGGCTTCCCGCAATGATAATAACCCGTTGCGAAAGGCCGCTTCTGCTTCTGCTGCTGGGGATAGGTCGGGGCAGAATGCTGTAAGGAGGTAACCGAATCTGTCCTCGTAGCTCCAACGGTCAAGGCCCTAGCTGCTGGGGCCGGTGCTGAGGATTGGTTCATCTGGTCGTGAGACTGCTTCCGATCTCCGGTCCGGTCCGCTATCCTTCGAAAAGTGTACTCATGCCTCATCGCTGCCCGCAAGACGGCATCAAAAGTTCTGTGCTCGAACTACTCTACTGCCAATATGATTTCCAAGTGGAGCCCCTGCTGAAATTGCTGTGCTCTGTCTAGCTCGGTTGCCACCAAGGTGGGAGCAAACCGACTCAACCTTGAAAACTCGGTCGCATATTCGTCGACCGTCCTGCTCATCTACCTGAGATTACTAAACCTGGTCTGTAGGTCATACCTAGCCACTGCGTCGAAGTACTTGGTCTGGAACATATCACTGAATACCGCCCACATGACAGGCGTACCCAAACTCGCTACTTGCATAGCCCACCAGCTGCGGGCTAGATCTAGCAACTGTAGGCACACCACTGCCACCTTCTCTGCTTCAGGGGTCCTGGCTGCCTCCAAGATAACTTCAATGTCCTGTAGCCAGGCATCTGCAGCAATAGCATCCTCGCTGCCGTCGAAGAAGGGAGGGTTCAGGCGCTTGAAATTGTTGACCGCACTATTCCCTCGAGGACCACTTTCGCTCATAGCTTTTTGTACTGCTTGCTGCAAGGCATCACCTCGACGGTCCTGAGACGCAAGCAACTCACGGATGAGTCCTATCAAGACCCCATCCTCTGACCCTGCTGACTGAACTGGCTGGACTGGGGGCACTGGTTCTCCAGAAGGCATGGCTCGAGAGGCGGCTGCTGAGGACTGATCTTGATCTTCTTGCTGTTACTGGGCTGCCGGCCGATCTTCTTCTGGCTGATCAATAGGAGCAATGCTGCTGAAGTAATGACATCAGGAATATTAAGGAAGGACCAGGATAGAACAATGATGCAAGCATGTTATCAAGTCAGGGATTCAAGAAGATAAGAAGATACGAGTGGAGATCAAAGACGAGTACAGATTGAGACATCTATCTGGTAAACCCTCACATTTTTTGATTGACAAGACCTGCATGGGCCACCACTTAAACCATGTCACGCCCCAGAACCAGAATACTGGAGAGCGGGGACAGACATAGCCAGCTACGTATAATGAAATGGAATCCATCTCACCATACGGTCACGGCTGTCTAGATATGTGAGGGTTATCTACAAGCCATCAGTCTCTTAAGGTCATATATTATCCTATTGTCTCAATCTCAACCAACTAATAATAATCACAAGATATCAGATCACCAAATATACAATTGTAAGGCGTTCCAAACATTACATATCCAGATGATCATGAAGCTAGTCATATAAAATGTAAGGACTAGCAAGAGTTAAGTCATACATGATCAACCTCGAGTTGCCAATCATGATTACAGCCTGTAGGCAGACAGAAGTAAAGTGCATCGAGCTAACAAGTGCTCGTCGGCTAAACGTCTCAAAGAATAATGTACAATAGAGTGGGAGAACAAAAGAAATCCACTCGTTGCCCTGGTTACGTCTGGCGGTCACCATCGGGCTGGAAGACAGGTAGATCCTTTGCTGCTGCTCCGGTATCTGGCCATACAAAACCAGCTGGGTCAGACCCCAGAAAGAGCAAGTGCCACAAAGGAGGCCACAAAATAAGAACTAAAGCCAGCAAATTAGCACAATAATATAATTACATAATAAGAGACAGTAATTTTAAGAAAAGCATGATAGGTGAATATAAAAGACAATCTTGTACAGAATCGATAAAAGACAGAACATATGGAAAGCATGACAGGATGATATACGATGAGATAACCATGGGACTATTCAGATAACCAGGTTACAACCCGTAAACCAAACAAGGATCGAGGTTGTAACCCTTCGTCTGAACATAACTTGGTTTCTCCCACCATTTATCGGCAAGGTAAATATAAGAAATCAAGATACGTAACAATCTTGTATAGGATCAAGACAGGACTAGACAGATTATACCTCAACCAACAATCACGGCCAAGCAATAAGTACGGCTTGATACTTTAACTAACTAGGGTTATCACAGGCCTAGTTACTAGCAAGATGCAATGAGAATTTCAAGTCCGGTTACCTGTTTGTTACTACCTGAGTGATCCCAGCAAGAAAAGGAAAAGATAGCAGGATATAGCAGACACACTGTAGTAAGATACATGTGTCCTAAGGTACCACACTCGACGGCGGCCTGGAAGTACGCTCATCTCGACGGATAGCAACAAATCCCAAGTATATATATATATAAGGCCGGGACCAAAGGGGCAACGGGTAACTGGGAAATTCTCTATGAACTATTTGATCAATCTAGTCATTAATCCTAGCCATATTCAGTATGAATCCCTGACCGTGGGAAACCAGGGATTCATGTCCTAGACATGATGCAAGACAAGATAGGTTCATTTGTACAAACACATTCACCCACGGTGTCCAGGCCATTTATTCTTGTCAAGTCGTGTTAGCCGTCGCAACAGTATTTAGTTATCAAGTCATGTTACAAGTCACAAGTTACAAGTTAAGTCAAGTCAAGTCAAGTCAAGAGTGCGCCGCCATGGGCCACTATCAAGTTATCAAGATAAATCATGTCAGGGTACTTGTCAGGAGTGCGCCACGACGGGCCACTATCAAGTCAGGTTGGTCATGTCATGAGTGCACCACTACGGATCACTGGCAAGGAGATCAGAGAATACCAGGATCATAATTCACAAAAAATCTTGAAAACCGTACTAGTCATAAACAATTACTTGAAAATCGTGTTAGGTCGTGTCGGGTCAAGATAGTCGTGCTGTGTTGAACAGATCTCAGAAAAACCCAATCCACAAAAGAGAAACCAAGTCGAGAAATAAAACTAATACTCCAAAGCCAATGGGTTAAGCAAGGGGCCAGGGGGTTGGGCATACGTGCAAGAGCACGCACGCAGGGGAGCATACACGCAAAAGCACGCACGCAGGGGAGCAGCGTACGCACAAAAGCACGCACGCAGGAGAGCTGCGTATGCACAAAAGCACGCACGCAGGAGGAAGCATACACGCAAAAGCACGTACACTGGAGAACAGCGTACGCACAAAAGCACGCACGCAGGGGGAAGCGTACGCTCAGGACATGCGTACGCTCAAGTCAGGGCACGCTCAAGTCTGCGTACCAGGGCACGCTCAAGTCTGCGTACCAGGGCACGCTCAAGTCTGCGTACCAAGGCACGCTCAAGCCTACGTACCAAGGCACGCTCAAGTCTGCGTACCAGGGCTCGCTCAAGTCTGCGTACGCAAGAGACACGCTTCCAACAGGTAGCGTACTCAAGTCTGCGTACGCAAGTGACACGCTTCCAACATGAAGCGTACTCAAGTCTGCGTACGCTACGCTAAAGAGCGCGTGCTATAATGCCCCGCTCTGCATCGGTACATTACGTTGATTCGTTGACTCGAAGAGTTGCGTTGACCCGATGAGGTATCGATGCGAATCGATGCAAGTGTTGCGTTGGCCAAAGGTAAGCTTTGAGTCGGTTGGAATCTATGAATCGAATCGATGCAAAGAATAAGTTCCGTCGAGCAAGTGCTGATTTTAGTTGATCTGGTGTGCAGGCTATGCTTTTATGCTGGACGATAAGAGGTCGACATTTTACCTTATGCAATGAAGTGTCCGCGAAACCAAATCGTGGCCTTGCAACGGATTGAGGCATGGGCACGATAGGCCAAATCGACCGAGTAGTTCAGAGGAATGGCTAAGTCCGAGAGTTAGCTATGCGATCGAGTTATGGAAGCGAGACGCTTTAATCGGCGAAATGGCAAGGCGTATCGGCTTAAGGTGGGCGGGTTCTTGACTCTCTCCCTATTCCTTCACGTCTAATAAAATATGTTATGCTTGCGTAAGATGTTATCGAGTTAGCGAGCGTGGCTCGGCGACGAAAGGTTTGAGTATGTATAAGAACACTAAGATAGAACATTGAACAATCGAACAATTGAAGCGACGTGCATCAAGTGCACGAGTCGCGATAGGGCATGATGGTAGAAAATTGAAAGATGATAATGAGATGTGCATCATGTGCACGGCTCCGAGAACATTGAACTCTAGGCGTAGAACATTGGTTATGGTGCTGAGCGTGCCTTTGTGCACTTAAGCTACGAAATGACTAAGTAAATACGGAGGTAGGCTATGCGAATAACATTATGAACGGGACTCGTGAATATAAGTACGAGACGACTAAGCCGTTGGACGTCGTGCATCAATATGGATGTGTTTGGGCATAACGCCGACGGAGCTCCCCATATGAATGGTGGATTATGTTTATGGCATGGGAAACCGTTTATGGCACGGGAAACCGTTTATGTGCGACACTAGGTTTATGGATTACGAGATCGGTTGGTATGCTATGGATTGTATGCTATGGAACGTATTGCATGGTCAATGGACTCGGATTGCCCGTGCACGGGTACGGCTTTCCTCGAACGGTTACGCCGGGGCGCCGGGACCGTTCGGCCTAGGAGGAAATTATGTATGGTATTTATGGTGCACAACATTCAGACGGATTGCGACCGTCCAGTGCTGTGATAAGCTATGATATCCGTAAGTTTGGGATCCTTCGGATATTGGACTAGCAACCCGTATCGAAGCGATTGTAGGCTTACACATATGAGATGCCAAGTCCATTACGGTACGAAACACCGTGACCTTCATATAGATAGGGCCGGTGGGCTGAGATGAGAGCTGGGTGCAGGCACAGGGCCTGCTACCCATTATGCATATGTTTACGTTTATGATTGGCCGGTTGTACGAACCGATTATGTTGCTTATGTTAAGTTCTAACCATGCAGGCTAAGGAAAATGGGGACGAGATGAGCACGAACACTATGTTTACGTTCATATTATGGCTAACTGTATCTGCTGCAGGAACACGGTATGGGACCATTTAAGATAAGTTGCTATGCATGAGTATTGCTATGAAACTGACCCTAAGGCTAAATAGAAAGATCACAAATTAAGATGCATGCTCACTAAATGATTAAGTGTTTGGTTTGGGTGCGAGCGGGTCTTGATCAGTGCGAAGCGAGGACGAAAGCACTAAACCCCCACTAGTTTATGTGCAGGTTCAGGTTATGATCGGCTCGGGGCGGGGCTTGGCTTGGACGTGCCGAGGCATGGAGTCCTTGGCGTTCAAGAGGAGCTTCCGCATATGCGTTCGGACTTGCACCATGTTCGGTCGAAGACTACTTGGTGGCTATAAAGGGGCATAATGTATGGAACAATGTAATCCTTTGCGAGCTAAGAGAGATCATGAGCGTTGTAGCCAATTGGCATTTTATGTTGGGCTATTCAGAGCCTTTGTAACCTTCAGTTCATTATGAATAAAAGAGATTCTTATTGTATTCTTTGTTCCCTTCCGCCGCGTATGTTATCGACTTGAGATAAAACACTATGTGAACTGTTTTCTAGCCTTGCACGAGCGCAACTCCAGGCTCGTGCGGCATCACGACGCCGCAGCGAGGACGATGACTCGGATAAAATCTAGCGAGGATGAGCGATTTCCCGGGTTGGAGCGTGACAAGTTGGTATCAGAGCGGTTCCATCCTTTGGACCGTGCACGAATCTCTTTGACCCTCAGTTGCTTCGCTATCGAATTCGGTTGACTCTAAGTTTTTTCGCAACCGCATGGCTCATGGATCTGCTCGACGCTACATTGGATGTTCCATACAATAAGTCTATATTAAGTGTGTACGTCTGCCACAAGTATGTCGTGACTATCACGTTATCTCCGGGTGCCATCGAAGAGTGTTGGTTGCACGAAGTGCAACGAGTTATGGGATGCTGGTCGCACGAAGTGCAACGAATATGATGATGTTGGTTGCACGAAGTGCAATGATATAGTGTTGTTGGTCGCACGCAGTACGAGGAGTTATGTGTTGTTGGTCGCACGCAGTGCGAGGAGTTATGTGTTGGCGGTCGCACGAAGTACGAGAGGATATGTGTGTTGGTTGCACGAAGTGCAATGGGTCAATATGTGAGGCGATGCGTGTTATGTGGCTATGAGAATGGTTATGTGTCGTTGGTTGCACGGAGTGCAGCAAGTCGTGAATCGTTCGTTGCATCGGTGCAACGAGTCGATATGGTATGATGCGTGTTGTATGGCTATGCGGATGGATAGCGATATGTTGTACGGAATTGAGTAAAGACCTTGGGTATCAAGACAAAGTTGTTGCATGAGCTGCAACGAGCGGAATTCGAAGATCGCGGATGCGATTGTACGAGTTGAGTTGGCGCTAAGTCGAGTTGTGTAGGCGAACGCGTATGTTGGCCATATGTCGCGTTGAGCTTTGAATAAGCGAATGTTGCGGGTGTGATCGATATGATCGCCATGACACAGTTAGATCGAATGTATGTCAAACTTGAGCTAACGTTAGAGCTGGGATCGGAAGGATCGCCATACGGGACGGTTAAGTTGAGATAGAAGTCAAACCTATGCGAAGTATGATGTCGAGTAATGACTCGATTCCGAGTGGTATATGCAATACCAATTATGCGAGCAAGTATAGCGAAGTATTGTGTCGATAACGATAGGCTCGATCCTGAGTAGTATATGGAATACCACTTGACGATAGCTATGTTAAGCCGTTTGGTGCCTTGCGATAGGTTACGTCGAGACGATTGTATTGTTACGATATGTTGTCCACACGGACGGAGTAGTACCGAGACTCGAGTGGGAATGAGCTGATAGAAGTCGATGCAAGTATGCTTCGATGAATTGAGTTGAACGATTATGTGCGAAGTCATATCCGCGGAGGATACGTCGGACGAGGATTCGTTAAGTGTAAGCCGAACGATAGGCTGAGCATAACACAGAAATGTTGCGTGGAGGAAATAGTCGACCCGGTCGGACTTATATTGTGTAGGTACGGAGAAATCGTATGAACGGATTCGGGTAAGTGCGAGTTAGGGATATGAGAATAAAGATATGTGAATTTGAAATTGTGTCGCGACGATGTTAAGTAGTTACAACAGAATGGATCTTGATAAGTGCGAGACTTGATTCGTATTCGAGTTCGGATAACGGCAGTGATTGCAACGAATTTAAGATTATGAGAAAGGAAGATGTTCAAGTTATGCATATCGACGATGGTATTGAGGCGTATCAAAGGCGATGTGCAATAACTCGGGGATACTCTGATCGAATGAACGAAAATTATGTTGAGCATTGTTGTTGGATGAATAAGATGCAAGTTAAGTTGAAGGTAATTTGAATGATAACAGTAGGAACGCTTCGGAGAAATTGAGAATGAATGGATGTTGGTCGGATGAAATCGAAAGTGTTTGGATTGCTTCGCGGATCACCACTATGTTGACATTCTTGTCTTGAGCGAGCGCAACACCAGCCTCGCATATGCGTCACGTCAAATTAGGACGATCATTCTGCGTGAGCACTGGTATGATGATTCATCCAGTGGGGATGATCGAACTTGCGAGGCGTGGCAAATTTGATATGGACTTGTGGTTTGATGCGAAGGTGGAATTGAGGATTGTGCGATATTGTCAATGGTAGTGCCTAAGTGATTCGAGTAGTAACGGCGCATCAGTTGTGCGGAGTAGAGAAATTATGGATTGGTATGTCGGATTTGGTAAAGTCCCGTAGGAAGCGTTGGAAATTGATTTGGCTCCACGATAGGATATAGCATGGTTCGTTGTAACTGTCCCTCATTGATGATCTTCAATTATCGAGCGTAGTTTCGGGGCAGATGGCCCTAGAAGACTTGACCGCCAAATCAAGTGAATGTTGAAGTCCCATAGGATGACCCTAAAGAAGTCGCGTAAGAAGGATAAGGAATGAGGTAGTGTATGTTGAGGAAGATGCCTAGTATAGTGACGCGGTAAGGCGATTGCAAGGATCTTACAATGCGCAGAGCGACGAGTAGTAGAATGACCCTAAGAATTGTGTCGTAGATCGGTTGAGTAACGGTTAGGCTATGTATGTGTTGGGCGTGCAATCTATGTTATGGAACGAACTAGTCGGGATTGAATCGAAGTTTGAGTAAAGGAATTCGTATGCGGTCGAGAATAGGAGACGAACGTATCGTAAGAGACCTTGGGTCGGAAAGATTGTTGCCTTTGATGCATCGTAGACTCAAGTTGACCTCTTGTGTGTCAGGAGAGACTAAGCATGATGTCTGGATAAGTTGCCTAGCGGGGGTAGCCCCAGACTCGATGTGCGGGTAGTTCGAGAACGTGGATCGTGTTGAGATAGTTGTGTGCGAGACTTAATACGGATGGGCGAACAGGCGTTGCGGGAAATTGTTGCGATCGGATGCGCAACGGCTTGCTGCAATGCATACGTTAGATGGCCGGCGAGAAACTTGTAAGCCCCCTGAATTTCCCGAATTATTTTTTGAATTTTCTAATGAATTATTTTCAATAATTCATTTCTATATAATTAATTTTGATCTTTAAATGCTCTTTACCGTGACTTGGAATTCTAGAGCATCAGGGATGCCAGTCTCTGGAAACTTCCTTCTTGGAGTTTGTAGTAGACGAGATTATCTTCATATTGATATTTCGTGTCCCACTCGAACTTCTTCCCTTGTGCTCCATTTGATTCGCGCAACTTCGGGTCAATTTAGACCAATTTATTATTACCGTAAATTGTGATTTAACTTCCAATTTAATTTCCGGGCCCGACATCGGTCCAATCCAGATGACCCAATATATGGCCCAGGTCTGTTTTGAGCCTACTATGCACGTGCCACTTGCGTGCCATAATTTCGACATCCCTTGTGCTCCTATTTCATCCATGATTTAAATTGTTTAATTTATTAATTAATTAAATCTTGGCTTCGATTTTGTCCAAACTTGGCCCAACGTCCGACCCAGTTTGGTGTGACCCTACCATGTCTACCCATATCACCCCACTATTGTATTTGTATTTTCTCTACTCAAAAATATTCCTATTTTATATAAATATCTTATTTTTCTCTCTCTACCTTTCAAATATATATATATATATATATATATATATATATATATATATATATATATATATATATATATATATATATCTCTCTCCTCTTCTCTACACACACATACATACACTCACCTCACCCCCTTGTACCCGACCAGCATACCCCCCATCTCTATTCCTCACTCTCTCTAAATATCTCTCTCTCTCTATTCTCACCCTCTCTCTTTATATATTATACACACACACACACACACACAAATAACCCTCACTCACCCCTCACATCTCCTTACACTCACCCTCCCTACTACTCCTGTACGAGCAGCCCCCTCACACTACTTTCCCTCTCTCTCTCCTTTCTCTAATAATATCTCTCTCTCATTTTCTATATACACATTTATTATAACTCACACACACAATACAAAACTCTCTTTCTCCCTCACCTCTAAACAAACACACACAACACCACCATCCCCCACAGCCCTTGGCCGAGCCCCCCCCCCCCCATGGCCAAGCTCCTTCTTCTCCTCCTCCATTCTCTTCTTCTTCTTCTTCACTTCTTCTTCTTCACTACAACCACCATCACCATCTTCATCACCACTCCACCATTACCATCACCATTAACACCAACATCACCACCATCATCAAGACCATCACCTCCACCGTCTCGCCGCCGCCACGGGCGACCGTCGCTGTCGTGTCGTGCCGCCACCGGTCTGGCCGCGCGCAGCAGCCGTGCACCAGCAGCGTGCAGCAGCGACGCAGCAGCGGACGCGCGTCGCCGCGGCCGTCGCCACCGCCAGCGACCCGCCCCCTAGCCGTGCGACCCCCTGGCGAACTCCCCCAGGCCAGCGCCTTCTTCCCCGACGTGCACGATAGGCGATTCGTGCGTTTACGTCGAAATCCCGTCGACGCGCGCGCGGGAACGGAACACAGAATTCGCGTTCGGACAGCGAATTCGCGCATATTTTTCGGGAGATCCGACCGTTGGATCGGCAATTTCTTTGCTCTGTCTTAATCTTGGTATATACTCTTCGCTCACCTCAAATTTCATCCGTTAATTTTATCGTTTGATACATCAAAATCGGCCACCAAGTTGACGTTTTAATTAAACTGTTTTTGGAAAGTTTCGCGACGCCAACTTCGCGGGTTCGTATCTTCGTCGTCGCAGCTCCGTTTTGTGCGCCACCAGTTCCGGTGCACATCTGGTATAACCTTCTTCCTGCCCCCTTTAGATTTCATTTCAGTTTGAGCTTGTTAGGTCGGTCGAATTCGACGCCAAAGTTGGCCGTTCGAATTCTTAGTGTTGCACTTGTAAAATTTCATTTTTGAACCCGGGACTCCGGATTCAATTTCTGACACCACCAGTAGACTCGTGGCGTCGTTCTGGCATGTTTTCATATAAAGTTTGCTTGATTTGGAGAACGTGGGCCCTGGCACGCATTTCGGTGCAAAGCGGGTCCCACTTTCTGGGTCAACGGGTCATTTGAGTTCGGCTCATCGGAATCAATTTCGAATATACCGTTGAGTTCGTATCGTCATTCTGGACTCGTTGATATATAATTTGCTGAGTTTTGAGGACATTGGCTCCGACACGCTTTTCCGTGCAAATCAGTTTCCAATGTCCTGGTCAACGGACCAATTTGAGATCGGGTCAACGGAATCCAATTCTGGATATACCGTTGGGTTCGTATCGTCATTCTGGATTCGTGGACATATAATTTTTAGGTTTTGTGCACTTTCATTTCGGTACATTTTTCGGTGCAAAGTGTGTCCAACGACGGACATCATTTTGGCCCGAAATTACCGTCTTGTCCCTGTGTCCAAATTGGACTCTTGGACAGGCTATTCTAGCTGATTTGACCATTCTGGACACGTTGGTGATATTTATTTTATCATCCGACAACATCTGTAGGTTTTTACCCTATTATAATCCTTCTCCTTTTGTGGTATTTTGAGTTCCATCAATTCGGTGATTTCACAATCACTGAAATTGAATGGGTTGACCCTGTAGATGTTTATAGAGACTAGCTTTGACCCTGTTGACCATGGTTGACTGATTTGACTGAACATCGAAGTAGAGTCAACATTTGACCTAGGATATACTAGTTTGACCTTGGTTGACCAGAGTTGACCAGTTGACCAAAAGTCAACTGTTAGTCAAACATAGCTAGTTTGACCTAGAGCTGACCATAGTTGACTAGAGCTGACAATTGACCAAAAGTCAACTGTAAGTCAACCCTTGACCCAGTTTGACCTAGTTTGACTTAGTTGACTGAGTCTGACCTAGATTGCGTAGTTTATACTATAGAATCAAGCCTAACACTGTTGAACCCTAATTAGTTTATATATATCTTATCTTTAGGTCTGTGGCATCACTCTGAGCATCGACCCCATTTGACAGCTCAGGACCGCAGGCGAGTACATTCACTGATAGTTTTCATTGTCTTGATATCTGCTATATCCGATTCAGTCGTAGTGTCTTACTTGATTCCCAGTCACGATAGTTCACGGACTAGTATATGTTGGATCATGACATGAGATGTTGTTTCTGGATTTTCTTCATATATATGTACATTTCCTGCCTTGTTTCACTTGTATAGACACACGGATCCTGAGAGGGAGTAGCTATCTTCTTAGGGAATCCCGTGTCATGACGTGTCATGTCCAGGTCCATTTTACTATTCGGGGATGGGGAATTTTAGGGATTATGTGATCAAAGCCTTTCTGTCACTATTTTGCTAGCGCCACCCTCACCTCACGTAGGGTGTAGCAGACACCCCTTGCCGGGTTATCCAGGTTGGCCGGCATGACCCTTTCCAGAGATTTTTCTGTGATTGTCGGGCCAAGTGGATAACCCTACCATGACTCCCTAGCCGATCACATTTCGCTCTAATAATTCAAATCACATTTTATATTTATTGTCGTATCTTATATTCCAGTTCAGTTTTACTTTCTGTACTTCTCACCATGCTATGATTTCATTTACTCACATGCTCTACATGCCTTTATATTGTACCTTGATTGAAGACTAAGTTCTGCTCGGGAGAAGAGTTACAACCCCGTCCTTGTTTGGTTTAAGGGTTGTAACTCGGCTTTCGAATGGTTCCCAAGTCTTCATATATCTTTGTCTTGTAGTTCATATACTGTCTCTTATAGAATTTGTCAATTCACATGGAACTGCTGTTAGTGTTTGTACTTGCTCATTTCCTGACAGGATACCGTTGATAATATTTTAGGAGTTGTTATACCATTAGTGGACTTCATGATGTTGCTAGCTGAGGTGGATCTCACTATTCTTCTATGTGAGTTGCCTGGTAGTTATCCTTAGTTCGTCTTATTTTTTCCTTCTTTATTTTTCTGTCTTATGATTCCCTCTAGTAGTTTCTAGTTGTTCTTGTGCTTTAGTTATCTTCTTGTCTTATCATCCCTAGCTGTTTGTGATGTGACTAGAGTATATTTATAGTTATAGGCCTTCTAGACGTAGTGTATATTTATTGGGTACTAGACAGCTGTCATGCCCCGATCCCGCTAGGGTCGTCCGTCTTGCTTGGATCCCTGCGGGATCGATCGTCCTCGCTAAGGCGTGATGCCGTGCAAGCCTAAGTTGCGCTTGCACAAGGCCATGTACCTGCACAAAACAACTAGTCAAGCAAAAACACACGCACGCACCCATTAGTCAAGCAAAACACACGCACGCACCCATTGCAGAAAACCAAATGTTGGACACAGAGATTTGAAATGGAAATACTCATTTTATTCATAGCTTGATAGGAATACAAGTACAAAGCTTTGCAACTCAGATTTGCCTTATAATTTGGCTACAAGATTCTCTTTGAAATACTCTTTTGAAATTAGCCACAATGCCCATACATGATATCCTTTATTACAAGCTGGAATTGAAAGACATCTTCAAGGAAATGAAAACTGGAAACTTGCAATTGACTGAAATGAAAGGTAGCTTCGAGGCGATCCACAGCTCTACTGGGCTAGACGAGCTTCGGTGCCTCACTTGAAATCCCCCTGTCTCCTTTTGCTTTCTGAAAAGGATGCCCACAACGTGGGTCAGCACACATCATGTACTGGCGAGCGGCTTTTGGCCGAACTCGCAAATCTCTGCACTAAATCAATATGTTGAGCTAACATTTACTAGTGATCTTTCTACTTGTCTAGGTTCTTTTTAACAATTCATAAGAACATGACAGTAGAATATATCATAAGCAACTTACCCTCGTCGGCAGTCATCCCTGCACAAAACTACGTTAGCACAATTTGCATAATGAGTAATTCATGATTCATTCTTGCAGATATTGAAGTTGTCATTCGGGTCATGCAGGTGGGACTATTCTACATGTTGGTCCATGGGTTTTCCCCATGATTAGCCGCTGTGACTCTTTGGTTCAGCTCGTCGCTAAGGACTCAGATCGACTCCCATTTTCACATGGAGGCCCTAATCTCTCCTAGGCCGAGCGGTTCCAGGTGCCTCCAGATACCACCCGAGAGACAAATATTTCCTTGTATACAAGTTGTCCGAGACCAAATGCATGCTCTAGCCGTTCTATCAGATGAGACACACTTGGACTTATGCACAGGTATACGACACGTTTGATTCGTGCCTTCAGGTTTATCTCAACACGTACAAGTTCGTCTGTACATGTCTACATTTTCAAGCATACTGGTGACAAGCAGATGATCATTCTTATCGAGCAGATAGAGTGGCAACACATATTCTTGCATTTGATTCAATTCAATTATCTTCTCTTATCTTTTGTGGATGTGGTATCGTTGATCATTGGGACAAGGCAACAGAGTAGACTAGAGATCATTTTTCTTAGGCGTACAGATCAATGTCTGTTCGGTTGAAGCAACTCACCGAGATGAATCTTAGTAGAAAGAAGGAGGGACTTCACGCGCCGTTCACGAACAATTCATACGGCCTACAATGGCACCAACAGTTGATTAGCATACTTCGTCTCTTTCTCTCAAGATTCGGAATGAATGCGAAATGCGATGAAAGCGAACAATGAAAACCAATCATCGAAAACCAACACGAAAACGCATTCATCAAAACCAAGCAGCGAAGAGAAAACATTCAGCAAAACTCTTGGATTCATTTCAATAGAAGCCAATCCATCAATTGGAAAGGTTCATTGCATTTCATCCGTGATCAATCGATACCGGCAAAGGTTTCACCAAATACTCAGTTCATGACTGAGTCAGCAAGCCGTGGGTATTACATAGGGGACCGCGAGGAGCGGGGCACTACAACAGCGTTCTACCGCCGATACTGCGGCGTAGGCTGGACGTCGTCTACGTATTCGTATCCGTATATCCGGGTGCGGGTCGTGACAAAACTTATGAGATTGAAGTTACGAGTTCGAATTAAGTTATGTGCAGAGATGTTTGGAAGATGATCGCATGTTATGGGATAATACATATGAGATGTATTTTGAGAATAGGCGCTAAGATATGACTAAGTTGAGTACGGAATAATTGTTGTTTGAGGATGTAAGTTGAGCATGTTAGCCTTGTCCCGATATCCTATAACTGAGCTTGGCTGAAATGCATATATTGGTGGGACGCCTAAAATATGTGTATGATCCAAACTAAGTTGTATGATTCAACGATAGTAGCACGAGATCGTAAAGCGATCTATGTGAGGCACTTGGATTAAGTGTTGGTGTCGGTTCGAGGACGAACCTGATTTTGAGTGGTATATTATGTAATGCTCCGCTCCGCATCGGTGTATTACGTTGAGTCGTTGACTCGAAGAGTTGCGTTGACCCGATGAGGTATCGATGCGAATCGATGCAAGTGTTGCGTTGGCCAAAGGTAAGCTTTGAGTCGGTTGGAATCTATGAATCAAATCGATGCAAAGAATAAGTCCCGTCGAGCAAGTGCTGATTTTAGTTGATCTGGTGTGCAGGCTATGCTTTTATGCTGGACGATAAGAGGTCGGTATTTTGCCTTATGCAATGAAGTGTCCGCGAAACCAAATCGTGGCCTTGCAACGGATTGTGGCATGGGCACGATAGGCCAAATCGACCGAGTAGTTCAGAGGAATGGCTAAGTCCGGGAGTTAGCTATGCGATCGAGTTATGGAAGTGAGACGCTTTAATCGGCGAAATGGCAAGGCGTATCGGCTTAAGGTGGGCGGGTTCTTGACTCTCTCTCCCTATTCCTTCACGTCTAATAAAATATGTTATGCTTGCGTAAGATGTTATCGAGTTAGCGAGCGTGGCTCGGCGACGAAAGGTTTGAGTATGTGTAAGAACACTAAGATAGAACATTGAACAATCGAACAATTGAAGCGACGTGCATCAAGTGCACGAGTCACGATAATGCATGATGGTAGAACATTGAAAGATGATAATGAGATGTGCATCATGTGCACGGCTCTGAGAACATTGAACTCTAGGCGTAGAATATTGGTTATGGTGCTGAGCGTGCCTTTGTGCACTTAAGCTACGAAATGACTAAGTAAATACGGAGGTAGGCTATGCGAATAACATTATGAACGGGACGCGTAATATAAGTACGAGACGACTAAGCCGTTGGGCGTCGTACATCAATATGGATGTGTTGGGGCATAACGCCGACGGAGCTCCCCATATGAATGGTGGATTATGTTTATGGCACGGGAAACCGTTTATGGCACGGGAAACCGTTTATGTGCGACACTAGGTTTATGGATTACGAGATCGGTTGGTATGCTATGGATTGTATGCTATGGAACGTATTGCATGGTCAATGGACTCGGATTGCCCGTGCACGGGTACGACTTCCCTCGAACGGTTACGCCGGGGCGCCGGGACCGTTCGGCCTAGGAGGGAATTATGTGTGGTATTTATGGTGCACGACATTCGGACGGATTGCGACCGTCCAGTGCTGTGATAAGCTATGATATCCGTAAGTTTGGGATCCTTCGGATACTGGGCTAGCAACCCGTATCGAAGCGATTGTAGGCTTACACATATGAGATGCCAAGTCCATTACGGTGCGAAACACCGTGACCTTCATATAGATAGGGCCGGTGGGCTGAGATGAGAGCTGGGTGCAGGCACAGGGCCTGCTACCCATTATGCATATGTTTACGTTTATGATTGGCCGGTTGTACGAACCGATTATGTTTGCTTATGTTAAGTTCTAACCACTGCAGGCTAAGGAAAATGGGGGCGAGATGAGCACGAACACTATGTTTACGTTCATATTATGGCTAACTGTATCTGCTACAGGAACACGGTATGGGACACATTTAAGATAAGTTGCTATGCATGAGTATTGCTATGAAACTGACCCTAAGGCTAAATAGAAAGATCACAAATTAAGATGCATGCTCACTAAATGATTAAGTGTTTGGTTTGGGTGCGAGCGGGTCTTGATCAGTGCGAAGCGAGGACGAAAGCACTAAACCCCCACTTTATGTGCAGGTTCAGGTTATGATCGGCTCGGGCCGGGGCTTGGCTTGGACGTGCCGAGGCATGGAGTCCTTGGCGTTCAAGAGGAGCTTCCGCATATGCGTTCGGACTTGCGACATGGAGATGTTCGGTCGAAGACTACTTGGTGGCTATAAAGGGGCATAATGTATGGAACAATGTAATCCTTTGTGAGCTAAGAGAGATCATGAGCGTTGTAGCCAATTGGCATTTTATGTTGGGCTATTCAGAGCCTTTGTAACCTTCAGTTCATTATGAATAAAAGAGATTCTTGTTGTATTCTTTGTTCCCTTCCGTCGCGTATGTTATCGACTTGAGATAAAACACTATGTGAACTGTTATCTAGCCTTGCACGAGCGCAACTCCAGGCTCGTGCGGCATCACGCCCCAGCGAGGACGATGACTCGGGTAAAATCTAGCGAGGACGAGCGATTTCCCGGGTCGGGGCATGACACGCGCAGCTCAGTGGCGTAAGCTAAGAAGCTCTGCACACTGCTCACTGTCTTCTCCAAACCAGCAAGAACTCCATGGTTGAATCCAAGGCTTCAAAGTTCATAACTTGTCCATCCGAACTCCAAATCCGGATTTTCGAAGTTCTAACTTGGGTGAAATTGAATTCTCTTCCACATGGAAACATCAAAACCCATAAAAATCCAACTTTAATGGATCAAAACCATGTAAATCTGAAAATAAAGAAAACTTAGATCTAGAACAATGGAGACTCCAAATCACAAAATGCCAAGTTCTAATGTTGATCACCATGTCCTAATCTAGCAAATAGACAAATAAAATAGGGTTCTCATGTGGTGGCAAGGTGCACTTGCCTATGGGTGTGGAGAGTTGTGTGGAGGAAGGAAGAAGAAGAAGAAGAAGAAGAAATGGAGGTTGTAATGAAGAGAGAGAGTGTTAGTTGGGGATTATAAAGAGGGTGGGTTGTGGTGGAATGAAGGTGGAGCATAGGCTAAGGTGTTCCAATACACATTAAACCAAACCAAACCAACTCAAACCAATTAAAACCGAGCCAAGTCAAAACCCAAAATACGAGAAATACCGAAATTCCACAAGTTGAGAAAAATAAAAATATATGCCAAAAATCCAGATACGAGTATAAATACGAAATACGGGAAATACGGGAAATGAGGGTGACAATGGTTGTATAGGCTAGTACCCTACTACCCTAGGAAGCCCGGAGTGGAATTCCTAAGGGAAGGCCACTTGGCGTCAAGTTAGAATGGTTAAGGGTAAATGTTTTAAGGGGTAATCGAGAAAATTCAAAATACGGGGTTCGGGTATTCTGATCGACTTGAAACTTTGGTGACTTGTTAGGTACACCCTACAAATGTCATATTTGGACCGATTTTGGGTCGGTTGACCCAGAGTTGACTTTTTTACCCAAAAGTCAATCGTGAGTCAACACTTTGTCTAGATTTAACCAAATCCAAACTAGAGTTGACCAGTTGACCAAAAGTCAACTGTTTGTCAACATTTGACCAGTTTGACCTTGGGTTGACCTAGAGTTGACCAGGGTTGACCTGTTGACCAAAAGTCAACTGTAGGCCAACTCTTGACCCCGTTTGATTTGCTTTGACTTGTTTTGACTTGCGATGACTGGTATGACCTAGAGTTGACTTGGTCTGACTTAGATTGAATTGATATAACTTGATTTGACCTAGATTGACTTGACAGGACTTAGTGTGACTCAGCGAGACCTAGTTTGACCTAGATTTTATATCATTCATTGTGAATCATTCTTAAACTTGTTTAAACCTAAATTAACATGCAATATCTCATATTTAGGTTTCTGATTACCACTCTGAGCATTGATATACCCTACAGCTCAGGACAACAGGCGAGTACATTCTCTGATAGCAGTTACTTATTTTGATATCTTCTCTACCAGTTCAGTTATAGTGTTTACTTGATTCTCGACACATTGGTGCACGGACTAGTATTGTCGGATTCATGTCATGAGATATCATTCCTGGATTTCTTGGGATACGGGTACTTGCTTGGTCTTGATTCTTGTACTTGTATTGATGCCGATTCCTGAAGAGGACTTGCTCCCCTCTTAGGGAATCCCGCGTCATGACGTGTTATGTCCGAATTCATGTACTATTCGGGGATGGGGAATTTTATAGATAGTGTGATCAATGCCCACCTTGAGTTACTACTTGTATCATAGATATACCCTCACCTCACGATGGGTACAGCCTGACTTGTGCTACTACTTGCTCCATAGCTTGCCATCCCAGCCGGACTGAGTCCACGTACTTGTAGCCGGTCGGCTGGAAGCCTGATTCTTGACCCATACTGATCACATTATGCTATAATATTCGAGGCACTTTTATATTTATTACATCAGTTACATGATTTACAGTTCCGCTTACTTTTCCTGCATGATTCACCCTGACATGATTTCCAGTTTACATATCCTGTTATACTTACATCTTGATATGTTCGTCTTGTACTCTATTATGATTGACTGTTAGAGCATTTGTCATTACTATGGAATTTGTTGCCAGCGTTGTACTCGTTCATTTTCCTGACAGGATAACGTTATGATATATCCAGATGACATAGATGCGGACTGCTCTACCTACTATGGGTATGGTCAGGACGTAGACTGCGACCAGTTGACACCCTTGGAGCCAGTGGATGATAGTACTTCTGTCTAGATCTTTTTAGCTAGGTTTGACTGGACTGCGATCCAGCTAGCTTTCAGACTATAGGTTTATATGTTATATTTTGAGACCCTGAGATGTTATGTATATATCTGGGCTTGTGTCGGACACTGGACTTATTTCTATTTTCATCTATCATATGTCTTTCCTTCTGAGCTATCTACCTTAGTTTTATTCTATAATTGAGACTGTATTGTTATGTCACCTCCACTCGGAGTGTATATACTGTACAGGTACCTTTATACTGTTAGTCGTAGTATTTACAGACGTTATATACAGCGTTCTACCGCCGATACTGCGGCATAGGCTGGACGTACCCACGTGCTCGTGCCCCTCATATGGGTGCGGGTCGTGACACTCCCTGCCGAAACTGATCCACCCTTTGCCAAGACCGCCAAAACACCACCCAACCCGTCTCCGGCCACTTTGGCCAGCGCCACCTCCCAAACACCCAGCCAAACCCCCAAAAAGAAATCAGGAAGAAAATTGCCACCACCGTACTCACCTCCGTCCTAGCCGCCTGTGTCCGCCGCCGACCCTTGCCGCCGCCGCATCTTCTTCACGCGCGCGTGCACCCGGATTTTTCCGTCGCGCAACGAACTCGAGCCGTCACCCAGCCCATCGTCGGCCACCCACTTCGCCGTGCCTCCGCGAGACCGCCGCGCGAGCGCAACCCGACGAGCCCGACCATCCTCCGCCGCACCCTTCTCCCTCCGCCGTAGGAACCCCCGAACTCCTTCCCTCGTCGCGTCCGTCCGCCAAACCCCGCCTGAGCCGAGCTCCCTTCGCCTCCAGCCGGCTGCGACCACCCCAAACGCCATTCTTCGACGCCGCCCACCACCGGAAACCCCTTCCCTTCTCTCCCATCTCCGCCGCTAACCAAGCCGCCGACAGCCTCCGATCTTTACCGTCACCCCGCGCGCAAGCCCTCTTCTCCCCGCTCTCTCTCGCTCACTCGATCTCTCTCTCTCTTCCCTCTCTCTCCTGTCTCCCTCCTTTCCCATCTCCTTGGTGGTTCCACAGAATGTATTATTTACTTATACTTTATTTACTATCATTAATTTGGTGGGTGCTGTTGATTATCTCGAAGAGAGTGTGTTTTGGTCTTTACATTTGATGATAATTGGTATATTATTATTATTATTATTATTATTATTATTATTAGATCCTTTTCTATTTTCTTGTTTGTATTTAATTCGTATATGGAAATATTCTGCTGATGGTATTATAGTACTAAATATTTTTTTATGGTATTATTGATAGTATATATATTTATGTATTTTGTTATGTTAAAGATAAGTAACTTGTATTACTATGTCCAAAGATTATTATATACAGTTATTATTATTCTCTTTTAATATAAATATACATATTAAATAAATTTCTAAAAAGGTTATTTTGCAACAAAAAGATCATATCGGGCTTGGCCTTATATATATTTTCAAACGTTTAGTCTTAGCCTTAGATAAACTTATATATATATATATATATATATATATATATATATATATATATATATATATATATATGTTTCTAAAATTTTATTTCAAGTATTATAAATTTAGTTTTCTAAAATCATATAATTATTATTCGTCAAATTTTTTTTTTATTCTTCCGACCGTGACTCAACCCCCTCTCTCCTATTCCCTCACCAATTTCGTACTACCTTATGTCCACCCTACCTACTTTGACCCTTCTGGACCTAATGGAACTGTCTGTGCCACCACCCAAGGTCACCATGCATAATTGTTGCACCGAAGTCACAGTTCGTGCCACAATGAGCATTGCAGTACACCAGACGTCCTACCAGGCAAGACACCTTGCCATTTGCTGTTTATTTATTTTAGCTCATATTTTATGCATTATTTATTTTCTTTATGCAAAATAAATTGTGATACATGGCATAACCTGTTAGAACTTACTGTTCATTTATATTCTTGCTATGTACTATTTTTCTTACACATTAAACCTAGATTTAAGGGACCACCTTTGTGTGTTGCATTCATGGCCTTGACACGTTGTACCACGAAGTTGTATGTCGCATATTGTCACGCCCCTGAACCAGGACACTGGAGAGCGGGGGCAGACATAGCCAGCTACGTATATTGAAATGGAAACCATCTCGATATACGGTCACGGCTGTCTAGATATATGAGGGTTTACTACAAGCCAACAGTCTCTTATGGTCATGAACAAGCCTAATGTCTCAATCAAAAGCAAGTAAGTAAGGTCGCAAGATGTATGATCATTAAATATACAATAATAAGGCGTCCCAAATATTACATATTCAGCTGATCATGAAGCTAGTCGTTACAAAATGTTAGGATTAGCAAGAGTTTAGTCGTACATGATCAACCCTAGGATTTGTTAATCATGTTTACAGCTCGTAGACAGACAGTAAGTAAAAGTGCATCGAGCTAACAGGTGCTCGTCGGCTAAACGCCTCAAAAGAATAGTTTTACAATAAAGTAGGCAAGACAAAAGAGAAAACCCACTCTTGGCCCGGGTTCCGTCTAGTTGTCACCATTGGGCTGGAAGCTTGGTAGATCCTCAGAAGCTGCTCCGAAATCTGGCCACACAAAACCAGCTGGGTCAACCCCAGAAAGAGCAAGTGCCACAAGGGGGCCACGAAATAAGAACAAAAGCCAGCAATTAGCACAAGAAAATCTAATATTAACACTAAAATTTATGAAAACATGTCAGGATGATATACGACGAGATAACCATGGAACTATTCCGATAGCCAGGTCACAACCCGTAACCCAAACAAGGACCAGGGTTGTAACCCTTCATCTGAACAGAACTTGGTTTCCCACCATTTATCGGCAAGATAATAATGTGAGAAATCAAGACAGGAAGCAATCTTGTACTGGATCAAGACATGACTAGACTGGTTATACCTCATTCAATCAATCACGGCCAAGCAGATACTACGGCTTACTACTTTAACTAACTAGGGTTATCACAGACCTAATTACTAACAAGATACAGTGAGATGATTCCACAGCCACAAGCCCTGCAGACCATCCAGGTTACCCAGGTCGAAAGTTAGGGGTTGAATTCTGGTGGGTACATCGTCCAGGAAATGCATGTACCCTTAAGTGACTTAGAAGGTGCAACACATGACAGTGTGCTGGAAATGTACCCTACTCGACGACAGGCTACAGATCCCAAGAGCGCCCAGGTAACGGGATTGCCTGTAGCTGTGTCATCTCTTCATGACTACTGTGTTATTCTAGTTATTAGCCTTAATCCATTTTGGTAGGTACCCCTGACCGTGGTACTCAGGAGTCCCATCCTAGACATGATGCAAGACAGGACAAGTGGATTTAGAAAGCAAAAAAGAAAGAACCACCCACGGTGTCAAGGCAGGTCAAGCTAAGTTAGCCGTCGCAACAGCATTAAGTTATCAAGTCATACTACAAGTCAGGAGTGCGCCGCCACGGCCACTATCAAGTTATCAAGTCACAAGGATTAATTACAAGTTACAAGTTAGGTGTGCACCCCACTGGGTCACTAGCAAGGAGATCAGAGAATACCAGGATCATAATTCACAAAAAATTCCGAAAACCGTACTAGTCATAAACAATTACTTGCAAATCGTGTTAGGCCGTGTCGGGTCGAGATAGTCGTGCTGTGTTGAACAAGATCTCAGGAAACCCAATCCACAAAAGAGAAACCAAGTCGAGAAATAAAACCAATACTCCAAGAGCCAATGGGTTTAAGCAAGGGGCCAGGGGGTTGGGCGTACGCGCAAGAGCACGCATGCAGGGGGAGCATACACGCAAAAGCACGCACGCAGGGGAGCAGCGTACGCGCAAAAGCAAGCACACAGGAGAGCAGCGTACGCACAAAAGCACGCACGCAGGAGAGCAGCGTACGCACAAAAGCACGCACGCAGGAGAGCAGCGTACGCACAAAAGCACGCACGCAGGAGAGCAGCGTACGCACAAAAGCACGCACGCAGGGGAGCTGCGTACGCACAAAAGTACGCACGCAGGGGAGCTGCGTACGTACAAAAGCACGCACACAGGAGAGCTGCGTACGCACAAAAGCACGCACGCAGGAGAGCTGTGTACGCACAAAAGCACACACACGCAGTGTAACGACCCGCTCCGCCCTAGCGGAACGCCGATCCAAACGGCAAGTACAACGACTCAAACGAGCCGTCGACCCGAAGAGTTGCTTCGACCTGATGAAGTATCGATGCGAATCGATGAAAGACTTACATTGGCCCGTCAAAAGATGAATCCAGACTTAGACTATCAAAGGCGCGCTCGGAGTATCGCTTGGCCGATGCGAACATCGCTAAGGTGGGTGGCTCCGATGAACCCGTCTGTGCTTAGCCTAGACATATAACAATATGGACACTATCACGAGAATCGCTAGGCGATAACACCATGCATGCTAATAAATGATTCAACGCACCTAGCTAAGGGAATAATCCCATCTTGCATGCTTGTTTAGAACATGGAAAAGAACTCGGAAATTATAGAAATGCTCGCACCGCGCTCTACGCTCGTGCTAGGGCACAAGCTCACGTTTATGTCCCTTTGCGTTCAAACAATGAAACAATGAATGGTTTACAACAATGAAACGAAAAGACTATCAACATAGTCGCTCCGAGTAGAGTTTAGCAACATTGAAAGGCTATGGGACCGATGGGTCGCCAAGGCGACTCCCACACTGGGAGTTGCGTAATGCGTGAATGAATGGATCAACAAATGAACGAACGAATGAATGAATGAATACATGAATGAATCGATGAATCAAATGAACAAGTGAAAGAAAGAAAGAAAAGAAAGAATACGTGAAAGATAAGACTTGGAAGACGCTATCGACAGGTATGACGGGCACGTGCAACGGGGCTCGCTACCCGCGCTGTACGGACGCCAACCTGGTCGATAACGCATTATGGCTAAGGGTTAGCCTACGACTCGGAGATAGCCGCTAAGTTAAAATGACAAGACAATACGAAATGGTCGTGGACAAACGGCACGGGCGATGGGGGGGAATACCGTGGCCGTCGTGTGGAAGGATTCTGCGGCACGGGCGTTGGGGGGGTAAACCGTGGCCGGCCTAGGCGGAATCAACGGCGCTTACGGGCTGCTTGGGTGCGGGCTTGGGCACCAAGAGACGTAAGTAGGAGGGTATATTCAAGAGACTTAACGGGGTGTACCAGCCATCACCCTACGCTAAGTTGAGAATTGCCACAGGGGAATGTCCTAAATGGCTTGTAAAGCCAGCGACCCATGCATGTAGATTAAGTGGACTATGCTGGTGGCAATCCACGTGCAAGTTCTTGCACTGAAACAAGTAGTCTAAGTTAACTAAATGAAGTGTCTCCTGAACATGCTCGAATTATAACACTCCTGAACATGCCCGAAATGTAACACTCCTGAACATGCTCGAATTATAACACTCCTGAACATGCCCGAAATGTAACACTCCTGAACATGCTCGAATTATAACACTCCTGAACATGCCCGAAATGTAACACTCCTGAACATGCTCGAATTATAACACTCCTGAACATGCTCGAAACATAACATGCCTGAACATGCTTGAAATATACCACCCCGAATATGCTTGAAATATACCACCCTGAACATGCTTGAAATGTGCCTCCTGAACATGCTCGAAACGTAACACTAGAACATGCCCACGACATGCTAGAACCCGAGACAAGGACACACACTCGATATTGAATGCGTACATGAATCGTGTTATGTTATTATACATGAATTGTTGTTTAACTTGGTTTACCTTGAACAGGGAAGGCCGGACGGTAAGTATGGGTAAGTCGTACATGTATTTTCATGCGACACTTGAGTTCGGTAACACGAGATAGGCTATGCAATATGCTATGAAACTGATCCTAAGGCAAGATTAGAAAGACAATGAATGATAGAGATGCACAAAAGTAAATGGAACGTGTTTGGTAATGATGGCATTGTGGGCGAGCTAGCCTCCCCACCAGTGCATAACAATGTACTGATAACCCCACAGTCTGCTTGCAGGAAGCAGGAGACGCCGGCTGGTGCAGATCTTCCATCGAACGTGTTAAGGCGCGGAGCCAACTCCGGGGCCTTGGAACGTTGCAGAAGCTGAAGCACCCTATACAGGACATAATGTATCGGAACATCGCCATGTATCATTCCATGTTGTAAGCCACTTGGCACGCCTTTTATGTTTCAGAGAGAGAGCTTGAGCGATTTGTAATATCGGCCTAGCGCCACTTGTAAACTTCTTGAAGAGGGTATCTGTTCTTGATTGTCACCGAATTCAAGGTACGATAATCAACACATAGCCTGGACGTACCATCCTTCTTTTTCATAAGAAGCATCGGGGCTCCCCAAGGCGATCCACTTGCACGGATGAATCCCTTGGTCCTCAGTTCTTCAATCATTTGTACAAAATTTCCAACTCTGAAAGCGCCATCCTGTAGACTCGCTCTGATACTGGTGCTGTCCCGGGAATCAAGTCTATAGTGAACTCAATCTCTCGCTCTGGCGGCATCCCTGGAAGCTCCTCTGGAAAGACATCTGGAAACTCTTCAACTATCCGGGGTAACTGTACTGCTGCTACTGCCATCCGCAATGCTGGGGAAGATGGCTCCACAGTGCCTCTGGAAAACGAAAACTCTGGCTCGCCGGAGATACTAAAGACAACTCTGCCAATATGGCAGTCTATCCTAGCATACTGGTTCCTCAACCAATCCATGCCTAGGACTACATCATAGTCTGCCATAGGAAACTCTATGAATCTAGCGGGGAACTCCCTACCGCTAACTATGACCCGACACGAGGAAAACACTCGATCTACTCCCACAAGACCATTACCAGTAAGTATATTGAGCCTCACTGATAATGACTCGGGCTCCAATCCTATCCGTGTCACAAATCGTACAGACATGAATGAATGTGATGCACCAGAATCAAATAATACAGACGCTGGAGAGGAGTTGACGAGAATAGTACCTGCCACAACCTCACCTGGTGCAACTTCTTCTTCCATAGCCATCATCATGGCCTGACCTTGTCCTCTGGCTGCTGGTCCCCTCTGCTGGAAACCTCTCTGTCTATTCTGGATCTGAGCCTGGGCTTGTGCATACTGCTGGGGGTATTGTTGCTGGAATGCCTGAGACTGAGGCGGCAAGGGCCTCGAAGACTGATACTGCTGCTGTTGAACTGGTGCTAGGGCCGGTCCTCTCACCGAAGAGCTAGAAGGGTTGGATGCTGATGAACCACCCCTATTCGGGCAAGCCCCTACTCTATAATCTGCTGCTCCACAAGCCAGGCACAATCCCTGCGCCCTGCGACAGTCTGCCACCACATGCCCTGGCTTCCCGTAATGAGAATATCCCATCGCGGAAGTCTGCTTCTGTTGCTGCGGGTACGTCGGGGTCGAATGCTGAACCGACGTTACTGAGACCGCCCGCCTCGGAGTTCTAATGGTCAATCCCCTAGCTACCGGGACTGGAGCTGATGATTGGTGCATCTGACTGTGGAACCGCTTCCTACCTCCGGTCCTATCCACGATCCTCTGGGAGGTATACTCATGCCTCCTAGCTGCTCTCAAGACTGCATCGAACGTCTGGTGCTCGAACTGTTCTACTGCCAACAAGATCTCCAAATGCAGCCCCTGCTGGAACCGCTGGGCCCTATCAAACTCGGTCGCCACCAAGGTGGGGGCAAACCTACTGAGTCTAGAAAACTCTGATGCATAACTGTCAACTGTTCTGTCTCCTTGCTTCAAGTTGGTAAATCTGGTCTGCAGGTCGTACCGAGCCACAGCATCAAAGTACTTCGTCTGGAATCTCTCTCTAAACACTGCCCAAGCAATGGGTGCCACTAATCCCATGGCTTGCGTCGCCCACCAACTGCGAGCCAAGTCCAACAACTGCAGGCGTACCACCGCCACCTTCTCATTCTCAGGTGTCCTAGCTGCTTCCAGAATCACCTCGGTATCCTGAAGCCATGCATCCGCGACAATCGCATCCTCGCTGCCGTCGAAGAAAGGAGGGTTCAATCGCTTGATGCTGTTTGCCGCCTGGTTCCCTGGATGACCGCCTCTAGTCAAAGCATCTTGAACTGTCTGGTGCAGGGCGTCCCTTCGACGATCCTGAGAAGCTATCAAGGTTCTGATAAGGACTACTAAGGTACCATCATCTGGCTCTGTGGGCTGGACGGGCCGAACTGGTGACTCTCCTCCAGTAGGCACAACTCTGGAGGCTACCCCGGAATGCTGGGCTTGATCTCCGGGTTGCTGCTGATCCGCAGGAAATGCTCCACCTCGTTGATCGGTAGGACCAGGTACAGTGCCGCTGAAGAAGACGATACGGGAAACAATAAGGAAAGGACCAGGACAGATCAATGATATAAGCACAGGATCAGGGCAAGAATCCAGGGATTCAGAGGATACGAACAGAGATCAAGGACGAGTACTGATTGAGACATCTATCTGGTAAACCCCCACATATCTTGATTTACAAGACCTGCATGGGCCACCACTTAAACCATGTCACGCCCCTGAACTAGGATACTGGAGAGCGGGGGCAGACATAGCCAGCTACGTATATTGAAATGGAAACCACCTCGATATACGGTCACGGCTGTCTAGATATATGAGGGTTTACTACAAGCCAATAGTCTCTTATGGTCATGAACAAGCCTAATGTCTCAATCACAAGCAAGTAAGTAAGGTCGCAAGATGTATGATCATTAAATATACAATAATAAGGCGTCCCAAATATTACATATTCAGCTGATCATGAAGCTAGTCGTTACAAAATGTTAGGACTAGCAAGAGTTTAGTCGTACATGATCAACCCTAGGATTTGTTAATCATGTTTACAGCCCGTAGGCAGACAGTAAGTAAAAGTGCATCGAGCTAACAGGTGCTCGTCGGCTAAACGTCTCAAAAGAATAGTTTTACAATAAAGTGGGAAAGACAAAAGAGAAAACCCACTCTTGGCCCGGGTTCCGTCTAGTTGTCACCATTGGGCTGGAAGCTTGGTAGATCCTCGGGAGCTGCTCCGAAATCTGGCCACACAAAACCAGCTG
Source organism: Iris pallida (assembly GCA_029216955.1). Lineage (NCBI taxonomy): Eukaryota > Viridiplantae > Streptophyta > Magnoliopsida > Asparagales > Iridaceae > Iris > Iris pallida. The sequence goes on from JANAVB010031819.1 coordinate 7,945,825, forward strand.
GGTCAACCCCAGAAAGAGCAAGTGCCACAAGGGGGCCACGAAATAAGAACAAAAGCCAGCAATTAGCACAAGAAAATCTAATATTAACACTAGAATTTATGAAAACATGTCAGGATGATATACGACGAGATAACCATGGAACTATTCCGATAGCCAGGTCACAACCCGTAACCCAAACAAGGACCGAGGTTGTAACCCTTCATCTGAACAGAACTTGGTTTCCCACCATTTATCGGCAAGATAATAATGTGAGAAATCAAGACAGGAAGCAATCTTGTACTGGATCAAGACATGACTAGACTGGTTATAACTCATTCAATCAATCACGGCCAAGCAGATACTACGGCTTACTACTTTAACTAACTAGGGTTATCACAGACCTAATTACTAACAAGATGCAGTGAGATGATTCCACAGCCACAAGCCCTGCAGACCATCCAGGTTACCCAGGTCGAAAGTTAGAGGTTGAATTCTGGTGGGTACATCGTCCAGGAAACGCATGTACCCTTAAGTGACTTAGAAGGTACAACACATGACAGTGTGCTGGAAATGTGCCCTACTCGACGACAGGCTACAGATCCCAAGAGCGCCAAGGTAACGGGATTGTCTGTAGCTGTGTCATCTCTTCATGACTACTGTGTTGTTCTAGTTATTAGCCTTAATCCATTTTGCTAGGTACCCCTGACCGTGGTACTCAGGAGTCCCATCCTAGACATGATGCAAGGTAGGACAAGTGGATTTAACAAGCAAGCAAGAAAGAACCACCCACGATGTCAAGGTAGGTCAAGCTAAGTTAGCCGTCGCAACAGCATTAAGTTATCAAGTCATACTACAAGTCAGGAGTGCGCCGCCACGGCCACTATCAAGTTATCAAGTCACAAGGATTAATTACAAGTTACAAGTTAGGTGTGCACCCCACTGGGTCACTAGCAAGGAGATCAGAGAATACCAGGATCATAATTCACAGAAAATCCCGAAAATCGTACTAGTCATAAACAATTACTTGCAAATCGTGTTAGGCCGTGTCGGGTCGAGATAGTCGTGTTGTGTTGAACAAGATCTCAGGAAACCCAATCCACAAAAGAGAAACCAAGTCGAGAAATAAAACCAATACTCCAAGAGCCAATGGGTTTAAGCAAGGGGCCAGGGGGTTGGGCGTACGCGCTAGAGCACGTACGCAGGGGGAGCATACACGCAAAAGCACGCACGCAGAGGAGCAGCGTACGCGCAAAAGCACGCACGCATGAGAGCAGCGTACGCACAAAAGCACGCACGTAGGAGAGCAGCGTACGCACAAAAGCACGCACGCAGGAGAGCAGTGTACGCACAAAAGCACGCACGCAGGAGAGCAGCGTACGCACAAAAGCACGCACACAGGAGAGCAGCGTACGCACAAAAGCACGCACGTAGGTGTCACCCTCACTTTTCCCAGTTAGGGGTAAAATGGTAATTTTCTATTTTATAATATTTTTGGGAATTTTATTTCATGAATATTATTATTTAATTATTATAGGAGTCGGGTTCGAATTTTATCGCATTCCGAGTTAATTCGGGACCCCGGTGAATTTCGACTTGAGCTGTAATTAGCCTGTTAGCTAACCATGGCCCACCACACTAAATTTTAGGGTTTAATAGTTTGGACTAGTTCCCCACGAGTAATTTAGTTTAATTATGATTTTTAATTATATTTAGCAACTTCCAAACCTATTTTGGATTTAATTTAAACATTGGCTTAGGGAGGGGCAAACTTGTAATTACAAGTGCCCCTCACCCACACCCCTTTGGCCAGCCACCTATAGCCCCCCTCCACCTTCTTTTACTTCACCACCAAGTCAAAATATCTTTCTCTTCATTCATTCTTTCCACTCCTTCTTCTTCCTCCAAATTCTTCATTAGGTTTACACTTTAAACTCTCATTAATTCTCCATTTCATTTATTGTTTCACATTAATTAGAGAGATGACCATCCTCTACCATTTGCCCACAAATTTGTAGGTTTTCCCTAGAAAAATAGGTTGATGATTTATTAGGATCTAATCCTTTTTGAATGGTATATATATATATATATATATATATATATATATATATATATATATATATATATATGTATATATATATATATATATATATATATATATATATATATATATATATATGTATATACATATGTATTTATGTGTTGTGTATATATATATTGATATGAAATTTGTGTCATGGGGATGGTGGTGTTGTGAGAGTGGTGTGTGTGTGTTTGTGATGTATGAGTATTGTGTGTATATATACATAGATATATATATATATAGATGGTTATATATATATATATATATATATATATATATATATATATATATATATATATATATATATATATATATATATATATATAAAATATATATATATATATATATATATATATATATATATATATATATATATATATATATATATAGAGAGAGAGAGTAGTAGGAGGAAGAGGAGATGAAGAAGAAGATGAAACCCAGCAGCAGCAGCAGCTTTGCTGCAGCAGTAGCAGCAGCTACCTGGCAGCAGCTGCTGCCAGGATTTAAACCCCCATGTGTGTTTTAGCCTATAGAAACCCCCCTTTTATCTATATATATATATATGTATATATAGATATATATATATATGTATTATATATGGTTAGAATCGTAGAGAAGAGTAGAAAAAGATTATGGAATGAGAAGTTAGAAAAGAATTAGAGGTTAGAAGAAAAGATTGGAAGAAGTTAGAAGAATAGGAAGAAAGCTAGAATAGGAAAAAGGAAAAAACCGAGTTAAAGGGCGAAACAGAGCTCGGAGTATCCGATTGAGTTGAAACTTGGCGTGGGGCATGAATACATGATTTAGATTTTGCGGGTAGGCTTCCGGGTGGAATTCGGGGTTGTAGGGCGCCAGTATCGCGCCGTACCATTCCGTATCTTGAAATATTCAAGATACCGGCAATGGGCCGTAACATGGACTAGAAGTCCATTTTACTTAGGTATCTTGGTAGGTAATATATGTATAGGCTAGTACCTTACTATCCTAGGGAGCCCGGGTCAAAATACCAAGCGTAGGTAGGCTAACTGGATAGTTGTCGAAGCTAGAATTTTACCCTTTTTAAGGGTAAAATAGGATATTGGCCTACGGCCAAGATATGAGTTTTGAAGTCCAAGATGGACTTGGATATGGGTTGTAGAGGTTGGTAATAGTTAGAAATAGTCGCCTAGACCTAGTCTTGGCCCCGGTTGACCACGGTTGACTTTTGGACCAAAAGTCAACTATGGGTCAACGCTTTACCCAAATTAGTCCCGATTTCCATTAGACTTGTGTAGTTGACCAAAAGTCAACTATTAGTCACCATTGACCTAGGGTTGACCATGGTTGACCTAGAGTTGACCAGAGTTGACCAGAGTTGACCAGTTGACCAAAAGTCAACTGTAGGCCAACTCATGATCCCGTTTGACTTTCTTCGACTTGTTTTGACCCGTGATGACTGGTATGACCTAGGATTGACTTGGTTAGGCTTAGATTGACTTGACAGGACTTAGTATGACTTAATAAGACCTAGTTTTACCTAGATTGCATATCATTCATTGTAAATCATTCCTAAACTTGTTTAAACCTAAATTAACTTACAGTATCTCATATTTAGGTCTTCTGATACCGCTCTGAGCATTGATATACATACAGCTCAGGACAGCAGGCGAGTACATTCACTGATAGTTTTCATTGTCTTGATATTTGCTATATTCGATTCAGTCGTAGTGTCTTACTTGATTCTCAGACACGATAGTTCACGGACTAGTATTGTCGGATTTCTGTCATGAGATGTCATTCCTGGATTTCTTGGGATACTTGTACTTGCTTGGTCTTGATTCTTGTACTTGTATTGACGCCGATTCCTGAAGAGGACTTGCTTCCCTCTTTGGGAATCCTGCGTCATGACGTGCTATGTCCGGATCCGTATACTATTCGGGGAATGGGGAATATTATAGATAGTGTGATCAATGCCCACCTTGAGTTACTACTTGTATCATAGCTATACCCTTACCTCACGATGGGTATAGCCTGACCTGTGCTACTACTTGCTCCATAGCTTACCATTCCGGCCGGGCCGAGTCCACGTACTTGTAGCCGGTCGGCTGGAAGCCTGATTCTTGATCCATACCGATCACATTAGGCTATAATATTCGAGGCACATTTTATATTTACTTTTCCTGTCATATATCCTGTTCTGTTCTATATTCAGTACTTTCTCACCATGCATGATGTACAGTTACTCACATGCTCTACATGCCTTTACATTGTACCTTGATTGGAGACTAAGTTCTGCTCGGGAGAGGAGTTACAACCCCGGTCCTTGTTTGGTTTAAGGGTTGTAACTCGGCTTCCAAATGGTTCCCAAGTCTTCATATATCTTTGTCTCGTAGTTCATTATACTGTCTCTTATAGAACTTGTCAATTCACATGGAACTGCTGTTAGTGTTTGTACTTGCTCATTTTTCTGACAGGATACCGTTATGATATATTACAGATGATTCTGATGCGGACTGCTCGACCTATTATGGGATCGAGTTAGATGGAGTAGCTTTGGATCGTGGCCTTATAGTAGAGCCACTAGATTTTGTACTTCCAGAGTAGTGTAGATTAGCTAGGTTTGACAGGACTGCGATCCAGCTAGCTTATCAGACTGTAGTTCTATATTCTATTTTGATACCCTGTGATGTATATATATGGGCTTGTATTGGACTCTGCACTTATTTACTCTTTCATCTATCATATGTCTTTCCTCTGAGCTATCTACCTTAGTTTTATTCTGTGATTGAGACTGTATTGTTATGTCACCTCCATTCGGAGAGTATATACTGTATAGGTATATTTTAACTGTTAGTCGTAGGTATTTACAGATGTTATATACAGCGTTCTACTGCCGATTCTGCGGCGTAGGCTGGACGTACCCACGTGCTCGTGCCCCTCATAAGGGTGCGGGTCGTGACATGTTTTTGTGGTGGCCCACGCAGGTCCAGTGTCGCAATTAGTGCGATCTCGTAATGGTGCTCGACTTAGAGTACTAATTACGAGCCTGCGATTAGGACGTAGGACCTAGGACATGATAGGAGTTTCTCAACCACACCTAGGAAATTTTTGATCTTTTGATTATCATGATTATTCACCTTGTATTAAATTAACTGTCCTTCTTTGATAATCTACTCATGTGCCATATTGATCTCTTTGTTTCAATTCGTCTCCAGGATGACGAAGACACATCCGCAGGCCTCTGGATCGAGTAGTTTGCCTGAGAGATCTGATCAGGCAGAGGAGGAGGTTCATGAGACTGCCCCCAGTGATTCTACTATTCCAGAGACCCAGGCAGTTGCACAGGAAGGTCTACCACCTCCACCCCAGAGGGTTACGATCGTTCTTTCAGAGATACTGCCGCCAGCACCACCGATACCGACGGATACACGTCACATGTTCCTTCTCCTTCAGCAGATGATGGAGACACAGCGGGCCCAGGCAGAGGCATCGCAGCGACAGTCGGAGGCGTCACACCGACAGATCGAGATGCTGAGGCAGAGTATGGAGAACTCGCATCAGCTTGCCCTGGCAGCAGTAGAGAGAGTGGTACCGGGTACGGTGCAGGGCCCTACTGGCCAGCAGCCGAGCCAGCAGCAGTCCAGGCCGGGGACAGTGTTAGACTTTAGGAAGATGAGCTCCAGGGACTTCTCAGGCACGGAGGGCATCCTTTACGCAGACGATTGGCTAGAGGATGTAGAGCGGAGCATAGAGCTGGCAGAGCTTCCTAGAGCACTTTGGGTTTCGGCCGCAGCCAACCGATTCTTCGATATTGCGCTGACATAGTACCGCACGGATCCTCGTACGTCGGTGAGAGGGCTGACTTGGGAGAACTTCCGGAGGCTCTTCAAGGAGAAGTTCTTCCCGGACGTGGCTCTTACAGCATTGGAGGGCCAGTTCGTGGGTCTAGTTCAGGGGAACTCGTCGTTGGACGAGTATGCAGCTGAGTTCTTCTGCCTTAGCAGGTTCGCTCCCGGTATGATCCAGGATGAGGGGCAGAAGGCTCGTAAGTTCCGCAGGGGACTTATTCATGCAGTGCGCACCCGCACCTCGGGTCGTCGTGACGCGACGTTCGATCAGATATTGATGGACGCACAGATCGCAGAGGAGGACTTCGGCCTCAAGCCGAAGAGGAGCGGAGATACTATGGGGACGAGTTCCAGTGCGGGACCGGCCAAGCGCCCCCACTTTCAGCAGCAGCAGCAGCAGAGGCCGTTTCAGCTGCAGCCTCTGTTGAAGATCCAGCAGGCACCGGCGCGTGCCCAGCAGCATCAGGGTCAGGGCCAGAGGCAGACCCAGCAGTGTGTCTTCTGCAGGAAGACGGGGCATAGCAGAGACGTATGCCGGAGGAGGTTAGGCGCTTGCCTATTCTGCGGAGGGATCGACCACCAGCTGAAGGGCTGCCCTGCTCGGGCAGCCAAGGGAGGCCAGGACAGGGTGCAGCAAGCTAGAGGACCAGCGGTTCAGCAGAGGGGTCCTCCACTCCAGACCCAGCAGCAGCGTTTTGTCCAGCACCAGAGGGGAGCACCCGCGGGCAGGGTGTTCGCTTTGGCAGCAAAGGAGGAGACAGAGCCCGTGGGAGATGTTGTTGCAGGTTATGTTCTCCTAGATTCTTTCCCTGCTTTCGCCTTATTTGATTCTGGGGCGACCCATAGTTTTATGTCTATTTCTTTTGCTCTGAGACACAATATCATTGCTGAATATATGGGTAGGACTTGCAAGATTATGACCGGGGGAGGTATTATCCTGGTTAATAATATTTGCAAGGGGCAGAGAGTCACTCTGAGAGGCCGGGACTTGAGTGCGTGTCTGCTCGTAATGCCCCTACCGAGGTACGATATGGTACTCGGTATGGATTGGTTGAGCATGTACCATACTAGCATTGATTGTAGAGGAGGCAGAGTTCTTTTTAGGACGCCGGGTGAGCCAGAGATCGAGTTTGCTCGAGGAGCAGCGGAGCCGGAGGTTGGATTCTGTGGAGCTTTGTTGGCGGGGCAGGATTTGCCACATCCGTTGATTGCTGAGTTCTCGGATGTCTTTTCCGAGGAGTTGTCGGGGATGCCGCCAGACAGGGACATTGAGTTCTCCATAGACTTGGTACCGGGCGCCGAGCCCATCTCGCAGCATGTCTATAGGGTGAACAACAGCGAGTTGATAGAGCTGAAAAAGCAAGTCGACGAGCTGCAGGACAAGGGGTTCATCAGATCCAGTTCTTCGTCCTGGGGAGCGCCAGTCCTGTTCGTGCCGAAGAAGGACGGTACGTCCCGCATGTGCATTAATTACCGGGCGCTTAACAACCTCACTATCAAGAATAGGTACCCTTTGCCGAGGATCGACGACTTGTTCGATCAGCTGAGTGGGGCAAAGGTCTTTTCGAAGATAGATTTGAGGTCCGGGTATCACCAGCTGAAGGTGAGGCGGGATGACATTCCCAAGACGGCATTTCGGACTCGGTACGGCCAGTACGAGTTTACAGTGATGCCATTTGGGTTGACCAATGCTCCCGCGGTGTTCATGAACTTGATGAACAAGGTATTCCATCAGTACCTTGACAAGTTCATGGTGGTCTTCATAGACGATATCTTGATCTATTCGAAGACGTAGGAGGAGCATGAGGAGTACTTGAGAGTTGTGTTAGAGACTCTGAGGAGGGAGCAACTCTACGGGAAGCTTTCGAAGTGCGAGTTCTTCTTAGACCAGGTGGAGTTCCTAGGTCATGTTGTGACCGAGCACGGGATTTCAGTAGACCAGAGGAAGATTTTGGCAGTGGAGTCTTGGTCTACGCCCAGTTCAGTTGTCGAGGTTCGGAGCTTTCTAGGTTTGGCTGGCTATTACCGGAAGTTCGTCCAGGACTTCTCGAGGATTGCAGAGCCGATGACTAGACTCACCAGGAAGGACGTGGAGTTCGTCTGGACTGATGAGTGTCAGGCTGCATTCGATAAGCTAAAGAGGAGGTTGACTTCAGCTCCGATCCTGACTTTACCATCTGGGTCAGGAGGGTTCTCGATCTTCAGTGATGCTTCCGGGAAGGGTTTAGGGTGTGTTCTTCAGCAGCACGGGAAGGTGATTGCCTATGCATCCAGGCAGTTGCGTCCTCATGAGAAGAACTATCCTACTCATGATCTGGAGTTGGCCGCGGTTATATTTGCTTTGAAGTTGTGGAAGTATTACCTGTACGGAGAGCGAGTTGAGATCTTCACAGATCATAAGAGCTTGAAGTACGTGTTCACTCAGAAGGAGTTGAACATGCGACAGAGGCGGTGGTTAGAGCTGATGAAGGACTTCGATATATCCTTGCAGTACCATCCGGGAAGGCCAACGTAGTTGCAGATGCCTTGAGCAGGTATCCTGTTGCTATGTTCTTGACGACAGATCGTTACTTGTTAGCCGACCTGGATAGTTTGGGTATCGAGGTCATCATTCCGGGCATAGAGATCCAGATGTGGGGTTTGCAGATTCAGTCTGAGCTGATGGATAGAGTCAGGTCAGCGCAGTATGGTGATGATGCCCTGAGGAGCATCAGGGAGCAGGTGAGGATGTGCTTGCTTGACGATTTCTCTGTAGCCGAAGACGGGTCGTTGCGGCACGGTACTAGGCTGTGCGTTCCGCGTGGAGAGCTTCGGGAGGAGATTCTTCAGGAAGCGCATCGCTCTCAGTATTCTATGCATCCTGGAGCCAACAAGATGTATAGGGACCTGAGAGAGCACGTATGGTGGTATGGCATGAAGCGCGAGGTAGCTCAGTTTGTATCTCGTTGTCTTGTGTGTCAGCAGGTGAAGGCCGAGAGGCAGAGATCAGGTGGATTGCTACAGCCGCTACCCATTCCCGAGTGGAAGTGGGAGCACATCACCATGGACTTTGTATCTGGACTTCCACGGTCGCCAGGAGGGAAGGACGCAGTTTGGGTCATAGTTGATAGATTGACCAAATCGGCCCACTTTTTGTCTTTCAAAGTGGGTTTGTCTACGGAGAGGCTGGCTGAGCTGTATGTTCGTCAGATTGTGAGATTGTACGGAGTTCCGGTGAGCATAGTTTCAGATCGGAATAGCCGATTTACTTCCCACTTCTTGAGGAGTTTGCAGGCTAGCTTGGGCACCTCGCTCAAGTTTAGTACTGCTTATCATCCTCAGACAGACGGGCAGTCGGAGAGGACCATCCAGACTCTGGAGGATATGCTTCGCACATGTGTGCTAGATCTCAAGGGTTCTTGGGAGGACCATCTTCACCTGGTAGAGTTTGCTTACAACAACAGCTACCAGGCCAGTATAGAGATGTCACCATTTGAGGCTCTATATGGACGGAGATGTCGTACTCCCTTGTCTTGGGACGATGTTAGCGAACGGGCGCTTCTTGGGCCGGAGATGGTTGTAGATGCGGCCGAGAAGGTCAGATTGATTAGAGACAGACTCCGGGTGGCTCAGGATAGGCAGCGGCATTGGGCCGATAGTCACCGGAGACCGTTAGAGTTCGAGGTTAGTTTCAGTTCTTGTCGTATTTGTTGTGATTGTTTGATAGTTGTGTGTTGAGTTTTTGTCTTGTGTCTAGGTTGGTGACGTGGTATTTCTGAGGATATCCCCGACACGTGGCACTATTCGCTTTGGCGGCGGTGGGAAGCTCAGTCCGTGCTACATCGGACCTTTCACCATCTTAGAGAGGATCGGTGCAGTAGCCTACCGACTGGACTTGCCTACCAGGCTCGAGGGAGTGCACAACGTGTTTCATGTATCTCAGCTGAGGTGGTACGTGGCAGATCCTAGCCACGTATTGGACCATTCAGCGATACAGGTGGGACCTACTCTCAGCTATCCAGAACAGCCGGTGGAGATTCTGGATCGCAGGGAGAAGGTGCTCCGGAACCAGGTCATACCCTTGGTTCGGGTTGCGTGGAGACATCACTCTCCAGGTGAGTCTACCTGGGAGAGGGAGGACGACATGCGGGAGCGTTTCCCTTATCTTTTCGCGCCCTGAGGTATAAACTTATTTCATTTAATTCTGTTTGTGATTTCCTGTGCTTGTTGTCTTCAATTTCGAGGACGAAATTTTTTTAAGGTGGATAGACTTGTCACCCTCACTTTTCCCAGTTAGGGATAAAATGATAATTTTCCATTTTATAATATTTTTGGGAATTTTATTTCATGAATATTATTATTTAATTATTATAGGAGTCGGGTTCGAATTTCATCGTATTCCGAGTTAATTCGGGACCCCGGTGAATTTCGACTTGAGCTGTAATTAGCCTGTTAGCTAACCATGGCCCACCACACTAAATTTTAGGGTTTAAGAGTTTGGACTAGTTCCCCATGAGTAATTTTGTTTAATTATGATTTTTAATTATTTTTAGCAACTTCCTAAACCTATTTGGATTTAATTTAAACATTGGCTTAGGGAGGGGCAAACTTGTAATTACAAGTGCCCCTCACCCACACCCCTTTGGCCGGCCACCTATAGCCCCCCTCCACCTTCTTTTACTTCACCACCAAGTCAAAATATCTCCCTCTTCATTCATTCTTTCCACTCCTTCTTCTTCCTCCAAATTCTTCATTAGGTATACACTTTAAACTCTCATTAATTCTCCATTTCATTATTGTTTCACATTAATTAGAGAGATGACCATCCTCTACCATTTGCCCACAAATTTGTAGATTTTCCCTAGAAAAATAGGTTGATGATTTATTAGGATCTAATCCTTTTTGAATGGTATATATATATATATATATATATATACATGTGTATTTATGTGTTGTGTATATATATATTGATATGAAATTTGTGTCATGGGGATGGTGGTGTCGTGAGAGTGGTGTGTGTGTGTTTGTGATGTATGAGTGTTGTGTGTATATATATATATATATATATATATATATATATATATATATATATATATATATATATATATATATATATATAGATGGTTATATAGATGGTTATATATATATATATATAACCATCTATATAACCATCTATATATATATTATATATATATATATATATATATATATATATATATATAACCATCTATATATTTATATATATATATATATATATATAGATGGTTATATATATATATATATATAACCATCTATATATTATATATATATATAGATGGTTATATATATATATATATATATATATATATATATATATATATATATATATATATATATATATATATATATATATATATATATATATATATATAATAAAATATATATATATATATATATATATATATATATATAGTATAGAGAGAGAGAGAGAGAGAGAGAGAGTAGTAGGAGGAAGAGGAGATGAAGAAGAAGATGAAACCCAGCAGCAGCAGCAGCTTTGCTGCAGCAGTAGCAGCAGCTACCTGGCAGCAGCTGCTGCCAGGATTTAAACCCCCCCTGTGTGTTTTAGCCTATAGAAACCCCCCCTTTTATCTATATATATATATATATATATATATATATATATATATATATATATATATATATATATATATATATATATATATATATATATATATATATATATATGTATTATATATGGTTAGAATCGTAGAGAAGAGTAGAAGAAGATTATGGAATGAGAAGTTAGAAAAGAATTAGAGGTTAGAAGAAAAGATTGGAAGAAGTTAGAAGAATAGGAAGAAAGCTAGAATAGGAAAAAGGGAAAAACCGAGTTAGAGGGCGAAACGGAGCTCGGAGTATCCGATTGACTTAAAACTTGGCGTGGGGCATGAATACATGATTTAGATTTTGCGGGTAGGCTTCCGGGTGGAATTCGGGGTTGTAGGGTGCCGGTATCGTGCCGTACCATTCCGTATCTTGAAATATTCAAGATACCGGCAATGGGCCGTAACATGGACTAGATGTCCATTTTACTTAGGTATCTTGGTAGGTAATATATGTATAGGCTAGTACCTTACTACTCTAGGGAGCCCGGGTCAAAATACCAAGCGTAGGTAGGCTAACTGGATAGTTGCCGAAGCTAGAATTTTACCCTTTTTAAGGGTAAAATAGGATATTGGCATACGGCCAAGATATGAGTTTCGAAGTCCAAGATGGACTTGGATATGGGTTGTAGAGGTTGGTAATAGTTAGAAATAGTCGCCTAGACCTAGTCTTGGCCCCGGTTGACCACGGTTGACTTTTTGGACCAAAAGTCAACTATGGGTCAACGCTTTACCCAAATTAGTCCCGATTTCCATTAGACTTGTGTAGTTGACCAAAAGTCAACTATTAGTCACCATTGACCTAGGGTTGACCATGGTTGACCTATAGTTGACCAGAGTTGACCAGTTGACCAAAAGTCAACTGTAGGCCAAGTCTTGATCCCGTTTGACTTTCTTCGACTTGTTTTGACCCGTGATGACTGGTATAACCTAGGATTGACTTGGTTAGGCTTAGATTGACTTGACAGGACTTAGTGTGACTTAGTGAGACCTAGTTTGACCTAGATTGCATATCATTCATTGTAAATCATTCCTAAACTTGTTTAAACCTAAATTAACTTACAGTATCTCATATTTAGGTCTTCTGATACCGCTCTGAGCATTGATATACCATACAGCTCAGGACAGCAGGCGAGTACATTCACTGATAGTTTTTATTGTCTTGATATTTGCTATATCCGATTCAGTCGTAGTGTCTTACTTGATTCTCAGACACGATAGTTCACGGACTAGTATTGTCGGATTCCTGTCATGAGATGTCATTCCTGGATTTCTTGGGATACTTGTACTTGCTTGGTCTTGATTCTTGTACTTGTATTGACGCCGATTCCTGAAGAGGACTTGATCCCCTCTTGGGAATCCCGCGTCATGACGTGCTATGTCCGGATCCGTATACTATTCGGGGAATGGAGAATATTATAGATAGTGTGATCAATGCCCACCTTGAGTTACTACTTGTATCATAGCTATACCCTCACCTCACGATGGGTATAGCCTGACCTGTGCTACTACTTGCTCCATAGCTTACCATCCCGGCCGGGCCGAGTCTACGTACTTGTAGCCGGTCGGCTGGAAGCCTGATTCTTGACCCATACCGATCACATTAGGCTATAATATTCAAGGCACATTTTATATTTACTTTTCCTGTCATATATCCTATTCTATTCTATATTCAGTACTTTCTCACCATGCATGATATACAGTTACTCACATGCTCTACATGCCTTTACATTGTACCTTGATTGGAGACTAAGTTCTGCTCGGGAGAGGAGTTACAACCCCGGTCCTTGTTTGGTTTAAGGGTTGTAACTCGGCTTCCGAATGGTTCCCAAGTCTTCATATATCTTTGTCTCGTAGTTCATTATACTGTCTCTTATAGAACTTGTCAATTCACATGGAACTGCTGTTAGTGTTTGTACTTGCTCATTTTCCTGACAGGATACCGTTATGATATATTACAGATGATTCTGATGCGGACTGCTCGACCTATTATGGGATCGAGTTAGATGGAGTAGCTTTGGATCGTGGCCTTATAGTAGAGCCACTAGATTTTATACTTTCAGAGTAGTGTAGATTAGCTAGGTTTGACTGGACTGCGATCCAGCTAGCTTATCAGACTGTAGTTCTATATTCTATTTTGATACCCTGTGATGTATATATCTGGGCTTGTATTGGACTCTGTACTTATTTACTCTTTCATCTATCATATGTCTTTCCTCTGAGCTATCTACCTTAGTTTTATTCTGTGATTGAGACTGTATTGTTATGTCACCTCCATTCGGAGAGTATATACTGTACAGGTACATTTTAACTGTTAGTCGTAGGTATTTACAGACGTTATATACAGCGTTCTACCGCCGATTCTACGGCATAGGCTGGACGTACCCACGTGCTCGTGCCCCTCATAAGGGTGCGGGTCGTGACAGTAGGAGAGCAGCGTACGCACAAAAGCACGCACGCAGGGGAGCTGCGTACGCACAAAAGCACGCACGCAGGGGAGCTGCGTACACACAAAAGCACGCACGCAGGAGAGCTGCATACGCACAAAAGCACGCACGCAGGAGAGCTGCATACGCACAAAAGCACGCACGCGCAGGATCTTCTTCTCCATGGCTGAGAAGAGGCTCCAATGGCTCCCAAAACTTCAAAACATCACAACTTGGCCATCCGAACTCCAAATCCAGATTTCCAAAGTTCCAGCTTGGGTGAAATTGAATTCTCTTCCACATGGAAACATCAAAACCCATAAAAATCTAACTTAAATGGATCAAAACCATGTAAATCCGAAAATAAAGAAAATTTAGATCTAAATAATGGAGACTCCAAATCACAAAATGCCAAGTTCTAATATTGATCACCATATCCTAATCTAGCAAATGGACAAATAAAATAGGGTTCTCATGTGGTGGCAAGGTGCACTTGCCTATGGGTTGGTGTTGTGTAGAGGAAGGAGAAGAAGAAGAAAATTAATGGAGGTTTATGAGGAGAGAGAAAAAGTTGGTGGAGTTTTAATGAGAGTGGGATGTGGTGTGTTGAGGGTGGAGCATAGGCTAAGGTGTTCCAATACACATTAAACCAAACCAACCAACCCAAACCAATTAAAATCGGGCCATGTCAAAACCCAAAATACGAGAAATACCGAAATTCCACAAGTTGAGAAAAATAAAAATACATGCCAAAATCCAGATACGAGTATAAATACGAAATACGGGAAATACGAAAAATGAGGGTGACACATATAGAACACGGACGTGCGTGATTGGCTGGCCACCAGTACGTACAAGCCGTGCGATAGGAATAACCGCTAATAGAGGTTGCATGCTAGTTTGACTTAGCGGTTATAGAGGTTTTCTGTTATGGATACAACATAGTAGGCATTGAGCAGGGAGGACAATTCCTTAGCGTATGGGCTTCGATGCACTTTTCCTTTTGTAACCCGTGAGCTCCGTCGGGGACGCGGGTCAGATTACCCATGATTACTGACGGCCACTGACGTTCTGCGGAACGTTATGCTCTTACTGATGGGGCCTCTGGTGCCCAAGGGGGGACTATGCTGATCCTATTCAACCAGGGCCCATGCGTAGTAAGGATTGTTCTTAACTACATTTCACTTAGAACGGTTAGGTACCTTTATCCGTTAGGTACGAGTACTTTTGGTTTGGGTACTTGTATCTGACCGTGGCTTGGAACAATAACTTGTCGCGGATTAGTTCGTCACATCTTGTCCTTGTTTGGTTGTAAGTGTGACTTACTACTTCAATGAGAAGGTATTGAACCTTGTTGGGGTCCGGATACCATATTGGATTCATAGCATGGATAGATACATCACCGTGAATTAGTTTACCATCTCCTGTCCTTGTTTGGTTGGGGGGATGGTAAGCTAGTTCAATAGGTGTGTATTGGACCATGTTATAATTCAATTGACTTATTTATTTGAGTAATATTTATTCAGTTTATATGGCATGATATTATGTGTCTTGTTACGTCCCTCTGAGGACCTGGTTATCTCTCCAGGTGTGTGCTCTTGTCTTTCGCAGGTGCTCTAGCTCTAGTCGTGACCATCTCCATTTCTTCGAGGATGATTGCGCTTGGATCGTCTTCGCTTCACTCGCCAAAATCATTTCTTTTCTCATGTATTTTTCCTTTATTTGTTGGTAGTGGATTTGTCTCCACCCAACATATTGTATCAAGACAAATTCATTATCATTATATGATATCTTTTATTTATTTATTTTTGTGGATGAGATTAGTTATGGTTCTACGGCATTTTATAGCTTACGTATATTTATTATACGGCTAGCATGTCTATGTTTCTAGTCCTATGTATTTTGGGACTGGGACGTTACATGTTTTTGTGGTGGCCCATGCAGGTCGAGATAAAATTGTTTGGTTACTTTACCGTACCAAGCAAGCCTGCGAATAGGATTAGAAGTTTAGGATCTCATCCACATACTTGACCTCTTTACTCGAGTCTATATTCGAACTACCGTTCGACTCATCGATTGCATCTTGCTTGATTTTTTCTATCATTATTCTTATCTCCCCTCGTGCTTACTAGAGATTGACCCTACTAGTTGGGTGTCCCAAAACACCATTAGTTTAATTCTTTTAAGTTGGGTAGAATGCCTTATGACCTAGCAATCTCTTTGTCCTTGTGACCAATATTAGTAAGTTTACTTAGTTTACCACCTTGACTAATGTTGCTACTATAATCTAGTTTTGCAAACTCATCCATTTATCGAGTTTGTTCATGACTTATGCTATTGAGCGCGCTCACTAACATATTGTCTAATCAGAACCGGTGCATGATGGTCTGATCAACCGAGTGCACTTTGGTTCGCTTTTGTCTATTATTCTATGTGGATGGAACAAAATTGAACTTGCCCTGTAGAATCCCATCCACGACTGCCTTGACAATTCTTTTAAAATTATTCGATCGTCTTTGAATCACATATTCGTATTCGATAACGCCTCCTTCGAACTCTATATTGCTTTCGCTTTCACCTATTTTAGAAGGACGAAGGCGTTATACTAGAACTTCCTCTAGCCTTCCTATCGACTATGACCATTCTCACTCGATGTTGCTATATCTTCATCCTAAACTACTCGTCCTTCTTCTCGGCCCTACTATGACCCTCTCATCGCTTAATTTAAGTAAACCTAATTCGCCTCTTAAATCGTGCCCTCAACCCACTTTCAAAACATATCTTTTAGGCCGCTCATTATTCTCTTGATACCATACTACTCCTTTGCATGTTATCATGACTAACTTTAAATGTTATCTTTTAAGCCACGGCTTGCTAATCGCATGTCGAACATCATCTCTTTGTCTCGCCCAATAATTGATTGTTCTCCATCAATACCCCCTTGTGTCTTCTCACCCCCCTACGAATTCTTAATTTCGAGGACGAAATTCTTTTAAGTTGGGTAGGATGTAAAACCCCTAAATTTCTACTATTAATTTTTATTAAATTTAGTACTGATTTAAATTTTTGTATTGTACGTCGCGTAGTCGTATTGTACGTCGCGCACGAAATTTTATTTTTCGAATTTGCTCGACGAGTGCGATTATGTGCGAGCGTACATAATTTAGAAAAATATTTTCTATTTTTATAGTTTCAAAATAATATATATAATAATTATTTTTAGTTATCATACTAAAATTTCCAAGTTTAAGATTTTATTTATGAAAGCCTTTTCGTTTATAGCAGTTACTAATAATAAATAATATTCTTCATAAATATTATTTTAATTATTTATTAGTGTATTTAAATAATAGTATTATTTTTGAAATTATTATTATATGGAAAACATATTTTGAAATTTTTGTGACAATTTAAATCTTGAATTGAATTTTGGATTTATTTAAATTAATATCTATATTTGGAATTTGAATTATCTTATTTTAAACTAAAGGATGTAAATTAATTAGATTTAATTTGAATTTGGATTTGATTATTGATTTAAATTAATAGGTTGAGTTATCTAATTGGATTTTAAATATTCTAATCCTTATCCAACTGGAAATTTCCACATCCTATAAATAGGCAGGTACTCCTCCATATTATTTTCTCCACAAATCATCTTCCACAAATTCCACATCCCAAAATCTTCACGCCACAAACCATTGCCACCATCAACCCACAGCCAGTGTGCATTGTGTCCGTGTCCGTGTCCACTCTTCCAATATACTATTTTTATTACATATACATTTTTTTGCGCCGTGTCGAACACACCCCGACACTTCATCCCTAACCTCGACACATACTAACAACTCATCTAACCCTAAACCTAACCCGACCAGTCCCTGGCCGCCTTTCCTCTGGCCTCGGCCAGCCGTTGCCGGTCGTACCAACATCTCCACCTCTTCCCAATTCTCGACAATGCTCCGCTGACTTCCGGATCTTCGATCTCCCTATTCCCCAACAACCACCGCCCAGTCCACGATCACCCACCACTGTCAGCGTAACCCCTCTTCCCATACGTCCCTCGTGCCGACGCCTTCGGTCTTCTCGCGGATAGTAGTGGCTCCGCCACCGGAACCTCGCCAACGCCATCTCGCTAAAAATCCTCGCCAACACAAACCCCAGTCCCTCTCCCTGTCCTCCTCCCTATCGACCCTGCTCATCCCCGGCTAACCACCTCGACAACCGCCACCTTCTTCCGGCCGAAACTGACCCACCCTTTGCCAAGACCGTCAAAACACCACCCAAACCGTCTTCGGCCACTTTGGCCGGCGCCACCTCCCAAACACCCAGCCAAACCCCCAAAAAGAAATCAGGAAGAAAATTGCCACCACAGTACTCACCTCCGTCCTAGCCGCCTGCGTCCGCCGTCGACCCTTGCCGCCGCCGCGTCTTCTCCACGCGCGCGTGCACCCGAATTTTTTTGCCGCGCACCGAACTCGAGCCGTCACCCAGCCCATCGTCGGCCACCCTCTTCGCCGTGCCTCCGCGAGACTGCCGCGCGAGCGCAACCCGACGAGCCCGACCATCCTCCGCCGTACCCTGCTCCCTCCGCCGCAGGAACCCCCGAACTCCTTCCCTCGCCGCGCCCGTCCGCCAAACCCCGCCTGAGCCGAGCTCCCTTCGTCTCCAGCCGGCTGCGACCACCCCAAACGCCATTCTCCGGCGCCGCCCACCACCGGAAACCCCTTCCCTTCTCTCCCATCTCCGTCGCGAACCAAGCCGCCGACAGCCTCTGATCTCCACCGTCACCCCGCGTGCGAGCCCTCTTCTCATCGCTCTCTCTCGCTCACTCGATCTCTCTCTCTCTTCCCTCTCTCTCCTGTCTCCCTCCTTTCCCATCTCCTTGGTGGTTCCACAGAATGTATTATTTACTTATACTTTATTTACTATCATTAATTTGGTGGGTGCTGTTGATTATCTCGAAGAGAGTGTGTTTTGGTCTTTACATTTGATGATAATTGGTATATTATTATTATTATTATTATTATTATTATTATTATTATTATTATTATTATTATTATTATTATTATTATTATTATTATTTTATCATTATTATTATTAGAACCTTTTCTATTTTCTTGTTTGTATTTAATTCGTATATGGAAATATTCTGCTGATGGTATTATAGTACTAAATATTTTTTTATGGTATTATTGATAGTATATATATTTATGTATTTTGTTATGTTAAAGATAAGTAACTTGTATTACTATGTCCAAAGATTATTATATACAGTTATTATTATTCTCTTTTAATATAAATATACATATTAAATAAATTCCTAAAAAGGTTATTTTGCAACAAAAAGATCATATCGGGGCTTGGCCTTATATATATTTTCAAACGTTTAGTCTTAGCCTTAGATAAACTTATATATATATATTTACATATATATATATATATATATATATATATATATATATATATATATATATATATATATATATATATATATATATATATATGTAAATAAATATATATATATATATATATATATATATATATATATATATATATATATATATGTTTCTAAAATTTTATTTGAAGTATTATAAATTTAGTTTTCTAAAATCATATAATTATTATTCGTCAAAATTTTCTTTATTCTTCCGACCGTGACTCAACCCCCTCTCTCCTATTTCCTCACCAATTTCGTACTACCTTATGTCCACCCTAACTAATTTGACCCTTCTGGACCCAATGGAACTGTTCGTGCCACCACCCGAGGTCACCATGCATAATTGTTGTACCGAAGTCACAGTTCGTGCCACATTGAGCATTGCAGTACATCAGGCGTCCTACCAGGCAAGACACCTTGCCATTTGCTATTTATTTATTTTAGCTCATATTTCATGCATTATTTATTTTCTTTATGCAAAATAAACTGTGATACATGGCATAACCTGTTAGAACTTACTGTTCATTTATATTCTTGCTATGTGTTATTTTTCTTACACATTAAACCTAGATTTAAGGGACCACCTTTGTGTGTTGCATTCATGGCCTTGACACGTTGTTCCACGAAGTTGTGTGTCGCATATAGAACACGGACGTGCGTGATTGGCTGGTCACCAGTACGTACAAGCCGTGCGATAGGAATAACCGCTAATAGAGGTTGCATGCTAGTTTGACTTAGCGTTTATAGAGGTTTTCTGTTGTGGATACAACATAGTAGGCATTGGGCGGGGAGGACAATTCCTTAGCATATGGGCTTCGATGCACTTTTCCTTTTGTAATCCGTGAGCTCCGCCGGAGACGCGGGTCAGATTAGCCATGATTACTGACGGCCACTGACGTTCTGCGGAACGTTATGCTCTTACTGATGAGGCCTCTGGTGCCCAAGGGGGGGACTATGCCGATCCTATTCTGCCGGGGCCCATGCGTAGGAAGGATTGTTCTTAACTATATTTCACTTAGAACGGTTAGGTACCTTTATCCGTTAGGTACGAGTACTTTTGGTTTGGGTACTTGTATCTGACCGTAGCTTGGAACAATAACTTGTCGCGGATTAGTTCGTCACATCTTGTCTTTGTTTGGTTGTAGGTGTGACTTACTACTTCGATGAGAAGGTATTGAACCTTGTTGGGGTCCGGATACCATATTGGATTCATAGCATGGAAAGATACGTCACCGTGAATTAGTTTACCATCTCCTGTACTTGTTTGGTTGGGGGGATAGTAAGCTAGTTCAATAGGTGTGTATTGGACCATGTTATAATTCAATTGACTTATTTATTTGAGCAATATTTATTCAGTTTATATGGCATGATATTATGTGTCTTGTTACGTCCCTCTGAAGACCTAGTAATCTCTCCAGGTGTGTGCTCTTGTCTTTTGCAGGTGCTCTAGGTCTAGTCATGACCATCTCCATTTCTTCGAGGATGATTGCGCTTGGATCGTCTTCGCTTCACTCGCCAAAATTATTTCTTTTCTCATATATTTTTCCTTTATTTGGTGGTAGTGGATTTGTCTCCGCCCAACATATTGTATCAAGACAAATTCATTATCATTATATGATATCTTTTATTCATTTATTTTTGTGGATGAGATTAGTTATGGTTCTACTGTATTTTACAGCTTACGTATATTTATTATACGGCTGGCATGTCTACGTTTCTAATCCTACGTATTTTGGGACTAGGGCGTTACAGATCGTCGCACGGCCACGGCACGAGGGCGCTGGCCTAAGCGGGGAGTGCACAGGGGTAAGCGGGTCGGAAACCCGTGGGGGTCAGCGGTGCGCAGGGGGCTCGCGGGATCGGCGCCGGAGGGGGGCTGGCCGGGCACGGGGCGGCCGGGGTCGGGCGCGGCCAGGAGGCGCGCGGCCTCTGCTTGGCCGGAGCGGGGTCGGGGCGTGCGGGCGGGAGACGCGGACGGCCGGCTGGGCGCGGCCTTGAGGAGCGCACGGGAGGGCGGCCGGAGGTGGCGCAGGTTGCTGGCCGGCGATGGAGGGCGGCGCCGGGGACGGGAACGGGGCTCGGGGTCGGCCGGGCTCTGGTCGCGGGTTGGGGAGCTTTGGGAAGAAGAGAGTGAGAGGGTGAGGAAAGAGTGAGGGGATGGGAGTTGGTAGTGCTGGTGGTGAGTGGTTTTAAATGGGAGAGTGGGAGAATGAGTAGAGGAGTTGTGTGGAGGAGAGGAGAATGGGGAGGAGTGGGATTAGGGGGGGTGCTGGCTTGGTCGTGGTAGACCAAGCCAGTTGGGTTTTTATTTTATTTTTTAAACAAAAGGGTATATATATATATATATATATATATATATATATATATATATATATATATATATATATATATATATATATATTAATGGATTTCATAAGACTTCGGGACGGAACCCAAGTCAGGTTCGGGCTCGGGTCGGAAGACGGGATCGGGGACAGGGCCACAATCAAAAATCCAAAAATTAATTTTAAAAAAAATAATATTTTCCTAATCCGACTAATAAATAATAATAATAATAATAATAGTAATAATAATAATAATAATAATAATAATACAACTAATAACAATTCAAGGAACAAGATCCGGGAGTGGGTTTCACAATAGGGTTTCAACGAATACTTATTGGATAGGACAATATTAGTATCTGTATCTCTCTTTTTTTTTGTTATATTCGAATTCGATCCATATCTGAACGATTTTTTTTTTGACAAATTCATATCCATTTAGTTTAGCGAATATCGGATAATATCCGATCTAGAAAATTCGAATGTTATTATTCAAAAATCGGAAAACTGAAATATTAAAAATTTAGTTGTTATCTGAATATCTGAAAATCAAATTCTATTGCTCTATTTGAGTCATTTTATCTTCTGTTGAAAATTTTAAGAATGCTAAGCTAATTTGCTCTACATAGTTCTATTTGAACCATTTTATCTTATGTTGAAAATTTCAAGTATGCTCAATTTGAGGCGGCCATATATATTGCTCTACATATTTGAGCCATTTTATCTTCAGTTATAAATTATAATTATATATAATATTGTTATATATACATTGTATTATAATATACATGTAGAAAAGTAATAAATTAATTGAATTATGTAAAAATCAGTTGAGAATAAAATTATTTAATCTTCTCTAGTAATTAATATATATATATATATATATATATATATATATATATATATATATATATATATATATATATATATATATATATATACAAATGACCTCTAACCATATATATATACAAATGACCTCTAACCTAGTGGTTAAGAGAGATGCATGTGGTCAGAGTGGACACGAGATCGAATTCCGATGGGAGCGTTTCCCACAATTACCTTCATTCAAACATATATGTATATATACTAGTTTTGGATCTGTTGCTAAAATGGCTTCTACAATTGTTGAAAAATGTGAATATGGAAAAATGTGAATTTGGAATAGGTGACCTACCTTGGGTCCATTGGTACATTCATTGGCAAAATGTCAGAGGGGACAAAAATTTGGGGACAATTGTGGCTGAGATAGTGAGATGTAATCCTAGTTTATATATATATGGGGTTGATTAGCTAAATTCTCTCTTTAATTGGTTGGTGATGATGTTGACTCTCTTTTTTTCTCTATTGTAGCAGTAATAATTTACAGCTACATTTAGCAGAAGCATGAGAGCTGTTCATTAATTAATAAAAATAAAATCATGCATATGGGTTTGTATCGTGCATCTCGTCTATTTGTCAGGTAGAAAAAACACAACGTATTGTACTTCCGCATATATATTTTTTGGAAGTATTTACCAGGGCCGGCCCTGGCCCAGGGCGGCCAGGGCGACCGCCCAGGGCCCCATAAAATTTGGGAGCCCAAAAAAATTAATTTAAATGTATATATATATTAGTAATTTTATATTGAAAATAGAACTAATATATAATATGATAATCTTTTATCATAAAGCATTTGTAGTGTAGTGGTAGTTTGTTATACTTGTACACAAGAGGTCATAGGTTCTAGCCTTGGCTGTATTGTTTTTTAGTTCAATTTTTTATATTATATATGGGCCTCATTTTAAAATTTTGTCTAGGGCCCCATTAACTCAGGGCCGGCTCTGATATTTACCCTAAGGTCTCGTTTGGCTCGCAAAGGAAAATTACAATTTTTATATATATATTTTTTGGTGTTTAAAAATATCAAAAAAAATTAAAAAGTAAAGTAAATAATTAAATGTGGAAAAGTAGATCCTTGTTTTCATGGATGGGACTATAATATTCCGTAATTGTCTTTTCATTAAGAATCGTTTTTTTTTTTTCCTCTTCGATTTCTTGACGTCTAAATATTGGAAAGTAATAACTTTTCTTTCTCAAATTCATAATTTCGTGAACCAAATGAGACCTAACCAAACGAGCTCTCAAATAAACTAGTCAAATAGAATACGAAAAGCCTATTTTGTCCGCCCGTAGGGCTGGTCCGTGCCCACGCGGCAGACAGCCATTGGTCTCCCTGTTAACCTGGGCCTCACCCCAGACGGGAGAGCCAATGGCTGCCTACCACGTGGGACGGGCCAGCCCTACGGACATTCAAAGTAGCAGCGTTGAATAGAATATAAAAGAAAGGACTCTGGGAACTTGAAATATGGGATTTTAAGCTATAGTTTTCCTATGGATTTGATCTATTTTTCCTACATATGGTTTGGGTTGGGTTTTCTCAGGAAAGAAAGAGGGATATTTAGTTTTAGAGTCTCACATATATATGGATATTAGGATTTATGTTTCTAAATTTATCGATGTTAGAGTTTAAATTTCAAAATTACTGTCCAATTTTAATATTCCTATATATGTGAGACCCTAAAACTAAATAACTCAAGAAAAAGAAAAAAAGCACAGTACTATACAGAGGCAGGTACACAGAGACCTGAAGCTGCTGTAGATTTTCATGTCGGTCCAACCAGCACCTGCTGGACTTGCTCTCTCTTCCTCCTTGGGATGCCAAACCGGGCCGGGTCGGTCCAGACCCAGCCCACGCCGCAACATGATTGTTCAGTTCTCTTCCAATGCTAATGCACACTCTATTGTTGTCACCCTTCGGAGAGAGATACGTACAGCTTGGATTTGGAGAGTCTGATGTGTGTCCGACACGATACAAAACGGTTATGCTGTATAAGAAAGTCAGAAGTAGCAGCTGGAAATGGACGGCTGGGATGAGCACTAATTTGAAATTTTGGGGAAGGGTAACGGTCGTAGATGCATCGTCGGTTGTAACGGTCGGCTCATAAAGTACGCTGGCGGGCCTGAAGCCCAAAGACTCAGATCACGGCCCAAGATTTGTCTTGCAAAATTAAAGCCCGAATAAATAGTCTCGGAACACGGATCAGCTTCCTGAAGTCTCCAACTATCCCGCTCTTTTAGTTCATGCCTACCGACTGTTCGACGAATTTCCTCTTCCGAAGATCAGATGTTACATCCGTGTCCTCTTGCCCGTATTGTGTCTTATCGTATCCGTGTCCGTGCAGCATAGATCCATAGATGCAAAGAGCCAAAGCTTTACTCCAACAAAGCATATCGAGAACGACCGGAACTCCATCGCTAAGTTCTGCCATAAAGCACCACCTTTCTCTAGGCCAGCCCAGAACTGCTCTCGCCCACTTCTTGAAATGGCGAGAACGGCGCCTCGAGCTCGACAAGTTCACCGTCCCTTCGCTGCTCAAGCTGTCCGTGGCTCTGGACGAGCCTCCGCTCCATGGCGAGCAAATCCACTGCTTCGTCGTCAAGTCCGGATACGCTCAGGACCTCTTCATTCGTACCACTCTAGCGGAGATGTACTTCAGGAACGGCCGCGTCGGCTCGTGCGCTCGCTTGTTCGGCGAAAGCCCGACGAGAGACGTGGCTCTGTTCACCGCGATGATCTCCGGTTTCGCGCGAAATGGTTTCGGTGCCGACGCCTTGGGTTTCTTCTTCGACATGCTGAAGCAAGGAGTTGCGCCCAATAGATGGACGTTAGCGTCCGTCTTCGCCGTCTGCTCGCAGCTGAAGGACGTTATGTTGGGCAAAGTCCTGCACTGTTCGTCTCTGCGAAGAGGCCTTCTTGTCGCGGCAGATGTGGTGCTTCAAACGTCGTTGCTGGACATGTATGGCAAATGCGGCAACTTGCGCTACGCGAAGAGAGTCTTCGACCGAGCTGGCGAAGAAAGAAACTCGGCGGCCTCGTGTCACTGCATCATCGATGCGCATTACGCGAACGGGTTGTTCCGGAGCGCTCTGGGTCTGTTCAGGAAGATGGTTGTGGATGGCCGGTGCAGCCCGAGACCTTCCACGCTCGCGCTGGTGCTGAGCATATGCGGGATGACGAGCGATCTTCGGAAGGGCAAAGAAGTACATGGCTACATTCTCAGGCGCAGCAGGTTCAGTGATGAGGTTGACGACCTTGTCGAGTGCAATGCTGTTATCGACATGTACGCCAAGGTCGGGGACATCGGTTCTGCCATTTCGCTCTTCGCAAGCGTGTCCAGGAGGGACGTGATCACTTGGACGGTGATGATCTCGGGCTACGGAACTCACGGGATGAGCAGGAAGGCTCTGGACGCGTTCGATGAGATGAGCGCGTCGGGAGTTAGGCCGGACGGAGTCGCCTTTCTCGCTGTGCTTGCGGCTTGCAGCCACGGGGGACTTGTCCGGGAAGGCCGAGAGCTCTTCCTTTCGATGCAACGGGACCATGGGATCGCTCCCGAGACGAAGCACTTCGTGTGCATGGTGGATCTGTACGGGAGGGTCGGGCTCCTGAAAGAAGCGTTTGATTTTGTAGGATCAATGCCGGCAGAGCCATCCAAGCACGTCTGGGGATCGTTGCTTTCTTCCTGTAGAAACCACAAGAACCTCAAATTGGGGGAGTTCGCGGCTAGGAAAGCCCTAGAGTCGGATCCGTACGACGTGAATTACTATGTTTTGTTGTCTCGTATCTACGCGGACGCTCGATGCTGGGAGGGCGTAGCGAGGGTGAGGTTGCTGATGAAGGAGCTAGGACTGAAGCCTGATACGGCTTACAGTTGGGTGGAGACGAAGGGGAAGGTGTACCAATTCCGTGTCGGTGACCAGTCGAAGGCGTTGTCAAGGAAGATGTTTGATTTCTTGAAAAAGGCTGGTTTTGAGTCGGACACGTCAGTTGCAGGCCATAATTTGGACGGCGAGGAGGAGAAGGTGAGCGATTTGTGCGGCCACACGGAGAAGGCGGCCTTGGCCTTTGCGGTAACGAGGGGCGGAGGTGGGGATCCGGTGAGGATAGGTAAGAACCTCCGGGTGTGCAGTGACTGCAATGAAGCTTTCAAGTTTGTGTCCAGAGTTTTTGAGAGGGAGATCATCTTGAAGGATCCGAACCGATATCATCGGTTCTCGAAGGGACGTTGTTCCTGCTGTGATTTCTGGTGACTGAGTCACTGACTGATCTTCTTCTTTGAAGTCTTCGATTGTGGTCACCTGATCCACAATGGAGGCATTGTCCCAATTTCGCTCTGCATTCATTCCACTTGTGTTCCGATCTCTTGCAGAAATTGCAAACAACCTCATGCTGCTTCTGAACAGGAGCTGGCTCTTGGAACAAGACAACTGCTCTATCAGAACCTGATCCTTAGAAGTTTCCTGCTGACCACGATGATGCTCGGCTCTTGATTCAGTATGTTTTTCGTAGCTATCTTATATGCCATGAGGTCGAGTTCAGCTACAAGGGTTCTCTTCTTAGACCATCTCCAATGGTGATTTCTAAAATTGAGTTCTTATCCTACTTGGCATTGTACTTTAAGGAGATTTCTATCCTAGTTGGAAGAGTTTCTACATAGAAATTGTACACATACAAAAATTTTCTCCAATGGTTCTCCATTTCTATCCTATGTGTCACATAGTAAAATGATCAATTTAATGGTGTGGGGTCCAATAATAATTGTCACGAGAGATAGGAGAATTTCTATAAGAGTTTCTACATGCAGAAATCCTCCTAGAAAGTTTTCATCCTACATCATTGCCACCTAGGATAGAAATGGTAATAGAAATTACCATTGGAAGAAGTTTTTTCTAAAATTCATTTCTTCCATAGAAATAGGGAAGATGGAAACCCCCATTGGAGATGGTCTTAGTTTTCTTTAGAGGAATTCTCTCCATTGCATCAGTATAGAGTTAGTATAGAGTTAGCAGGATATTGTTAGACCATCTCCAATAGTGATTTCTAAAATTGAGTTCTTATCCTACTTGGCATTGTACTTTAAGGCGATTTCTATCCTAGTTGGAAGAGTTTCTACATAGAAATTATAGACATACAAAAATGCTCTCCAATGGTTCTCCATTTCTATCCTATGTGTCACATAGTAAAAGGACCAATTTAATGGTGTGGGGTCCAATAATAATTGTCATGAGAGAGGAGAATTTCTATGAGAGTCTCTACATGTACAAACCCTCCTAAAAGTTTCTATCCTACATCATTGCCACCTAGGATAGAAATGGTGATAGAAATCAGAAGTTTTTTTCTAAAACAGATTTCTTCCATAGAAATAGGGAAGATAGAACCCCCCACTGGAGATGGTCTTAGCTCGCTTTCAATTGCTCTGTGCTCCTTCAGCTTATGATTCATCCTGTTTAGTGATCACTGAGCTCGACTGTTTCGCAGTTACTCTCTCTCTCTCTCTTATGACCTTTACCACAACGATGCTGTCCATAGATCCATTTTTTGGTGGATTGGATTTCACTTGACTGACTGACTACGACTCCATTGCGTGTGCTCGGGATAGAAGTTTTGTATAAATGTATTGTCGTGTTATTAAGTATTTTGCTTTAAATTATTTTCTCTATAGGAGGTACTTTTTTTTTTTTCTATAGACTCTCATACACTTTTCTTCCTAATGTTGTAGATATTCTAATGATCGTTATTACTGCAAAATAGTAGTATATCCTCGAGCACCACATAAATGCACAGGATCTAGTATTGTTCTTTTTTTACTTATTGGCTTACTGACTTCATTCACACAACTGGTTTCTGATATGTCATCAATGTGCATAAATAAATGATTGGTTTGTCATTGTTTCACTTCATCATCTTCCTTGCTCTAGTTTTAGGAAATCATCAACAAGACTACCACACCCCTTGGACAATGGTAACTTTATCTCCTCTCAAGTAAGTTTTTTTTTACTCATTCATGTTGAGGAGTTGATTTTCACCACAAGTTTGGTTTACGAAATCAGGATCTTGGAAAAGGAAAGTCATTTATTTTTTGTGTTAAAAATGGTAACCAAATAAAAGAAAATTAGGAGATATGGTCCCTTCACCCACCCCAAGGATTGTTTTTCCTCCCAATTTACACATTTATTATAAGATCTGTTCTAATTATATTCCATAGAGTTTCCAAACACCGAATAGTAAAATTGATAGGAATTACAATTTCTCATAATTCATTTCCTTTCCGAAACCAAACGAGGCCTAAAAAGAGGTGGTTGCATTCAGATTATCAGGCAAACTAAACACATAAATTGGATCTGCAATTCCGCAAATGGACTACATAAAACCAAAGTGCACACTGATTCAAAAGTTGCCTAAACTCGTCAATCTTAAATTCCCTTACTGAACACGTCCAACAAGATTCAATACTGTCAATAGAATTTGAACTTTTAACGAGTTTCGAATGATTTACCTGAAAATCCCAATTTAATTTCGATTAAAGGAAGATATATAAGAGAGAACCAGTCTGTTTTCGTGGAAATGGAATATTATTTCAACACGACTGCATATGTTATTAAGGCTGAAATTTTTACACTAGTAAACATTCTTACATCGCTGTGAGGACACACTTAGACATTCTCCAAGGAAAATAATAATGATCTGCAGGTGACAAAGGATGAAGATGCTTACATATGTTTACATTTTGAACCTAGTATTTCGATAAAGACGCAAAAAACATACTACTTACAAGCACCAAAAAAGAAAAAAAAAAATTACACAGTGGTATGTTTTTTTGTAGACATTTCCTCACCATTGCAACAATTTCTGCAGTACTGTCCCTCCCCTCCAAAAACTCCACTGTTTTACTCAATAAAACACCATTAACATCCCACTGTTAATGTCTCAACGATACTTCAATTGCTTGAAGGCTTCCTCTGCTTCACACCCAGAAGAATCGATGGTCCCAAGATTGCAGAAATCATGAACTTGGCAATCTGACTTCGGCAGATTGATTTGAGCACATAGCATTTAGTAGAACTATACAATTTATACTTCATGATCACACTTACCAGGACAGTATCTGCGTATCATTCAACAGTATACTAATATCATCTTCCTGGAGGTAGTTCTGACCAAACTGAAACATTGGTGGAGAATTGTCTTCAAGTCCGAGGTTGACTTTTTTGGCTGAAAAAATAAATATGATGAGTGAAAACGCAGATGAGAGAATCAAGGTAAAAGGCAAGGAAAACTACAATCAGAAATAAAGGATGTCTACAGGAACTTTAAACACTAAATTATAGAATTCTTATACTGCATGAAAGGAGTGTTTAGATTAGATTTCCATCTCAATCATCATCTACGCCTTTTTTCCATCGAATTGACTTGGTTATGGAACTGAAATCCAACTTCAAGCCTCTACAAAATCGTTGACCAAAGTTAACTACCAGCTATCAACAAACTCGGTCCAAAAATCTTGGTGGAGGAACTATGGACAGGACAGGGGCTTGCCATAAACCTAAAAGTCCAGATGACACAGACAACAAAGGATCATGTAACCAAGGAGCTTTTGCTTGCTGTAATTTAAGGAAAATAAAAACAAGTTGTCTAAATGGTATGCACTAGCATTATACTTAGCAACACCAAATTCAAAAGAGACCATTATATAACCAAATTCAATAAAGGAACTATGGACAGGACAGGGGCCGGCCCTGAGCTCATGGGGCCCGAGGCGAACTTCCAAAATGGGCCCCGCATACATAGTGTAAAAAAAATGAGAAAATAAAATAAAAGTAAATATAACAAAAGAAAATTATTGTTGCCACTAAGAATTGAACTAAGGACCTCTATTGTGCAAGTCTAAACCACTACACAACAATTTTGTATTATGGGTAGCCCATGGTACATACTAGTTCTATTTTAGATACGTCCATGTTGGTGCCCCTTTAGCCTTTTGGCCCTAGGTCGTCGCCTAGTCTGTCTTGGGCCAGTGCCGTCCATAGCAAGCGTCATTCGTGTGTCGGAAAAGCTCGAAAAGTAGAAGACGTCAAAGGTGACTCGATTTGAGCACGTGTCAGAAAGTTTGGAAGACTAATATCAGTGTCAACAGTATACCATCGGTATACTGCTGTGGTATCGATACACCATCAGTATACCATTATGATACTATTTTTGTTCCAGAACGGTTCTTTCCAAGGTTCACGGTATCGGTATCGGACTATTCCTACGAGTATTGGTATCGACGATATCGGTAGTATCGGCGGTTTCGGATCGGAGTATCAGATTTTTTTGGTATCGAAAAAAATAACTATTAATAAATTATTTACATTTAAAAACATATATTTTATACATTTAGGCATAATTTAAGTATTTTCAGTGTTATTTCGTAGTAATTTTGAAATTAAATAATATTGTAATCACTCTTAGCGATTGGTTTATATATAATAGATTGATTTTCTTCTTTTACATGTTTTTACAATCTTATTATGCTTTAAATAATATTGTAATCACTCCTTGATGATTTGTCTTTTTCGTTTAATTTTCTTTGCCGAATTGACCGGAAAAGAGACCCTCAATGTTGGTATCGGTAAGTATCGGGTATCGGTCGGTATCGGATCGGGACATGCCAAACCGTATCGGTATCGGCCATATCGGATCGGTATCGGCTGATACTTTAAACCATAGTTCTGTCACGAAAGTGCGATTTTACGGTATACATGTATGCCGGTGTCGGGACTGAAGCCGAAAATAGATGTTTTATTAACCCCTTTGGATCTAAATCAAGGGTCAAGATGCCTGTGGAATTAGGGTGCTTTAAATAGGACTTTTTCTAACCCTAATCCATTATGATACTATTTTTGTTCTAGGACGGTTCTAAGGAAAGTGTGATTTTTCAGTAGACAGGTATGTCCGTGTCGGCGCTGAAGCCGAAAATAGATGTTTTATTAACCCCTTTGGATCTAAATCAACGGTCAAGATGCCTGTGGAATTGGGGTGCTTTAATAAGACTTTTCCTAACCCTAATCCATTATTATCTATACCAGAGAGAGATTAAAGGAGAGCTCTAAGTTTGCAACTTACAAAGAAGAGAAAGAAGGAATTTGGGGCTATTTCGAAGAGAGGTCGGTTCGAGGAGATCATCACTAATTGGTTCTCGTTGTCTTTGTGTTCGGTAACTTCTTGTAATCCGTTTTAATTGCTTTGAGTAGTTGTGGTGATCCGGTTGGACCGGTAGAGAAGTTTGTTGAGGATGTAATCATCTAATTCATTGGTGAAGGCTTTTTCAGTATTGGACTCTGATCATCCCGTGGTTTTTTCATTCTTGGTTTTCCACATCAAAAATTGTATGTGGTTGTGTTTGGATTTCTATATGATTTTGGCAAGTTGGTTTTGTGCGCTTTACTTCGGTTCTCTCACAATCTCTTGGTTAGGGGAACGGTTTCCACGTTTCGTTCCCACAATTTGTATCTGAAAATGATTGATCAACATGCATTCTCTTTAACGCGGACACATGACGAGCAAGGCAAGGTGCGGCACAGCCATGCAAGCAGAGGCATGCGGCACAGCCATGCAAGCAGAGGCATGAGGCAAATGCCCACGTGCACCTCCAACGCATATAGGAGCAAGCACAAAGTGCATAGATGATGCCTGGTTTAATTTGAGTTGAAAATGTTCTTTTTCTCAACTCAAAAAAAAAAAATGTTCTTTTTCTTCTTTTTTGTTATCTGATACCTAAACCTGTTTAAACCCATAATTTACTATTTCTTCACTCTTTAAGATTTACCAAAACAAAATAAGAAAGAGAGAAGGTCCGCCATCTTAACCCAACCCTCCACAGACATCTTCACCAACCCTAGCCTCCATAACCAACACTGTGGTCGGCGGTCCTCTATTGCTACCAATGTCATCCAGCCGACACTGAAAAGTTAAAATGTCCAGTTACCACCATAAATACCATGGTCCTCCATAAACTTTTTTATCTTTTAGTTTGTTAACAGTTGATTCTATCACTTCAATCGACCTCTAAGGTAGGTGTTTTAATTTTGAATATGATTTATGAAACTGATGCTTAAATGGTTAGTTTATTGTGTCTTCTGTCCGTCCTGAATTTAGATTAGTAACTTTTTTCTTTCAACAACAGTTCACTTTTCTAAAGCTTTTTACAAAACGCTTAGTGTGGCCTAAACCTCTAGGATCCTGGCCACCTATCACCTAGGGGTCTCGCTGTCTCTAACTGTGATGTTAGCTCCAGTTGGGCCAACTTTAAGTTGAGCTCTATACAGGTGGATTGCCCTTCAACCCAACCTGCCGATCATATTTATTCCTGATGTGAATAGAATTACCTCGAACCACACAACAAGTAAAGCTTTGTATATTCAACCAAATCAAAATGGAATTGGAACCTGTAAGCCATACTGCACCAATACAGACAAAAAAAAGGAGTTACGAACACTGTGCCGTATGACACAATGATTTCAGCATGTCCATATATTTGGCATGTTCGTGGTGTCAGGAAAGTGTATATAGATTTCTTGGAGAAAGATATGAATCACATGCTAGTGCTTAGAAACCCATGAATTAAAAGGGTTGTTGCTCGTAACAGGTAAATAAATTTTCATGCATTAGGTCACTTTTATCCAAATAAAAAGTCATCAACCGAGCCTCCACTATCATAAAGGTATAAGCCATTGAAAACAAAATTCAACAATACTCTATAAAATGGAAATAATGACCAACTTATGTAACCCATTTACAGATCAAGACTTTGCCTTCCTATCAAGTTCCTAACCCTGCAGCCGAAGGAAGGATCAAACCTTGGAAAAATATAAGTAGTTGGGAAACCTGTCCTATACTACACATAACATGTTTCAAACTGGGTATACTTCTAAATGAGAACTATGTTGAACTTCTCCAACCCTGTTTTCAGGAATCCTGCAAGTAGTCAACTAGTCTCATACATGATTATTCACTAGTTTTGATTTATTTATTTTTTGCTGCAACTTGCAACTTTGCAAGAATCGTGACATGTTAGCTGGTTGACCAAGTCAGTTTAACATAAAGGAGTTCAATCATTTTAATTTTGCAAGCTAAGAATAAGTCGACAAAAATTGAAAATTATGGCAGGTACTACCAAGCAACTACAACAACAACAACAAAGCCGTTATCCCAAATTTTGGGGGAGGTAGGGCCAAGCAACCATCACTCATAAAGAGTTCAAGTCAGGTAGTATGATAGCAGCCCATACTTTCTCATACAAGTCAGATTCACCCTAAACTTAGGCCAATCCTTGTGGAGAAAGAACGGCCTGGTCTAGCAGTTTATTTTCCTGTAGTTAGCATTGTCCAAACAATACATAACTTACATTGTGGAGGGTCTGAAGTTGTAGCGCTTTTCTGCAGTAGATGGAGTTGTAGGAGACGTTCGATGCTTCTTGTGACGCCCTCTGACTGATACATTTTCGAGAACCTTATATTTCTCAGGTTCCAGCACATCATCTCTCACAAACCCAAATTCTTGTTGCTGATTGGCACCAGCTGTCATCTGATCACCATGGACCAAATCTCCTTGTTTCTTCTCATCTATATCCACCAAATGTTCCAAAGGTTCTGCTCCCTCATTTTGCTGTTCCCCGTCTTCTGATATCGCCCCATCTTCTGATATCGCCTCAATGGTGTATTCAGCATCCTCAACACCTGCCTCGACAGAATATGTCCTTTTGATAGGTTTAGACCTACCTCTCCTGCCAGCCTGATGTTGATCACTGGGTTTCGTTGGTGGAGTCTTTAAGCCGCCTTCATCTTCTTTATCAATGGACAAACTATTAGGCTCACCTACCATCCCATCAGTGCTAGTATCTCCTGCCATGAAAGTAGTTTCGGTTTCCTTTGCAGTTTTCTCTAGTCTTTCTGTAACCATGTTACCTTTAGTTTTATTATCAGATTGGACACCATCAGGGCTATAATTAGTTTCTCCCTCTGAAGCTTCACTTTCAAACGGAATAGACTTTGAAGCCTGACCTTCAATTGGATGCCTGGCTCCATTTCCACAAGATATATCAAACAGCATTGAACATCTTTGCAGCAATGGCATGCGGCTGCCAGAGGAAGCAAATTGAGGGCCTATAATCATTGTCACAGACAGTGCTTAGGGTCAGTTTTATAGAGGACAAAAATCAAATTTGGAAAAGCAAATACACAAGGTAAAACTTTTTGGGTTAAATTCTACAGAAGCTTGAAAGAAACAATCACAACAAGAAATAAAATATCCAAATTTTATTGCTGTAAAACGAGCAAGAGAAAGTACTAATTAAAAAGAATACCGGAGAACTGCCAGAAAGAAGAAAAAACAGCAGGCAAATAGTCTAAATTATTAAATCGGATATTTCAAATTTGGACTTGACAGTTTACTAACCTTCCATGATTTTTAAAATTACCATATATATGATGTTTAGTGTTCTCACCATATATATGACCTCCTAAAATTACCTGCAACATTCGTCCTGTTGGGAGTTTGTAGCTCAGTAAAAGCTAATTGAGTGACAGCAAAGCCACATTTTTTGCAAATCTTACACTGCTCAGCCACAGCAAGGAAGTTTTCTTTCTCCTTCGCAAAATTTTCTCTTTCATTTGCTAAATCCTTTTGTAGTATGTCAATTTCCTGCACCTTCTGTATGTCTCGTCTTTCAAACTCGTTCTCCATTCCCTGCAATTTTTCATCAAATTTCCTCTGCAGTTGACTTTCAAGCTCACAAGCAAAATCAGAATGTTCCTTCTCAAGAAACTCTTTCTTCAACCTGAGCTCTTCCAACTCCTGTGCCTTCTGTATGTCTCCTCTTTCGAAGTCCTTCTCTATTTCACGTAACTTTTCATCGAACTTCCTCTGCAATTTACTTTCAATCTCACAAGCAAATGCAGCATGTTTCTTTTCAAGCAATTCATTTTTCAAACTGAGTTCTTCCAACTGTTGTGCCTTTTGTAAGTCTCGTCTTTCAAACTTATTCTCCATTTCCTGCAATTCTTTATCAAACTTCTTCTGCAGGTTATTTTCAAGCTTGGAAGTAAACTCGGCATGTTCCTTCTCAAGCATCTCTTTCTTCAAAATTAGCTCTTCCAGCTCCTGTGCCTTCTGTATGTCTCTTCTTTCAAACTCATTCTCCATTTCCTGCAATTTTTGGTCGAACTCTCTCTGCAGTTTACTCTCAAGCTCACAAGCAAAATCAGCATTTTCCTTCTCAAGCATCTCTTTCTTCAAACTGAGCTCTTCCAACTCCTGCTGGATATTAACTGTCATGTCCAGGTTAGCCTTTCTTAATTTCTCCTCTTCAATGCATCGCCAGTCTTGAAACCTTTCTTTCTCATCATTAAGCTGATTTATCTCTGCTTCTAGTGTTGTTCTTCTCTCATTCACTGCCTCTGTTTCTTTCTCAAATTTATTCTTCTCCAGCCTCAAATCTTCAGTTTCTTTTGTAAGAATATCTTTCATAGTCCTGCAATCATCAAGGTTTTGTTCTACTTCTGCTTTAAGTGATATGATACTTTCCTTCTCTTTGCTAATTTGCTTTTCTTCAGCATTTATTGTGGATCTTAAGCTCTCAAGCTCATCCTTAAAGGTTAGAAGCTTCTCAGTATCTACAGCTAGCTGCTCCTTTTCATCCTTCAGATTTTTCTCAGCTTTTTTAAGGAATTCCTCTCTCTCCTCCAAAGCTCTTTCCTTCTCATCAGCATTCCTCTCTTTCTCCTTCAAATTCTCAGTTTTCCTCTCCAAGGCCAGTTCTCTTGTAAGAATTTGATCCTCTCTGCAGTTCAGTTCATTTTTCTTCTTGTCCAAAACATCCATTTGGTCTTTCAAATCTTCCTCAAAGGCTTGCTTCTTCTTCTCCAGTTCCAACTCAAACTCTTCTTTCTTGGAATATAGGGACTTGTGATGATCATCAAGGAGCCTCTGTATCTCCACCTTCACAAAAGCGGATAGAAGTCGGTTTTAGTATAAAAAATGTGGGAAACAAAAAACAGAACAATTAGAAGTTAAACCGGCGTGTTAGTCAAAAGAACAATTAACTTTCAGGTAGATCACTGCAGAATGCACACATGCCCAACCGAGGTACTGTCAAAATATGGTGGAAACTGTAAGCAAAATTCCCACGAATCTAAATATGTGAAGCTAAAAGAAATGTAAACTTATTCACGCCAATATATTTGAACCTGTTCACTGACCGTAAAACAAAAGCATCTTCAGGAAGATGAAAGGAGTTGGTCATGGGCATGTTGGAATTTATCTTTTAGAATTGAAGCAGTACAGTTTATATTTGCATGGTTAATTTTTATGTCTTGCAATGAAGGATATGTTGGGTAGAGCCAAAAACGGTGGCTATCGCATAAGGTAGCAAAGCGGATTAAACAACAAGGAGAAAGGTACGCAATTTCCAAAACAATTGGACCACTAAGCAGCTTGGGATTAGATTTTTGAAGTTCCATGAATAGATACTCTCTAATTAATATGCACTATGAAATCGGGAACAACTTTCCATACCGATGATCCAAACCAAATAACTATACCTATATGCCATAACCACCCACATCGCTTTCCCCTTTTTAACATCCATACACTAACAGCCAATTTTTCCTTCAAGTGCGGTCAAGTGATCTCATTTTAATGTATGACTAAAAGACCCATCACTAGGGAATAGTGATTAGGAAATAGTGCTTATAGAAATAATTGGTATCCTTAAATATCTCTCTTTATTCCTGATCCCCTCACCCAGCAATGGCCAGCAAATGGCAAATGGACAAACTGGATATCATACATACAGCACATTCATGCATCAAGAAAAAACTAGAACACATTCCTGATCCCCTTATATCTTCCTCTTCCTCTCTTCAAATAACCTATTCCTGTATCAAGCATGGATACACAAACTGGATATCGGTACATACAGCACATTCATGCATCAAGAAAAAACTAGAACATACGACATGCATACAGTAATATACATACGTGGGAAAAGGGAATCTGATGTGACACTGCAAATACCATCTGCAGAGTTGTGGCACATGATAAGGCCATAACCATTTTTTTATTTGAACTTGCAGTTAAGTTCTCTTTTCTATATTATTGAAAAGCTACATCTACCTATCTAAGAACCAATAACAACCTTCTCTGTGCTTCAAAGTTCTTTAGTTCCATCTTTCCCAATTCCCATCACTCTGGCACATAAATGACGATGCTCTAGTATGTAGTTCCAGCAAAATCCAATGAGATTTCACATGTGCAAGCAACATACAACTAAATCCGATCATTTTGTCCGATGATCAAGCCTTCCCTTGCCATCTAAATACAAAGTCCATCTCATTCAGAGCCCCATCCCATCCTTCAACAACAATCTAGATTACTCTTTATCGTGTGCAATTTTAACAATTTCACTATCACAGTTACCTGGCCCTAGTCTATTAACTATAGTAAGTTAACCTACTTTCGTATTAGTTTAAATTTTAAGTTATATGTAATTGGTGAAGTTATTTAGAATTATTTGTGGAATTCATTTCTCTTAGGATTTTACCAAGTCAGCCGAAATCTCACCCATATGTATCTCAACAAACCCCAAGATCTCCTCCATTTTCTTCTCTCCCTATACCAACTCTTCTTATATGTTACACTCTTCTTCTACGTTCTTTCTCCTCCGTAGACACAATCACCATCTCCATCTCCACCTATTCATTATCCCTCTTCACAACAGTCCATATCCTCGTCGCTACCATCGACCGAACCAATCCTCGTCCATCCAAGTCATCAAGAGTCGCTTGCCAACGGCACTTCACCGCAAACTCGTAACCGAGACCCCTCCACATCCTATTCTACTGACATGAGCTTCAAGCACCAACATAGTCATCATCAACACCTTCACTACTATTCCGTCATCGACGCACACCGATCCATTGTGTCGCCTCCACGTGTAGTACCCGCAGCTGCAACGGAGTCTGATCATCCACCACTCCCCTTTTCTCGTCGACCTTTCGTCACCAAGCGCATCGTCTCACTACACCAGCAGCATCTTCATCATTCGCTCCTCCATCCTCGACCTCCACAACTACTTCACGCACCTGACCCCTTGTCTTGCCGTTGTCGACCGCATGTCCCCGTCAACCGAGATCTAACCCCGTCGACAAAACCTACCATAGTTGTCAACCATCTGAGCTCCAAGTTTGTCAACCTCACCACTCCTATCATCATTGTAGTCACCACCACCTCCACCTTCATTGGCAACCCTTCTGTCATCGGTCCCGAGGAGTTTTGAGAGTTTGAGACATGATTGGTGTCTGAATTGAACATTTCTCTCTTCATCCGTTAGTGAGGACCTGAGGTAAGTGCCTTGAATTATATTCCATTAACTATAATTGATTTCATGACCCTGTTCTAAGTAGTAAACCCTAATTCCTAATTGAATTTACATGCTAATAACAATTATATAGCAAAGTTATATTTTATAGATTAATGTTATTATTATGCTCATGTTTAACATAACATATTTAACTTATTTTTCTATATTGCCATGTTAAACCAATTGGTGACATTAGGCCAGAACTCTAAAGGGAATAAGTGCTACTTTAGTTAAAAAAATGCCCCCGTATGCATTGTTCACATACATTACATTGCATGTATATGAAAACAATAAAAAAATTGATGAAGAAAGCCGTAAATAGAACCACCGATATGACCCATGGACATGTACATAATGATATTGTAACCCTGGGCACGGATACATGAACTGACCTTAAACCCTTAATTACCACATAACTTGTGAAGGGGTTAAATTGGGGGGACACATAGTGTCACATGCCTATTTCTTTGACGGTTAACTGATATGTTGGACAGACACAAATACTTGTGTTGTTTGATATATCAGCTATATATATTCCTCCTTACTACAACGAACACAAATGTCAGTGTTGTTCATTATTACTCATGAACGAGCACAATTACCTATGTTGTTCATTTCCTACTTGTGCGAACACAAATACATGTGTTGCATAAGTTCTGTATTTATAGCCCCGTGTTGTGCTTATTGTGATCCCTGGCTATGTGGCAAGATTGTTTCCAATACCACAATAAACTGTAACATCATTCCAGATAATAATAAGCCGGTTAATAATATTTTAGTTCACTTTTATTCCTGCCATATTGACATGTTCATGCTCACACACACTAGTGTTATACTTTCCCTTCATTTTACCACTTAATTGTTCGCTTCCTGACGAACCTAGGCTTGCATGTCCAAGTTTAGAGGAAGATTACGAGACAGAGTTGTCGTTGTACGCCAGAGACCAGGAGCAAACTATCTGAGTGAAAGAGATGTCAATTCATGTTTCCATTTTCCTTTATGTAAATATAGGCTATGTTCATATTTGTATTTATTTTAAGATTTCCAGTGATTGTACCTATGTTTAGTCTTTTATACTTTATTCTTCATAATATCTTTTTCATGTCATTTTTTGCTCTATTGTATTATGGTATATGAAATGTAATATTAATTGTGAGAATCTTTGTCATGGTTCATTGCTTGAAGCATAGAGTATCATGGTAGGGGCTTATACATTTATCATGATATGTTGTTGGCCTTCGTCATGTGGCCTTCTCCTGTAGTGTCCCGTCCCGCTCAGCTCAATCGGAGGAATCGAAACGCCAACGGCGTTCGGACTTAGCCATGCAACGGCTGCTCGAAGACCCGCTCGGTCGAGGCGACTCCTCGTTCAGGTGGGTGGCTTCGGTAAACTTGCCTCTTGGCTTTCACACTAATAAAACGAAAATTTTCAAATGCACAAGTAGGCTTGATAATAAAAGAGACGAATCCACATAGCTAAGGGAATAATCCCAAGTTGGGTCAGACTGAGTTAGAACATGGAAGTATTCACGTCGTGCTTTCAAAATGACACTCGATCCTTCGTCCCGTGGCTTGGGAGAAGGAAAGTTGGTCTTCGTCTCAAAGTTAAGAACTTAGCCTAAATCATAGGTGTCGCCTGCATGAATGCTTGATAAAGCATGCACGGTTCCATCGTCTAAGGTTTGGCATAGCCTTTGCTCGCCCCACGGGTTAAGCTGCATTGCACAGCTTATGGCATAAGTCTAGGCACCCAAATAACTTGGTTGTTCAAGTCGAACGCGTGCACGGACGTTCCCTCGAGGCAAAGCTTGATGCAGTCTTTGCTCGTCAAGTTGTTGCACAATTAAGTTAGGCAAGTTATGTCGGTCGATCGAAGTCATTCCAAGCACTGTCCCGCTCTTTCTACGGTTGTCAAAGTCACTTAGTCCCATGATCTCAAGGCTCGTCGTATAAAGTATGACTTGGACGATAGTGTTGCACAAAACGTAAGTCGGTTGAAGGCACGAGCCACGGTTGGTTCAGTGGAAAGTTAGCCATGGTCTATTGGCACATAAAGAACACGTTTTGTGCAAGTTATGCTTGAAGGCTATGAATTAGTCATTCATGAGTTAAGTCAATAAGAGTATGGAAACACTAAAAATATGTCGGGACTGTAGGTCAGTCGTCGAGAAGAAATATGTCGAAACTGTAGGCCAGTCGTCGAGGAAAGATGTCGGAACTGTCGAAAACTAAGTTGTGACGGTTAGGCCATGCATTTACGTTGAGTCTAGAAGTTCTCGTAGGTGTGTGGTCATGGACAACTTGTCGACAAGGTTTTTCGTGCCCTCGATTCGGAAACCTGGGGCAACAGGACCGTATCGGCTTAGGAGGGAAGCAAGGTAGTTAGGCAAGAACACGCCGCCGGTGATTCGAGGACTTGAGCAGGACTAGCTACCCTTAGCTGCAAGGGTCTCGTCTGCACCACCTACATGTCCAAGATGGCTTGAATTGTCAGTGACCTTTTATATAGATAAGTTGGCATGCTGAGCGGCAATTCGCATGCACGGTGTCGGTCGAATAAAAGAAAGTGCAAGGATGGCACGAATGGGATAAAGATGGCATGCACGGTTGCAATACAAGTCTTAAGAAGCCTAAGATTTGGCTATAGCAAAGACGCATGCTTCGGCACGAAATGTGGAATCGAGTATTAAGTCATTGGCATAGAGTTGCATAAGTCAGACTTGAGTCGTTTCAAGTTAAGTCGAGAAGGGTCGTAAGGCAAGTTTGGTTAAGTCCTGCTAAGTTGCGAGGCACGGCCTCGATGTTGAAGCACGAACCTAGTCGATGACACGAATCATGTTGTTGCGTCCCAAAGTATGGGCCATAAGACAAGCACGAGTCGGTACATTGATGTTGCAAGCACGGGAACGGTCTAGAGGCAAGGATAAAGAAGTTATCGGTGCGATAGCACGATGATGGTCTAGAGACACAAATATGCCAGAGTCTTTGTCCTAAAATCGACCCTAAGGCAAGAATAGAAAGACAACCATAAGGAATTATGTTGCACAAAGTAAATGAACATGTTGGTTTTGTATGGGTGGACGAGGAGCTCACTCCACCAGTACAGTTGAGTACTGACACCCACACAGTGTTTATGTGCAGGCACAGGTAGAAGCTCGTTGGCACGGACCTCGCTTGGATGCGTCGAGGCACGGAGTTTTTTGGCGTTTCGAGGCATGTGGCCGCATGGAGTCTGGACTTATACGGGACATAATGTATGGACATCGCCTATCTGAAGCATCCGCAAGTTGCAGCCTTGAAGCTTGTATTGAGAAATGAGGGAGAGCAGAGTGACTTGTAATTTGAGAGAAAAGTGAGCTTGAGAGACATGTAAATCTTGGCCACGTGCCACATTGTAATCTTTGTTTCTATATCAATAAAGACTCTGATTTTGTTCAATGCTTGTGTTGTCTTTTTCATTCAATGTTTCTGCTTGGGACTTCTGTGCGACGACCCCGTTGCAAGCCGCTGTAATCGGCCGTTATGAAACCCACCTTGCACGAGCGTAACCTAGGCTCGTGCGGCATCACGCCTTAGCGAGGACGATCGCTCCTACGGGAGCGGGGCGTGACATCTCCCGTATTCGGGCACGGCATTAATATCTGAAACCCCTTACAGCCATGAAATTTGGGAATAAAAGTTTTCATTTTGTTGTAGCTCGTCCATGAGGTCTTCTCCACCAAATTTATAATTAACAGTGCATAAAAGTTTTCAAATTCGGGAAGGAAAGAAAATTTGTAAATTGGAATCAAGAATGATTAGGGAGAACATGTTTTCTTTTAGTTGGATCAGATAAATGAGGGATTCAAAACTCCTGTAACAGTCAATATCACAGGCTGCAACTAACTAGGAAAGAGGTATGAACATATATGTATATCTTATTAACAAGAAATATAATAATAATAAATGCATCCAAACTTCATATAGAACATAGATGCACATGTGCACAATCACAAACTCTTGAAACAACCATGGACAGTTGGTGTCACCTGTCCCCCCATGAACGCAGGTCAAAGGAGGGACCGGGAACAGGCAGAGTTCAGGAAGATGAGAGAGAAAGGGAGAAAGAGTGGGAAAAAAGAAGAAGAGAGAGCTGCTTGGGTCACCTTCACTCATCATCGTTAGTGCTACCATGAGAGGTATGGTAACCCGTTCCATATTCCTATAAAGAAACAAATTTAAAAAGTATAAACAGTTTCCATTAAGAAAATGGAAAACTTAGCTTTATAACTTCTACAAAAGTCAGGGGCAAAAATAAAAGATGTCACTATTATGTCGTCAGTGTCAAAATTGACATCCCTAATTAGCTGAAAAATCAAGGCTGATGATTGTTTTTACAAGGGGGTTACTTGATTTCACTTCAATTGGTTTATGTGATATTTACCCTTACGAAATTTTCTTGGGGGAAGAAGGGGTTAATTTATGTAAAATTTACTACTGAGAAAATCCTTATGGATTTTAGTCTATTATCCAGATCAAAATCTGTTAAAAACTTAAAATAACAAGATATAACTTAAAGTTTAGTCTGGATACACATTTCTTTGGTGAAGTGTGTAAAAATGTAGCTTTGAGGTCAACTACTGACATGCACATCTGTTGCTGGTAAAAGTGGAAAGTCACCTAGTGTAAACATGAAGTCTAATTTTTTAGCATAAGTGTACTGGCTTCGCTGCCCTCCCCTAGTCTTGACACTATAAAAACAGAGATCAATGCTAATTCTCCATCTAAAACTTTCTAGTAAAACTATACAGCCAACCACTACAAGTGTTCTAAAGGCTCCTGCTCAAATTGGTACCTTCTACTTTCTAGTCTGAGCAGTCAACAACCACCGTACATCTTTATGGGACATGCATTACATGTGCCCAAATGTAGACTATTAATTTTTTCAACCTTTGGAAAATTCTGACATTTGAATAATATTATCCTTCACCTGCAAGTTCCCATTCAAAATAAACCTACAGAAGAGAGATGCAATATGGAATTAAGTCCAACTGTAAGGACCTTTTGACATTTCTTTTTTCCCTTTCTACTGATATTTTCTTCCTACGTTGGGTTTCAATTAAATCCAATCCAGTGCCTTAATGCAACAATAGATAAAGAAAATCTAAGATCAGATATTGATAACACATAAAAATGTTTTTCTAAGTAAGACTTCAGGCGTGACAGGCACTCACCTTTTCTCTAGCAGCAAGCTTCTCTTCTAAGTCAAGTAAATCCATCTCTTTTTTCTGTAGATTCATTTGCTTGATGGTAACCTCCTGTAAATAGAGGATCGCTAAATGAAAACATGTTTATAATCAATTAAGGCAAAAGAGACCCAAGGAAATATAACCTTCTCTTTAGCAGCTACAGTCTCTAGCATTGTGCTAGTGTCACCCTCTTGTTCCAGCACTTCTTTCTTGTTAACATCACTGCCCTCAATAATGTTGTTCCTTTCCTCTCTAGGTAAAAACTGGCTCTCAACATGCCTCTCCTCAGATTCGAGCAGCCTCTTTTCCCAAGATTGCATATCTTCTCGTTGTCGAGAAAGATACTCTTCATGTGCTCTCTTCCTGGATGTCCAGGAATATAGTTAAAATCACCATTATACCAAAGGAAATTCAAGTGGCAACAAAATGGCACCTCCGGAAAATCCAAAATAGGAAGTTAAATAAGCAAAAAATTATACTCTTCCAAGAAAATTGAGCATTCCTTCTGAAGTCTCCGTTCACGAGTCTCCACTTCCTGTAATTTTATATCCATCTCCGTACTCCTCCGATTTGCTTCTGCTAGCTTTGCATCTGCAGAATGCAGGTTGCCCCTGACTTCCAAGTATTTGTCTTCAATAATAGCTTGCAGGGCGTGATCTTCATCCAGCTTCCTGTCAGATATCAATTTAGCAACTGCAAGTTCAGCACTCATCTCCTCCAAAGCCTTTTCAAGCTGCATAGAACAATTTCAAGAAAAGAAAGATATTATT
Source organism: Iris pallida (assembly GCA_029216955.1). Classification (NCBI taxonomy): domain Eukaryota; kingdom Viridiplantae; phylum Streptophyta; class Magnoliopsida; order Asparagales; family Iridaceae; genus Iris; species Iris pallida. Next base: position 7,990,799 of record JANAVB010031819.1, read on the forward strand.
ATTAAGAAGCATTACACACTCTAGGAGCACTATTATACTAAAGTAAGACCAAACAAATTACCAATATATGAACTAGACCTTCTTAACAAAGAAAATAATAGTTCTTAGAAATGTATAAAGTGTAACAGGTTAAATGAAGTAATGATAAAAGACCAATGATATAGTCATAAAACAAACCCCACAAGGTTAAAGAAATTATGGCATGTGAACATTCTGTAACAACCAATAAGTGAGAATTGGCAGTGAAATTAAGCATATGGAGTTGTGAGTCTTCAAATGAAGGCTTATATGCAATATGCAACCCCTTGGGATAGCCTTCTCCCCAAGCCTAAGGTTGGAATAGCCACACTCCGAAAGCCCAAAATCTCATGTGCGAGTTATAATTGAATAGTGTTTGCATATTAGTGATTGTCAGGGACAAATTTGTTCCTTTTTTGCAGTATACTCATTTCAGCAAAGGTGACTTTTCTCCTATCAGACTCTGGGCTCTCCTAAGAGGAGACGAAGTCGGTACTAGAAAGCAAGCATCAGGTTGCAACTAGCAACTCTTCTCCTGCATGTATGCATTTGCGGAGGCATCTGCGAAGGAAGTGGTGCAGAAGATCTTGATTGATTGTTCCAATCTCATCCTTGAACCTGCTAATTTGTGCGTAGGTAATGAAGTATCCAACAAACAGTCTACCCACTGAGGAGAGCTTCAAACTGTTCTGTATGCCATCACCTTTGTCCCCTGATTAAGACTTGAGAGCAACTTCGAGATCTTCATGCTCCCTTGAGAAGAACCACTTCTCAGGGATTTCACAAATTAGGGCCAATCACCAAAAGTACCAGCATGCTGGAGGTTTTGTAATATTCTAAACCCTCTGGCGTGGTTGAAAGTTATACTACAACCCAGACCACAGGATCTTCTTTGTACCTGAGAAGGTCAATGTTTGGAACATTGCTCTGAAAGCCACCCCAACAAGGAGTGATATTCAAATGACAGGATGCACTAGAGTGGACTTATATGGAGGTTAAAGATTGTCAGTCTTTGGACCTGCGCACTCATGGAAAGCATCTCCTGTCAAACTTCTCCAGGATGTGAAATTGTTGTTCCATCACCTAGGACCTTTGCTCCATCCATCACATGGCATCTGAGAGATGCTCCAACTCCCAAGTTGGATTGAGTCATTAGAATGGTTGCCGATTGGAGGGAGGTAAGTTATTCGGTGGGTAGATGAGGTCTTAGTGGCTAGTAGATGAAGTGTTTATATCAATTACATTTCTTTTTGTAATTGATCTCGGTTTAACTAAAGAACAGGAAATGTGTTCGGAGTGATTCTGCTCCCAGAGTTGTTTGAAATTAGCTTCTAATTTGCCTTTCAGTGGACTGGTTATATATAGCTTAAGTTGATTTCAGGAATATTGTGTTTTAGTTATAAGCTGATTCATGCTAACTGAATGATCTTCACTCATTTCTGTCCATAACACTGAATCTTTTACTAAATTTTGTAAGCAGAAAAATAAGCTAACAGCTCTCATTAAATATCTTCCAGAAGGCCAAATAATTCAATCAACTTAACATCTTTAACATGATTTTTAGTCCGACATACACTAGAGTCAAAGATAAGCTTAAGCTAATTTTGCACACTCCAACAAATAAATAATTACAAATGGAAAAAGTATAGGCAAAGGAGAAGGGCAAGTAAGGTTTTCAACAATCGGATGATAGGTTCTTTAGAGTCTTTTATAACAAAATGATGTAGCTTATCAATTATTACAAAAGCGGAAAAGATTTTAAGAAGATAACAGGACAGAACTATGTTAAGCCAGCAAGTCATCATGATAAATGAACCACAACGAAAATAAAAACCACACACTTAATGAAACTTAAATGCATTTATATTTAAAGTGAGAATAAAGAAAATCTATCAAAATTTGTTTGTTATGAGTAGGTTATTTTGCTATTACTGAACAGAATTAAAAGAAACCAGGAAAGTTTATCTGTCAGTCCTTACATCTTTAACACACTGTTTCTCATGTCCCAAAGCCTTCCGGAGGTTTTCCTCTTGCTTTTCTAACTCAGTTACGTCGATCAGGCGTGCTGTTTGTTCTCTCTTCAACATACTCTCTGCATCTCCAAGTGCTTCCCTTATGTTCGCGTGTTCTGAAGTCCAGTTCTCCTTCTCAAGGAGAAGAAGGCCCATGTTGTATTGGTAATCATGGAGCTGGACAGACCACAATAAGAAGAGAATACAAGCAACTAAAAGTAACCAAAACAGTAAATGGATATCAATTATATGGTAAAAAGCATGATATAATTTTGCACTGGCTGTGCTACGGACAAGGGGCAATGTAAATTTTGTAAACCTTAACGGAAACAGACGTTCCTTGGGATTAAAAAAAAAGTATAGAAATTACCAGCAACTATGGTTATACATAGCGACTATGGTCAGAGTAAGACGCATCAGAAAAAATACTTAGCAGAAAAAATACTTAGCGACACATGTGTAGGAAATAGTTACCTTCTGAATGGTCTTGAGACGAGGTCAGGTGATTTAATCTATATGGACAAACTCAAGCTGCACATTAGATTATCGCGAGATTATACATGAATATAAAATATATAGTTGAAATATTGATAAGAGACTAATCCTTCTGTTCTCGTGGATTCCTTATAGAATAGTTAGCTTCTGAATGGTCCTGAGACGTGGTCAGGTGATTTAATCTATATGGACAAACTCAAGCTGCATAATAGATTATCGCGAGATTATACATGCATATAAAATAGATAGTTGAAATATTGATAAAGATTAATCCTTCTTTCCTCGTGGATTCCTTAAAGGCTTAGTTTAGAACCTAATTATGATCTTAAACACGTACATATTATATTAAGATCTTATACATATTATTAAATGAGTATAAGTATACAAGTACATATATTGAAATGTATGAAGACGGATTTACAGCCTTGTCTGGGCCATATCCATATGCTACGCTTTTTAAAATTCCATGCCATGTCTGTGTCTCGTGCCATTATAAGAGCAACCTATATAGTATATATTGACTTCAGTGAAGTAGGAAATGGTACAGTTACATTAATTAATTGAACACAAAAGTAACATTGCATATTTTTCCACAGCACAATTGAAACAAAAAGAAAAAGAAAAAGAAAAATATATACTTGAAATCCCTTAAAACAGGTAATGGACTCTTCAATTGACTACAATAAGCCCAAATCTCTAATTGATAGTATAGTGATTCTTCAATAAAAGGAACTTTCCATAATCAAAATGAATTGTAAATTACAAAATCTACTAGGAAAATTGTAACATTTTTAACTTTGGAAAGCAAAAAACAAAAACAAAAATCACTTCATAATCAAAACCAAGACATAGGTAGTTATGTACTATCAGATCCTAAAATCCAAAAAGTTCAAAAAAGAAAACGCTTTCTTTCTTTTACCATCTAATAATTTAGGGAGTGGACACTCCAAACATTAGTGCTGCAGTGTTGGACACGAACAGTTGATAGACACACCAAAATACATTGTACATATCGTATCATGTCATACTTGTGCTTGTACAACATACCAAATAATCCTCATAAAGAATTTAATAGATGATCTATTATACAAAATGTTCATGCATAAGGATTAACTTTACATTTATTATTGCGATAACAACAAGAACCAAAATTAACTTTTTAAAGAAAAAGTTAGTTAAACTTTATGACTATATACTGTAAGAGCCTAATACCCACTAAACTCGAAAGAAATGAGACATTCTCCCCATTTTGCTATTTAACCCTCCTAATGTTTCTTCAGCACACATGACCCAAAGAGTAAGTTTTTAAACATGTTGATCCCAAAGAGTAAGTTTTTAAAGGAAAATAAATGACTTTTTTTGATAGAAATAAAAAATCAAAACAAAACGAAGACATGGGTATATACTACAAGAGCCTAAAATCCAATCACCCCCAAAAAAATTAGACTTTTTCTCTCTTTTGCAATCTACTCCTAATATTTCACAATTCACGTCACATTCGTAATACACCAACAATTCGGTTCCAAAGAGCACAATAACCAATAAAAGAAAGGAATTTACTGACGGAAAAAAAAAAAGAGCAAGAACCTCTCTTTCGAGCTGTATACTACCAGAGCCTAAAAATCCAATAGCACCATAAAAATGAGACCTTTTTCTCTCTTTTGCAATCTACTACTACCATTATTTCGCAATTCACATAGCATTCATGAGCACACCAACAATTCGATTCCAAACAGCACAATAACCAATAAAAGAAAGGAATTTTTTTCTGCGAGAAAAAAACTAAGCAAGAAGACCTCTTTCTCGAGTAGTTCAATTCTTTCGACGAGGGCCGCTCTGTCCTTCCTCCGGAACTCCGACTCGTCGAGGAACCCCGCCTCCTTGAACCTCCTCCAGTCCTCCGCCTCTCCTCCGCCGAGGAACGTCGCCACGTCGGCGGCGGCGGCATTGCTCTCCTCCGCCATCGTCTCCTCCTTCTCGAGAGGGAGGACCCGTTCGTGGTTGCTCTGATGGTTTGGGGAGAAAACGGACCATCTCTTCTTCTCCATTCTTTTTCGTTTGGGGAGTTAAAAATCTCAACTTTTTTTTATTGTCTATATTGAAATTTTTAGGGGTAGAGAGCAAAAGAGGGAAAACTGTAAATTATGCTGCTGTCTCCGAAAATTAGGGGAAAGACATTTTAGTTGACATAGGTCTTGTCAATGTCTTCCTTTTTAAAGTAAGTCACATTTTGTCCCTTTTTACCTGGCTTGAACCAGGATCGAACTTTAATATTCCTTCCATTTATAAAAAATTAATTATTCAAATAATGTCTAAGGATACGTTTGATTGCAATTGGAAAATATATTAAAAAAACTTTTATGGAATTATTTTTTAGAAAAAAAAAAATTTATGGAATTATTTTTTAGGAAAAAAATTCTATTTTATGGAAAACTTAATTTGGGTATTTGATTGCCATTATTTTTCACATAAAATAATTATTTTTCTATGGGTTGGACAAGTTTTATTTTCCACCATTTTAGATGAAAATAAGAAAAATTATAGTTTTTTGGAAAATAATTTCATAGAAAATATAAGCTATCAAATACTACAATTGATGGAAAAATTGTGATAGAAATATTTTCCATGGAAAAAAAAAAACCAATCAAACACAGCCTAAGAGATATTATGGTCGTCATTTGGTAATAGAATTTTTTTTGGTTAATTTGATATATGCGTTTTATGTTTTGGTTCAAAGAGTGTCTAAATTAGATTTCGTTGATATTTTAGATAAAATTTGTTAAAAATAGACATGTGATGGTCATGTACCTTATTTTTAGGATTATTTTTGTCATGATTAGTCAATACATCGGCTATAATTGATTGTAGATGCGTCATTTTGTACCTGATAAAAGCTATTTGTTTATGTATAATTTATTTAAACACCAATATTTTTAGTCGAAAAAAAATATATGATAAAATAAATATAAAAAATAAGGCACGTGACCATCACATTTCTATTTTTACCGACTTTTATCAAGAAAATCAATGGAATCTAGTTCATACACTCTTTAAACTAAAATGAACAGCTTATATACCAAATTAACCACACACAAAAATGTTCATCAAAACAACAACCTCTACATTTCTAAGACCCAATTTGGATAATTAATTATTTATAAATTCGATTTATAAAAATGGTAGGAATTGAAACAGTAGGTCCAAAAGGTATACAACATAGCATGCACAAAGTTCTCAATGTCAAGTTGGACATCCCAAAAAAAAACCACAATTTGGCTTACGGTTAATTTTGTATCAAACATTTTTTTTTCCTCCAATTTGACTAATTTCTTTTTTCTCAAAAATGCCCCTTTAAATAATTTGATTGATGTTTACGAGAGACCACATAGAAGAGTATGGGCTCATAATTATTCTATTAGGTCCGATTGAATGGAACCACGATAAGTGTAATGTTTCACATTAGCTTTATATTGCCATTGCTATGCTTTAGTGGAAGATTATTTCTTACATAAGACAGAGACAAGTGATAGCAATGGCAATATAAAGCTAATGTGAAACATTACACTTCGCACAATCATGAGGTTGATAAAGAAAAGTTATTATTTTTCTATGTTTGGGTGCCAAACAAATTGAAGATGAAAGAACGTGATTCTCAACGGAAGAAAAATTATGGAAAAAAAAACGATTCCAAAGCTAGAAATTATTTTTCCACATTGAGGTATTCACTTTCATTTCCAATTTCCTTGGCATTTCCAAACATCGAAAAGGAAAATAAATAGATATTGTAATTTGAAATTATTTTCCTTTCCATTCTTTTTTCGCCAGCCAAAAGAGGCCTAGTAGTAGCCTGAGGTTTTTTGGGGGGCACTTGTGTGATGCGTGGCTTGTTGGGGAGATTAGCCTCGGTTGGTTCCTGTCATCTGTCATCTATCTGCTGATAATATCAATGAAGCAAATCTATGAGGATTATGCAAGGAACTTACTTGTGCTTGCTATGTGATATTGTCAAATTCAAAATCACAAAGCTTGGGCGTAGAAAGGGTAGTAAAATTACTACTGACACTGCTTGTAGCTTCAAATATAGGCACCCCCTCCACTCTTGGGCACGAAATTACAGTCGATTTCTCACAATTTTATTCTCCAGCTATCACAGATACAAGAAGAGTAAATTGTTGATGTATGTCTCCTTGCCGGGCTTAAAAATGGGTTCTCAATGGCTCATAGTATCAAGTTTTCTGGTTTGGCCAAATTTCTTGCAGCTAGAGTATCTACAGACAAAAATAATGACATGTTGAAGAAACTACTTTACATTCTTGAGCCACAAAATATAATATTCTCATGTGGTATGAGAGAAATTGATAAAAAAAAAAAAAGAGTGCTCGATGAAACCAAATATTAGTTTGGGAAGTTGAGATAGGCAAAAATACGTTCAGTAGAAAAACAAAACATTCTTACAGGCATCTGCCTGAGAAAAAAATGAGTGGCGAGTACTCGTCAGAAAGTCAGAATCCAAAACACTGTTTACAGCCCTATGTAATACATTTCTCTAGATGAGTTTTGATATTTATCCATGAAAGTAATCATGCAATCCCGGAGATAGGTCTTCCATGCACTCAGCTTTGCATCAAACCAACTTGGTCTTACATGACAATTAGTGATCCACCCCACTTAGGTCTATGATGCAAGCTCCTCTTCTAATTCTTCCTTAGTAGTAACCAGCCCGTGCCAGCTCCGCTGGCTCCAATTGCGCAGCATCGCCATCGTTGCTGAGAAAGACGAGGCGACCTGTTCATAACAAAATTTCATTTTAGGATTCTAGTTTTCACGTAAAATTTACACCTAAATTTCTAGATTTTCTAACTATGGTAATTCTTTGTCCTCTCCGTCTCATCTGGATTTCTGACCCATTCGAAAAGGATCAATAAATTAACTGCACAGTTTTTGTACTAACATAAAATGGATTTACACGGTAACGACGGAGAAGCGGAATAAAAGGCCTATTGCTGTTCCTTGAAAAGAAGTTGAATCTCAAGTTTCCAGAAAAACAAATATCCTTCTCGTTCATCCAACTGCAACTAAGTTTGCAACATTTACATCCACTAAACTCATGTTGGTTACAATTTTGTTATCATTCCATAAAATCTATTTTGTGCACATTGTTCCAGCTCCATGCTGAATTCTCTTGATCATCAGTCGTCCAGTTAGACACTATATGCTTGTGTAGAAGTACATGTATTTCGCCAGGACCATCATTTGACCGATTACCCTTCAGTCTCTCTTGGTTATAATAGGGTTTCTACGAGTTCGTTTGATCATCTTCGGAAAAGCTAAATATTTGAAACAGTACTTGGAGATACTTTAAACAATGTGTACAGTTGTTTCATAGCTGTTTCAAATATGTGGACACCTTAAAACAAACTTCAACTTTATTACAATCTAAGCATATATTTCACCAAGATGGAGCTTGCATATCAATATTAAAGCACAACTTTAAGTCTGCATAACTCTTAACAGACATTAAACCAGCTAGTAAAATAATCTAAATAAAAACCAAGAACAACCTGCAGCAAAAATCCATAACTTAACCTAGATGACTTGCGGGCATGAATAAGCTCACTGGGTGTGGGTGTAACCCTCTGAACTCCTAGATTGTAGTAATATCTTGAAAGAGGAGAGAAGCCAAGATTTATTATTGCATTTATCTGTTATGCACAATATGACCAATAATGAAAACACAAATCAAGCAGGACCAAAATTATCAAAAACTGTTTCACTGTCACAACTCAAACTTAAAGTGGGACAACAGAATGTTCAAGAATATAGAATCACACCATACCTATACAGCTTTAAAAAGTATAATAGTAGAGAGTGAGTGGGGGGGGGGGGGCATACCATCTCGGCGAAGAGCAATTTCTCTAATGCGCCTAACTAGCCCATTGACTGGATCACTAAATACTTTTGTCTCCAAGTTGCCCTCCAAATATAAGATTGATCTACACTACAGAAAATAACAGTACACTTAAATAAACCGTTGTCTGAAACATATGAAATGAAAAGGAAAGTGAAGAATATTGGAAAGTTTAAGACATAGTAGCAATTGTACTATAAGGATTTTATATTATGTAAATAACGGACAAGGAAAGGAAAGCCATGATTCATATTATGATCCCATTCGGCTCAAAGAGTTCAACAGCATGATATGATAACTCTATGCATTGGCATGATGCCTGCAAAATTAACAACGATGAGTTCATTGGATTTACAGCAGTAAATTAGTAATAATATTAAACTTTAACCTAAAGTATAAAAGCAGACACATCCAATATATCCTTTGAGTTGGACAATGAACGGGAGGATAAAAGTACTATAAAATCCATCTGTCACATTGACTTATAGTTGAAGTCAGCTTTTCCTGTTATTACTGAGAACACATTTCCATGGGAAGGGAAAATGGCTATCACCTTTATTCTAATAAATGCAAGCAACCAGAAGCAGTACTCTTTTGTTACAAACTCCAATACTGTTTCCATTTTATTCTGATTCGTAAAGGTCATGCTGTTAAACAGCCTTCAAGAACCTAAACTTGTTAGGAAGTCCAATAATTTCTTTTGAACTGCAGGATTAAAAGTCACCTATAGTCAGGTAGATGCAGGATCAAAGGTTTCTGATCATAACAGGAAGAACCACAACTAGGTGCAGCAACGGTGAAGTGCATCTTAATCATTTTGAATCCAATAAAAACAGATTCGGAACAAAAATTCACAGAAGTAAATGATATAAATCGTTTCAGATTATTTACTTAATTAAGGATGCTGTTAACAACAAAACCATATCCAATATGGCAATAGCAGTGTACAATCTACAAAGATACTATATAAACAGTAGTTGATCAAGTAGCGGAAGGAATTAACAGGATGTGTTACCTCATAGTACAACAATTCCAAGATTGATCTAGTGGTGCCTCAATCCAAAAACCTCCTCGGACAGTGGAAATAACAACAATAATGCCTCCTCCACAAGTCTACAATGCATGCTAACTGCCGAAATTGGAAGAGCATGTACCAGTAACAAGAGCGAAGAGAGGCTCTAAGGTGTGGTAAAAGTTACCATGGAAGCCTCCTTTTTCATATATATAGGCACATAACGAGGTGGTTCCTAGGGTTTTCTAGGAAATTCAAACAGCCTTGTGTAGTAGGCGGGTGGGGGGCCATTTGAGCTATCCAGCAAGGATATATCTGAATATATAGTTCCAGAATAATCTCAATCGCTCACATGTCCTGGTCATCTGTTACTGTTGCTATCATCATCTGAGTACACGGCTACATAGAATGTGGGAGCTCAGATACTAGAAACACCACTAGAGTTGAAAGAAAGGTATCAACCCAGGGAGAAAATAAAAAACTCTTCTCATAGAACTTTACATATACACACTAATCTTCCTTAATGATCATGAACCAGATTCCAAAAACAAGTAACAGCCCTGAAATTTGAAGTAACACTACCTGGTAGATTATCAGGTCGAGGACGATTTCTTCAGCAGGCAAACTTTGCACTCAAGACCTTTGGATGTGCATTTGCGGTCAAGACCTTTGGCTATGTAACGACAAGTTAATCCACATAAATCTCACATAGCTCTCGCAGGCTTCATATCAGTGTGGATGACCTCCAACTTCCAAGTTTCACTTCAAGTTAAAATTCATAAGTGCAAACAACAAACAAATACATGACATTCTCATCAATGACTAGATGGAATTAGAAGTACCATTCTTTCACGTCATAAATAGATTTTGTTCAGACAGCAAAACAGTAAAACCATGGTGGTCAAAGGCACGCCTCGCAAAAAGGGGCAACAATTGCGGCTCGCACCTCACTAGGCGAGGCGCATTTCTCCGGGCGCACCAAAGGCGCGCCTTACAGAAAGGCACATCTAAGAAAAGGCGTGCCTAGACGCGCCTTATGGTTTTTTCTGTTATATATATATATATATATATATATATATTGGCCCTTACGTCATACAAGTGGGAGGAATGTAGTCTTTTTCACGGTTGCCAAAGTTGGTTACAGCTCAACTGAAAAAAAAAAAACTAAATTTTACTAAAAGCGTGCTAGGAAAAATACAAAATCTTGTTAGTTTTGTTGACTGTTATTGCTACTGCTGCTTTGCTAGTTCACTTTGTTATGTTTTAACATGTTTTTGTTAGTTTTAATGTACTATTTGGTTTTATTTTTTACATTACTATTTTTTTTATGTATATTTTTATTATTTTTTATTTTTGCCGCTTCACTCGGGCTCGTGTCTTAAGTGCGTCTTGCGCCTCGAACGATATGGACCATTTACGTCTCGAGTGTGCTTTGCGCCTTTGACTACCTTGAGTAAAACTAGCATGAAGTCCTTTGCCTACAAAGGCAACAGACAATTGGGATCAAGTATAGCGGGTCCCTTACAAGACGACTAAACTTAAGTGCCCAGGTGGCTTGCTCAATGTGAAACCCGAAAATTTTGGAATTATGAATTGTTGAATTTGTAGCATATTATTATTATTATTATTATTATTATTATTATTATTATTAGTCGGATTAGGAAAAATATTATTTTTAAAATGATCATTGGATCTTAGTTTGTACCCTGTCCCGATCCCGTGCCCAGGGATCCGACCCCGAGCCCGAATCCACTTTCTTTTTAAATCCCTTTAAATGGCTTTAAAGAAAAATATATATTATATAATATTTTAGCATTTCTCTTTAGTAAAAGAGAACAGGAAAAAAATAAAACTAGAATTCCCATGACCTGGCCCAGCACCCCACGACCAAATCCACCCCCCTTTTTCTCCTCCTGCAAACATCCCTCTCCTCCACAACTCTCCCTACACTTCAGCACCCACTCCCCTCCTTAAAACCCATCCAGCACTCAACTCTCCACCTCACTTTCATTCCTCTCCCTCTCATTTCATTCCTCTTTCTCAAAAATTTCTTTTTCCCCTCTCCAGAGCTCCGCCCAAGCTCTCCCGATGTAGGAGCGTAAAAAGAGTTTTATGGACTAAGTCAAAGAAATTGAGGACTCTACGCAAACAACTCTCTATGTGAGCTATTTTACGCCAGGGCTATTTGCATTGAACTTTACGCGAGCTACTTTACGCCAAGGCAATTCATTGAATTTTACACCCGGGGATAGACTGTCGGCCGCATTTAATGCAGAAGATTTGATTTGACGGAATGATTTTTCTGACAGCATGCAGCACAGAAGTCGAGAAGATCGGATTTTCACCAAACCCGATACTCGTCGTATGGTGTGCAGAGGAGGCTATTTTACGCTCAATAAAATTACTTCTTTTTACGCACTATAGTTATTCGAGCTTTTACGTTCAAAACTATTGTGGGCGTAAAGTCTATTTGGGCTAAGTTTTACGCTCAAGGCTATTTTAGCCACTTTACACTGGAAAGTTTATTTTGGGCTGTTTTTATGCCAATTTGCCACTTTACGCTCGGGACATATTTAGGGTCATTTTTACGCCCGATCCTTCCTGACTACTTTAAAACGTTGTTTGTCTACGTGGCTTTCATGCCACACTTATTGAGGAACGTGTGTACGTGCTCCATATTTTTGTTGAAATAATGGGACACGTGTCAATGTGCGTTCCATCGTGGGTGACAGTTACCAGCGTAAAGACAGGATTTTGTTACTTTTTTACGCACAAAGGGCCAAGTCTATAAATAGACTTATTTTTCATATGAGAGGGGGAGAATACAGAGAGATCAGAGCCCAGAGACTTTGATTTTCCAGAGCATTCTTCTTTAACTTTTCTTCCAGAACAAAGTGAAGCAAAGCAGGAAAGCATTCGACCTCGCCATCAGTGCCCAAGTGCGTCGATACCTTTCTGGTGACTTAGTTCTTCCGGCTGTTCATCTTCCAGCAGTACTCTTCATCATCATCGTATGGTCCAAGGAACAAAGTGATCGCCTTCAGATCAGACTTCCATAGCAATACTTCCCAGATTACTTGTACTTTTGCACTTTTTCTCGTTTTATTTCAAAAGCCAATTTTAGGCATTTTGTTAAGTGAAACAAAATGGCGACTCTGCTGGGGACGACCTTCTCCTCCGACGAGAAGGCAATTGCTCAATATGATGATGTGTCGATCGGATCGACAAAGAAGACTGGTTGTACACTTCGACCAGACTGTCTACGAAAAAATGCTCCGAACTGGGGGTAGTACTCGCTGCTCCAATGTTCAGAAATCGCGGAAGGCGCGAAAAGTTTGGATTCCCAAGTCCAAAGCATCCTCGGATCTCCCTGCTGTCTCTGAAGGCAAAGGAATCCTTCCTACTCCGGTCGTGAAGACTCCCGTCTGTGACGAGGCAGTCTCTACTCCGGTGATACGTCATGGACGTAAAAATCAGTCTCCCGTTTGTAACGTGGCAGACTCTCCAGTTTTACGCTCTGAGCGTAAAAATCAAGTTTTACGCTCTGAGCGTAAAAATCAAGTTTTACGCTCTGAGCGTAAAAATCAGGCTTTACGCCCCACGCGTAAAAATATGTCTCCCGTCTGTGACGTGGTAGACTCCAAAGCTTTACGTCATGTGCGTAAAGATCAGTCTCCTGTCTGTGACGTGGTAGACACACAAAATTTACGCTCCACGCGTAAAGGAAAATCTCCCGTCTGTGACGTGGCAGATACTCATGTTTTGCGCTCTACGCGTAAAGGTAAATCTCCTGTCTGTGACAGTGTAGATAAAATTCACAATGATGTCTTTACATCTAAAGTGAATTTACCTGCACGCATGCAGCGTGAAAACATTGTTGGTAAAACTTCGGTTCTTCACCAACATCCTTCTTACACTGCTTTACGCAAGGTACCAAACCTTCAAATTACGCGTAATGCTGATGGAGTCCTTTGTGCTAAAAAATCTCGAAATTTACGCACGCAACTCCAAGCGTGTAAAAATGTACAGTTTGGTTCTGCTAATGCAGCCAGTAATCTTCTTTATACACAAGGGACTAAACGTTCCTCTACCCCAAATGTAATAAGGAAGACTACTCCATCTACTCCCTCTACTCCTTCTGATTTACGCGAGTTACTAGAACAAAAGCGTAAAAGTAGACAATCTCCTGTGACACTCCCCCAAGAAAATCATCATTGTGAGTGTCACCAGATTGTAATCAAATGTTGTTGTTCGGCTGCAAAACGGTCAATTTTTGATCGGTTAAGCTTCAATGCGCCTCAACAGCAAGTTGATGACCAAGAACATGAGTTGTCATATGCGTCAGTCAATATGGCATCTCATACCAACAGAGGACGACGTCCAAGACGCAACTCGTCCCAGACTCCTGGTCAACAACAGTTCAACAGACTTCTTGATTCCTTTGAAGGAGTATATCAGAATACTCGATCAAGAAGACAAAGACAGTTGCAGACTTCTGATTCAGAAGCTGGGGGTACTCAGTCTTTTGAATCCGAAACTGATAGTGTCGATTCATACCTCTATACCAATCCCTCTGTATCTTCAAGAGAGGTTGAATCATATGCTATCGAAGACGAACCGGAGACGTCATCTGCTAATACAGAACAGCGTCTCTCTGCCGTTGAGCAATCATTGAAGGACATGCTTACTATGATGCAAAGCATGCACCAAATAATAATGACTCAGCAAGTTGCTCAACCGGCAGTAGTAACACCGGTACAGGTGGCAGCACAAACTCAAGATAGTCAAGGGGTTGATATACCTTTGAATAATCAAGAGCCTGTTGTCAATCAAAATTCTGCATCTCCAGATCCTATCATTCCAGAAGATGTGCCACCTCCGGTGGGGGTTACGGTACATCCAACGACTATTCAATCGAATGTGCTTCCTCAAACTAGTGAAGCTATTCAAGCAGTGCGTGAGCTCAAAGCACAGTTTGAAGTTTTGAAGCACAAGGATCAGCTCCAAAGGTTAGGGATTAAACAACCTTACCCTCCTCATTGGAATGATGTACCATTTCCTCCGAAATTCAAGCCACAATCGATGGTATTATTTGATGGAAAGGCTTCTCCTAGTCAGTATATCAATTACTTTGATATTATGACTGTACATCTACAGAAGAATGATGCTCTTCTCACTCGAGTTTTCATTGGGTGTCTAACGGGTTCAGCCTACGATTGGTATCGCAATCTGCCCGACAATTGCATTTCGTCTTTTGACGAATTCAAAGCAATGTTTCTCTCTCGCTTCTATGAAGGAGGCATGGACATGAACATGTCCTCCTTAATAGAAATCAAACAAAAGATACTCGGACGTTCATCGAACGTTTCCGACAGGCAACTCTGAAGATGCCTCCCGGTATGCCAGATTCAGCATTGATCGATACATGTAAAATGAATCTGCGACCATCCATTGCTGTTTTTACGGGCTCTCAATTCACAGATTGGACCTCTTTCATTATAGCAGCAGTGTCAGCCGAGACCAATGGTAGGTTGGCTCGTGAACATGGGATGATATTTGCCTCAGAGGACAAAGGCAAGAAAGGCTCTTCCGGTAATAATTCCGGCAATCGTAATGGAAAAGGGAAGGAAACCCTTGTGGTTAATCTTTCAAAACCCAAAACGACGTCGAATAATCAGGAGTCTTCCAAGCCAAAAGAAGAATACTCTTTCGATGACAGTGATATCCCAGGAATATTCCAATGTCTGGTAAAGAGTGGTAAACTCCAGATCCCAGAGCCGAAGAGGCCTAATGAGATGAATTTGACCGACAATCCCAAATATTGTATCTATCACAGATACATAAATCATCCTACCAAGGCTTGTTATGTCCTGAAGAAGAAAATCCAGGAGTTGATAAATGCCAATGCCATCGCTTTAACTAACGATGAGCATACGGTCACAACCAATATGGTTTCTCTTCAATTTGGAGGTTTTCCTCCACAACAAGTCCCAGATGGGATTGTCCCAATTCCAAAGGCGACGATGAAGATTGTGAATATCCCGCCTGCCAGAGAGCAAAATGAAGAACTTTTGCCTCTTACATTGAAATCTGGTGAAATCATGTGGGTACATCCTGATTTAGTACCTGAAATGAAAAATGAAGGTAAAACTTCAAAATCCAAAAAAGGTAAAAAAGTCAAAACCTGCAACATGATTTCTCATGTTTTAACCCCAGACCATGATGATTTAGATCATTTATGGGGTAGCATTCCCTTAGAGGATAGATTGAGGGGTTTTGAATATATGCCCTCAAGCTTAGCTCCTCCTACCAAGCTCAAACTTACTCATCAGCAGTGGTTAGCTATGAATAGTGTCCCTTTATACAGGGCACAACAAGTTTTTGCTGCTTATGAGAAAGCTCCTACAGGGATTTTTCCTCTTGTCCCTAATACTCCTCATGTGGCTACAGAGGTTTCTATTTCTCCTGTAGTTACAGAGGTTTCTGCTTCTTCTTCCTCTGTCCAACCATCTATTAAAAGTCCACTGCCCATTCACTTGTACAGTCAACAATCAGTCCATCTCATGAAAAAGATGGGCTATGACTTTCAAAAGGCAGAGGGTTTGAACTATGATAAAGGAATGCGACTTCCTTTACAAATTCAAAGTCAGTAATCCACTGTTGGATTGGGTTCTGAACTTCCTCATAAAAATCCTCGCAAGAAGAAGGCTAAGGAAAAGAAGACTAAATCCTGCAATATGGTACTTCCTTCTCCTGAGTCCGAAGAAGAAACCTTTGCTGGTACGAGATCTGGAAAAGAGTACCACAAAGATTATGAGGGATCTTCCAAAGAAGCAGAGGACGTTGTGGAAACATTACCAGTTCAACCATCTCTTGTTCCCGCTAAACCATCTGTGATTGAAAAGGGAAAACAGAAAGCAGTACACTTTGACGTTGCTTTGAAATCTGCTTCAAATCAAGGAGCGGTGATGAAGCCCTACAAATTTGATATTCTAGCCCAGTTAGCCAATACTCCGGCTAGACTCTCTATATTCGAGCTGCTTCGTCTTTCTAAAGAAAGCAGGGAGACTCTGAGTGAAGCTTTGTTACAAGCAGACTCATGCTTAGCTCAACTCAAGAGTCCTGACAATACACCAGTGTCATGTCCACAATGTCATAGTGTGATGGAGGCAATTCCTAACATCACATTCACACAAGAAGATATGTTGTTGAAGCATAATAAGCACGACAGGCCTTTGTGCTACACTGGGTATATCGAATCTACAGAAATTGACAGGATTTATATTGATCCTGGGTCTTCTATTAGCATTATTCTTCAGAGTATGCTAAGACCTTTGAGGATTCCTACTAGTGATCTGATTTACACTAGTACCACAATAGTTGGTTTCAACTCTGGCAAGAGTAAACCACTGGAGAAGATTCGTCTGAAGATTCAGATTGGTGATCTTCGAACTATGGCGACCTTCTATGTTATTAACTCAGAGGTATCTTACAACATTCTTCTTGGAAGACCGTGGATACATGAGCATAACATTGTGCCTTCAACTCTCCACCAATGCTTCAAGTACGTAGATTCCCAAGGGATTGTGAAGACGGAATTCGCAGATATCAACCCTTTTAAAGGTGTTGAAGCTTATTTTTCGGATTCAATCCTCTATAAACAAGAGCATGTGAAGGAGATATCAGATATAGCTGAAGATCAATCACCTGCTGAAGATCAATCTGTCAATGAAGATCCTCCGGAAGAGCAACCTTTGAAGATCAAAGTCAAAGGTCGAATCCAACCTCAATCTGTCAATGATCAACCTCTGGTGATCAAGGTCAAAGGAAGAACTCGAGCTTCATCTGAGGAATCAGTGAGTATTCCTGCCAAGAGCCAAGTTCAACCTCTTATGATCAAAGTCAAGGGACGTACTTCTCGTACGAATGATCCAGAACCACCACTGATCATCAACCTTGGCAAGTCTACGCAGAAGACGGATGATGGTCCGTTATTGATCAATCCGAAGCATAGCAGTCAAATTGTAAATGATGTAAATATTGATCATTCTGTACTTTCTAATATCAATGAAGATTTCCTTTTTGAGTATATGGCTGTCAAATTTGTTGAAAGAATGACTTTATCTTCTGATGATCAAAGTCATCAATATAAAGATGACCCAGATACAGAGGAAACTTTATACATTGACCATAAGGAAAATTCTTTTCCTCCACATGTTGATGTAGGACCTTATGCTCAAAAGTTCCTAACATCTTCTCCCTGTCTTCTTCCTGTAGCCTCTTCATCACAAGCTTGTGTAACTTTTAGACGTCACGAAGAATCCTGTTTTGTGGTTCCGTCTAATAAGAAAAACAAGCACCAAATTGTGTTTGGTCTGGCTAAAAATATCCCTGTTGCTCAGACAGATGATCTTAGAGATAAAGATAAAGGAAGAATCCGAATTGACAAATATAGTCAACAATCTCTCAAGATTATTCAAAATATGGGATATGATTTGAAAACTATGCTGGGTCTTAATCAAGGTAAAGGTAGACGATTACCATTATGTGATGATCCGTTTTACCAGAAAACTCGTCATGGGTTAGGATATGATCCGTCCCACATGTTTAATGACGATATACAAGAAGAATTTTCTCCTAGTTCTTCACAATCCTCAGATTCAGAAGAAATCCAATTCATCGAATCTGATACATCCCACTCCTCATATGCTGGAGGAGACTATTATGATGAATCTGAATTTGTATTCTCAGTCAACATGGTTCAAACTGAGAATGAATCTGAGCCATTTGAAAATGACCCTTGGGCCCAACAAATGGATACTCAGTGGGAGCTTCGTTTTGAACAGCGACAGCCACCTACAGAGGATGAGATTGTCCATATTGATGTTGGAGATGGAACTACGTCCAAACCAATATTCATCAGTAAAAACCTCTCCGAAGATGAAAAGGAAGAGTTGATACAATTGATTAAAGAATATATTGATATCTTCGCATGGAGTTATGAAGATATGCCGGGTTTAGATCCTAAAGTTGCTACTCATAAACTCAATATTCTTCCTAGTGCTAAGCCTGTAAAACAACAGCAACGACGTTTTCGACCAGACATGATGGATGCAATTGAAGCAGAAGTCAAAAAGCTGATTACATGTAGCTTTGTTCGTGAAGAACAACACCCAGACTGGGTTGCTAACATTGTTCCTGTTATGAAGAAGAATGGAAAAGTCCGAGTTTGCATAGATTTTCGGGATCTTAATGCAGCTTGTCCAAAGGACGAATTTCCACTTCCGATCACTGATGTCATGATAGACAATACATGTGGTTTTGAACGCATGTCTTTCATGGACGGATTCTCAGGATACAATCAAATTAAGATGCATCCAGGAGATGAGAAGCATACTGCTTTTCGTACACCCCTTGGAGTCTATTGCTATACGGTTATGCCGTTTGGTCTGAAAAATGTCGGTGCCACGTATCAACGGGCTATGAGCAACATCTTTCAAGAACATCTACGAAAGACAGTTGAATGTTACGTAGATGACATTGCTGTCAAAAGTCGATCAAAAGATGATCACATTCAAGACTTGAAGACAGTATTTGAATTAATGCGTCAACATCAACTGAAGATGAACCCCACTAAGTCATTCTTAGGGGTGTCCAGTGGCAAGTTTTTGGGATTTGTCATCACTTCACAGGGTATTCATGTTGATCCTGATAAAATCAAAGCTATTCTTGAAATGCGTCCTCCACGCAATTTAAAAGAACTACGCGGCTTCCAAGGTCCGTTGCTTATATCAGGAGATTTATATCCAATCTTTCTGGGAGATGTCAACCTTTCTCCCGTCTATTAAAGATAGGTGTATCATTTGTTTGGGATGAAGCATGTCAGAAAGCTTTCAATGACATCAAGCAATACCTTACAAATCCACATGTTTTGGTACCCCCAGTGGTAGGGAGACCATTTTTGCTATATGTTCGAGTCTTGGATCATTCACTTGGTGCTCTTCTTGCACAGAAAAGTGATATGGGTCATGAACAGGCAATTTATTATCTTAGCCGAATGATGGTCGGAGCTGAACATAGGTATACTCCTGTAGAAAAGGAATGTATGGTCCTGGTTTTTGCTGTTCAAAAGACAAGACATTGTGTCAGGACAAACTATCCATGTCATCTCCAGAATAAATCCTATTCGGGTATTGATGAGAAAACCAAGCATTCTTAACTCCAGGTTAGCCACCTGGGCGATGTTGCTCACTCCCTATGATATGGTCTATGTACCTCAAAAATCAGTGAAGGGTCAAGCATTAGCTGATTTCTTCGCAGCTCACCCTATACCTGAAACATCGAAGCTATATGAGGACATTCCAGATGAAGTCGTGGATTGCAACATGACTTTAAAGGATGACATTTGGCAATTATACTTTGATGGAGCATCACGAGTTGGACCTAAAGGCAATATCGTCTCCGGAGTAGGAATCGTTTTGGTTTCTCCTGACAAAATGGTCATATATCGTGCTTATTCTCTCAATGAGCCATGCTCCAACAATGTCGCAGAATATAATGCTCTGCTGATTGGTCTCCAAGTAGCAAAACAATTGGACATCGAGTTCCTAGAAGCTTATGGAGATTCTCAACTGATTGTTAATCAGGTTAGAGGCACGTATGAAGTCAGAAATCCTGACCTCATCCCTTATCATCAAGTGGTAATCGGATTGGTCCTTTCATTCAAAGGATTCTTCATTGAATTTGTACCACGTTCTCAGAATTTGGAAGCTGATGCTCTTGCTAGTTTAGCGACAGATTTAGCTGTTCCAATTCGAAGACAAAACACCATTACTTTGTTGGATCGAGACTTATTCTGTGTTAAAAATAATCTGCATATTGAACAGAGTTATATTACAGAATCAAGTTCCCAACAGAGGGATTGGAGAAGTCCATTCATTGATTATGCGGTTCATGGAATTTTACCTGAAGATCCAAAAGAAGCTGCATCAATTAAAAGACGATCATTTCGATTCTACTATGATTCTTCCTTACATATGTTATATCGTCGTTCATATGACGGATTGTTGCTACGCTGTCTCTCAGAGAATGAAGCTAAGCAAACACTTCGTGAAGCTCATGATGGTGTCTGCGGTGCCCATCAACCAGGTCCAAAATTACAGGACCGCATTCGAAGAATGGGGTATTATTGGCCATCCATGATAGCAGATGCTGTGGATTACGCCAGACGGTGTAAAGCATGTCAGATTCATGCTGATTTTATTCATCAACCGTCTGAATTCCTACATCCTACAGCAGCTTCTTGGCCCTTCGAAGCTTGGGGCATGGATATTATTGGTCCGATTAACCCTCCTTCTGTCAAGGGACATCGGTTTATACTGGCTATAACTGATTACTTTTCTAAATGGGCGGAAGCAGTTCCCCTTGTTGAAGTAAAGACGTCCAATGTGGTTAGCTTCATCAAACACCATGTCATTTATCGCTTCGGGATTCTCCGGCGGATAATTCATGACAATGGACCACAATTTGCCAGTCAGGCATTTTATCGGTTCTGTGATAAGAATCGGATCCAAAATCTGACTTCTACGGCTTATAATCCAGCTGCTAATGGTTTGGCCGAAACCTTCAACAAGACGATCATCAAACTTCTCAAAAAGTTTGTCTCTTCTAATAAACGTGATTGGAATGAGAGACTTGGAGAATGTTTATGGGCTTATCGAACGATAGTCCGAACGCCTACTGGTTTTACACCATTTTTACTGGTTTACGGATGTGAGGCGGTTCTTCCACTGAAAATCCAGATTCCGTCTCTTCGAATAGCCATTGCTAATGAGCTAACTATAGAGAACAATGATCGCTTACGACTTCAAGAACTTGAAGGATTGGACGAGAAGCGTCTTCAAGCGCAACAGCACATTGAGCTATATCAAGCCCGTATATCTCGAACTTTCAATCGTAAAGTTAAAGAGAGGGTATTTAAAGTCGGTGAGCTAGTTCTAGCCGTTCGAAGACCGATGGTGATGACTCATAAAAGCAAAGGGAAATTCCAAGCAAAAAGGGAAGGTCCTTATATAATTGAGTCGGTATTCTCTAATGGTGCTTATAGGTTGTCTAAACCTAATGGAGATCTGCTCATGATGCCGATTAATGGCAAATTCTTGAAGAAATATTATGTTTGAATTTCTTCTTTATTCCCCAGCTGCCAATGTTTGGTTAAGCTGATTACTTGTTTCTTTGAAGAGAATTGTGATCTTCTGTCTTATCAGTTGATTAAAGAAGAGATTTATTATTTATCATGTTCTCATGACCTCTGAATAAATATTAAATCTACTTCTTTTCCTATCTATTATGTCCATTTGACCTCTGAATAGATATTAATCTATTTTTCTTTGAGTTTTTACGATCTGTCACGTTCATATTACCTCTGATAGTGTCGTGTACTCTAAATAGAAAAAAAAAGATTCATTATCTATCATGTCCACATTACCTCTGAATAGATATATTCTACTGAGTTCAGAAAACATGTCATGTCCATATTACCTCTGATAAGTGTTTTCTATCTCATACCTATTGTTTAAATCCAAGATAAATGATAGGACCTCAAAACAAATCTTTTATTCATCTTTTTGTAAACATTACAAAATGGAAAAGATAGAAGATTAAAAAAATCCTTTTTATTTTGCCTACGGCGGGGCAGAGATATCTTGAAGTAGTTTATGTAGTTCCGCCAGGCGCTTGTCACGAGAGCTCAATACTTTCTTGGTAGCTTCAGAGCGTCGAGCTTCGGGAGTGCAAATTTGAGAAAGTCAAACAAAACTGATTATCATATTGTCCTTAGCTTCATCAAGAGTTTTGATGGTAGCCTCAGCTCCGTAGACCTGTTTTTCCAAAATCGAGCTCTGTGTAAGCTGTTGATGACCGGACGGGATTTTGCGCGCGGTCAACCGACGACGAATCGTCGGCGGGCTTCTTGCCCTTGCTGCTAGCGACGGACGACTTCTTGGGGGCCATCGAATTGAAGTAAGAGTAGAAGGAGGAAGAAAAGTGAGAGAGATCGAGAATACGATAGATAAGTAAAGTTTTCCTCTCTTCAAAGAACTCTATTTATAGAGAATTTTGAATCGGTTCAAATTCCCGATTTTTACGCCGACTGTTGGATATCCCAAATTTTTACGCAGATAACCGTTGTGTATCCCGAATTTTCGCTAGACTGTTTAAATGTCCCGATTTTACGCTTCTGTTCAAAGTATTTCAAATTTTGAAAATATTTGAAAACTTTGAAGGGGGTCTTGTAGGAGCGTAAAAAGTGCGTTATGGACTAAGTCAAAGAAATTGAGGACTCTACGCAAACAACTCTCTATGTGAGCTATTTTACGCCAGGGCTATTTGCATTGAACTTTACGCGAGCTACTTTACGCCAAGGCAATTCATTGAATTTTACACCCAGGGACAGACTGTCAGGCCGCATTTAATGCAGAAGATTTGATTTGACAGAATGATTTTTCTGACAGCATGCAGCACAGAAGTCGAGAAGATCGGATTTTCACCAAACCCGATACTCGTCGTATGGTGTGCAGAGGAGGCTATTTTACGCTCAATAAAATTACTTCTTTTTACGCACTATAGTTATTCGAGCTTTTACGCTCAAAACTATTGTGGACGTAAAGTCTATTTAGGCTAAGTTTTACGCTCAAGGCTATTTTAGCCACTTTACGCTGGGAAGTTTATTTTGTGCTGTTTTTACGCCAATTTGCCACTTTACGCTCGGGACATATTTAGGGTCATTTTTACCCCCGATCTTTCCTGACTACTTTAAAACGTGGTTTGTCTACGTGGCTTTCATGCCACACTTATTGAGGAACGTGTGTACGTGCTCCCTATTTTTGTTGAAATAATGGGACACGTGTCAATGTGCGTTCCATCGTGGGTGACAATTACCAGCGTAAAGACAGGATTTTGTTGCTTTTTTACGCACAAAGGGCCAAGTCTATAAACAGACTTATTTTTCATATGAGAGGGGGAGAATACAGAGAGATCAGAGCCCAGAGACTTTGATTTTCCAGAGCATTCTTCTTTAACTTTTCTTCCAGAACAAAGTGAAGCAAAGCAGGAAAGCATTCGACCTCGCCATCAGTGCCCAAGTGCGTCGATACCTTTCTGGTGACTTAGTTCTTCCGGCTGCTCATCTTCCAGTAGTACTCTTCCTCATCATCGTATGGTCCAAGGAACAAAGTGATCGCCTTTAGATCAGACTTCCATAGCAATACTTCCCAGATTACTTGTACTTTTGTACTTTTTCTCGTTTTATTTCAAAAGCCAATTTTACGCATTTTGTTAAGTGAAACACCCGCGCCCAGCCAACCCCGGCCAACCCACGCCAACCGCGCCCGCGCGCGTCCCCAAGCTCCACCCGCTCCCGTCCAGCCGAGCCCCGCCGACCGTCTCCCGCGCCGGCCAAGCCCCGTCCGGCCCGCCTCCTGCCGTGCCCTAGCCACCCCCGGCGCCGCTTCCTCCGGCCAGGTCCGCTCACGACCTCCCGACGGCCTCCGAACCCGTCCGGCCAGCACCCCGACGGCCTCCGCCCGTCCAGCCAGCGCAGCACCTCCCGTGCGCCGATCCCAGCGCCTCGACGACCCTCCCGAGGCCGCTCGACCCCCTGCGCGCCGTTCCCGCGCCCGCCTTCCCCGGCGACCCCCGGCGCGCTGTCCCGCCGGCCAGCGCTCCCCGGCGTGCCCCGAGTTTCTGGCAGCCCCTGTTCCAGACCCTCGGGTTCCAATCCGCGCATTCCAACGCTGCCCCTGTGGTCGTGCTGTCCCGATCTGACTTTCCGGGACTTGCTGACCCGTGGCCGCTCTCCCAGCGCTGACCCGCGAGTTTTCCGACCCACTGTCCCGCGGTGCTCTCTGGTGTTTCTGTTCCCGTGTCGCTGCCGCGTGAATTATTCTTTCTTAATTTTTCATCTGAGAGCTCTAGCCGAGCAATTGAGGTATAACTTCGTGTCCCGTGTCCCTCCCGTAGATAGTCTATGATGACGCGGTCCCGATCCCGTTTCGGGATTCGGTATTTTGATATTTTGTTGCTTTGGGTGATACGTAGAGTATCGGTTACGTCGCGGCATATTTTCTATTTCGAATTGTTGTGCTGTGTTCATTTTTTGGGTTGTATATTCATTTTGTGTAGTGCCCCGTCCCTACATCGTGCCCCGTTGTCCATCCACGGGGTGCGCGAGAAAGGAACACTGTCGCTATCGACTCGGTCCGGACCGATAGGTCGGGATCGATCGAATCGATCGAACGGGAACGGTTGAATTAAGATCCATTCCACGTTATGGAATGGCTTCTTCGGAACCAAGTCCCATATTCAGCGGGTAGCGCCTCAAGGATTGACTCTGCGGCTGAGTCGGGAGAGACCTCCCGTTGCTCTGCTTTTCACGCCGCTTGCGTTGGTTTTGGGCTTTGGTTTTCTGAATGCGTTTTCGTGAATGTTTTCGATGGTTTTCATGGTTTACATTTCGAACTCGCATTTCCTATCGAACTCTTGCATAAAACAGTGTTCTAATCGGTTGCTTGTGCGATTTCAGGTGATCGCGTAGGCGACGTCTAGCGCAGCCAATAAGTCCCTCGCCTCAAGCAAAAACTCAAGGTGAGTGGCTGACCTCCTTCATCTCGACCCTCTATTTCAAAAATGAGAAGTTGGGTAATGGTAATGAAATGGAATGATTCGCTTGGAAAACACAAGTCCTATGTTTGAGTAGAGAAAAGATGAATTGTGCAGAAAAGAGAGAATTATTTTAGGCCTGCAAAACAACTAAATGAATCGGTTACATAACAAGCCCCAACGGTACCCCAAATATACCTTGTTAACCTATCAAGGTCATGGACAACTTGTCGACAAGGGCGATGGTTTCTTCGAGCGGCAACCCGGGGCCACGGGACCGACTCGGCCTAGGAAGAAACAGGTTATAGCCGAGCTGGGTATGAAGCAACCGGTAAGACGGGGACTTGCATCGGAGCTCGCCACTTGCGTTGCAAGGGTCCCGTATTACCAGGCTATGTCCAGGATGGCTAGTTAATGCCAGTGACCTCCACCTCAAACACTTGATATAAATCGTTATTCAACTAACAGAGAAGGTGATGGTAAGTTTTATGTTGCACGGCGCGCTCTGCCGAGGGAAATTCTGGTGTAACTTACTTGGGTTATGTTTTGTTAAATGCTTCGTATGAAATTACCTAGGATGGTTAGAAAGATCACGAAAAGCAAGTTGTGTAAATGTTTATCTAAACTCTTGAACCAAATGAGAGCCTGGAAACTAATTAGCCACTCGCCAGTACATGTTGATTGTACTGATCCTCGCTCTCTCTCTACAGGTGCGATAAATCAGGAGGAGCGTGCCGCGTGAAGGGAGGCTACGCTCGTGTTTTGAAGCTTCGTCCTTGCGGTCGAAGTTTGGATCCAACCTCTTTTGAAGACTCCGTTGTCGAAGGCCAAGAAGACAGATGGAGCGACTTCCCGTCATCCCAGGTGGTTTTGTAATGCTGGTTGTAATCAAGGGATGAAATGTATGGAATGGCTATCTCGTCGACGTTCATTTTGTAATGGAGTCAGTTTGTAAAAAGCCCGCGCGGCGCCTTTGTATCGAGTCTGTAAAATGATGTTCATTATCAATAAAGCTTAAATTTCCTTCTCTATAATGTGTGTTCAATTTACTCTGCGCATTCTCTTGTTGTTGTGTTTCGGATAACCTTATGACTATGCCTTGTGCAAGCGCAACTTAGGCTTGCACGGCATCACGCCCGGGGGACGACTATCGATTCTACGGAATCGGGGCGTGACATAATGGTATCAGAGCACGGCTTTACGTCCTTGGCCTCTAGTGTCGAGTTTCTAGTCTCAAATCGTTGGTCTCGTGTCGATGAGATATGTCGTTCCATACGAGGGAGTCTGTAATAAGTTTTATGATTAATGTATTTTTACCTTCAAAATTCGAGAAGGTGCGGCGGTGAACGTGGCATTGAACGAAGAAAGTGCTTCGAGCGGCTCGAGTAGCTCGAGGCCCGGACCCTCTAACGATGCCATGGAACGGATGTTGCGCATGCTGGAAACGCAACAACAACAAGCTCAGGAGAATCAACGCCTGAATGAGCAACATCGACGGGATACGGAGGCACATCGACGGGAGGTAAAGGCACGCCAGACCCAGTTCGAGGCCCGATTCGATGCACAATTCAAGTAGCAGCAGAAGCAGCTTGATACTCTTCAGCAGATTGTACAGACAGTGGTGGCCAACAACAACAACTCCGCGACAACACATGCCGTAACCAAGCCTGCGGTCAGACAAAGTGAAGTCGATCCGGAGGCACCCGAGCCTACACATGCAGCGCCGAGAAGTTCCAACTTTGACGTGTCGAAATTCACGAAGAGTTGTCGTACTTCCTTCAACGGCACGGAAGATCCCTCCTTGGCGATCGACTGGTTGGAGGAACTGGAAGACAAGTTCGAGCTCCTGGGCGTCGAAGAGTCCAAGAAATAGCATGCGCTCAACTTCTACTCCGGTCGAACGCGCACGACTGGTGGGCCGTGCAAAAGCGAGCGATCAGACGCGACGACGAGACAGCGGCAATTTCTTGGGCCACCTTCCGTGAGGCGTTTGAGATCGAGTACCTCCCCGAAGCCGTTCGACAAGAGAAGGAAAATGAATTCATGCAGCTAAGGCAAGGGAATATGACGGTGCGGCAGTATGCGGCGGAGTTCAACAAGTTAGCCAAGTTTGCTGGAGAATTCCTGCCCTCCCTGGCGAGTCGTGCTCAACGGTTCGAAGTGGGTCTACGACCATCTATCTACGCCCATGTGTCTGTTCCACAATACAAAACGATGGGGGAGTCTCTCAACCACGCCCTCCGCCTTGAAAGCCAATACCCTCCAGGTGCTGCCGGCGCTGTGCATACATACAATCACAAACGCCCTAGCCACGTGGAAGGAAACAATGTGACCAAGCGTCCAAACAATGGGCAACAAGGCGGGTATCAAGGGCGTAATCCATGGCCTTACTGCATCCGTTGTCGCCGGCCCGGTCACACTATCGCCGATTGCCGGATACCAGAGGATGGATGCTGGAACTATGGCAAGAAGGGCCACAATCGTGCTGAATGTCCGACCAGGCCGAACCCAACGGTGCCCCAACAGCACCGTCCAATGGCGCCCCAACAGCACCGTCCAGGTAATCAAGTTCCAGCGCCCCGAGCCCATCAACCCGCACCGCAAAATGGCCAAGACCGTCGCCCCAATGCCCAGGGCCGCGTCTACGCCATGACTCGGGATGAAGTGCATGCATTAGATACGGTCGTGACAGGTATACTAAATTTCAATAATGTGCCTGCTCGTGTACTATTTGATTCAGGTGCTTCGCATAGTTTTATATCGGCGGATTTTGCCGCCGAGCACAAATTTTCTGTAATATCATTAGATCTCGACCTTAGCGTAAGCACACCTTCTGGCACACCAATACTCACAAACTTAGCTTGCGCCGACGGAATTATCTGTATCGGCGGTCAAAAGATCGGTCTTGACGTGATAGTTCTAGATATGAAGGACTTTGACATCATTCTGGAAATGGATTGGCTCGGGCCGTGCAACGCAACCATAGACTGCGCCGGAAAGACGGTCACCTTCCGCATACCCGGAGTGCCTGAATTCTGCTTTTCGTGTGGTGAGGCGTCGTCGACCTGCATGTTGATCTCGACAATTTCTGCTCGGCGGATGCTGCATTCTGGGTGCGAAGGCTATTTGGCGTCCGTCCGAGACATGCGACAGGATGGTGCAAACGCGGGTCAGACCGACGTTGTGGCAGAATTCCCCGATGTGTTCCCGGACGAGCTACCCGGCATGCCCCCCGACCGAGAAATCGAGTTCAGCATCGATACGTTCCCCGATACCCGACCGATTTCCAAGGCCCCGTACAGAATGGCCCCCGCCGAGCTGAAGGAACTCAAGGTCCAGTTACAAGAGTTACTCGACAGAGGATTTATTCGGCCTAGTGTTTCCCCGTGGGGAGCGCCCGTGTTGTTCGTGAAGAAGAAGGATGGGTCCATGCGTCTGTGCGTCGATTACCGAGAGCTAAACAAGGCCACCATCCGGAACAAGTACCCATTGCCCCGCATAGACGACTTATTCGATCAACTGCAAGGCGCCTCGGTATTTTCGAAGATTGATCTCCGCTCGGGCTATCATCAACTCAAGATCAAGTCAGACGACGTGCAAAAGTCAGCTTTTCGCACTCGCTACGGCCACTACGATTTCCTGGTGATGCCATTCGGCCTGACGAACGCCCATGCCGCCTTCATGGATCTAATGAATCGGGTATTTCGACCCTTTCTTGATAAATTTGTGGTAGTCTTTATTGATGATATTCTCGTCTACTCAAAGGACAGAGCGCAGCATGCAGAACATCTACGGGCCGTGCTCCAGACACTTCGAGAGAATGAGTTATATGCAAAGCGGAGCAAGTGCGAATTTTGGCTAAGCAGCGTATCCTTTCTCGGTCACATCATTTCGTCCGAAGGCATTGCAGTCGATCCGAAGAAAGTTGAAGCCGTTGCTGATTGGAAGCGGCCTGCGTCTGCTAGTGAGATTCGAAGTTTTCTTGGTTTGGCGGGATACTATCGACGCTTCGTGAAGGACTTCGTGAAGATTGCATCGCCTCTGACTCGCCTCACTCAAAAGGAAGTCGCGTATGAGTGGTCGGATGACTGTGAGGCTTCCTTCCAAGAGCTGAAACAGCGGCTAATTTCGGCACCTATAGTCGCGCTTCCGGATGGGCCAGAGGGTTTTCAGGCACGAGAAGAACTATCCTACGCACGACCTGGAGTTAGCGGCGATTGTGTTCGCATTGAAATTGTGGCGTCACTATCTATATGGCGTGGCGTGCGCAATCTACACCGACCACAAGAGCCTCAAGTATCTCTTCACCCAGAAGGAATTGAACTTGCGACAGAGGCGCTGGCTCGAACTGATCAAAGACTATGACTTGACGATCGACTACACTCCGGGCAAGGGAAATGTGGTGGCGGATGCTCTGAGTCGAAAATATCTTGCCTCGCTATCCATCAACCGCAGACTACTACAAGATCTAGAAGAAATGGGCATCGATCTCCGGGTTCGATTCAGGGATGTACGGTTGGCGCAGCTGCAGTTAGAGTCGAGTTTGCTGGAAAAGATCATGGCCGCTCAGAAGGATGATCCGTACCTGAAGAAAATGAGCGAGCGGATTTCGACAGGTAGTGCGACCGACTTTGCGGAAGACAAGACCGGCGTGCTGAGATTGAATGGCCGACTATGTGTTCCGGATGATTCAGAACTGCGAAAGGAGATAATGTCGGAGGCGCATTATGCGAAATATACCTTGCATCCAGGCAGTACCAAGATGTATAAGGACCTCCGTACGACCTTCTGGTGGCATGGGATGAAGAGAGATGTGGCGCTCTTCGTGTCGCAATGCATGGCCTGTCAGCAGGTGAAAGCTGAGCATCAGCGACCGGGCGGGGAGATGCAGAACCTCGCTATTCCCGAGTGGAAGTAGGATCACGTCACTATGGATTTTATTGTTGGCCTGCCGAAGACACCACGGGAGAACGACGCCATCTGGGTCATCGTCGATCGATTAACCAAGTCAGCGCACTTTATCGCCATCAAAGTTACTTGGAGCGTTGATCGCCTGGCGCAGATTTATCTTGATGAGATAGTACGGCTGCACGGAGTTCCAGTATCCATCGTCTCTGATCGGGATTCACGGTTCATGGCGCGATTCTGGAGTAGCCTTCAGTCGGCGTTGGGTACCAAGTTGCAGTTCAGCTCAGCTTACCATCCTCAGACCGACGGCCAAACGGAGCGCGTTAATCAGATTCTCGAAGACATGCTACGGCTCTGGGCAATTGACTTCAAATCAAGCTGGGACGTCCACCTACCGCTGGCGGAATTTGCATACAACAATAGCTACCAATCCAGCATCCAAATGGCGTCGTATGAAGCTTTATACGGCCGGAAGTGCAAATCGCCCATTTGCTGGGATGAAGTCGGGGAACGGCAGATACTCGGCCCGGAGCTGGTGGAACAGACTGTGAAAAAGGTCAAGCTAATTCGGAAAAGACTGAAGATTGCACAGAGTCGGCAAAAGAGCTACGCCGACACCCATCGAAGACCGCTTGAGTTCCAGGTGGGCGATCATGTGTTCTTAAAGGTGTCGCCCATGCGAGGAGTTACTCGGTTCGGCGCGAAGGGAAAGCTGAGTCCGAGATTTGTTGGGCCGTTCGAAATACTCGAGCGGGTCGCCCCAGTAGCCTATAGAATTGCCCTACCGCCGGCGCTCGAAGGTGTGCACAATGTCTTCCACGTCTCTCAGCTGCGGAAGTATGTGCAC
Organism: Iris pallida; assembly: GCA_029216955.1. Lineage (NCBI taxonomy): Eukaryota > Viridiplantae > Streptophyta > Magnoliopsida > Asparagales > Iridaceae > Iris > Iris pallida. Next base: position 8,021,656 of record JANAVB010031819.1, read on the forward strand.
GACCCTAGCCACGTGGTGGACTTTGGCCAGCTGGAGCTAAAGTCCGACTTATCCTACGTTGAAGAGCCAGATCAAATCTTAGAACGCAAGGATAAGCTGCTTCGAAGTCGAGTGATCCCTCTTGTTCGCGTACTCTGGAGGAACCATGCGGCGGAAGAGTCGACATGGGAACTCGAGTTAGAGATGAAAGAAAAGTTTCCTTCATTATTTTCATAGAGGTAGGTTCCGTTCTTAAGTTTCGAGGACGAAACTTTTTCTTTGTTGGTTATGGTGTAGTGCCCCGTCCCTACATCGTGCCCCGTTGTCCGTCCACGGGGTGCGCGAGAAAGGAACACTGTCGCTATCGACTCGGTCGGGACCGATAGGTCGGGATCGATCGAATCGATCGAACGGGAACGGTTGAATTAAGATCCATTCCACGTTATGGAATGGCTTCTTAATTCAACCGTTCCCGTTCGATCGATTCGATCGATCCCGACCTATCGGTCCCGACCGAGTCGATAGCGACAGTGTTCCTTTCTCGCGCACCCCGTGGACGGACAACGGGGCATGATGTAGGGACGGGGAACTGTTATGGAATGGCTTCTTAATTCAACCGTTCCCGTTCGATCGATTCGATCGATCCCGACCTATCGGTCCCGACCGAGTCGATAGCGACAGTGTTCCTTTCTCGCGCACCCCGTGGACGGACAACGGGGCACGATGTAGGGACGGGGCACTACACCTGATGTTATCACAGGTTCCATTTATGTGTTTTCATATCCTGCTCTAGCATTATTTGATTTGGGTGCATCACACAGTTTCATATCATCAAAGTTCATTTCTGCGCACCACCTAGATACGGGACTTAGCAAGATGATTAGTAGAGTCATGACCGGTGGTGGGCCCATACCCATCACCGAGACTTGTAACTGTCCCATAACTATATCAGGCCACAAATTCTTAACACCCTTACTTGTGATGCCCTTGCCCAACTATGATGTAGTCCTAGGGATGGACTGGTTAAGTGAGCAGCATGCGCTGATAGATTATCACAGAGGATGTGTAATCTTCATCCCACCAGGAGAACCGGAGTTTGAAATCTCTCGAGCTCCAGAAGACATGAAGAGTGTTACCTACTCCTCTATCACCGAAGAATCCGGGCCTCCTCACCCTATCATAGCGGAATTCATGGACGTCTTTCCAGATAGTCTCCAGGATTGCCGCCAGATCGAGGTGTGGAATTCACCATCGACCTAGTTCCCGGGTCTTCCCCTATTTCTCGGGGATGCTACAGAGTCAACCCCAAGGAGGCTAAGGAGATGAAGGACCAGATTGACGAACTGAAGGCCCAGGGATTTATCAGAGATGGGCTTCACCCTGGGGAGCACCAGTTTTGTTCGTGCCCATGAAGGATGGAACCGTGCGGATGTGCATTGATTACCGGGCGCTGAACAACATCACCATCAAGAACAAGTACCCTCTGCCCCGGATCGATGACCTGTTTGATCAACTGAGTGGAGCTAAGGTATTTTCGAAGATTGATCTCAGGTCTGGCTACCATCAAATCAAGGTCAGGAAGGAGGACATCCCAAAGACGGCGTTCAACACCAAATATGGACAATATGAATTTTTGGTCATGCCGTTTGGACTGACGAATGCCCCTGCAGTATTCATGAACCTTATGAACAAGGTCTTCCATGAATACCTGGATCAGTTTGTTGTTGTCTTCATCGATGACATTCTGATCTACTCGAAGACTGAAGAAGAGCATGAAGAGCACCTGAGGAAAGTTCTGGGAACTTTAAGGAAGGATAAGCTTTATGGTAAGCTATCTAAATGTGAATTCTTCTTAGACAAAGTGGATTTTCTTGGCCATGTTGTCACAGGAGAAGGAATTTCGGTGGATCCAATGAAGATAGCTGCTATTGAGAAGTGGACTGCACCAAGTTCAGTTGCAGAAATCAGAAGTTTTTTGGGCTTAGCTGGCTACTACCGGAAGTTTGTAAAGGATTTCTCCAGGATTGCTGAGCCGATGACGAAGCTCACTAGGAAGAACGAAGAATTTGTTTGGTCGGAATCTTGCCAGTCAGCATTTGAGAAACTGAAGAAGAGACTTACAACGGCGCCGATACTTGCGCTACCCTTCGGTACCGACGGTTTCTCAATTTATAGTGATGCTTCCGGTAAGGGATTGGGCTGTGTTCTTCAACAACACGGGAAAGTAATTGCTTACGCATCTAGGCAATTACGGACTCATGAAAAGAACTATCCCACACATGATTTGGAGCTTGCAGCGGTTATATTTGCATCGAAGCTGTGGAAGCACTACCTTTATGGAGAGAGAGTGAAAATATTTACGGACCACAAAAGTCTTAAATACGTTTTCACTCAGAAGGAGCTGAACATGCGACAGAGACGATGGCTGGAGCTGATGAAGGATTTCGACATCAACCTGCAGTATCATCCGGGTAAGGCTAATGTTGTTGCAGATGCACTTAGTCGATACCCGATAGCAATGTTCTTGACCATGGAGCGTCATTTGCTGGAGGACATGGAAAAGCTTGGACTGGAGATTGTACTGCCCGAAGAGGAAATGAAGAAACTGGGAAGAGAAGCCATCGTACCAGGAGCTGATTCATCAATGATGCAGTTGCAAGTGCGTTCAAGTCTAATGGACAGAGTCAAGGAGGCACAATTCCAAGACGAGACGCTTTGCAAACTCAGAGATCAAGTGCTGGCAGGAACACTTGAAGGATTCTCAATCGCCAGCGACGGAGCACTGAAGCATGGTACGAGGCTGTGCGTACCAACTAGCGAACTGAGGAACGAGCTGATGCAAGAAGCACACCAGTCGCAGTATTCCATACATCCAGGAGCCAACAAAATGTATCAAGATATGCGTACTATAGTGTGGTGGTACGGAATGAAGAAGGACGTATCCAGGTATGTAGCTAGATGTTTAATTTGTCAACAAGTGAAAGTTAGCAGACAGAGACCAGCAGGACTGTTGCAGCCGCTAGACATCCCGGAGTGGAAATGGAAACACATAACGATGGACTTTGTGTCAGGACTGCCTCGATCCCAAGGAGGGAAGGATGCCATTTGGGTTATCGTGGACCGACTGACGAAGTCAGCCCACTTTATTCCCTTCAAGGTGGGTCTATCCACCGAGATGTTGGCGGCACTGTACATGCGGCACATCTACCGGATTCATGGAGTTCCGGTAAGTATCGTATCTAACAGGGATACCAGATTCACCTCTCACTTCTGGAAGAGCTTGCACGACAGTTTGGGAACGCAACTGAAGTTCAGCACCGCCTACCATCCCCAGACTGACGGACAATCGGAAAGAACAATCCAGACGCTAGAAGACATGCTGAGATCTTGCGTCTTGGAATTTGGAGGGTCTTGGGAAGACCATTTGCACTTGGTAGAATTCTCCTACAACAACAGCTACCAAGCTAGTATCGGTATGACTCCGTTCGAGGCACTTTATGGACGTCGTTGTCGCACTCCACTTGCTTGGGACGACGTAGGAGAAAGGGTATTGCTTGGATCTGAGATGGTGACCGATGCAGCAGCGAAGGTAAAGATGATTAGGGACAAGCTCAGGATTGCCCAGGACAGCCAGAAGCATTGGGCAGATAGCAGCCGACGATCGTTGGAGTTTGAAGAAGGTGACAGTGTGTTCGTGAAGATCTCCCCTACTAGAGGAACCGTCCGTTTCGGCAGAGCAGGAAAGCTAAGCCCCAGGTATATTGGTCCTTTTGAAGTACTGAACAGGATTGGAGAAGTGGCTTATCGAGTGGCTCTACCCCCAAGTCTCGAAGGCGTCCACAACGTCTTCCACGTTTCGCAGCTGAGACGCTACATTCCAGACCCGAGCCACATCTTAGACCATTCGGAGCTGGAAATTGGACCCAGCCTCACAGTGCCAGAGAAGCCAGTGGCAATATTGGACAGAGGAGAGAAGAGAACCAGGAACCCTGTGACGCCGATAGTCAGAGTTATGTGGCGACACAACTCCCCAGGCGAGTCTACCTGGGAGCGAGAAGACAAGATGCGGGAGCAGTATCCGTATCTGTTTGAAACTTGAGGTAACCCCTAACCCTGCCTTTAATTTCGAGGACGAAATTCTCTAAGGAGGGAAGGTTGTGAAACCCAGAAATTTTGGAATTATGAATTGTTGGATTTGTAGCATATTATTATTATTATTATTATTATTATTATTATTATTATTATTAGTCGGATTAGGAAAATTATTATTTTTAAAATGATCATTGGATCTTAGTTTGTACCCTGTCCCGATCCCGTGCCCAGGGATCCGACCCCGAGCCCGAATCCACTTTCTTTTTAAATCCCTTTAAATGGCTTTAAAGAAAAATATATATTATATAATATTTTAGCATTTCTCTTTAGTAAAAGAGAACAGGAAAAAAAACTAGAATTCCCATGACCTGGCCCAGCACCCCACGACCAAATCCACCCCCCTTTTTCTCCTCCTGCAAACATCCCTCTCCTCCACAACTCTCCCTACACTTCAGCACCCACTCCCTGTCACGCCCCGCTCCCGTAGGAGCGATCGTACTCGCTAAGGCGTGATGTCGCACGGGCCTAGGTTGCGCCCGTGCAAGGCCAAGTCCAGAAACGGCCGATTTGAGCTAGGCCACAAAGTCGCACAGAGTATCCACATTTGCAGCGGAAAGTAAATGAACACAAATTAAAGCGAATTCAAACTCTTTATTGATATTCAAGAAGTTTACAAGCGGCGCTAGGCCGAGTTTACAAGTCTCTCAAGCTCTCTCTCTCTGAAACATAAAAGACGTGCCAAGTGGCTTACAAGATGGAATGATTCATGGCGATGTTCCGATACATTAGGTCATGTATATGGTGCTTCCGCTCCTTGCAACACTCCAAGGCTCCAGAGATAGCTCCGCGCCTTAGCACGTTCGAGGAAAGCTCCGCACCCGCCGACGTTTCCTGCTTCCTGCAAGCAGACTGTGGGGTTATCAGTACATTATTATGCACTGGTGGGGAGGCTAGCTCGTCCACAATGCTATCATTACCAAACACGTTCTATTTACTTTTGTGCATCTCTATCATTCATTGTCTTTCTAATCTTGCCTTAGATCAATTTCATGGCATATTTCATAGCCTATCTCGTGTTGCCAATTTCATGTCGCATAGAAATACATGCATAACTTACCCATACTTACCGTCCGGCCTTCCCTGTCCAAAGTAAATCAAGTTAGTCAACAATTCATAGGAAATAACTTGACGTGATTCATGTGAACTTTCAATGTCAAGGGTGTGTCCCTGCCTCGGGTCCTAGCACGTCGTAGGCGTATTTTCTAACTCCTTTGCTGAAGTACTCTCGATTATCTGGTGTGTTATATTCAAGCCTGTTCAGAAGGCACTTCATTTAGTTAACTTAGACTACTTTGATTTCAATGCAAGGACTTGTACGTGGATTGCCACCAGCAAAGCCCACTTAATCTATATGCATCGGTCGCTGGCATCACAAGCCAATTTGGACATGTCTTCCCCCTTGGTAATTTCTCACCTATTATGGCGTGCGGCTTGGTACACCCTGATAGTCTTTTGAAATACCCGACCTTACGTCCCCTGGTGGCCAAGCCCGCACTCAGGCCTGTACGTAAGCCAAATTTTGATTTCCGTCCGGACCGGCACGTCCTTCACACTTTGACTGTGCCGCTGGAAATACCCTTATTTCGCCTCTCCCCCGTATACGATGGAGGTGTCCACGACCATTTCGTTTTATTTGTCATTTTAACTTAACGGCTGTCTCTGCGCCGTAGGCTAACCCTTAGCCTTAATGCGTTATCGACCAGGTTGGCGTCCGTGCAGCGCGGATAGCGAGCCCCGTTGTACGTGCCCGTCACACCTGTCGCTAACCATTCTTTCCTTCTTATCTTTCATTCATTCTTTCTTTCTTTCACTTGTTCGTTCATTCATTGATTCATTCACGTATTCATTCATTCATTCGTTGATTCATTCATTCACTTATTCGTTCATTCTTTATGCAACTCCCCGTGCGGGAGTCGCCTTGACGACCCATCGGTCCCATAGTCTTTCAATGTTGCTACCCTCTACTCGGAACGACTATGTTGATAGTCTTTCCGTTTCATTGTTGTAAACCATTCATTGTTTCGTTGTTGAACGCACAAGAGAACTTAAATGTAAGCTTGTGCCTTAGCACGAGCGTGGAGCGCGGTGGCGAGAGTTCTCACATTTCCATATTCGTTTTCCATATTCTATACAAGCATACAAGATGGGATTATTCCCTTAGCTAGGTGCGTTGAGTCATTTATTAGCATGCGCGGTGTTATCGCCTAGCGATTCTAGCATTAGTGTCCGCATTGTTATGTGTCTAGGCTAAGCAAAGACGGGTTCATCGGAGCCACCCACCTTAGCGATGTTCGCATCGGCCGAGCGATACTCCGAGCGCACCTTTGAAAGTCTAAGTCTGGATTTATCTTGACGGGCCAATGTAAGCCTTGCATCGATTCTTCATCTGGTCGATGCCAACTCTTTGGGTCGATGGCTCGTTTGAGTCGTTGCACTTGTCGTTTGAATCGGCGTTCCGCTAGGGCGGAGCGGGTCATTACATAATACACCACTCAAAACAAGTCTCGTCCTCGAGACTTCCTGAGTGCAGGTCATCCTACCATTTCTTAACTCGTGTCGTCGTGTTTCTTAGACAATTTTATCGAACGGCTCTATCGTTCGATGGCATCGAACTATGCTCGGTTATCCTTCCAAGTTTTATGTCGCATGTGTTTGGTGAATTTTATTGAATGATTGTCCATTCATTTTAGACTTGATGGTACTTATTCAATCGTTGTGTTTCTTCGACTTCGTTACTATTTCGACGTATCATGGGACTGAAACGGTCGCACGAGGTGCGTTGTAATTTATCAAATACGAGAGACGTAAGCTTAGGCAAACTCACTTATTCGTTCATGCGCATCTCAACACCCACTTGCAGCTGCATTCGAGTTCATCATATCGCTGAGTTTGGATCATGCACGCATTCAAGGCGTCCCCCGAATACGTACATTTCAACCAAGCTTAGCGACTAGCGAAGTCGGACAAGCTACTCGTGATAGTTTCGATTTGCCGATCGTTTTGCTAACTTCGATTTAAAACCGAACTCATGTGTGTATCACATATCGTTTATCTCGGTCCTCGAGATTATTCGATTCGCTTCTCAAGCGCTCTTGTCAATGAAATCAATACGATTTCTTCTTAGCGGGGTCGACCAAGTCTAAGTAATTTCCGTCCGATTCAAGACCAAGTATTGTACTATCATCGAGTCCGTCTTCCTATCAATGATTCAATTTGTTATCCCAACTTTACTTGCGCATCATCCATTCCTATCATTCGCTTTGTTTGGGGCCAATCTCATCGTCGTTCACGCACACTCCCTGTTCTCCGTCCTACTCTAAGTCATGCTGTCCCAAGTCAATCGTCCGTCCAGACCATACTGTAAGGTAAATCGCACAAGTTCAATCACTCGGCATAGGGTCGTCCGCCTATCCGCTAGGTCATCTCACAGCGTCATAGTTACAAGTCAAGTCCGTTGCTCATCGTGCAAGGTCGTTGCACGACGTTCGCCCCAAATCCTATGGTCAAACCATTTATTCGCTTGTACGGGAGTTTCTACCCAAGTTCGTTTCACTCAAATTTCTAAACATTAAGCAGTGTTCCTCCTATTCGCATCAACACACTCTTCCCTCCATGTCCGAGCTCGTTTAGGAATCATCCTACGATAGGTTGTCCTCAACCAAATCCTCGACATGTTATTATCGTGCGTCCGCAATAACAATTATCGTAGTCTATCTCTTCAAGTATGTTTGATACAATCCACCTATCCAATTCACGTAGTCGATCACAAGGTCGTCTAGCCTTGCAATATGTCGCGCCCCGATCTCACGCAAGTCTGATTATCCACGGCGGACATGAATCACCATGTCAACATTCCCGCAGAATAATCGTCCTCATCGGGACGTAACTCTTGCGTTGCGTCTAGACTTGCTCATTTTCGATACGCGGATTGGGTCTACTCAATCCTCAAGTTTTCTCATTCTTCAATCGCAAGTCCTAACAATCCTCGAATTCACCTTCGCTTCAAACCACAAGTCGAAGCAATCAAAATTGCCATGTCATGAGATTTTTGAGTTCGACCATTCCCGCTGGACATGAATCACCATGCCAACGCTCACGCGGAACGATCGTCCCAAATCCGACGTGACGCATGTGCGGGGCTGGAGTTGCGCTCGCGCAAGACAAGATCGTTGTCGTTGTGGTTATCACCGAACAATCAAGTCACTTTCCTTCCTCATTCCAAACATTCATTTCCAACATAGCATCCTTCAAAACAATAACTTCTAACACGATCATCCTTCGTCGAATTAGAGTACCCTCGAGTTATCGTACATCGATCTTTGATACGCCTCAATACCATCGATGATGTACATAACCTGACGATCTTCCTTTTGCAACGAATTCCAAGTCGTGCAACTTAATTTCCTCAATTCACATTGTCGCGTGCTAACTCTTCATCGAGCAACATCAATTTCAATTCCTTAGTCATTCTCGTATCTTCAAATCAACGTTTCCTATGCACGCTATCTTCCGACCGTGCTATTCCCGATCTCGTCCATGAGTAATTCACCTTAACTCAAGTTTCAATCCATTCAACTAAATTCAAAATCGCAAGCACAATCTTCTATGTTTCCTCGACCAAGACCTCCATTCGTTTCATGATTCGCACTACGCATTCTTAATTCATCCGAACGATATCTTGTTTGAGACTCTCGAAGTCGAAACCAACTAAGCGTTACTCATTCTAAGGCTTTGCGCGATATCATCGCTTGCCGACATACTCGTTCTATCCGCAAATCCTTTAGTCTCGCTCGAACAATTTTCTATAACGTCCATACACCACTCAGGGTTCGAGCCACTCGATTGGTCGTTGACAATCACTCTTATTCCTCTTCGAACCTATCATATACACCACTCGGGGTCAAGTCATTCTACAAATCCTCAAATGATCATTCGATTCCCTTTCGATATGTTCAATCGCGCGTTCGCCCGTTCCTCAAAATCTAAATCAATCTTTCGTGCACGCCTAAGCGTTAGTTTGATAGCGTTCCTATCGATATACGCTCTAAGTGTAGCTTCGTCCCCGACCGAGCGGTACTTGATATCGCTCGCAACTCGATTGCACCCAAAAGTCGAGGTGTGCGACACGCGGCACAACTTAGCCAAAAAGGCATGCGTGCATGACTATCCTGTTCGAACTATACTTCGGTCTCGTGTACTCGTTCGCTATTGTCAGCGTAAGGTTATTCAAGCACATCTTGCATTTTCTAGCTCTTAGCATCGCTTCCTTCCAACTCAAGTACGTCGTGGTTCGGCACAAAGGCCTCCGCCTATCGATCCCGTTCAACCGAGTACTTATACGAGCTTTTGAAAATATTAGACTTATTGTATGGAACATCCCGAGGCACAACGAGAGAGAGCGTATACTTCTTTTGTTTCAACGAGCTTTCAAAACTGAGAGAATCGAAATGAAGTCCAAGGACGTGAAGCCGTGCTCTAATACCAATCTGTCACGCCCCGCTCCCGTAGGAGCGATCGTCCTCGCTAAGGCGTGATGCCGCACGGGCCTAGGTTGCGCCCGTGCAAGGCCAAGTCCAGAAACGGCCAATTTGAGCTAGGCCACAGAGTCGCACAGAGTATCCACATTTGCAGCGGGAAGTAAATGAACACAAATTAAAGCGAATTCAAACTCTTTATTGATATTCAAGAAGTTTACAAGCGGCGCTAGGCCGAGTTTACAAGTCTCTCAAGCTCTCTCTCTCTGAAACATAAAAGGCGTGCCAAGTGGCTTACAAGGTGGAATGATTCATGGCGATGTTCCGATACATTATGTCCTGTATATGGTGCTTCCGCTCCTTGCAACGCTCCAAGGCTCCAGAGATAGCTCCGCGCCTTAGCACGTTCGAGGAAAGCTCCGCACCCGCCGACGTTTCCTGCTTCCTGCAAGCAGACTGTGGGGTTATCAGTACATTGTTATGCACTGGTGGGGAGGCTAGCTCGCCCACAATGCTATCATTACCAAACACGTTCTATCTACTTTTGTGCATCTCTGTCATTCATTGTCTTTCTAATCTTGCCTTAGATCAATTTCATGGCATATTTCATAGCCTATCTCGTGTTGCCAATTTCATGTGTCGCATAGAAATACATGCATGACTTACCCATACTTACCGTCCGGCGTTCCCTGTCCAAAGTAAATCAAGTTAGTCAACAATTCATAGAAAATAACTTGACGTGATTCATGTGAACTTTCAATGTCAAGGGCGTGTCCCTGCCTCGGGTCCTAGCACGTCATAGGCGTATTTTCTAACTCCTTTGCTGAAGTACTCTCGATTATCTGGTGTGTTATATTCAAGCCTGTTCAGAAGGCACTTCATTTAGTTAACTTAGACTACTTTGATTTCAATGCAAGGACTTGCATGTGGATTGCCACCAGCAAAGCCCACTTAATCTATATGCATCGGTCGCTGGCATCACAAGCCAATTTGGACATGTCTTCCCCCTTGGTAATTTCTCACCTATCATGGCGTGCGGCTTGGTACACCCTGATAGTCTTTTGAAATACCCGGCCTTACGTCCCCTGGTGGCCAAGCCCGCACTCAGGCCTGTACGTAAGCCAAATTTTGATTTCCGTCCGGACCGGCACGTCATTCACACTTTGACTGTGCCGCTGAAAATACCCTTATTTCGCCTCTCCCCCGTATACGATGGAGGTGTCCACGACCATTTCGTTTTATTTGTCATTTTAACTTAACGGCTGTCTCTGCGCCGTAGGCTAACCCTTAGCCTTAATGCGTTATCGACCAGGTTGGCGTCCGTGCAGCGCGGGTAGCGAGCCCCGTTGTACGTGTCCGTCACACCTGTCGCTAACCATTCTTTCCTTCTTATCTTTCATTCATTCTTTCTTTCTTTCTTTCACTTGTTCGTTCATTCATTGATTCATTCACGTATTCATTCATTCATTCGTTGATTCATTCATTCACTTATTCGTTCATTCTTTATGCAACTTCCCGTGCGGGAGTCGCCTTGGCGACCCATCGGTCCCATAGTCTTTCAATGTTGCTACCCTCTACTCGGAACGACTATGTTGATAGTCTTTCCGTTTCATTGTTGTAAACCATTCATTGTTTCGTTGTTGAACGCACAAGGGAACTTAAATGTAAGCTTGTGCCTTAGCACGAGCGTGGAGCGCGGTGGCGAGAGTTCTCACATTTCCATATTCGTTTTCCATATTCTATACAAGCATACAAGATGGAATTATTCCCTTAGCTAGGTGCGTTGAGTCATTTATTAGCATGCGCAGTGTTATCGCCTAGCGATTCCAGCATTAGTGTCTGCATTGTTATGTGTCTAGGCTAAGCAAAGACGGGTTCATCGGAGCCACCCACCTTAGCGATGTTCGCATCGGCCGAGCGATACTCCGAGCGCGCCTTTGAAAGTCTAAGTCTGGATTTATCTTGACGGGCCAATGTAAACCTTGCATCGATTCTTCATCTGGTCGATGCCAACTCTTTGGGTCGATGGCTCGTTTGAGTCGTTGCACTTGTCGTTTGAATCGGCGTTCCGCTAGGACGGAGCGGATCATTACACTCCCCTCCTTAAAACCCATCCAGCACTCAACTCTCCCCCTTACTTTCATTCCTCTCCCTCTCATTTCATTCATCTTTCTCAAAAATCCCATTTTACCCTCTCCAGAGCTCCGCCCAAGCTCTCCCGCGCCCGGCCAACTCCGGCCAACCCACGCCACCCGCGCCCGCACGCGTCACCAAGCTCCACCCGCGCCCGTCCAGTCGAGCCCCGCCGGCCGTCTCCCGCGCCGGCCAGGCCCCGTCCGGCCCGCCTCCTGCCGTGCCCTAGCCACCCCCGGCGCCGCTTCCTGCCAGGTCCGCCCGCGACCTCCCGGCGGCCTCCGAGAGCCGTCCGGCCTCCGCCCCGTCCAGCCAGCGCAGCGCCTCCCGTGCGCCGATCCCAGTGCCCCGGCGACCCTCCCGAGGCCGCTCGTCCCCCTGCGCGCCGTTCCCGCGCCCGTCTTCCCCGGCGACCCCCGGCGCGCTGTCCCGCCGGCCAACGCTCCCCGGCGTGCCCCGAGTTTCTGGCCGCCCCTGTTCCAGACCCTCGGGTTCCAATCCGCGCATTCCAGCGCTGCCCCTGTGGTTGTGCTGTCCCGATCTGACTTTCCGGGACTTGCTGACCCGTGACCGCTCTCCTAGCGCTGACCCGCGAGTTTCCCGACCCGCTGTCCCGCGGTGCTCTCTGGTGTTTCTGTTCCCGTGTCGCTGCCGCGTGGATTATTCTTTCTTAACTTTTCATCTGAGAGCTCTAGCCGAGCAATTGAGGTATAACTTCGTGTCCCGTGTCCCCCCCGTAGATAGTCTATGATGACGCGGTCCCTATCCCGTTTCGGGATTCGGTATTTTGATATTTTGTTGCTTTGGGTGATACGTAGAGTATCGGTTACGTCGCGGCGTATTTTCTATTTCGGATTGTTGTGTTGTGTTCATTTTTTGGGTTGTATATTCATTTTGGGTTGGTGATCCCTGGTTTGGGATAATTAATTGTGTTGTGGTTGGCATCCTCCCAGGATTGGGTTGTCCCAATTACAGAGGAGATGCTGCCCAAATTTTCAGGAAATATTTTAAAAATGGGTTTTCTTATAAAAATTAGCATTTGAATAAAACCTATTTTTCCAAAAAAAAACCGATCTTTGCAAAATGATTTATAAATGGGATTTTGTTGGTTTTTATGGATTTTGTATCACCGGTTAAGCGACGACCATATCGGTCGGATGAGCCTCGACGAAACGCAAACACTACAGGATTTCCTGTACGTTGAGGCGTTAGCCAGCAACATGAGATTGCACGACCAAGTCTGAGACTCTTTAATTTTAATTTTAATTATAATTTATTTTTAGAACTGGTACTGCTTTTAGTATTTATGGTGCAGGGCCTCGGCCTACTGTTTGGATCGTTCGTGGCACTCAGAGCTCGCCTTAGGATTATTTAATTTATGTAAATAATTTGTAAGGACATAAGCCCAGTTTTTCCTTTATTTCTCTGTGATCCTGTATTGTGTAGCGTAGTTTTTTGTTATTTTTCTGGAATGTTGTTTTTGCCGTTAAACGCGTAGATTATAAAATGGATATATTTATTTTATAAAGAAAATTAATAAAGTTTTCTCATAATAAATAATCTAGTAACTTAGCAATTAACCTGTTTTCTCATTTAAAAGAAAAAGCCTAGTTTTATATATATATATATATATATATATATATATATATATATATATATATATATAATACAAAGTTTTGCCAAATTAACCGGTAATTGCTATTTTTTTCAATTAATCAGTAACCGACTTATTCAATTAAAAATGATAACGAACGTAGATTGCGACGCTAGATTTCCGGTAGATTAATTAAATAACTTAAAACCTGACTAGGGTCTACTTCTAGAGATTGTAACTAGCACACCTAGAATGGTTTCATTATGGTTCTAAGCCAAGGTTCTCAACTGTAGGATCTCGGAGACGAACTTGACTTCCTCCTCAGTACCAACATTTCCGATCCAGTCAATTAACAGAGACAAGTTACGGTTATGTTTTCTTGTATTTTATTTAGTAATTGTCAAGCTGCATGTTAAACCACATTGCTACACGGAACCCTCTCCTAGGGTTCAAATATTGATTGATATTGATTGTGGGGATTGGAGGAATAGTGTAACGTTTATGGCCAATACCCCTCATATTGCATATTGTGCGAGCTTACCCCTCTTACACACGGGGATAAGCCGTATCGCGTCGCTAGGACGCTATTGTATAACCCAAGCCGGTCATAGACGATTACACATTCAAATCACATTATTTTTAATTGTTGAATTGCTGGAAAATATTGTTTCAACTGTTTAGCCTGCACTTTTCCATTATTACTTGAAATATGAGATACATATTCGTACTTGCTCCCTCCTGACTGGAGACCACATTTTTAGGTGACATTGAGGATGCTGAGCTATTGTACAATAGCTACTATGACCCGGTTTTGTACCCTGTGGTGTTGCCGGAGTCCCCTTGGAGGACGCAGGACCTGAGGCCGACGAGCCGACCGCTTAGCTAGTCGTTTCCAGTTTTTCTAGTTTTATTGTTTTGGAGTTTTGTAGATTTGAAATCAGCACTTTATTTCAGTTCTTTCATTTCCAGTTGTACTTTTCAATTGTTGAATAAAAGTTTTTAAAATTTTCGTATATTCAAGTTGTGACAAATGTATAGATGTTGTTGTGAATATCTGCATATAGAACAGCTTACTGCCTTCGTCTCACAACGGTGCAGGCTGGGCATGATCCGGTTAGACCCAATAATTTGGGATCGGGTCGTGACACTCAAGTGGCTCACCTACCTACTAGGTACAAAGTTAGGGTAACCAATAAACCCTGCGAAACCACTCTACGTGAATAAATACCAATGCAAAAAGGGAGCACTTATGCCAACTACTCTTTTTCTTTCATTCTTCACAGCTAGTTTGCATGGTGGATTTGTGGAGGCACTCAAGTTCCTTTCAACACTTGGCATGAAATTGATGAAAAACATATCTTGAATTATCATGCTGCAAGGTAATAGATATATTATTGCTTGAGCTATTTGATCGTGTAGTTCCTTCCACACTGACCACTTTATTATGCTTTCCAATGCACAAATTCGTTGATAAACCAAGAGAGACTTTCTGCCAATAAAAAATGGGTCCATGAGAAAGATGATTTACTTCTGAGACAACGTTGTGTGCCCTAAACCTCAAGTTTGAACATAGAAAATGAAGTATAATCTAGGCACCTGCACTTTGACCCAAAATACTACATCATCCTGTATACCAAATTAGTGCCAACTAAAGCTTCACATCATTAATATTCCTTAGTTCTCATCTCTTTTTCCTTCCATGTTTTGGTACTATTTTCTTACACCATGGCTACAACATAGGGTAATCCAAAACCATGAGAGATACACGAACGATCAGAGATCTGTGTAAGATCTTCATAAAACCTCAAGTCCTCTGATCAGCAAGTAAAAAACTGGTGACAGGGTCATAGACTCACTGTCTAACATCTCGAGTATTGGATGAAGACCAACTACATGCTGAAGCAGCAACTATTAATTAATTTTCACAGAGCACGAGCACAAATCTTTAGAACTCGAGAAGATAACCATTTCTGAAACAGAATAAAGATTAAGGGTGTGTTTGATTACAAGGTGGAAAATATGTGAAAAATAAACTAATTCCACGGAATTCCATGGAATTGATTTGGATGTTTGATTGTCGTTATTTTCGATGGAAAATAGTTATTTTTCATGGAAATTGATATTTTCCTATGGGTTGGGCCAATTTTATTTTCCACCATTTTGGAAGAAAATATGGAAATTGAAAAATAATTCCATGGAAAATATTCGCTATCAAACACTACAATTGGTGGAAAATTTGTGATGAAAATATTTTCCATGGAGAAAAAAAAAGCTCAATCAAACACAATCTAACTGATGCCCTCTTTCCCCTTATTTAACTCTTTTTACCTTCTTCCTTAGTTAGATGAAGATGAGGGTTAAGGTTTCCTCCAGAAAAAAGATACTACTTATTTTGTTTTACATCAATAGGACATAATGGACCTTAATGATGGTTAAGGTCCTTGTGAACTATCTTCTTCGTCGCCATCTACTACTTCTCCATTTCCATGGGGCATTGGCATAATCTTCCTTTCTGTGGTATTTTGTTCCGTTCTTTGACCTATTAGTATAACCCAAATCCCTCAAATCTCTGGGTGCAACAAACAAACACAGTAACTTCTCGTAGTAATTTCTTATTGTACACAACGAAGTAAACCAACTGCAAATATACAAATACGATACGACGCAAAGACGACACCTATTTTGTGTGATTTAGAGTGTCCGTATTGTGTCCGGTAAGCAACAAGATATGCATATGATACTTATTTTCCTAAGCAAACAAACACTAGATGTTATTACACCTTATGACTATTAACTTACCATGAATCATTTGTTATCGAACTTGCATGCAAATTTTTATCCAAATTATCAGTAACAGCAAACCAAAATCCTACGAAAGAGCATCATAATACCGCAACAACGTACTAGCTCACCCTGGCTTGACATGCTCGAGTGCAAGATCTGCAAGGCGCTCAGGGTACACGCTGACGCGGTGCCACTGGACCGAGCACCTGTCGGCGTACTCCCTCGGCTCCTCGTCGTCGAGCGGCCGGCGGTTGTTCCTTATCCCTCCGGTCCCCAGCGAGAACAGCACCACCGTCCTCCCGCTCCTCAGCGTCTTCTGCACCGGCTTCTGCCCCGCCCTCCCCACCATTATCGCCTTCTCCCCCACAAAATAAAACTCTAATTTAATCGCCAATCAATAAACCCTAACCCTAAAAAATTGATTTTTGGTCGATCGATCGATCGATTGATTCAGTACCTTGTAAACGCCGGGATCGAGGCCGTTCTCGAGGGGGCGGTTGAACTGGGGGCTAGGGCTAGGGTTAGGGTTTGGAGTGGAATCGGGTTCGTCGGAGACGGCATCGTCGCCGGCGGGAGGAGGGGTGGTGGTGGAGAAGTGGAGGGAGGAAAGGAAGGGGTTAGGATTTCGGAAGGAGGAGGAGGAGAGGAGAGAGCGATAGAGGGGGGTTCGGGAGAGGGAGGTGAAAGCCGCCATTGGGGAGGAGCTTTGTTTTCTCCTTTCTTTTTTGTGGTCTTCAGTAAAACCCTACTAAAACCTTGCTCAGTGTACCGTGAGTGTGGTTTTGGGAAACAGAAATTTTCATCTTCTATGAGTAAAGAATTTTATCTAATTTAAAAAAAAAAAAAAAAAAAAAAAAAAAAAAAAAGTTTAGTGTAATTGTATTATGGGTAACGAAGCGACAATACGAATGGTACGCGATAGGTTTGTAGAGAGGCCAGAAGGGACGCGCCAGTCCCTATGGTGCGTGCAGCAGAACGTGCCAGCGCCCATGACGTGCGTGGTGGGGCACGCCATCCCCCATGGCGCGTGGCCATCGCTCATGGTGTCCAGCAGGGGAGGTCCATGGGCGCTCCATCGCCCTTGGCTCGTTGCCAATATATATGTATAGAGTGCAGCATGGCAATCGCCCCATGGCGCCCAGTAGCAAGAGGGGGGGGGGGAGGGGGGGGGGGGGGCATGGGCACTCAATCGCCCATGGCGCGTGACCATCGCCCATTTTTAAATTTGACTTATTGGATTTGGATTATTTTGTTCTCGAACAAATTCGATTGCTCAACACAAGTCACCGACACAATACTATTACTCTTGGTCCTAAGTTTTGCAGCGAATTGAAATTTTTGCCTTTTTTGGTTATCAGATCGCTTATGGGACCCACCTCAGGGACATGTTCCCACGTATAAGGAATTTCCAAGTGGACTAAACGAAAGGAGCTTAGTTCACATGTCAGTAAAATTTCTCAGGATGGAGTGACTAAACCAAACAGACTAGGTTTGTAGGGGGACCACGCGCCATGGGCGCTGGAGTGCCCATGGATGCTGCTGCCAATGCGCCATGGGCAATGGCGTGCCCCACCACGCACGCCATGGGCGCTATCGCGTTCTGCTGCACGCGCCATGGGGACTGGCGCATCCCTTCTGGCCTACAAATCCACCGCGCGCCATTCGTATTGTCGCTTCGTTACCCATAATTCAATTACACTAAACTTCTTACTTTTTTATAAATTAGGTAAAATTCTTTACTCTAGATGAAAATTTCTGTTTGGGAAATTGGAGACGGTAGTACGAAATACTACACACATTAACTGACAAGTAAAGTGAGTTGCACTTTTTTGGGACGAACTAGGGTGTTTTTTGTGATTTTCGATGAGAGAGAAGATCCAAATTGTAACACCCATATCTTAGAGCACGTATTTTGGTTAAGCCTGCATGTACCTTGGACCTGTATTTTATTTTCTCAGATTCTGGCCTGTAATTGTATTTTGGCTCGACTTGTGGAATTTTGGGTTTTCTCGTAAAACGGGTTTTGACATGACTTGGTTTTATTTTGTGGAGGAGAATTGGTTTGGTTTGGTTTAAAATGCATTGGAGCACTTTAACCTACACTCCACCCTCAACACAACACACCCACCTCCATTAAATCCCACCTAACTTTTCTCTCTCCTTTTTATTTTTCATTTACTTCTCCATCTCCTTCTTCTTCCTTCCTCTACACAACTCACCAACACCCATAGGCAAGTGCACCTTGCCACCACATGAGAACCACATTTTATTTGTTCATTAGCTAGATTAGGCCATGGTGATCAACATTAGAACTTGACATTTTGTGATTTGGAGTCTCCATTGTTCTAGATCTAGGTTTTAACTATTTTCGGATTTACATGGTTTTGATCTATTTTGGTTGGATTTTTGTGGCTTTTGATGCTTCCATGTGGAAGAGAATTCAATTTTACTCAAGTTAGACCCTTAAAAATCTAGATTTGGCTTTGATTTGACAAAGATATGAAAATTTGAATTCTTGGTGTTCTTCTCGGCCTGGAGTAGCAGCCTGCAGCCTGCGCTCTTTAGCGCAGTGCTGGACTGCGCAGCCCCTCTCGGCCTGCGCTCTTTAGCGCAGTGCCGACCGCGCAGCTTGCCCTATGGTGAACTGCGCTCATCCCCATGCGCCAACTATTCCTGCGCACTTCACCCTGCGCAGTTCACTCCTGCGCAGTCTGCTCATGCGCAATCCACCCCTGCGCAGTTCACTCCTGCGCAGCCTGCTCATGCGCAATCCACCCCTGCGCAGTTCACTCCTGCGCAGTCTGTTCATGCGCAATCTGACCCATGCGCCATCTGCCCCTGCGCCCTGTGCCCCTGCGCACTTGGCACCCTGCGCAGCTGACACCTGCGCAATCCAACCCCCTGACCCCTTGTGCAATCCATTGGCTCTTGGAGTTTTGGTTTTATTTCTTTAAGCTTGGCTCTTCTATAGCCCTGTATATTGATATTTTATTAGATATTTTACGTCCATTTTATATCCTTACGCCTTTTGTCATGAACTTAATTTTACTTAATATGTTTGGAATGACTATTGTACATGACATGGTATGGCAAAGAACTAGCATAACACGACAGTGACCCGTAGTGGTGCACTCCTGACATAACCAACCTGACATGATAGTGGCCCGTCGTGGCACACTCCTGACAAGTACCCTGACCTGATTTACCTTGATAACTTGATAGTGGCCCGTGGCGGCGCACTCCTGACTTGACTTGACTTGACTTGTAACTTGTAACTTGACTTGACTTGATGCTGTTGCGACAGCTAACTTGACTCGTATAATCAACTTGACACCGTGGGTGTTCCTGCTTGCTTGCTTGTGCAATCCACTGGTCTTGTCTTGCATCATGTCTAGGACGTGACTCCCTGGTTCCCACGGTCAGGGATTCATACTGAATATGGATTAGGCTAATGACTAGATCAAACTATAGTTCATAGAGAATTTCCAGTCACAGACAATCTCGTTATCTGGGCGCTCTTAATTGGACTTGTAGCTTGCCGACGAGTAGAGCACATTTCCAGCGCACTGTCATGTGTTGCACCCTCTAAGTCACCTAAGGGTATATCGTCTCCGTGGCGATGTACCCAATCATACTCTCAACCCGCGGAAGGATAACTGGATGGTCTGCAGGGCTTGGGACTGGGAAATTCTCATTGCATCTTGTTAGTAATTAAGGCTTGTGATAACCCTAGTTAGTTAAGTAGTAAGCCGTAGTAATTGCTTGGCCGCTTTATGAATGGATGGAGTCCAGCCTTGTCTAAGTCTTGTCTAGCCCCTGTACCTGAAACTCTTGTACATGCTTGTTTTACTTATCTCTAACAATAAATGAGTAGAGACAGAGTGCTGTTCAGGAGAATGGTTACAACCCCGGTCCTTATTTGGTTTACGGGTTGTAACCTGGTTCCCCGAATGGTTCCACGTCCCTAGTCGTTTATTGTCCTGACGTGCTCTTTATTACTGGTGCTTTTCTTTCATTTTCTTATGTTCTGATATACTGACTTTTGTTCTTATTTCGTGGCCTCCTTTGTGGCACTTGCTCTTTCTGGGGTTTGATCCAGCTGGTTTTGTATGGCCAGATTTCGGAGCAGCACCCGAGGATCTACCGAACCTCCAGCCCGATGGTGGCGACTAGAAGGAACCCGGGCTACGAGTGGGTTTTCTATTTTGTTTCGCTCACTCTATTGTAAAGTTATTCTTTTGAGGCGTTTAGCCGACGAGCACCTGTTAGCTCGATGCACCTTTACTTACTGTCTGCCTACGGGCTGTAAACATGACTAACAAATCCTAGGGTTGATCATGTATGACTTAACTCTTGCTAGTCCTAGCATTTTGTACGACTAGCTTCATGATCAGCTGATATGTAATATTTGGGACGCCTTTTATTGTATATTTGGTGGTCAAACATCTTGTGATTATATTATTTGCTTGAGATTGAGACAGTAGGCTTGACCTTAAGAGACTGTTGGCTTGTAGTAAACCCTCATATCTAGACAGCCGTGACCGTATAGCGAGATGAACTTTATTTCAATATACGTAGCTGGCTATGTTCGCCCCCGCTCTCCAGTATTCTGGTTCTGGGGCGTGACACAAATTTGATGAGGAAAAATAAGTGGATCGAACCATGGGACATATTATTTCTTCCATTTATTTGGTGAAAGTTGAAAACAATGAACCCAAAGTATACTTGCAAATGAGTTACACATATTTTATATATATGATAATTAACATCTATTAATCTTTAAAATAAATAAATTATGGTAATACATATTTTTCCATAATTAATCAATATATTTATTTAATTCTCTTAAATAAATGAATTATGCTAATAGAAGATTTATATTTTTATACCAGCTTTAAATTCAGTAGTTTATGAAACATTCATTTAATTCTTTTAAGTGAATGAATAATATTAAGAAGTTTAACATCTTTACCTAGATACCCCTCATAACTTTAATTAAACTTTTAAATTAGTAAATATATTGAAACGTGTTTTTTTAAAGAAAACTTTCACGCATTGGTATCATTTTTCTTGTCAACTAGTCCATACGAACTACATGTACTGAAACACACAATCGAGATATGCATCTTAGATTACATCGAACTATTCCATACTATATAAGGGATCCAAGAATAATTGAGTCAGTTATAAGTCTTCAATAAAGTACGGACAACATTGTATGTTAACGTTCAAGCATCAGTAACTTTCATATTCATTTTCAAAATATTTATAACTATTTTAGCCAATATGCTCTCAGAAATCAAAACAAGCTTCATAAGAGTGTTTTACCAACATAACCATCATATATGTATATATTTTTTAGATTTTGTATATAATTATATCCATAAAATATAAATATTTGAACTTAATGGAATTTGTATAGACTTAATTTTTTTTTAAAATTATGCTCGGACCTAAATCCATATAAAACTTGCAATGATGATAATCCACCCACCCTCCCCTTTCACACACAACATAATGTCATATTATGTCCATAATTAAGCATTTAAAAATTAAAAAAATTTGTTAATATCTATTGTCGAAAGATGTGGAGGAAATAGAGGAAAGGAGAGAAGGATAAGGTGGAGGAGAGAGAATAAGATAAAAATATAAACAAATAAGGGGGGAGGAGGAGTTGCAATTGGCTAATATCTTACCACAATATTTTAAGACAAGGGATAAAGATAAATTTTAAAAAAGAAGAAGGTGACATTAGGCTCGACGAAATATAACATATAATTTTATCAATTGTACGACAAGATATAATGTTATCTGTTATGTGCAAACCATGTGATCACATACTATTATATATATTCAAAGTAGGCTACTACATTGGTCACAGATCATCCCTATGTTTTATAAAACTTATAAACGAGAGGGGTGGTCAGTGTAATTATTTTCGGATTAGGGATAATCCATATAATACTCCTAAAATATAGGAGAGGGACATTGTATTTATTTATGTTAGTCCCGGGGATTGATCAAAGATGAAAAACTGATGCAATCGAGATCTGAGAGTCACACAAAACTTTGCAGTGATCAAACTCAAGATCTACGATGATAAAAAAAATCAAATAGCCAGATTACAATATGAATGAGGGAAATAGAGAAGAGAAGATCTCTCGTTCTTCCTTGCAAACGTGTTACAATTGGGACAGAACGAGTTACAATAATCTAGAGAAAGATGAGATGAAGAAAAGTTGCTGGGGTGTCAAAATACCGTTGCTCAAAGCAAGATTCGTCCCACGCGAATTGCTTCCAGGAACCAGCAAGTTAAAGAACTTGTAGAACGCTCGAAGTCACCTCTGTTCTGACTCCTCGGATGGACTTACAATGGCGGCAGCAGCTCCCTCTCTCTCTCTCTTTCTCTCTTTTCTGACTTATAAAATTCGTAGTCCCTCACAAAGGAGGCCAGAAGAGAGTATATATAGAGAGAGGGTGGAAACCCTAGCCACCTCTTCAGTTATGGAAAGATTGAATCAAATCCCACAAAGATAGCAACGAAATTAATTCAAATCTTATGGAAAGATTGAATCAAATCCCACAAAGATAGCAATGAAATTAATTCAAATCCCAAAAAGATAGCAACGAAATTCATTCAAATCTTATGGAAAGATTTAATCAAATCCCACAAAAAGTGGATCTGAATTAATCGCATTGAATCAGTCTTTCCATAACTGACTTGTAGTATGCACAGTCAGCGGAGCCCTCCATGCGGCAGCAGCCTGGCCGCAAGTGCCGCATGGACCGCATGACTGCTGACGTGCTAAGTGCAAAGTGCGCCAACAAAACGCCATATTACGCCTCATGAGTCCGAGTCCGAGTCCGAGTCCGAGTCGCAAAGCTTTGGGGCTTAGCTCCAAATGGAATTAATCCAAGAGAATGACAAAAGCATTAATGCTTAATCCTTAGAGCCTTATTCTTACCTCCTAGTAAAATCACCCACATGGTTCCCTCCTTAGGGTCACCACCCCATGTGCATCTCTCAACAACACAACCAAGTATATATGTTGAGATAACTCATGGTGCATTTTCGATGTGGGACTAAACTTTTACAAGACATGTTGAGAGCAAGTTCTCTCCATGTAAAGAAAGCACCAACAATTTATATATATATTTTTTATAAGTTCGAAGTCTTAAAATTATTAAAGTATACAAGTTCAATGTATTAATACGAATAGCTTATATAAGTTAAAGGTACAAATCTAAACAACTTATTTAAATATAATTTATTAAAATTATCAACTTATGAAAGTTGAGATATATAATTACGAGTTTACATTATAAGATATAACATAGGTATGTGCAAATAAACATATGCCGTATAAGTTAGCAATTTCTACATTATAAGATGAAATCAACAAATTAATACATTCATAGTTGAAAAAATACCAACTATACAAGAGTGTGAACAATATATATAAATCTAAGACTGTTGCAAAATATATCTTTATTATATAAACGAACATAAAACTACATTTTTTTTCATGAAATTAGTCTATAAACCCAACATAAACGAAGTAAAACAATAAAATAGTTTGTTAGTTGGCTATTAAATTATTATCCACAAGTTAAATCATCGGAGAAGTGTACCATTTTTATTTACAATAAAATGAACTTGGTGGATGAAATGTTCAATTTTAGCTTTAAAATTATTCCAATTGTAAATTTATTTATTTATATTTAATTTGGGGTTATTTACACTAACCATTTCTATGTTTTTTGATTTATAACAAAGAATACCTCTGATTTAAAAAAATTACACTAACCATCCCTTTAGAAAAAGTAAAATAAAAATAGGGATAGTTAGTGTTATAATTTTTTATTTTTACCTTAAAGTAGGGATACCCCGTGTAATAAATCAAAAAAAGCAGGGGTGGTCAGTGTAAATAGTTTAAAAGTATGGATATTCCGTGTTATAAATATAAAATATAGGGATAATTAGTGTAAATAATCCTTTAATTTAAAATAAGGAGGGATTGTACAAAATTTTTATTTAATTGATTCTGATAAATTTAAGAGGGACAAATAAGATATGGATCCGAATATACACACCCCAACACTTACTTAGCACACCCATTTTTTTTTTTTTTTTTTAAAAAAGAATCCTATTGTACTCTTGCTGAGCACACCACATGCTCCCCTCGTCCCCCCCCCCTCCGCCGACCCTCCTCCTCCTCCCCCGACCCTCCCCTCCCCTCCCCCCCGCTTCGCCGACCCCCCCCCCCCGACCCTCCTCCTCCTCCTCCTCCCCCCCGACCCCCCTCCTTCTCCTCTCGCTCCCCGATCCCCGATCCCCGACGGCCGACCCCATAAACTGTTGTTGAAAAAAAAAAAAAATTGAAAACAATTTGTACGTGTATTCACTGGTAGGTTCGCCCCGGTTTGTCGACCTCACAGAGGAATGTTCGATCCACGACAGTCGAACTATAGTGCGTGCGCTCGACCAACATATGTCGAACATAAGATGACATATTCGATTATAACATGTTCGACCAGTGTTTGTCGAACAGAAGAAGACATGTTCGACCCGTATTTGTCGAACAGAAGAAGACATGTTCGACCAATATTTGTCGAACAGACCATTGTCCGTTCGACCAGTATTTGTCGTGCTCATCGCAGATATGGGATGTGCTCAGCAATGATAGAATAGAAATTTTTTTTTTTAATGAAATGTGCTAAGTAAGTTTTGGGGTGTGTATAGCCGGACACATAAGATATATTATGATATTAGACACGAGGGAGACATGAGGATTCTTTTGGTACCGAGTTAAATTTAGGTTTTTTTTAGGGGCACCACCACTTCTACTAGGGGGCAGCCCAAATTTTTTTGAAAAAATTATAAGTTTGCCATAGGTTTTTGTTACTAGGGGGCAGTCCAAAATTTACTATAAAAGCCAAACTTCTTTTATTTCTTCTCTTCCTCCACTCTTTACTTCTCTTCCTCCATTCTTCCTCCACTCTTTTTTTCTCCTCCTCATAGAAACCTAGAATTAACCTAACCTAGGTGAAATTGTCCCCCCACCTAAATTTGTTAAAGATAATAGTGTCAATCACTTCTCCCATTTATTTGTAAGTCGTCGAATTTATTTTTGTGTAATGTTTTAACCTAAATTTTACATATAAAAGTTGAATTTTGTGTTTAATGTAGAAAGAAATAAAAAATGGAATAACCCGAACCATCAAATGCTGGATACTCTCCTCCCACAACGTCCGAAGAACACTTTGATGCATCGAAAGGTCTTGTGGTTACTATACTTTAACTTTATTTCGGATGAAAAATCGGATTTTGACACAGAGGACTGCCACTTCTCTGGCAGTCCCTCTCATGGATTTGGACTGCTAGGGATGTGGCAGTCCTATATATGTGAGGGACTGCCACATATATGGCAGTCCTATATATGTGAGGGACTGTCACATATGTGACAGTCCTATAGATGTGGCAGTCCTTTTGACTTTTAACTTCTATTGTAGGAGTTGCGATCTTCCGATGTTGCGGTACATGCTCCAATTGCAACCGATGTAGGGCATTTATTTTGGACCGATCTTTCGTTTCAATCAAGCGACGATGCGGTACAATGGTGTCAAGAAGTTGGACGAAAAAACAACTTAGTTCTAGTGATATCCAGATCGTGCCGAAATCGCCCGGGACGACACAGTGTGATGGTTGGCTGTGAAAGAGGTGGTGTGTTGAGATCGCACAAGAAAGACACAGTTATCCAAAATAAAGTTCCAAGAAAGAAAGCTGGAACGAGGAAATGTGGTTGTCCATTCACGATCCAGATTAGAAACGAAGAAGAAGGGAAGTGGTCATTACAAGTGAAGAATTATTGTGATGAATCTTAAGTTGGATGTGATGAATTATTGTAGTTGTGATGAATTATTGGGATGAATTATTGTAGTTGGATTATTGTGATGAATTATTGTGATGAATCTTAAGTTGGATGTGGAATATTTATGTAGTTGTGATGAATTATTGTTGTTTATGTACTTGTGATGAATTGTTGTTTTTTATGTACAGAGTATCAGTATCAGGACTGCCACCCACTTGGCAGTCCTACACTAAAGTAGGACTGCCAGGGTGCTGGCAGTCCTGACTGAAACTTGCTGCAACAGCAAGTTTGAGTTAGGACTGCCAGCATCCTGGCAGTCCTACTTCAGTATAGGACTGCCAGGGGGGTGGCAGTCCTACTTATCAAACTATGTGAGGAGCTCCTCAACTGAAAACTCTTAATTTAGCACGGAAAATGGCCATTCTCCGTGTAATTTAGCACGGAGAATAGCCATTCTCCGTGTAATTCTCCTGCATTTTTAACAAGGAGAATGTCATTATCCGTGTTAATGGCATTCTCCGTGTTTCTAACACGGAGAATGGCCAATCTCCTGTGGTTTAACATTTGAATGACCATTCTTCGTGTCTTTTAACACGGAGAATGTCATTCTCCGTACTAAATTACATGGAGAATGGTCATTCTCCTACGTTTTAACACTGGGAATAACCATTCTCCGTGTAAATTAACACGGAGAATGTCATTCTCCGTTTTAATTAAGACGGAGAATGCCATTCTCCGTTTTATTTAACACGGAGAATGACATTCTCCGTGTTTCTATCACGGAGAATGGCCATTCTCCTGCGTTTTAACACCATTCTCCTGCGTTTTAACACTGGAATGACCATTCTCTGTACTAAATTACATGGAGAATGGTCATTTTTTCGTTTTATTTAACACGAAGAATGGTATTCTCCGTTTTATTTAACACGGAGAATGGCATTCTCCGTATTTCTAATACGGAGAATGGCCATTCTCCGTATTTCTAATACGGAGAATGGCCATTCTCCTGCGTTTTAACACTGTAATGACCATTCTCCGTGCTAAATTACACGGAGAATGACATTTTCCGTGTAAATTAAGACGGAGAATGACCATTCTCCGTGTAATTTAGCACGGAGAATGGCCATTCTCCGTGTAAATTAAGACGGAGAATGGCCATTCTCCGTGTAAATTAAGACGGAGAATGGACATTCTCCGTGTAAATTAAGACGGAGAATGTCATTCTCCATGTTACTAACACAGAGAATGACTATTCTCCGTGTAAATTAAGACGGAGAATGACATTCTCCGTGTTACTAACACGGAGAATGGCCGCCCTCATGCGAAATTAATATGGTCAGTTGAAACTTTGAAGGGCCATAACTTTTGACTGGGAGGTCGAAACGAGGTCCGGTTTGTCCCAAAATGAGCGTATCTTCGAGGAGGCTGAAAGTAACCGCTTCATCGTTAGACGACCTTCCAAAATTTTAGAATCGTAAAAAAAATGATGTTTGGACCTTCGTTTTAGCACTTTTTGTCGAAATTTTAGAATCGCAAAAAAATATATGTAGGACTGTCAGGCCCCTGACAGTCCTACATATGTGAAGGACTGCCACCTCTCTGGCAGTCCTAATCTATGATCGGGACTGCCAGACAGGTGATAGTCCTCTGTGTCACAACCCGATTTTTTTGATGCATCAAAGTGTTCTTCGGACGTGGCGGGAAGAGAGTATACAACATTTGATGATCCCGGTTATTCCATGTTCAATATTTTTCTACATTAAACACATAATTCAACTTTTTATATGTGAAATTCATGTTTTAAATATTAAACATATATTAATTCGATGACTTACTAATAAATGAGAGAAGTCAATGACCTAGAGTTGAGGGAAAAATTTGGGATAAAAATCAATGACCTAGAGTTGAGAGAAATTTTTTTAAAAAAATGTAGGTTGGAAAAAAATTTGGGGTTAAATATCCGATTTCTTCGACTTGCGTGTCATCTCGTCGAATGTAGGAGTGTTCTTGAAAGAAATTTGGTGGAGGAATTAGGATTAGAGTGGTGGAGGAGAAGAGACTAGGATTTTGGGAGAGGGAGAGAGAGCTCTTCTTTTTTTTTTTCTTTTGGAGGAGAGAGAGAGGAAATTGGGTTTTGGGAAGGAAATCAGAGTTTGGGGGGTTGGGCTGTCCCCTAGTAAAATGTGGGCTGTCCCCTAGTAAAATTTCTACTTTTTGGACTGCCCCCTAAGTAAGGGCTGTCCCATAGTAGAAGTTGTGGTGCTCCTAAAAAAAAACCTAAATTTACGGGAAAAAATAAAAAAATCTAAAGCGCCCATCTTCCCAAATGGGCCCACAGAGGGGTCGAGGCCATTAGCACCAGCAGCAAACAATCCCCATCCTCCCTCTTTGTATGTGCTCTCTTTTTTTTCGAAGAAGAGGTTGAAGGAAAGAAGCTTTCTTTGGTTCTTCTAATGGCGGCGGAGAGCTCGAGATCGGCTCCGACGCCGTCGACGTCGTCGTCGGCGGCCGATTCCTACATAGGGAGCCTGATCAGCCTGACCTCCAAGTTCGAGATCAGGTACGAAGGGGTCCTCTACAACATCAACACCGAAGAATCCAGCATCGGCTTGAAAAATGGTACCTTTTGCCTTCTTATTTCCCCTCCTCTTCTATCAATTCGCGGGTTTTTTTCTTGATTTTTTGTTGTTGGAGAAATTGTAAATATGGGTCTTTCCGATTTGGGGATTCTAGACGTGGTCTAATTTCGATTTTCCCTCTCGTTGGGGGAAATTGGTTTCTTTAACTCTTTGAATTGTCACAAATTTATTTGAGGGTTTGTTTTAATATAAAAATCTCAAATTTTGACTTTTGGGCGAAATTTGTTTCTTGAATTGTTACAAATTTATTTTAGGGCTTGTTGTAATATAAAAATCTCGAATTTTGCCATTTGGACATAAGCCCTACCGGATCTTGTTATGTGGAAAGAGACGTCTCAAATCTGTCACCATTTCGACATAAGACTTTAACATTACTGGGTAAATGACCTCCGTGTCCCTAGGGATTGGTAGAATGGGTGTGAGATTGCAGGAGAGGAAGGGGGAGGCCGGCGGAGGGAGGGAGGATGATGGGACTGGGTTTGATGGGTTCGAGGATGGAGGAGCGGAGGAGCGAGGTGGGTGGCTGAGGTTAAGGAGGAGGGTTGATGGTTCGGCTGGAGAATGAAGGAGGATGGGTTAGGGTTTGATGAGTTCGAGGATCAAGGAGGGGACACGAGAATCTCGCAGCAGTTAAGGAGGAGGGTTCATGGTTCCGTTGGAGAATGTAGGAGGATGTGTTAGGGTTTGAGGATCAAGGAGGGGGCAACATGGTTAAAAAACATGAAGGAGAAACTTTAATGGTTTTGCTGCGATACTCCCCTTAGTCACATGTGCCAAATAATCTTAATGACTTGAGGGGTCTCCTTCCCTTCCAAATAAGGAGGGGGCAACGACGGTGATTTTAGTATGTCCTGTTGGGGCGTCCATGTATCATCATGGACATGGTGACACCCAGACGACGGTGATTTTAGTATGTCCTTCTGTTGGGGTGTCCATGTATCATCCAATTGTGCTTGACATGGAAACGACACGGTTTTGGAGTGTACATTCTTCCTAGGTTTTACAGTCCGGCGACCAGAGTGGTGTATTGGATTAGAGGACCTTTTTAGGATTGTGGAACTCGTATGGAAACTATGGCATGTTAATTAACCCGTTTATTTCATTTCCTTGCTCAAACATTAGAACTTGTTCTGTACAACTGACAATATGAAGATTTACTACAAATATGTTGCTCATGGAAGTCACTTGGTGGCTGTACCTTTTTTTCTCCTCTGCAGACTTTCTGTATTATTGGAATTTTCTTGTAATTAACTACTGGTCCAACTCGTTATTTTTCTTTTCTTGGTAGTACGATCATTTGGAACTGAAGGCCGAAAGAAGGATGGCCCCCAAATTCCTGCTAGCGACAAAATATATGAGTATATACTCTTCCGTGGAAGTGACATCAAGGTACATTAAAAGTCAACATTCAGCATGCCTAACCTGATGAATAATGTCAAAATCTTGGAGTCAACTTTGGCCACCGAGTAAATTGTTTAGTATTTGTACTTGTTCTTTTGGAGACGTACAAGTGCATATACGTAATACGTGCCTTCTGTAAGATTATGTTATGCTTCTATGCTATTGTACATGATCTAATTGCCTCTTCCTAGTTTGGCCGCACCCATTCCGATACTCTAATTTTTAAACACATCTTTTGTAGACTTCATTTACTTAATTATGTAACATAACAGGCTGTTAGTTCTATGAGGTTTTCTCCTTATAATAACTTTTGTGACCCTAAAGTTATATCTACAACATGTTTCTGTAACTATACTGTGCTGGCATCAGTACCCTGGTATTGTTTGTTGTCATGTAGCGTGTCATGACCAGAGATCCCAAGTAATGGTAGTGACGCTAAAGCTGTCTAACAAAACGAATACAAAAGGCTCATATTGTTAAAACTCTCTACAAAAAGAGCCACTAAGTCTTTGTATTTTCTCTTTCTACATAGTCAATCTTCTCCAATAGGATGGGTACACTTAACTCAAAGCCTCCAAGTGTAAGATAATATACACATTTTTTCTTTATCTACAAGCTCTCAGCTTGTCACATTAATATGCATATAAGTATATGATTTCCCATTTTCTTCATGTACCAGTATTAACTCGGACCCATAATCGTCTTGGTATTTGATTAAATAATAACTATCCAGTGATTTGCAAAGTCAGCTAGTAGAAATCTGGGACATCACTTAGTGGCATGAGAAAATGCGTAAAATTGTTGAAAGCTACTCGCATACAAGGTCACTGTAAGCTACACTGTTGAAAGGTATTCACACAGTGATATTAGTAAGATACATGATATAGCATTAGGATATACATTATCAATATAATGTATAAGGAATACCATGAAGAACGAGACCTAGAAACTGATTTATTTGGTAATATTCTTCTTCACTGTTCTATTAGTTTTTTCTTTTTGGTTTCTTCCTAAAGTATTAAAGTTTTCTTTGCTGTTTATATATATATATATATATATATATATATATATATATATATATATATATATATATATATATATATATATATGCTAATGCCAATATGTTCGGAGAACTACTATCTCGTGGAATCCATTTTTATGATGATCACCACTTAAGATGAGTTATGACCTACTTTATAGCAGCTTTTGACTTTTGAGTTCTTATTTTGTTAGCGATAATTCGTAGTTAATGGAGCCGCTAGGACTAGAGGTTGGCCTTGAAGAACATGGTTTGGAGTGTTAAAGAAGTACATGGTTGTTGTTAGTGAAAGGCCTTAACCGAATGGAGAAGAATCTTCAAATAGCGGACCACAAAAATTTGGGATAACGGCTTTCTTGTTATTGTTGCAGGTTTTGACTTTTGAGTTCTTATTTTGTAAGAGAATCATGATTTCACTTTGGAGTTTCAGATTTAGGAACTTTAGCAATGATTATTAATTTTTATAAGAAATATAGTTGCAACTAACCAAGAGTGGAGTTGCTTGAGTGTGTGTTTACCTAATATATCTGCTAAGTTGAGTCTCTGCCATTTTAAAAGCTTCCCCTTCCATACATCTCAAATTCTCTGATGTGGCTGTCATTTGTGAGTTATAAGAGCATCTCCAACCCAAATAACAAAATCAAGTAATCAAAAGACACATTTGATTAAGCTATAGTACTTTGATACCTCATTTGATTTCCCAATAAAGTCGCATACTCCAACCCAAGTAATCAAATGGGTAACCATTTCTCAAACTTTTTAAAATTAGCCCAAGAAAGTAAATCATCATTTTTGTATCTCCATTTGCATCCCGCGTTGGAGGCTTAATTTTGTGATTTGGGACACCAAAATGACAGTTATTCCATTTGTATCTTGATTTGCATCTTCTGAATGTCCCTTTCCTTGGATCCAATTTTGCATCCAAGAAAGTGAATCATCATTTTCGCATCTCCATTTGCATCCTGCATTGGAGGCTTAATTTTGTGATTTGGGGCACCAAAATGGTAGTTACTCCATTTGCATCTTCATTTGCATCCTGCGTTGGAGATGCTCTAATATAAATATTTCCACGTTCCACTGCATTTTCCAGACTATTCTCTCATATACCTTAGGAATTCTCTCTGATTTCCTGGATGCCATTTTTTAATTATGATAGAAGTATCTCACATGTTCCAGAGCATTTGCAAAGGTTTTATCTGATCCACCATTTTTATTTTTGTGTATAATTTTTATGGTTTTCACAATAATCATTAATTTGATACTTATCTTTTCTTACCTTTCAGATACTGATTAAGATCCAACATACTTGTTATGACGGATTCCGTTCTGATTTGTCCTATCATGTTGTTTCAGGATTTAGAGGTCAAATCTGCACCACCTGCTCAGGCTGCCCCTGTACACAATGACCATGCTATTGTTCAGGTAATAAATGTAAGGTGTATTTTGGATGGAGCTTAACCATGATATAGTGCTGATCGATTTTCGACTTCTATGCAGTCACACTATTCTCGACCTCCACCTTCTTCTACAAGCTTGCCTTCTGTTGGAAGTGGGACGGTTGCTGATCTTAGTTTACAGACAGCTCAAATGGGACTACCAAGGTCACCCTTTCAAGGAAATGTGCCCCTATATCAACCTGGAGGGAGCTTAGGGTCTTGGGGGTCCTCTACAGCTGCATCAACTGTACATGGCTCCGGGCTTGCTATGCCAACTGCAATGCCTATGTACTGGCAGGGATACTATGCACCCACTGGCACACTGCCTCATTTGCAACAACCGCCTTTCTTTTCGACCTCCACCTGGAATGGCTCTTCCTCATTCCATGCAGCAGCCTTTGCAATTCCCTGGACTGACGTCATCTTTACCTTCCGGCTCTCAAAATTTACAAGACTATCCTTCTCCTCTATTGCCACCTCTTAATAGTTCTTTGACTTCAATCTCTGCAAGTACTTTGCCGTCGATGTTGGCTCCTGCTCAAGCTAGTTCCTTAGGTTCTGAAGCCTCACCCAGTCAGATACCAACTAACCCACCTGTTCTCTCTCTTCCTGCTGCAGCAATTGGTGTTCATCTCTCATCTGTGCCACCTTTACCTTCTAATTTGGAAACGGTTGCATCAATATCTCAGAACGTTCCTGCAAGCATTACTAGCATGGGTAGGTTAGCTCCTATTCCGAACATGAGTTATCCAACTATTCAGCCTTTGCCTTCTGTTGATGGCTCCTCCAGTGCAAGCCAGGTTGAAACGTCAGTACCTATGGTGACTCCTGTTCAGTTGTTACATCCTGCGGTCTCAGCAGTCCCTTCTTCTCAGCCATTACATCCTGCGGTCTCAGCAGTCCCTTCTTCTCAGCCCTTACAAACTCTCTCTAAAGGTATAGATGTTGAAGCACAAGAAACAAAGACTAAACCATTATTGCCTGAGCCACCGGTGTTGTCTCCGCCAGAATCTAATGAGCCAATATTACCATTGCCTACACTCACTCATCTGAAGGTAAATTTTGTCTTAATTCTCAGTGAACCTTCTATTGATATTTTATTCATTAAAAATGTCGTGCCCATAAAATTTTCCATTTTCACTGAAAGCCTTGTGAAAATGAGTTTTTTGTATTTTGTTGGTGTTTCTCTTCTTTTTAATCACAATTCAGCTGTATTTTCACTATACCCTTTTGTGATGTACTTTTGAAAATATGACTAATCAACAAAGTCAATTAGAAAATGTAGTCATTTGCAGATGTGGCGTGCTAGAGTTGTTATCAATTTATGATGGATTTCTACCTTCAGGCCTCTGCAGGAAAGAAGTATTTTCCTTTCCTAGGATAGCAAATTAGCACATGTTGCTCTCCCCAGGATATTTATGTTTATCACATATTGAAATTTCTGTATGAGACCTGAGTTTGTTTTAAAGAAATAATGAGCTCTTCGAGCTTTTGATTCATTTCATGTGCATAGACAGAATTCAGTGCAGTTGGAGAATCTGAGTGAATGTTGTCAGAAACCCGACAGATTAGATTACCTCAGACCACCAAGAAAGCTCTGGGTTCATCCGGTGAAAGGGAAGTAAAAAATGCAATATGCAGAGTATACATTGTTGTCGTCTTATAAGAAGGCAGCACTCATAACTTGATTAATCCTTAGCTGTACCTTTCTCTGCCAGACTTAAAGATAGGTGCAGAGTCATATATATATATATATATATATATATATATATATGAGGGATTGCCAATGACCCTAGCTAGTGGTAGTGGTGAGGCATGCGGCCCGAGTTGTCAGGAGTTCGAATCCCAGTGGGAGCGATTCCGGAAACTAATTACCCTTTCTTCATATATATATATATATATATATATATATGAGGAGGGATCCGCATCCCCGCATTTTTTGCATCCCCATGTTAACCGTTGGATCTTGTTTAAGTCATCTAATCTTAACCGTTGATTTGAACCATTCAAATCATCGGTTAAGGTTCAAATCATCGGTTAAGATTAGATGACTTAAACAACATCCAACGGTGGATAGCATGGGGATGTTTGGGGATGCAAAAGATCGGGGATGTGAATCCCTCCTCTCTCTCTCTATATATATATATATTCACACCCTTCTATGAAATCTTCATAATCTATTGGAAATAAAAGCTGCAAGACGTCTGTCCTAATACCCTGCCTGATATCTCTGTTTCTTAATTTGATTTTTTTACATTGCATGATTTAGTCACAAACTGTACGGAAATGATTCAGTGACTCACAATAAATATTGACCAAGTATTTCCAAATTCACAGCTAGTCTACTTTGTAAGGAAAGCTTTGTGGAGACATAATCATCCTGGCTGAGTGTGTTTGATCCCACGGGGAAGTGTATTATTCCTTCCATTTAATGGTGGGAGTTAAAAAAATACTTTGTATGTAAAGCTTTATGATACTACATTGACCCTTTTTATGGGGATTAAAACTTGGCTTCGTAGCATATTAGTATCTTCTTTCCGAATCTAACGAATCATGATTACTGGAGTGATATTTCCGAGTAATAACATATGGCATGAAAATGATTTAGTTTGGTAACCAAAAATAACAATTTGTTTCCAATCTTCACTGTCATAACTTGTATTTTATTTCAGGCAGACTGCTTATAGAGATGTTAGATTAAACTCACACCTGCTACATCAAAGATGTCACTTTATTGCATAAAATTTACTACTTTATTTGTTGTGGCATGGACTGATATGGTCAGTATATTTCCAGCCAAATGGAGCTGTTATGCACAGTCATCAAATTAACAGGGGGCGTGGAAGAGGAAGAGGGGTATTGTATTTCTTTCTTTTAGCATGCTTTATCTGTACTTTCACAAATTTTCAATATAATGTCAGAAACATCATCAAGACAGGAAATATTCAATAATAGGCAAGTGGCTTGTTGAACCACTTATGTCATAAACTAACCAACCATATAACCCCTTTGTGTGACTTCTTTGCATTTGAATCCGACTTTAAATACATCTTGGATCTATTATCAACATCTCAACTTTTTTTTGTTTGTTTGAGAAAAGTGGATGTTATAAGTTATATGGTGCGTTGTCAGGTCCACTTCCAATGAAACCCTTCAAATGTGTACTGCAAACTGCATGTAATGAGGATTAGATGCATCAAATAAGGATTCAATTCGGCTGCAATTTCATACAGCCATTAAATTGGCAATTTGATGTGTATTACATTTGACATCAAGGAAAGATTTAATGTTAGTCGTATTAAAGAAATACATCCAATTCTTTGGGGAGTTGTCTAATGTGTCAAGGGAGTTTCATTAACAGTTTTATAGTAATCATTATTATTGGTATTCTATAATTCTATTAGAGATGTGACAGTTTCTAGCATGAATAATAAATGGATCATTGTACATTAGGATGGGTCAACTACAGATCACGATAAAGCTCCAAAAATAATTGAAGAAGTTTTGATGACCTCAAAAAGAGTTGCAGAAGTTTTAATGACCTCGTGCCAAGCTGATGTCAAAGATCCATGCTGGTGCCAAATCCTAGCAAAGTAGCTGTGGGGAAGAGGGGGCCTTCCCATAAAACCTAGACGGCCAGTTGGCGGATACCTACCTTTTCGGTTTATGCCGTTTAAGCTCTTGCAACAAAAGAGCACCAGACTAGAAAAGAGATGATGAGATAAGATAATATGATTTGTTATAGGAAATGATAAATAGATTATTACTATGTGTATATTGGTCCAAAACTATATGGTAACAGTATGTAATTACTTAATATCAAGATATATTAATACTTTCTATATAGTTCTCATAATTATTGTGTGATCAGAGGATTCTCTTTTCTAGATATATTCCTTATGCTAATCTTAGTTTATAACCATCACAAACCTGTCTTACGGGGCCAATCAACTTATTGTTTAAGGAAATTTGCCGGTCATATTGTTAGGTTATATATGTGTGTGTTTGATAGGGGTTCTATCGATAGTATTCAAGGAGGAACCGTATCATTATTAGCATTTGCATCAAGATGGTATTACATTGTTTATAGTACTATATAATGAGAAAAGTTCAGCTTCACCTTGAAACTATTCTTTCCAAATATACCCTTACAATGTTACTATAGGGTAAAGTGCAAAAAATCCCTCGTTAAATTTGCACATTTCGCGTAGAAAGACCTTTTAGTCAAATTTAGCAATAAAGATCTCCGCAATCTATGACTTGCTCGAAACGCCCCCTACCGTTGTTGACCGTTAGAAATGGCCGTTAATGCCATTTTAAAAAAAATAAAAAAATAAAAAAAACCTAAACTACCCTCCCTTCCCTACCAGCCCCCTTCCCTAACCTCTCCCCTACTCCCTCTCCCTCCGGCCAGCCCTCCTCCCCTCCCCGCCCCCCCCCCCCCCCCCCCCCTCCTCCTCCCGCGGCCAGCCCCTACTCCTTCCCGTAGGCCACCCCTCCTCCCCGCAGGCCAACCCTTCCCCCCGCCCCCCCTCCTCCCCGCGTTCCCCTCCTCCTCCCCGCCCCCTCCCTCCTCCCCCGCACCTTCCTCCTCCCGCACCACGGAGGAGAGGGGGGGGGGGAAGAGTGGGGGGGGGTAAAATGGTCATTACATACCCCACTTAACACCAGTTAACGGAAAGGGGGCAAAATGAGCATATTTCATACTTTAATGAATTTTAAGAGCATGGAATCTTTTAGTAAAAAGCGAGAATCTAACGATTTTTTTTTTGCACTTACCCTATTACTATAATGAGAAAAGTTCAGCTTCACCATGAAATTTTATTTCAAATATACCCTTACATATGTTTACTAATTCAAATTATTCATTAAAATTAATAGGGGCAGGTAGGTAATTACCAGAGGTGTGATTTGGTCTTCCTAAATAGTTTTGAAAATATATATATATATATATATATATATATATATATATATATAATACTAATATCTATACTACTTAATGAGAAAAGTTCAACTTCACCGTGAAACTTTTTGTCCAAATATACCCTTGCATATATTACTAATTAAAATTATTCATTAAAGTTAATAAGGGCATCTACGTAATTACATGAGCTGTCTTTTAGTCTTCCTAAATAATCTTGCATACATGTATGATGGATAAAAATATATATATTATAATAATAAATTAGAATAATTAAGACATATGTCTTTAGTCTTCCTAAGTAGTCTTAATAAAGGTTAGAATTTATAGCAGTTGTTTCTTAATCTTATAATAATATCTATGAAATACGTGCAATGCACGTGAATATATTTAGTATGAATATAATCACGAGATCTCTATTTGAGACAAGATGATAATCAAATACATCATGAGTACAACTAGCTTTCCAATGCTAAACAAAACTCGAATCTTAGATCAGACCCATTGCTAATGAATCAATAGGATTCCAGGAGAAATCCTGTCAGTAGCACCCAAACCATCCCTCTCTCTCTCTTCTCTCTCTCGATATATATATATATATAATATATATATATAGCCAATGATCTCTAGCTCAAGTGGCTAGTGTGGAGGCATAAGGCTCGAGTGGGCGATGGTTCTATTCCCAGTGGGAGCGATTATGGAATAATTACCTTCTTCCAATATTATAAAAAGGAGGGATCAACATCCTCACTTTTGCATCCCCCAAGCATCCCATGATAACACCCATTGGATATTGTTTTAAGTCATTTAATTTTAATCTTTGATTTTTTTTTCAATGGTTAAGATTATATGACTAAACAAGATCCAACGGCTGTGAAAGAGGGAATGCTTAGGGGATGCAAATGTGAGGGGATGTTGATCCTCCTCTCTCTCTCTCTAATATATTATAT
Source organism: Iris pallida (assembly GCA_029216955.1). Taxonomy (NCBI): domain Eukaryota; kingdom Viridiplantae; phylum Streptophyta; class Magnoliopsida; order Asparagales; family Iridaceae; genus Iris; species Iris pallida. Next base: position 8,060,030 of record JANAVB010031819.1, read on the forward strand.
TATATATATATATATATAATTATATATAATATTGTGAGCATGGAACATATGAGGCACTTAAAGTAAAAGTATTTATTCCTAATTTGCAAGGGAGTATATTAGTAATTTTCGAGTGGATCTAATATTCAAATGAGTTATATATATCGTAGCTAAGCAGAACTAATCCTACATCAAATATGAATGTCTAATAGGATTTTAATATTCCTATGATTATTTTTTAAAGATGATACTTTTCCAATGATGATTATAGTAATATATAGAACATCATTATACTAATTTGTTTATCTGGTACCATGTACACCTTTGATCATTTTTGTTGAGCTATTGGATATACAAATATTTAAATCTCACCACAACTCTAGAGTTATGGTTGAGCATGGATTTAACATGGTACTAGAGCAACCCAAGTTCAAATCTTGTTTGACGCACATTTTAAGTGGATTTTATCAAATATTATACTGTTCTTGAATCCAGTTCTCAGTCCATAATAGTGGACATTCGACCTGCGGGGGGTCGAATTGGAATAACATAAATATTTTTCCTTATTTTCCTCCATATCCTATGCCTATTGTCTGAATAATGTCAACAAGAGTGAATCAACAATGCTACTATAGAGTGTAGAGCTAATTAAACCCTGGCAAAGTGACATTATTAACTCTTTTGTTAGTATCTTACGATACACATTGTGTATCTTATTATACAATGTGAAAACATTACTATTAATTATGAATGGGACAATTTTTCTTGCGAGACACTTTTTGCATCATATTATACGATATGTATCATCGATTTTGTGTACGATACATATCATCCGGTACACAATATCGACCAATATGGTGCATCAGACGATACATGAATAATGGGTTAAACTTAAACCGCACTTCTAAGTCGTTAAAGAAGTAATGATTTTATGACCCTTCCCTACAACTCTAAAATTCGACACGAATAGTCAATTACCATATAATCCTTTAAAAAAATTCAACTTCTTCCTTCCAAACCACCTCCTCTCTCGAGCTAATGTTTTAGCGTGCAAACAATATCCGACATTCAACCATGGCATCTAGCATCTCTTCTAACAACTTAAAACCTGATTTTTGTAAAGGATGTTTTTTCTTTTTGTATTTTGCATGTTAGCGGTTCATCTTACACTATATAACGAGGCTTCAAAACGGCTCAAAAGTGAGCCGTCTAAGCCGTCATTATATCACGGTCCATTTTATTTCTAAAAAAAAAAATTATGTAAATTTTTTTAAAAAAAAGTGTAAATTTGTCATATGGAGAATCGAACTCAACCAAACATCAAAAATATCTCATACCTTAACCACATGAGTTAGAAGAAATATTTGAATATAATTGGATATTTTTATTATGTGTCGTATACGTGCAAAGCACGTGCATTTACTAGTTATTTATATAATTTTTTTTGACTTCTTGACCCTTCTCTATCTTTATTTTTGGAGGATTTCTAACCTATTTTTATAGTTTATTAACAAGTTATATCTTGTTTAGAATTATAATGTAACAACTTTTGAATTCAACTCGCTGATTGGTAATAATTAAGTTTTAATGATGCAATGATTTTGTATTCATGAATAATATCGTCATGTGATACTCTTAATTATCAACTAGTGTCTAAAATTCGGAATTAGGCAGCGCCTGGGCTCTAGGCGGTCATGGGACGCCTAGACGGAATTAGGCGCCAGTGCCCGTCCGACTACTGTGTAGGGATTTTTACAACATTGTATCAACTTAGTGATGAACTTGTCACTTAACGCTTGATGGTGCTCCTTAATGTTGCTCAATGTATTAAAGTCATCTACATATGCATGACTATATTAGTTTCTAATAAAATTTCCTATAAAAACACATTAGTCAAACAATTTAGTACATGATACATCTCTATTCGACAACCTAGATTATATTTTAGTTTCTAATAAAATTTCCTATAAAACAATGTATCTTAGAATATATGATAAGATAGTCAAACAAATTAGTACATTATACATATCTCGATTCAACAACATAGATTATGCCTCTCCTTTTTAAAGTAGGCTAGATCATAAGCTATGTTGCACGGACACGGGATAATAGTGCCGTAGATATCGTGTCCGTAGTCGTATCAATGCAACGTAGGTGATTATACTATAGTAATCGTATCGTTTCATTATTAGTATTCGTAACGGTAATCGTATCGTTTCATAATTAGTATTCAAAAATATCTTGTCCGTAATCGTATCAGTGCAACGTAGGTGATTATACTATAGATATTGAAAATGTTCATATCCTGTACCCGTATCGTTTCATTATTAGTATTTGTGACCGTACTCGGGTAACTTAGATCATAAGGAAATCTCATTTGGCTCCTACCTTAAAGTAACCGCGGCGTTATGTATCCAAATTGTGCATGGTAACCTGTTCAAATTCAATGCAAACACTCTTTCTATTTTAATTATGTACTATTTTGTTTCAAATTGTTGATCAACTTTTAGTCATATTTGTGCACTAAGACAGTTACTTGGTCTGTACCAACTAGAGAGTTTTAGCATTTATTTTTCACTAAACTGTATATAATCACATGCATGTGCTATAACTTATATAACGTACATTAGGAAACACATTTATGTGTGCATATAAGTATCTACATACTGCGGTAGTGTTGTTCCAACTAAAGGATTTACATATGGTTTTTATTGATTTAGTGAAAGCTTATAATAGAGTTCTTAGGGAGTTAATGTGGTGGGCTTTGAAGAAGGAAACGTTTCTAGTAGCTATATTGGGACTATTAAGGATATGTATAATGGGATTACGGCAACCGTACGAACCATTGGAGGAGATAATAAAGATTCTTATGTTGGGACTATTTAGGATATGTATAATAGAGTCACAATAAACGTACAAACCGTTGGAGGAGAGAATAAAGAATTTTCTATTATCGTTGGCTTGCATGATTGCGTCAAGGATCAACATTAAGTTTGTACCTTTTCGCTAGTATAAATGAGATTACTATGCATATCCAGTAGGAGTTTCTATGGTGTGTTATGTTTGCTGATGGTATTGTAGTGGTCGATACGAGTTGAGAAGGGTTGGATGCTAAAATAGAGGTGTGGAGAGATACTTTAGAATCTAAAGCTTTTAAAATTAGTAGGAAAAAAGCATAAAAAATATAATTTCAACCAAAATACAGAGAAATAAGGAGGAAATACATATAGATGAACAAGAGATACCTAACCTTTATAGTTTTTGTTATACATGATCAATTATTCATCATGATGGAGATTTGAGAATGAAGTTATACAAAAAATTAAATGATATGGTTGAAATGGAGTGCTTCTGGAGTACTTGTGATCGAAATATACATTTGAAGTTGAAAGAAAAATTCTATAAGACAACTATAAGACTAACCATGTTTTATAGATCAGATTGTTAGGCAATTAAGAAACAACTCCAAAAAATTAGTGTAATAGAAACGAGAATGCCAAGATGGATGAGTGACAACACATTTAAAAATATGATAAGAAATGAGTATATTCGTGGAAGGTTAGCATTTTCTTTTTCTTTTGTGGACCCAAAACCCGATCCGAAAATAAATTTCCTTTTGTCTGTCTCCATCCGAAATCGATCGAGATTGTGACCTAAAAAAAGTTTACTTTGGTTGTGAGCAGCCTCCCGCAGGAAAAGGAGGAGGGAGCCCCAAGCGAGTCTCCGACGTTGACGCTGACCTCCGTCATTGGCCACCCCCGACTCCCGAGTGATTCTCTCCATGATGCCGACCAAGCAGCAGAAACATGTGAAGTTCTTTTTTTTCTTTTTCTTTTGGCAGAGAGTTTTTCTCTTTTGCATAGGAAGAGAAGCGTTTGAGTGTTTGAAGCTTTGGAGAGCTTTGATAGAGAGATTTGGAGACCATTTGCTTTGACATAGAGTTTGAGTGTTTGAAGTTTTGAAGAGTGAGTTTTTTTCTTTTTCGATTTTTTTGCCTCTTGAGAGACAATGAGTGTTTGACAAAGAGCTTTGGAGAGTGTTTGACATAGAGCTCAAAGTAGAAGCCAACATTTTTTTTTCTCTCTCTTCTTGAGAGACAGGGAGCTGAAAATTATTAAATACACGAAATAATTAGAAACAGAAAAACAAAAAATTATGATTTTGTTTGATATGATTGAGTAGTGCAATACAAAAAATTATGATTTTATTTACAGGATTTTTCTTTTGGGTTGGGGGGGGGACCACCTAGATCTAGGCAGGGGTGCCCGCCCTTGCCTAGTGATTTTTACAATCTTCTATGTATTGTGCTATAATGAATCAGTATTTAGTCCTTTTCCAGAGCCCATTCAAGGAAATATCAAGCTCTCATTTGAGAGTGACATGTAATGGTGAAGCTGTGTACTCTAGTTGATGAGTACTTTTGGTCACAGTTGGTACTGAGTGCCAGCAAATGTAATTCCTTAGGTTTCTTGTGATTGAAGCCTGGGCAAATCATGTTAACATTTAGTATTGGCAGTGACAAATTCCAGATTTGGATTTTCCGCTTTGCCTATACTTGGTTACACTCTAGCTATATACCATAACTTTTGCACTGTTGCACCACAAAAAGGTAAAAAGATAGAGATTCTGATTAGGTTAAAGGCCACATATGACCTCAAGAACAATCATGTTAAATTTCTCATCAACACATGTTCTCACCTTTAGTTCCTTGATTTGTAATACAATGTTTTTGTTCCATGCAAGTACTAATTAAGATACCCTTTGGCATGTTGTTTTTGCAGTATTCTCGACCTGTGGCCAAATTTACTGAGGACTTTGATTTCACCGCAATGAATGAGAAATTTAAGAAGGACGAGGTCTGGGGCCACCTTGGTAAAAACAAATCTCAGTTGAGAGACGGAGATGATGATGAAGCTGAAGACACACTATATGAAGATGATGACGAATCTTCAAAATTTGATGCAAAGGTATCAAAGACCATAAAAGCTGTTAGTTCGTGCATGATTGAATGTTTTACAAGTCAATAATCCTTAGCACTTTGGCATGTTTACTTTTACAAAGAATGTACCAAAACAAGAATCCAATTTTTTTTTTTTGTTCTCTAATTGATGGTTCCTTGTCTTCGCTGCAAATCAAGCCCGTCTATGTCAAGGATGACTTCTTTGATACTATATCTTGCAATTCACTCGATCGTGGAGGGCGGAATGGACGGACCAGATATTCTGAGCAGTTGAAAATTGACACAGAGGTAAGCCCCTTCCTTGACCTTCTTTTGATTGAGAAGATAAAGTTTACTAAATGGCAGCTTTTTGGGTGAATATAGACCTTCGGCAATTTCCCTAGGCACCGTCCAGTTCGGGGTGGCGGCCGTGGGTTTCGTGGTGGTCGGACTCAGGGCTCGTACTATGGCAGAGGCGGAAATGAATATGGCTGGAGGGGCCAAGGACAAGTCGGACCATATCGGCCATTCTAATACCCATATGTTTAGCCCTTTTAAGTAGACAGTATTGAGGGTGGACTAGAACTATGGTTGACAGGGCAAAAGATGATTATGGGTAAATATTACTCGGTAGGTGGACTGTAAATTAGAGTGAGATGCTGGTGCAGGTTCCTTCCGGACTTCAGTAACAAGTTCTCGTGGAGTTGACAATATCTGTATCTTTATATATGACAAAAGGCTGGCTTACCATTAAGTTGGAATTTTTTCGGTTTCATGAATAGGGCCATATTGAGGAGAATGTTAAATGTTTTTAGTTGGCTGGTAGTCGAAAACAGGTCTTGATCTCAATATGTTGTAGCAGAAACATACAATAAGACATCTTTTCTACTCGTGCCTTTCGATTTCTTCTTTCTTTTTTCCTGGCCGTTCTTCTGATAATAAGTGACGGTCTATAATTCCATTGATCCTGTGATTCAAGATGGAATGAGATTTTGTTCCAGTGGTAATGGATTTTTGTAGAGTTACAGATAAAATACAAGCAGTCTATTGCCATCTATACTTTGTCAGTGGAATTTGGTATGTTTTTAGTTCCGTGCCGCAGGCAAGGGGGCAATGAATGCAATGTGTCTGCAGCTCTTGAATTGACATGCAAGTCTGCTATGTTCATGTTTAGGGTTTGAAGTACCCAGAGAAATTTGAAATTTAGGGCAAGGACGTGTGAAAAGTCATTCAGTTATTGATGGTAGTACGGTCCTTGAATTTGAATTGACTTGGATTGATCTATTTAGAATCATCTTGCTCGATGTAACATTGTAATGTGCATAACTGGAATACTTGTGAGGATTGATTGGAAGAATCGGTTGTTGGCTAATGGAATGGATCATATTTTGAAAGTTATATTTGGTTAAAATTGGACGTTACAATCGAGGTATGCATAGTAGATGATCCGGATTTGGATGTTAAAGAAATTGATTGCCAAGGGAAAGAAAAATAGGAGAGAAAATGCTTCTCACTCATCCCATGGATTCGCTTGTCCAGCCACAATTATTCACTTTTTCTTTCAATTTTTCGGACCTTACCAATCACCAAAGAAAAAGATAATAATAAAACTATAATTTTTTGGGTTAATTATATTAACTTTTCTATTTATTACACGGACCATGACTGTTTTGAAACTAATTATACAGACCTCTTATAGTTTCTATTTTATATAGAAATTAATAACACTGACCACGGGGTTAATAAAATTTTATAAATGAGAGGAGTGGTCAGAAAAGAGTAGTTGCTGTAATACTTATAAAACACAGGGGTTCAATGTAATTATTTTTTTCAAAAGAAAAGAAAAGAAAAGAGCAAGAATTGATTTGCTTTGTTTTCCTTTCCGCCAACCAAAGGGGACCCATGGCGCAATGCCAAGTTTATCCAACAAAAGTATGTCACCCAGCCTTGTCCCATGGAAATACTCTTATATGTATATCCTAGCTCTTTAGCTCTGTAATCATACGCAAGACCGACCAATGATCAATTAAAGCTGTTAGGTTTAGGTTATGGATCAAGTCTAACACGCAGTGTCGATAGCCGCTCGAGCTGTTAAATTGTGGATTAAGTCCAACACTTGGTAGTGATCACATAAACAAGAAACAAATAATAGTTCATCTAAGCAACACATCTAGATCAGTTGTTTTGCGCTGATGTTCCTATCAACAACACTCCATTTATACACATTCTCTTCTTAATCAGAAGACTCGTTCTAATTAACATGCTGAAAGGAAGCTGGCAGCGGTGGCTGGCCGACGGGGTTGGGGAGGCGGTGACGCGCTGGCACCGGGGCACATCGTGAGGGCGGAAGCGGGCATGGGGAGGCGGGTTTGGGGCGAGAGGACGGTGGGCGGGGCAACACGCATCGCCCGGAGCTCCTCCACTTCCCGCTGCAGCCGCCTGTTCTCCTCCGTCAGGGATCCAAAGCACCGCTTCAGGTAGTCACATTCCATCTCCGTCTGCTTCAGCTTCGTCCTGTCACAAGAGAGCTGTGTCAATCCCGTGTCCGTGACTATTTTGGCGTGTCCTAGTATACTTTAGAGTGTCCGGATCATTGTGTCCATATGTTCCAACACTACATGTCACACACATTTTTGAAAGAGTGCGCCTGCGGGCCAGCCCACCGCCACGTGGCGTCACCCTATTGGTAAGTCAACAGACATAGAATCCATGCATATAGATGGGGGCCAAGGGGTTCGGCCACGCGGCAGACGACCAGTCTGCCTGCACTGCGGACAAAATAGTTTTTCCTTTTTGGAATGTCTGTGCTTAGTATAATTTGTCTCCTGAATGCGGTCATGTGTACAATTTTTTCAACACCACCAAGAGTCGTATCGATGTCTGTGTTGGACACGTATTTGGCACAACTTGGATACACTCCAAGATACAGCGGGACAAGTCAAAATAGATGTCAAATCCGTGTCACCGTGTCCTTACTGTATCGTGTCGACATATATAAGTATCCTCTGTCAATTGTTACGCACCTCGCCCTGCGGTTCTGAAACCACACCTCGACCTGTCTCGGCTTCAGCTGCAGCCTAGCTGCCAATGTTTCCTTCTGCTTCTGCAGTTTTACATTAAAAAAACCCACACAATCAAAATATTTGCATTCACTCACATAAATAAAATTCATAAAGTATCCCTGAATATATATATATATATATATATCGGAGCAGCTGCTACGTTGCCTACAGTTTATGACCGCGAACGTGACCGACGGCCGACGTGACAGCCGGATATTGGCTCCTGTCCGGATGGGACCCAGAGATAGCATAGGGGCCAATGGTCGACCGCCACGTTGGCCGGCGGTCACGTCCACGGGTAGTATATATATATATACACACACTCACGTACAGGGTTGAGGGTGGGTTCTGCCTGAAGCTCTCTTCGAGCAGCCTGCACTGCTCTTTGGAAAGGCGGAGCTTCTTCGGCCGGTGGCCGTCGCCGTTGTCGTCTTCTCCTAATTCTTCCATCTCATCCAAACTTGCAGCAGGCTGATTCATGTCCAGGTCCCTCATCACGACGTTACACCCACCACCCTCTACATTTCATAAATTACATTAATATATTTACGATAATTGCATGCATGCATGCATGTTCTTGCAACTCTCCCCGGCCACCCCATTATTGTTTCAAAATTAATAGGGTTTTAGTTTGGTTGCAACATGCATGAAATGACAAACTTGTTATACATGTTTGGTTTATGATAATCAATAAAGCTAGTTCTATCTAGATCTAGATAGAAAGGGATATATTTGGTATATTTTGTAAATATTTTAACTCTGTCTCATATGTTATACTTTTTCATGTCCACATTAAGCTTCTACCAATTTGAAAAGGAGAAGCAAATATACATACATGTAAAATTGCACCTTTATTATTGCTTAAGGGTAACTAAGACCATCTCCAATGGGGGTTTCTATCTTCCCTATTTCTATGGAAGAAATCCACTTTAGAAAAAACTTCTCCCAATGATAGTTTCTATCACCATTTCTATCCTAGGTGGCAATGATGTAGGATGGAAGCTTTCTAGGAGGGTTTCTACATGTAGAAACACTCATAGAAATTCTCCTATCTCTCATGACAATTATTATTGGGTCTCACACCATTAAATTGGTACTTTTACTATGTGACACATATGATAGAAATGGAGAACCATTGGAGAGTATTTTTTGTATGTATACAATTTTTATGTAAAAACTCTTCCAACTAGGATAGAAATCTCCTTAAAGTACAATGCCAAGTAGGAGAAGAACTCAATTTTAGAAATCACCATTGGAGATGGTCTAAGTAATTAAATAACTTGTTTAGAGTGTTAATGTCTGCATTTAATGATTCTATCCGAATAGATTCTATCCAAAAAATCAACTTCATATGATAATATGAGAGTATTTGAGAAAATATAGATATATTTAATTACCAGAGAGAAATGGAGCTGAGGTGAAATCCAGGGATAGCCATGGTGAGCTCCAAAGAAGAAGGGCTGCTCTCCAAGTCCCCATGAGAAGAAAAGTATAATAGAAGAAGAGAAGATGGGGGGATGAACTATGAAGGATGAGGAGTACAAATTTGGGTGTTTATATAAGCAAGGGATGGGATGGATTGGGGTGGATGAAGAAGATTAATGGTTGGTAGAGTTACAACAGACAGGTCCCAATAGTACGTTTACTGTGAATGGGGGTGTAATAAATTTGGAGGGCGAGGTCCCCAAGAGGATTTTGACCAAGACAAGTTAGATGCTACTAGAGTTAAAGGAGGAAGGGGTGGTCATGTCAAAGTAGGTAGGCGCTGTACTGTGTCGGTCGTCTGCGCGCATGACATGAGCTAGGTAGGTGTTGTTTGTACGTGCGCATGGGTGCGGGAGAATAGCCGGCAGGTTTCCCTGTTTGGTGATGTTGCGTGCCTTTGTCGGCCTTTAGCTGCCCCCTACCAAATCATGCATTGTTGGAACCAATAATATGCTAAGGTTACTATCAAATTTTTACAACCTTCTTGTATCCTACTCTACTTTTTGTTAACATGGTCCCATCCAACTAGGGGTGAATATTATTCGGTTTTGGACCGAAAAACGAATCGAACCGAATCGAATAAAAGATTCAGTTCGGTTTTGGACCGAAAAACGAATCAAATCGAATCGAATAAGAGATTCGGTTCGGTTTCGGTTTTGAAAACTAAAAAGAATTATTCGATTTCGATTTTGGATTTCGATTTCGATCCAAAACCGAAAACCGAATTAAAATTATTATATAATATATATATATAATATTATATATATATATATATTATATATATATATATATATATATCGGACAGGCTGGGAGCCAATCTTCCGCCTCGAGTTCGACCGGGAATACGGGTGAGCACACTTACCCAGTGTGGTGCTTGGCGGGCGGATATGGGTGGACTGATCGGTCGGTTCAGCGAGGAGATCAGGGCGGTCACCCTGGACAGCGGACGGGTCAGTGATAGTTGGGTGTGGAAGAACTCGAGTAGCGGCGACTTCGAGTTCAGGCGGGTCTTCGAAGCGATCAGAGACTACTTCCCCAAAATCGACAATATGTTATTCATCTGGGTCAAAGGGGCGGCCAGGAAATGGCAATACTGTATGTACAGGGCCATGCTTGGGAGGCTCCTCACTCGGGATAGACTGAGGAGGTTCGGGGTCACAGTTGTCACGCCCCAGAACCAGAATACTGGAGAGCGGGGGCAGACATAGCCAGCTACGTATGATGAAATGGAATCCATCTCACCATACGGTCACGGCTGTCTAGATATATGAGGGTTTATCTACAAGCCATCGGTCTCTTATGGTCAATAACAAGCCTAGTGTCTCAATCACAAGCAAAGTAAATGTTACAAGATGTAAGATCACCAAATATACAATAGTAAGGCGTCCCAAACATTACATATTCAGCTGATCATGAAGCTAGTCGTTACAAAATGTGAGGACTAGCAAGGTTTAGTCATACATGATCAATCCTAGGTTGCCAATCATGTTACAGCCCGTAGGCAGACAGTAAGTAAAATGTACACGAGCTAACACTTGCTCGGCGGCTAAACGCCTCAAAGGATAATTTTACAATAAAGTGGGAGAGCCAAAAATAACCCACTCGTTGTCCTGGTTACGCCTGGTGTTCACCATCGGGCTGAAAAAAACCGGTAGATCCTCTGGAGCTGCTCTGGAATCTGGCCATACAAAACCAGCTGAATCAGACCCCAGAAAGAGCAAGTGCCACAAAGGATGCTTCACTTAGGAACTAAACCAGCAATTAGCACAAGAGTAATAATTACATAATAAAGACAATAATTAAGGCTTGATATTAAAATAATAACAACAGCAAACTGAGTACGAAGAAACCATTCAAGTAGCCAGGTCACAACCCTTAAACCAAACAAGGACCGGGGTTGTAACCCTTCGCCTGAATAGAACTCCGTCTCCAATCTTGTTGGTAGGTAAAACGTATCAAGCATGACAGGTGATATACGATGAGATAACCATGGGACTATTTAGATAACCAGGTTACAACCCGTAAACCAAATAAGGACCGGGGTTGTAACCCTTCGTCTGAACAGAACTTGGCTTCTCCCACCATTTATCGACAGGATAAATATAAAAAATCAGGACATGTAACAATCTCGTACAGAATCAAGACAAGAATAGACTGGTAAACTCCATCCAACATTTCACGGCCAATCAATAAGTACGGCTTGATACTTTAACTAACTAGGGTTATCACATGCCTAGTTACTAGCAAGATGCAATGAGAATTCCAAGTCCGGTTACCTGTTTGTTACTACCTGAGTGATCCCAGCAAGAAAAGGAAAAGATAGCATGATATAGCAGACACACTGTAGTAAGATACATGTGTCCTAAGGTACCACACTCGACGGCGGGCTGGAAGTGCGCTCATCTCGACGGATAGCAACAAATCCCATGTATATATATATATTATATATATATATATATATATATATATATATATATAATATATATATATATAATATATAGGCCGGGACCAAAGGGGCAACAGGTAACTGGAAAATTCTCCATGAACTATTTGATCAATCTAGTCATTAACCTAGCCAGATTCAGTATGAGTCCCTGACCGTGGTATTCAGGGATCATGCCCTAGACATGATGCAAGACACAACCGGACTAGTAGTTTATACAGGCACAATCATCCACGGTGTCCAGGCCAATGAATTGATTTGTCAAGAGTGCGCCACGACGGGCCACTATCATTATCATTATTACTTATCAAGAGTGCGCCACGACGGGCCACTATCAAGCATTGTCAGGGTACTTGTCAAGAGTGCACCACTACGGGTCACTGTCGTGTCATGTATAGCAGGTCAAGTTATCAGGTCAAGTTATCATGTCAGGAGTGCACCACGGCGGGCCACTTCGAGCATGTCAGTTCTTGGTCACACCATGCCAGGTACAATTGTCATTTCAATCATGTCAATCAAATTGGAATTTATCAAGTTCGGGACAAAAGACGTAGGATATAAAATGGACGTAAAAATATACAATAGGGGTAAAGGTGCACGCCATAGGAACTCAAGTTACACAAGGGGTTACAAGACATGGGCAAATTAATAATAAACAACAGTACACAGAGCTATAGGAGAGCCATGCGACTCAGGCATACGCGGCCATGAATGATCTCATGCGGTTGGGAAGAGAACAGTCCATGCGGCTGAATAGGGTCAGGCGTATGCGGCTAAAAGGGAAAGGCTTATGCGGTAAGGATGGACTCGGCCTCATGCGGCTGAGGATGCGGGTGCATATGCGGCTAAATATATAAGGTCTTCATGCGGTCTACAGAGAGCAAGGTCTTATGCGGCTGGACGAGCCATGCGCTTATGCGGTTAGCGGGGGTCATGCGCCTATGCGGCTGAACTCAAGTGGGGGCTCATGCGGCCAGGAGATGAAGGGGGTGCATGCGGCTCGGTTAGAAACCCATGCGTCCAGGTCAATTCAGGAGCTTATGCGGTCAGAGGGAATACAAGTTATATGCGGCTACAAGTGGACCAAGTTCATGCGGCTCGGATTATGCCGAGACCTATGCGGCTGGAAGAGTGGCATATGCGGCCAGGATAATTCATGCGGCTAGGGGATTCACTTGCCGCATGAAATATTCATGCAGTCAAGTCAAGTACTGTTCTTCTTCTCCAAGTTTCCGAGAAGAAGAACACCATGAGAGCCAAATTCTCAAGCTCCATAAAACCCTCATCCGGAGACCAAATCTGAACTTCCATAGGTCAAAACGGGGCAGAATGAAATGCTCTACAATATAGAACCATCAAAACTCGGAAATAACAAGATTAAATAGATCAAAACCCAAGAAATCCGAAAATAAAATAACTTAGATCTACAAGAATCTAGCCATGGAAATTGAAAATGCCAAGTACTAAAGAGTGTTAGAATGCGGCAAAGAAGAGAATGGAACAATAAAATTTGGGTTCCTTCATGAAGCAAGATGCACTTGCCTAGACCTTCCTGGTAGGTGAGGAAGTTAATGGAGGAAGAAGAAAAGTAATGAGGAGAGAGAAGAAAGTTGGGTTAAATAAATGGGGATGGTGGTGGTTGTAGGGTGGAGGTTAGGCTAAGGTGTTCCATCACAATTAAAACCAAACTAAACCAAACCCAATCCTTCTCCTATCCAAATAAAACCAAGCTCCACTAATCAGAATTAATCCATGTATGAAAATAAACCACAACTAACTAATCAAAGAAAATGAGAAATACGGGTCAGAAATACGAACATGTATAAAATACGTATCACGAATTTCGGGGCACTACAACAGTGGATAATCAGTTGTGCGTCCTATGTGCGGGAGGTAATGAGAGCATATCGCATCTCTTCTTTCAATGTCCGGGTGCTTGGGCAGTGTGGGAGCATCAGAAAGGTAAGTTGGGATTGGCTGCTGGGGGAGAACGGGACCTACAATTAGTTATAGACAGCATTAAGAACGAACGGGGCAGAGAAGCCAGATAGGGATCGGAAGCTCGAATGCGGCTTGCTGCGAGTGTATGGCATATCTGGAAAGAGCGGAATAACCGCATATTTGAGGGTTTGAATACCCCCATGATTGGATTACTTAACAATATTGAGTATGATTTAAGACTGATTACTGTACAGCGAGTCTAATTGACCGCGGATTGTATTTTTTCTTCGCTCTATCAATGGAATTACCTTTTTCCAAAAAAATAGAGAGAGAGAGAGAGAGAGAGAGAGAGAAAGAGAGAGAGAGAGAGAGAGAGAGGTATATATTAAATATATATGCATATACTATAGGTACATACTAAATAAATTTAGGTATTTTAATTACTGTATATATTAAAAAATACAAATAAACTAAAAAAATAGAATAAACCGAATAAACTGAGCCAATTTAATTCGGTTCGGAGAGAGAGAGGGGTATATATTAAATATATATGCATATACTATAGGTACATACTAAATAAATTTAGGTATTTTAATTAGTGTATATATTAAAAAAATGCAAATAAACTAAAAATAAAATAAATCGAATAAATCGAGCCGATTTAATTCAGTTCGATTTTATTGGTTATGGGCCAACTCGGTTCGATTTTATTTGGTTATGGGCCAATTTGGTTCGATTCAGTTTTGCTTATTCGATTTTGGTCTAATTCAGTTTTCGGTTATTCGGTTCGGTTTGAACCGAATAAACCGATTGCTCACCCCTACATCCAACTCTACTTCTCCCCTCTCCCCTATCTTGGCGGCCGACCACGTTGTAAGTTGTAAAAGGATTGTAACCCTTTGGTTGTAGTCATAACGTTACTCTTGTTGGGACGGAGATGAGAATATGGAAGGTATCATAGTTAAAAAAAAAAAAACTAATATAATTATTGAATATTCATAGTTAACAACTAATTAATCAGATATAATTATCTTATTTGCTAGTTAATTATCCTAATTATGTGATAATAGTAATAATGATATATAAACAATATAAATTTTATACGATGTTTTCACCGCGTTCCCAACATTATGTATATCCTCCATTAATTAATATAAAAACTCA
Source organism: Iris pallida (assembly GCA_029216955.1). NCBI lineage: Eukaryota > Viridiplantae > Streptophyta > Magnoliopsida > Asparagales > Iridaceae > Iris > Iris pallida. The sequence goes on from JANAVB010031819.1 coordinate 8,075,043, forward strand.
AAAAAAATTAAAAAAAAAAACATTTTAACTATCGCGTATATATTTCCTTACGTAGTTAAGAAAAAAATTCTAAACTTCTTCTAACTACCTGAACGTTAAACATACCCTAAAAATATCAATATTCAAATTATATTTAAACTAATTACATGCTAACTAAACGTATATCCAAAATTCTATAAACGTATCTACAAAATATCCTAATTAAAATATATTCAAATCATATTAAAATATTTTAATATAATTTAAATTTTTATCTCATTTTTCAACCATATCATAGATTTTTTTTGTATGTACAACTCACATAAACGTGGCTAGTTCTAATTTGACCGACTCGTAAGTCATAGATTCCAACTTTATTCCAAAAGACCAAGTCTAATCAAGCCATATACATTTCAGTTAAAAAATTGAATCACCAAAGTATTGCCAACTCCAAATAGTTGTTCAAGATAATTGAAACTTCCGATTAATTTGGTTCATCCAAATCAAAGCTAGTCCAAAAATCAAGTCTACCAAGCATAAGTCCTACTATAATATAGGCCTGTCAATGGTAGACCAAAAATTCATATCTGATCCGTATTCGAACCGAAAATATCCGAAATTTCGGATACGGATTCGGATATCATATCGAATATTTATCGGATATCGGATACGGATACGGTAAGTGTCATATCCGGACTAATAATATCCGAACCAATAATATTTAAATTATTTAATAAATTTAAAATATATTGGGCCATCAGGAATTCAGAATTCAGTCGAAAATCTATTATTTTTGTTGTTTCTTGACAAAATATGTCGTTTCAATGTAGAAATCTGTTGTTTCTTACAAAATCTGTCGTTTCAATGTGAAAATATGTCGTTTCTTGACAAAATCTGTTGGTTCTGATTTTTTTTCTTCTCTTTTTAATTTTTTTTTTAGTAATCTTATTGGTTCGGATATTATCCGATATCCGTTAAAATTATTGGTAACGGATACGGTAGCCAAAACTTCTATCCGATAGGATATCGGATAGTTATCGGATATATCCGATAGTTAATGGTTCGGATATGGTAATGCTAATATCCGATCAATAAGCTACCATTGACAGGCCTACTATAATATGGGGCATTACAATGGAAAGAAGGAATTTGGAAGCGGACAAGGAAGATTTTTAGTGTAATGAATGTCTCAAAATACATCTTCGTTCACTTTCTTTGATAACCAAACAATGAAAGTGGAGGTTCCCCCTCTCATGTTTCAAGATTTCAATCCTCCCCAAATGTTCACTATTTGATAAAATAAAAAAATATTAATGTTGTTGTAGATAGAACATGAAGAACGTGCATGTAGACATATTTACTAGTCACTTATAATATTATTTTTCAAACCCAAATGTCTGACTTCTATTCAAAAAATTCAGAATTTTTAAAGGACACGTACTATAAAACATTAACCAGTTTTTTTTTTTTTTTTTTAATGATCTCAATCTAAGTTCCCTTATTCTAACATTACACATTTAACAAATTTTTATTTATAACCGTGACATAAAAATACTTCATTGTTTATGTTATTTCTTTAACCTACATGTAAATGTTAGAACTTTATTGTGCCACGTCGATTCATGAGATGAAAAACATAAATTAAATTGCGGAAGCGTACCTGAATCCATTGCTAGGCTTGATGGATCTTGAAGCGATCGTCTCTTTATTGGGTTCGATCTTCCAACTTGCTATGACCCTTAATGACAAAGAAGAATCCGAATACTTTGTCCCTCTCTTTCTGTTGATGGGGATGCAGAAGAGAAAAAGAGAAAACCTCTCTTTTGGTGGCCGTATAAGTTGGGGACCATAACCCTAATGAATCTATTATACAAAACACAAAGGTTTTTGAATCCTAGGGCTGACTGTGCCAAGATAAAGAGTGGTTGTGATTTAATCTTGGTGAATCAACGGTTGTGGGGTTTTATGGGGAATCCAAAGAGTGAGGTTTGCACTCATAATGGTTGTGGATGAGCATTATTGAGAGTGGAGTTTTATGGGGAATGAGCATTATTGAGAGTGGAGTTTTATGGGGAATCCAAAGAGTGGGGTTTGCACTCATAATGGTTGTGGATGAGCATTATTGAGAGTGGGGGCCTCATAATTATTATTGTTCGTTTAAAATTGGGGGTCCAAGATTTTGAAGGGGAATACCTTAAATGAACCATGCCCTATAGGCACGGGTTATGACTAGTACACATATATATATAGATATGTGTGTTGTGATATTTCTAATTTGACCCCTCATCAAATTAGAATTACCTCCGGTATCTACACATTAATTCCATGACAATTATACCCTTAAGCCAATTTCTAAATAGACCACTTTAATTTGGCTTAATTATTTAGATAGCCCAAACACAATTAATTTTACATGTGTGGCCCCTAATTATTGAATAATTCCAACTAGGGGAGAGCAACGGTTCGGTTCGGTCCAGACCGAACCGAAGGCAGCAGAACCGACCAACCCGAAAACCGTAACTATGCAAACCGAAAATCGAACCGAAATCTGCTAAACCGTTCAAAACCGAACCGAATTAGAAATTCGGTTTTTCGGTTCGGATCGGTTTTGTGGGCCAAATGGGCCGGGCCAAAAAAAAAACACATCCCACGAGTGCAGCGTATAAGAAAAATTCAGCATGTACCAAAAAAAAAAGATACATAAGTTTGGTCCACAACAATATGGCTGAGGTATACAAAAAAAAATGCAGCATATACCAAAATCTGAATTCTATACAAGTGGTAGTGACTAGTGAGCTATACAAAAAAATGCTGAGCTAATAAGCTACACAAGTGGCTGAGCTATACAATAAAAAGAAGGAATATTGGTCCACATCTGAATTATATACAAGTGGTCCACAGCAATAAAAAGAAGGAATATTGGCTGAACTACATATCAGCAGTCAGCACTCAGCAGGTCAGCATATTGGTTCCAAGACTCCCACCCCCTTTTCCTGCAGAAGACAATAAAAAGAAGGAAAAAAAACTAAAATGCGGCTCAGATAAGGCTTATTTATGCATCATAGTTGGATGCATGTAGTATCAGTTCTCGTATTCTCAAGCCAACATCATCATTGCCACTTTCTCCTCAAATATGTTAGTAAAACTTTCAAGGAAAAAAAATAAACAAATTAACCGCATAGATTGATAGATGTACCAACTAAATGGCTGCATTAAATGCCTCGCCAACAGCTGTACATTTCAGTAAATGGCTGCAGTAAATGCCTCGCCAATGGAACACTTCCAACTTCCAAGTTCCAACCTCCCAAATCCCAATGGAATAGACAAGCTGCAGTAAACAATAATACAAGCAGCAGCAGCAGTATAAACTATAAAGAATGAAAGAAGCAGCAGTATAAACATTTTAGTTTAAAAGAAGCAGTAGCAAACTGCAGTGAATAACAACTGCAGTGAATAAATTCTCCCAACAATAAATTCTCCCAAGAAGCAGTAAATTGCAGTAGCAAACTGTAGCAATAAATTCTCCCAAGAAGTATAAACATTTTAGTTTAAAAGAAGCAGTATCAATAAATTCTCCCAACAATAAATTCTCCCAAGAAGCAGTAAATTCTCCCAAGAAGCAACAATAAATTCTCCCAACAATAAATTCTCCCAAGAAGCAGTAAATTGCAGTAGCAAACTACAGCAATAAATTCTCCCAAGAAGTATAAACATTTTAGTTTAAAAGAAGCAGTATCAATAAATTCTCCCAAGAAGCAGTAGCAAACTGCAGCAATAAGTTGCAGCAATAAATTTTCCCAAAAAACTAAAATGTTCCCAAGTCCCAAATGGGAATAACAACAACTGCAGCAATAAATTTTTCCAACTGCAGTGAATAAAGAAGCAGCAGTAAATTTTCCCAAATGGCAATAAATTTCCCTAACTGAAGCAGTAGCAAACTGCAGCAATAACAACTGCAGTGAATAAAGAAGCAGCAGTAAACACACTTCCAAGTTCCAACCTCCCAACAACAACAACTGCAGCAATAAATTTTCCCAAGTCCCAAATGGGAATAACAACAACTGCAGCCAGCCAACATCCCAAAAATATAGTTTGTTCCCAACATCCCAACATCAGTGAGCAGATCAGCCAGACATTAAATGTATTCCCAACATCCCAACATCAGTGAGCAGATCAGTTTGTCTCCCAAGTCCCAACATCCCAAAAAATATTACAAATAATGTCTCCAACTAATAGTTTGTTCCCAAATTAAAATAAACATTAAAGACTCAAACCTCACTTGTTGACGTTGTTGATTCCACCGTTAACTTGCCCAATTCTAAATAAAAAATGAAATCAATGAAGAAGTTAAAACATTTACAAGAAGATATGGAAATAATGCAATAAATAAGAAATTTAAAATTACCCATTTCAACTTTATATATGTCTTCAAACTCCTTTTCAATATTGGATACTATGGGTCGATCGGAAGGCCCTCGAAACCAATCTTGACAACAAATGAGACCTTGAACAATTTTTGGAGTCAAAGAGCTCCTATATGAATCAAGCACACGGCCACCCGTACTAAAAGCGGACTCGGACGCCACGGTAGATATGGGAACGGCCAACACATCCCTAGCCATCTTCGATAGGATCGGAAAACGAGGAGAATTGAGCTTCCACCATCCCAAAATATTAAAATCATCACTCTCATCATCATCATCTACGGTGCTCTCATCTAGATATCGATCAAACTCGGATTTAGCATCACCACCACCCAATTCCATCTTATGTTTCTTGAATTGGGCTTTCATGAATTTCTTCAATTGCAACGGTTGATTTGCACTAGAAGGTTTAACTCTTTCACTAATATTAGTACCACTACCACCACTTTGTGAAGAGCTCATATTTTTGTACTCATTGAACATAGAGTACGCAACACTTTTTACTTTCTTCTTCATGGAATCTGTAGAAGCATGAAATTTCACAACCAGAAAGCCCATGCGCCAGACACTACATGCGCTAGAACTCAGACGAAGAACTTCACAGCAAGATCAATAAAGATAGACATTCAAAAGAAGACTTTTTTGATATACAGAAGTCTATTACATGTCTAAGAAAAGGTTGTACAAAGGAGAATTTCTACAAAGGAAAGATCCTAAGTCTACAGCCAGCGGCTACCACGCGCCTCCAGATAAGCGCAGCAGCCACCATGCGCCATCAGTCAGGCGCAGCAGACATCATGCGCCTCCAACCAGGCGCATCCCACCATATCTTCAGCAGCTCAGTCATGTGCATCCAGCTCAGTTATGTGCATCCCTTCAGCAGCCCAGTTATGTGCCGCTCTTCCAGCCAGGCTCACCTGATAAGTGCTTCGTCAAGCAAAGCATTTAACCCTCTGGCTGGAACCAAGGAAGAGAAGAGCACCGCAAATGCTGTGGCCATGGGAGGCTTTGAAAGAGCCTCCAAAGGCGAAGGAAGACCGTGATCGAAACCGCGGCTAAAGGAGCAGCTTTCAACACAACCAAAGTGGGCAAACTCCACTTTGAAGGAAGATAGAGCCTAGCACCGCCATTCCGATCTACGGCTCTTCCGGAATAACGGAGACAAGGCCCGAGCATCCCTATCTTTGGATGCAACAGGCACCTTCCGCCTGCCTCGGAAGCCCTCGACTCCGTCTTTTGGATGTAACAGTCACCTTCAAGTGCATCGAAGACAACACAGCGTCTCATCTTCACCCTCGGGAGCACTTCGTCAACAGAATGCACCCGCATGTTCAAGTTCATGTTGGAAGTACGTGAGGGAATGAGAAGCAAATCTTCTCTCCATGCCACTATTTATAGGCCGGGCAGATCAAACCCACGCGCCAAGTGGATGGCCCTCCGAATTCCGTGCAATGAATTTATATTAAATGGATGAACCGGACGCCTCGAATTCAGCCAAACGGCTATTTATAGCACTCGAAGAGCGAGACAGCCGCATCATTAAAAGACATGTTCGATGCGCCAGCCAGACAGCGCATCACACGGACGCGCCCTTCGGCATCAGGCGCATCACACAGACGTGCCCTACAGTACTCGGCGCATTACAGAGGGTGCGCCCCCACACATCTCCATACCGAGTGGAACGCCAACCGACGCGCCCACTCAGCTGTCCATCGAACGTCACCAACATTAAATGCTGAACTGACAGAGTTGGCAGCACGCCTCCCAAAGTCTGAACAGTTGACAGCTTTTTCAGAAAACGAAGCGTCGACAACGTCAGCATCATCATGACTTTATTTCGACGGCTACTGCCACGTGGCCACTCAACCAACCGCATGCGCCTCTACGGCCATGCGTCCAAATCAGCATGCGCCTCAAAAGCCATGCGCCCCAGGCTGCTCTCTGATCCCGAAAGACAAAAGGAAAGTCGCCTGCATGCGCCTCAAAAGCCATGCGCCCCAAATGGTTTGTAACTCCTAAAGGTTATAAGCCGCAGCCTCCTCCTGCGCCCAATCCAAGGCGCAGCTCACCAGATCACTCCTCTCCACCAAATCCGAGATCTTCGAACCATGAGTCGACGACACGTGTCTTTTGACTCAACTCGTCCAAGATTTCAGCAACGGAAAGATCTTCTCTCTGCTACGTGCCGGCTCACAACAGCAGTATGAAGAGTTCTCCCCCTCGATCAGGGCGTAGCATCCGTGCGCCTCCATCAGCAACCTCCACGTGGCGTCCCCACACCGGCGCATCTTGCATGCGCGCATGAGCAGTCAGCCTGTAAAACTATAAATAGAAGGATCATCTCCTTCACACAAAGGAGACTGACAACACAGAGAGAATCCACAACAGAGAATCACCGGAGAGGCAGTTCTAGACACTCAACGTCTTCCTCCTCTCAGCAAGCTCCAGCACCCAGAGCAATCAACACCTTCAGAGAACCGATAACCGTCGTCAGCCGGTCAACGGAGTCAACGCATTACCACTCGCTCCATTGGCACTAAGGACCCAGCTTAAACAAAAGTGTACTCCTAGGACTACATCTAAGTCCTACATTGTATCACTGTTCTGTTTGTATTAAAATTTCAATTAAAACAATTTTAATGACAAACAAGCTGGCGACTCTGCTGGAGACTTCTTTCTCCTCTACCGAGAAAGTCGTGTCACAGGCCGACGACGTGAAGGTGGGCTCCTCCCACAAGACGCTGGTAGTGCGCCTCAATCAACAGGCGTACGAGGAGTTCATTTCTGAAGGAAGTGCGAGTCCTTCGAAGCGGCTGTCGAAGCCGAAGAAGACCCGCGCAGTCTGGGTGCGCAAAGTCGACGCCTCGGGCACCACCGTTGAAGGGGACGCGCCCGTCTAGCCTTCCCTTCCTGCTGACGTCCTCAGCAGTCAAGGTGCGCCCGCTGATGCAGCGCATCTCTCGGGGAAGCGTGCGGCTGACCACGTTCCCCAGCCATCTTCCTCTCAGGCGAGGAAGATACGTCGACGGAGCAGGGGCGCAGCCAATGCCCCGCGCATCACTTCTGATGTGCCACAAAGAGCCTCTGTCTTTGACAGACTCACTCGCTGTAATGGCGAGGAGAATTTGGATGCTGAGTACTATGCGCCCCAGCGGGCTGGTACAAAGAAATCCAAGGCGGCACGGGCCATGCGCCACAAACGTGCTATGCCAGCAGCCGGCCAGAGGCACGCGCTTACAATCACGCGCGCTGCCGATGGCAAGCTGTACAAGGTTGACTCAAGTGCTTCTGCACCGACAACGAGTCGACCTTCAAAGTTCTCATCTCGCTTGGGCGCATTCACTGCGTGCACAACCAAGCCGAGAGAGGCAAACTCAGTGGTCTTGAACTCCCGCGCCTCCTCTGGTTGTGCGTTTGAGGTCCGTTCAAGTCACTTCAAATGCTGTGGTTCTCCCACTACTGATCGTGATGCCTGCTTGGTATTAGATCAGGGGGCGCAGCACTCACCCGACCACCCCGGCGCTTGGCCCTGCCATGCGCCTGAGAGGGGTGTGAGGGTAGCACTCTCCTCCAACGACCTGCGCAACGTGATCACTCACAAGCGCCGGTCAGGAGAGTTGACCAACAAGCACGATGCGCCTCTCACTGGGCACACTTGTGCAGTGGTCACCATCAACTGCTGTTGCAAGACGGCAGTACCGCCAAAGCAGTCGGTCTTCCAACGGCTACAATCATCGACACCCCTCCGACATCGCCTTGGGACGAAGGTATCAGCAGAAGAGGAGCTAAAGGTTGCTTCATGCAACGTGATCTCCAACTCCTCATCTGTCCGGAAGACGACTGCCAATTCCTCGTCTTCATCCAAAAGCCAGCCGAGGAAAACCAAGGCAGCTGTCTCGACCTCTGGAGTGTTCGAAGGCACTCGGTCGAGGAAGAAGTTCTTGGAGGAAGCTGGGGGTAGCCAGACCCTTGTCGAGCCTCATTCCGAAGACGAAGATGTCCAAAGCACAGCTGCGGCGGATCTTCATCAAGGCGAAGATGGCCTCCCTGAAGCCCCTCAAAATGACGATGTCCTCCAGGACACCGCCGGGGGTAGTGCTGGAAACGAAGAGGCCCTTCAAGACAGAGCTGAGGGCAGTCAGGCCCTTGCAGATCGAAGACGAACTCCAGAATGTGGCTGGGGGTGGCCAAACACCAGGAGAAGTGACTCCCCCACATGAGAGCGAGGCTGAGAGCGAAGCCTCAACTAATCCATCCACTTTCGGCCGTGTCATGACAGTATACATGACCGGGGGTGATCTTGAGACTGATGCGCCGCCACAGGACATTGTCCAGCGCATAGACTCGCTAGAGGGAGGACTCAAAACCCTCTCTGCCTCAATGCAAGCACTGACTCAAGCAGTGTTTGAGATGCGGTCGGCCTTGATCAGGACACCTTCAAATGGTCCCGACCCAGGAGCCAATGGAGAGTCGAGTGTGCCCCTCCAACGGACACCCTCAGACACAGAAGCACCCCGGACGTCGGAGCCCTCAAACGCTCCACTCCAGGTGGTACCTCCTTCCCCGACTCCTAGCTTCACGGAGGACGTGGTCGAAATGATCAAAGATCTGCGGGAGCGCTTCGAGTCCAAGAACAGGCAGGAGGAGCGCCAGAAGATGGGCATTCCCCAGCCTTATCCCCTTGAGTGGAACAAGGTGGTTTATCCCCCAAAGTATAAACCACAAACACTCACGCCGTATGACGGGAAGGACTCTCCACGACGGTACCTGACGTACTTCCAGTCGCAGACAGGGCATCTTTCGAAGAAGGACGCGCTCCTCACCAGCATCTTTGTTGGGGCTCCATATCGTCCTTCGACGACCTGACATGCCTCTTCCTCGACCGCTTCTACGACGGTGGGAAGGACATGACGATGGCGTCTCTCATTGAGATACGCCAGGACAAGGAAACGGTTCGGGCATTCATCGAACGCTTCCGTCAGGCCTGCTTCAGGCTACCTCCAGGCATGCCAGAGCATGCGCTTCTCTCCGCTTGCAGTATGAACATGCTGCCTGCAGTAAAGCTCTGGCTTAACTCTACTCCCCCTCCCGACTGGAGCTCCCTAATCATCGAAGCTGAAGCTGCAGAGAAGAAGGCGGCCAATGCACGTCTTCTGGGTGTTAGCTTCCCCGCCTTTGACGATAAAGGGAAAAAGTCCGCAATCAACAACTCCGGACGAGAAACAAAGGGGAAACAAGCATTGACTGTTAATGCCTCGAAGGGCACATCAACTCAAAATGAACCCCGCTAAATCCTTCCTGGGGGTTTCTAGCGGCAAATTCTTGGGCTTTGTCATCACGGCAAAAGGCATTCATGTCGATCCCGAGAAGACTAAAGCCATCCTCAACATGGACCCTCCGAAGAACCTTCGAGAACTTCGGGGCTTACAGGGACGTCTGGCATACATCCGGAGGTTCATAGCAAACCTCTCCGGTAAATGTCAACCCTTTACTCAGCTCATGAAGAAGGGAGTCTCTTACGTCTGGACAGAGGAGTGCCAAAAGGCTTTCGACGACATCAAGGCTTACTTGACAAGCCCGCCAGTCCTAGTGGCACCTGTCGCCGGCAAACCATTCCTCCTCTACGTCCGTGCCATGGATCATTCCCTCGGCGCTTTACTGGCTCAAAACAGCGATGCAGGCTACGAGCAAGCAATCTACTACCTCAGTCGAACACTCATTGGGGCCGAACACCGGTACAACCCCGTTGAAAAGGAGTGCTTGGCTTTGGTGTTTGCCATTCAGAAGACTCGTCATTACGTCTCGGGCCAGACAATTCACGTCATCTCCCGAGTCAATCCACTCAGAGTTCTCATGACGAAGCCAGGGTCATTAAACTCCCGGCTGGCTACATGGGCGATCCTACTAACGACATACAACATGGTATTTGTCCCGCAGAAGGCGGTCAAGGGTCAGGCTCTGGCTGACTTTTTAGCTGCACACCCCATCCCAGAATCTTCAAAACTCTATGAAGATATCCCGGATGAAGTCCAAGAATCAAACGTCACTGAAGGAAGCCCCGTTTGGCGGATGTTCTTCGATGGCGCTTCAAGGACGGGTCCCAACGGCCAAATCATCGCAGGAGTGGGGGTAGTCTTGGTCTCCCCCGATCAGCTGGTCATCCAGCACGCATACTCTCTTTCGAAGCCGTGCTCCAACAATGTTGCTGAGTACAATGCACTCGTCATGGGACTCCAGCTAGCACAACAGCTGGGGGTGGATCATCTGGAAGCCTACGGCGACTCGAAACTCGTCGTAAACCAGATTCGGGGGCAATACGAGGTTCGCCATGAAGATTTGATCCCTTACCATGAAGTTGCATTGGACATCATTTCAACCTTCACTGGGTTCTTCATCGAACATGTACCCCGTATACAAAACTTGGAGGCTGACGCTCTGGCTGGCTTCGCAGCCTCATTGGCCGCGCCCCTTGGGACTCAACACTATGTCACGGTAACTGGCCGAGACTTGATTTGTCCCAGAAACAACCTATGTTTGCAAATGGCTCACGCTGTGCCGACAAACACCGATGTTAATGTCCGAGACTGGAGATTCCCGTTCATCGACTTCGCCGTCTACGGAATCCTTCCGGAAGACCCGAAGGAAGCCATCTCAGTCAGGAGACGCTCTCTTCGATTCTACTACGATACAGCCACTAAAACGCTGTACCGACGCTCCTTCGACGGGCTTCTCCTTCGATGCCTGTCTAACGAAGAAGCGGCCGAAGCTCTTCGAGAAGCTCATGACGGAACTTACGGAGCTCACCAACCAGGTCCTAAGTTGCAAGATCGACTGCGACGTATGGGCTACTACTGGCCAACCATGGCCGCCGACGCAGTGGAATATGCTAAGAAGTGCCATGCATACCAACTTCATGCAGACTTCATACATACACCGTCTGAACCTCTACATCCTACAGTCGTCTCCTGGCCATTCGAAGCCTGGGGCATGGACATTGTAGGACCAATCACCCCTCCTTCATCAAGAGGACATCGTTTCATCCTGGCCATCACCGATTACTTCTCCAAATGGGCGGAAGCAGTCCCACTAGCGGAAGTAAAAAGCTCCAGGGTGGTCATCTTTATCAAACACCATGTCATTTACCGTTTCGGAGTACCTAGGCGAATCATTCATGACAATGGTCCCCAGTTCATCAGCCACATTTTCAGCAGGTTCTGTGACAAGAATCGCATTCAAAACGTGGCCTCAACCGCCTACAATCCGGCAGCAAACGGATTGGCCGAGGCGTTTAACAAAACTATCGTCAGGCTGCTCAAAAAGGTCGTGTCATCCAACAAATGCGACTGGGACGAAAAGCTCGACGAATGTCTTTGCGCCTACCGCACAACGGTACGGACCCCAACAGGCAACACACCATTCTCCCTGGTCTACGGGAGCGAAGCGGTACTGCCTCTCGAGATCCAGATCCCCTCACTCCGAGTAGCGATCACAAACAAACTCACAGAAGAAGACAATCAACGTCGTCGTCTGCGGGAACTGGAGGCACTTGACGAAAAGCGTCTCCTAGCTCAACAACGCATCGAACTTTACCAAGCCCGTATATCACAGGCTTTCAACAAGAAGGTCAAGCAAAGAACTTTCCAAGTTGGCGACCTGGTTTTAGCAGTCAGAAGGCCAATGGTGTTAACTCACAAGACACCAGGGAAGTTCGAGCCCAAATGGGAAGGACCCTTCATCATTGAGACGGTATACTCAAACGGTGCTTACCGCCTCGCCAAACCCAATGGGGACTTGTTCATGATGCCCATCAACGGCAAGTTCCTAAAGAAGTACTATTCTTGACATCCTCCAAGACATGTATTTCCCCAAACAACCTCTTTTCACAAAATCAAACGCTTCCGGAACCCAGCTGTTCCGTGGCATCCTTCCGTAGAAAGATAACCACGTCCACATTATCTCTGAGTTATCTCTCTACATCCTACAAAGCGGAACCTTACATTTCGTGAGCTTACGCTATCCTTCATGTTTACCACGTCCACATTACCTCTGAGTAAATATCCCGTACAAACAACTCCTGTGTTGTCGTACATTGATCGCAGAACTTCCACGTCCACATTACCTCTGAGTTGTTCAGCGTATCCCCCAGGATCATTCCTACCACGTCCATAAATACCTCTGAGTAGGAAGATTCTATCATTTGAACCTAATGATTGCCATATCCACATTACCTCTGAGCAAACATGTTGGTTCCTTCAAACTTATTATCTGTACCTAAAAACCAAGGTGCGCAAAAGATAATAGGTCCACATAAATCATCAAGTTCATGAGATCAAAAATGAACACATCACAAAAAATAAAGAGATAGTGTATTTCTTTATTTTTTAAAAAAGGGAGTACAGAAATACGCTATTTCCCCAGCAAGAGTTGCAAAAACACATAAAAAGAAGAGAAACTACAGTCCCCGACCCTCTCCAGGGTGGGATGAGAGCTCTCTGACTCGACGTCTCAGGTCGACAGTGCGAGTTTCCACAGTCGCCTGGACTCGGAGCTCGGCTTCTTGACGCATTAATCCGACAGCCTCAGCGGAAGTTTTACTCTCATACTTCTCATCAAGCTGTCGTCGCTGCTGAGCCAAAGCAAGGGTCCGCTGAGTAAGAGTCGCTTCCTCCTGCTTGAATGCCACGTGTTCAGCCAGGACACGATCAGCTTCTAGTTGAAGTTGGGCCCACTGGTCTTCAAGACGGCGCATCTGAGCATCAACCTCTGCGATGTTAGCATCCACCGCAGCCCGCTTCTCCGTCGTCTTCTTCATAGATTGAGACAATTGCTCCGCCGCAGCCTCAGTCCCAGCCACTTCACGCTCCCAACTGCTCACATCGGCTCGATGGGAAGCCTCGATTTCAGCAATCAACTTCCCTATCTCTGCATCTATCAAGACAGAGAGGTCATTTTGTTGGATGCGCTGCAGTTCCGCGAGCCGCTCGTCCAGCTCAATCACCGAAACCTCCAGAATTTCGGCCATATGGTCATGGCCTTGGTGAACGCGGATCAGCTCGATACAAGGCATTGCCAAAGCTTTTGCTGTCGCAAAGCTCCCCTTGGCATCCATCACTGCAGATACACCTTTCTCCAACATTTTGTACACTCCCTCGACGAGGAACTTCACATACTCGTCGGCATCCGCCAGCACCTGCGGCGTCATAGCAGGAGTTGGGGGAGCTACTACAGTTTGCGGACCGGAGGAAGATCCGCCAACCTCGATCTGAGAGGTTTGAACCTCGGCAGCAATAGGCTCTTCATCAACAGGGGCCAGACTGCTAGCCCGAGGAGCCGAAGGAACAGAAGGAGCCGGCACATGCGTCGTGATAGTACCCCAAGTGGAAGGAGCAACAGAGGGTTCCACACCCTTACCCTTCTCAAGCCCGGAGAAATCACCGACGTCAACGGCCACCTCTTCTACCTCCGACGTTCTATCAACATCAGCTACCTCCCCCGGCAAAACGGGGAGATCAACATTTATCTCCTGGCCAGCCCCAGGAGACAAGACCGGCAGAAGGGTCTCATTCTTCTCAAGTCCCTCTACAGGGACAGAATCTGTCGCTACCGCCTGATCGGTAGCCATCTCTATGTCCATGGTTGAAGCCAAGGAAGGATTTGGCAATGATTCAGCCGACATCCCTTCATCATGACAAGGAGGGGAATCAATCCTCTCCTCTATCCTCACTGCTTCTGCTGCCCCCGCAACAGACTCCTGCAGCTCCGGAGCGATGTCATCGGAAGATGATGAACTCCATAGACTCAAGGCCTATGTGCGTTGGCGTACGGACAATGAGACTTACCAACCACCTCCGGCCGAACTTCGACAGGCCGACGGGGAACGACAGCCGCCGCAACTTCCGCGGACTCCTTCGCTTTCTCCTTCCCCTTGCCGGCAGCACCGCGAGGAGTCTTGGGAGCCATTCTCTCGAGGAAGGAGAAGTTAGGGTTTTGAAGAAGAAACTCTAAAGAAGCAGAGGCACAGAGAAGAAGAACCCTTTCTCTCTCCAACTCTTACCTATTTATAGGGCTTGGTCGCACGCGTGAACAGATGACGTGTGATCTCAGCCGTCGCCTCGGGTTCTGTGCAAGGATAGCAGCAAATAAAACCAAAAGATCATCATTAATCTTTTCGGTTACCGAGGCACCATCATCATTAACTGAGAAGAGCATGCGCCCGAACAGGCATGCGCCCAGAAATCATGCGCCCTGACCTCCATGCTTCTTATTCAAAGTATTCCAAAACTTATTCAAAAGTTTTGAAAACTTTGAAGGGGGTCTTGTAGAAGCATAGAATTTCACAACCAGAAAGCCCATGCGCCAGACACTACATGCGCTAGAACTCAGACGAAGAACTTCACAGCAAGATCAATAAAGATAGACATTCGAAAGAAGACTTTTTTGATATACAGAAGTCTATTACATGTCTAAGAAAAGGTTGTACAAAGGAGAATTTTTACAAAGGAAAGATCCTAAGTCTACAGCCAGCGGCTACCACGCGCCTCCAGATAAGCGCAGCAGCCACCATGCGCCATCAGTCAGGCACAGCAGACATCATGCGCCTCCA
Organism: Iris pallida; assembly: GCA_029216955.1. NCBI lineage: Eukaryota > Viridiplantae > Streptophyta > Magnoliopsida > Asparagales > Iridaceae > Iris > Iris pallida. The sequence goes on from JANAVB010031819.1 coordinate 8,090,049, forward strand.
ACCAGGCGCATCCCACCATATCTTCAGCAGCTCAGTCATGTACATCTAGCTCAGTTATGTGCATCCCTTCAGCAGCCCAGTTATGTGCCGCTCTTCCAGCCAGGCTCACCTGATAAGTGCTTCGTCAAGCAAAGCATTTAACCCTCTGGCTGGAACCAAGGAAGAGAAGAGCACCACAAATGCTGTGGCCATGGAAGGCTTCGAAAGAGCCTCCAAAGGCGAAGGAAGACCGTGATCGAAACCGCGGCTAAAGGAGCAGCTTTCAACACAACCAAAGTGGGCAAACCCCACTTTGAAGGAAGATAGAGCCTAGCACCGCCATTCCGATCTACGGCTCTTCCGGAATAACGGAGACAAGGCCCGGGCATCCCTATCTTTGGATGCAACAGGCACCTTCTGCCTGCCTCGGAAGCCCTCGACTCCGTCTTTTGGATGTAACAGTCACCTTCAAGTGCATCGAAGACAACACAGCGTCTCATCTTCACCCTCGGGAGCACTTCGTCAACAGAATGCACCCGCATGTTCAAGTTCATGTTGGAAGTACGTGAGGGAATGAGAAGCAAATCTTCTCTCCATGCCACTATTTATAGGCCGGGCAGATCAAACCTACGCGCCAAGTGGATGGCCCTCCGAATTCTGTGCAATGAATTTACATTAAATGGATGAACCGGACGCCTCGAATTCAGCCAAACGGCTATTTATAGCACTCGAAGAGCGAGACAGCCGCATCATTAAAAGACATGTCCGATGTGCCAGCCAGACAGCGCATCACACGGACGCGCCCTTCGGCATCAGGAGCATCACACAGACGCGCCCTACAGTACTCGACGCATTACAGAGGGTGCGCCTCCACACATCTCCATACCGAGTAGAACGCCAACCGACGCGCCCACTCAGCTGTCCATCGAACGTCACCAACATTAAATGCTGAACTGACAGAGTTGGCAGCACGCCTCCCAAAGTCTGAACAGTTGACAGCTTTTTCAGAAAACGAAGCGTCGACAACGTCAGCATCATCATGACTTTATTTCGACGGCTACTGCCACGTGGCCACTCAACCAACCGCATGCGCCTCTACGGCCATGCGTCCAAATCAGCATGCGCCTCAAAAGCCATGCGCCCCAGGCTGTTCTCTGATCCCGAAAGACAGAAGGAAAGTCGCCTGCATGCGCCTCAAAAGCCATGCGCCCCAAATGGTTTGTAACTCCTAAAGGTTATGAGCCGCAGCCTCCTCCTGCGCCCAATCCAAGGCGCAGCTCACCAGATCACTCCTCTCCACCAAATCCGAGATCTTCGAACCATGAGTCGACGACACGTGTCTTTTGACTCAACTCGTCCAAGATTTCAGCAACGGAAAGATCTTCTCTCTGCTACGTGCCGGCTCACAACAGCAGTATGAAGAGTTCTTCCCCTCGATCAGGGCGTAGCATCCGTGCGCCTCCATCAGCAACCTCTACGTGGCGTCCCCACACCGGCGCATCCTGCATGCGCGCATGAGCAGTCAGCCTGCAAAACTATAAATAGAAGGATCATCTCCTTCACACAAAGGAGACTGACAACACAGAGAGAATCCACAACAGAGAATCACCGGAGAGGCAGTTCTAGACACTCAACGTCTTCCTCCTCTCAGCAAGCTCCAGCACCCAGAGCAATCAACACCTTCAGAGAACCGATAACCGTCGTCAGCCGGTCAACGGAGTCAACGCATTACCACTCGCTCCATTGGCACTAAGGACCCAGCTTAAACAAAAGTGTACTCCTAGGACTACATCTAAGTCCTACATTGTATCACTGTTCTGTTTGTATTAAAATTTCAATCAAAACAATTTTAATGGGAAACAGAATCGCTCTTCTCCGGACCATATAGATGATCAAGAGCATATTCTACATATTCCAATTTATGTCGAGGATCAAGAATTGGTGCAATAAAAATCACCATATTCATTTTTTCAATGTCACCCCAATATTTTTGATACTTCTCCCTCATTTTGTCGGCCATGAGAGACAAGTCATAGTCATCACTCTCCTTTGATGTGCGCAAGAGAATATCAATGGATGTGATTTCGTCAAAAAAATTATTGCAAGTGACATATAAGGATCCCGAGATACGCAAAGTAAGTTCGTAGAAGTGTTCTAAGAAAGTGCACAACCTTCTTGCATTGGCCCAATCATCTTCAATAGGATATCCGCCATTCTCCGTTAGTTCTACTTTGAACCATGGATCTTGTCCGGCGAATCTCTCAAAGGCACTTTCAAACTTTTGTGCCATGTCCAACATCAAAAATGTCGAGTTCCAACGAGTGCTCACATCAAGACACAACATTTTTTTACTTTGTATCTTTTCGGCTTCAACACACTCCTTGAACTTTTGAAAGAAACTTGGAGAATGTCTCACATACCTTACCGCATTTCGAACACGAGCAACCGATGGAGACATCAATTTCAAGCCGTCAACAACAACAAGATTAATGATGTGTGCAATACATCGCATGTGTAAATACTTGCATTGTAGAATGCTATTTCCCCAATTCTGAATTTTCTTGCTTAAATAAGAAATAGCAACATCATTGGAGCTAGCATTGTCAACCGTTATAGTGAATATTCGATCAATACCCCACTCTAGCAAGCACTTCTCTACCGCTTTTCCGATGGCTTCCCCTTTATGACTTGTAATTGGACAAAAGTTTATAATCTTCTTCTTCAACACCCAATCTTCATTTATGTAATGTGCCGAAGACACATATAGTTTACTTTTTGCAACGATGTCCAAGTATCCGTCGTAAGACAAACCATTTGCTTGGATTGTTTAAAGTATGTTTTTAGCTTACTCTTTTCAATAGAGTACATTTCATAACAATCCCGAGCCACGGTCCATCTTGACGGAATACGAAAACTAGGACACGCCACATTCATGAAGTGTCTAAAGCCCTCACACTCCACAAATCGAAACGCAAGCTCATCAACGATAATCATATTTGTCAAGGCCTTTCTCACCTCGTCTTGGTTAAATTTCTAGCTAGTTAGTATTTTGTCCTTGCCCTTCGCCATTGATTGCAAGTTGAGAATTGTTTGACTAGAATCATTGTTCTTTGGATTTAGTGGACATGCATTCCAGTGATTTCTCACATTACTAGTCCCATTTAGTTTACTATGGCAATGATACTCTTTCCCGCAATGATTGCAACTTGCTTTTGGATGACCTTCCGCATCAAGAAATTTCTTAAAATCTTTCCAATGTGGAGCTCTTTCCTTCGTAGGCTTTCTTGAAACTCGAAGCCTCGAATTTTGATTGGATATAGGATCATTTGTGGCTTGAGAGCTAGTTGGCGGTTGAGTATCACCTTCTTGCGCCATCTAAAACAATAATTTGTACTTTGTATATATGAACCATGAATAACAAATTTCAATAAAACAAAATTAAGAAATACGCACATTGCATGAATATGATGTGGTTGCCATTGATTGGATTCGTGGTGCTACCTATTCAACATATACAATTCAATGAGTAACCCATTGATTGGGATGGTGCTGAATTCTAGTGAGTTTTCTAAAGAATCTAAAATGCACAAACATAGTGCACTGCACTATTACAGAGTCTGAAATACATACTCCATAGTGTAGATATATAAATATAATATCAATGTTCCAAGAAATGCAATTACAAACTACAAGTTGCAACAAATTGCAACTCCAACTCAACAATATCAAATACAACATAAACAATTCAGAATCAATAAATCTGGTAACAATTCAGAAGTAGACACCTTCTCAATTCATCATGCATGTTATTTTTCAAGGGCAAGTAGACACCTTCTCAGCCTTCTCATATAAACAATTCAGCAGATTCTCCCGACTCGTATAAACAATTCAGTAGAAACATATTGCTTATCAAGTTATAATGCATGTTAGACTTTAAGAAACTCCAACTCGTATAAACAATTCAGTAGAAACTCCAACTCGTATAAACAATTCAGTAGAAACTCCAATTCGTATTCATTTCAGCCCTAGTTTTCTCTCTCATCCGCCATGAATAACACATATTGCTTATCATGCATGCTATTTTTTAAGCCGTCAACAAGTCACATATTGCTTATCATGCGAATTAATCCCTAATTCATCTTCAGTAGACACACACGGTTGATCAATTATCATGCATGTTATTTTTTTGGGACAACTAATTTCAAAATCTGTTTGATATCTGTAGGCGACAAAAATAAATAAATAAACAAATTAATCCCTAATTCATCTTCAGTAGACACATATTGCTCTTTACAAACAAGTAATTGACTATATTTGAAAAGAGATTTATACCAGTGAAGGCTGAAGCCGAAAGCACGAGATCGAGAATTTGGTCAAAAATTCCAAATCTGTCAAAAGAAATTAATACAAAAAACAAATTTATTATTTGGCCCAAACATTACAAAGTAAATAAAATATAAATTTTAGAAGAAAGAAACACGAAGGAAAAACTTACCAAAGTCGGAGAATGACGTGCTCAAGTCGAGATCTAGCTTGTAGATCTAAGTTTAGCCCTGTAGATCAGTAGATCTAACTTCTAAGTTCAGATCTAAGTCGAGATCTGGCCTGTAGATCTGGCCTGTAGATCTAAACTGGCCTGTAGATCTAAACACGAAGAGAAGAAGAGAAAAAAACCCCTAAAGACGGCTACGCCGGCGGGCGGAGAGGAGGAGCGGCGGATGAGAGAGAAAACTAGGGCATAAATGAGCGGAGCGGCGAATGAGGCATGAGAGAGAAAAATAGGGCTGAAATGAGCGACTGTTCTCTGGATGAGAACTTTTATATGGGAGGAGGGGTAAAAGAGTAAACTCACTTATTAATTTCGGTTTTCGGGTCGGGTCGGTCACCGAAACCCAAAACCCTGATCCGACCCGAAAACCGCAAATCCAGTAACCTGAGAACCGAATTTCGAACCGATTTTTCAAAAACCGAACCGAATGCTAGTTTCGGTTCGGTTCGGGTCGGTTTTTTTATTTTAAACCGAGTTCTGCTCACCCCAAATTCCAACAATCTCCCACTGGGCCACATATGTAACCTTATAATTGTTTTAACCTTAGTGAGCTCATAAATTGCTATCTTAATCCTTAGGGTATATCCGGACAATCTCGTCCATTAACCATATCAACATAGGATCAAAGCGGTATTCGTCACATATAGCGTAACTAAACCATCAATGGTCACATATACCAATATAGCTAAACGACATATATAGGTCAATCATGGATGCGTAGCATGAAAATTACACGCAATGTGATCAATACATGTCTATTTCCAACTGGTCCTCCTTAACTTTAATGAGATCAATACTTTAACATAATGAAAACAGAATGAACTAAATTTTCATATATCTGATCAGATAAATATCCAAAATACTTTAATACATAAATGTGTCTAAAACAAAATAGCACCCAAATACATAAAATACAAACTCCCACTATATTGCCATATTCTTAATTAACACCCATATGAGCAGTATGCTCATGAAAGACCCTGGGTGATAATGCTTTTGTGAGCGGATCCGCTAACATGGAGTTTGTCCTAATGTGTTATATGGACACTATAACCATTCTGAATTCTTTCCTTTACAACTAGAAACTTTATGTCAATATCCTTTGACTTATACAAGTTTTTGTTGTTATTGGAATACAGTATTGCTGATTCATTGTCACACCGTAATTTGAGTGGTCTTTCAACACCCTTTCTTGTAGGCGCAGCCTTATGATAAAATTTTGCAACTATATTCCATGAATAGATGCCTCACAACATGCTATAAACTTTGATGTCATGGTGAGAAAAAAAAATTATGAGTGCATGTTTGACACTCATCCAAAATATATCTCCACCAATCAACATAATCTTATGTGGATCTCTTGATGTGTTGGCATCCAACAAAATCAGAGTCGGAATACCTTATGATCTCCAGAATTATCCGATCTCCTATAAAGAGCATATAATTTCTTGTTCTCTATTAATTACTTAAGTAGTTTGGCTGCTACCCAATGATCCATCCATATTTGCTTAAATATCTGCCTAACATTCTAATATGTACGCAATATCCTGACGCGTACATACTTGAGCATACATTAGACTCCCTACAACTGATCATGAAGGAAAAATCTATTGTATTTTCTTAATTTTAAGGCTAACCTTAGGGCACTTGTTTGAGACTGAATTTGTCTCCTTTAACGTGAGGTGTCACCTGGTTTGCATTGAATACTTTAATCAATATACAAAACTAGAAAATTATTCCTACTCCCACTGAACTTGTGATACACACAATCTTCAACAGTGTTCATTTCAAAACCAAACGAGATAATCACTTGAAGTACCTTTAACGGGAAGCTTGCTTGGGTTCATAAATAGATTTTGTCAAATTGTAAACCATATTCTTTGGGTCTTTCGACACAAAGTTTTCTGGTTGCACCATATAAACTGTTTCATCAATGTTACCATTGAGAAATATCGTTTTGACATCCATTTAATGTAATTTAAGATCAAAATGTGCAACATGTGCTATGATTGTATTAAAGGAGTTTTTCAAAGATACCGAAGAGAAAAACTCTTTAAAATCAATCCCAAAATTTTGAGTAAAGTCACTAGCTACAAGACGTACTTTATACCTCTCCACATGACCCTTCGAATCATTCTTGGTTCTAAATGTCCATTTGCAACCAATGGACCTCATACCTTTTGGTAATGGGACAAGTTCTTAAACTTTATTATCTTGCATGGACTTATACTCCTTATTTTTTGTATCAATCCACTTTGAGAACTGGAACTTTCCATGGCCTGACGAAAGATGATTATAGATCATCTTCCAGTATCTACGGTCTTTCTCACGTTCCTAAAGAAATATGACAATATAATCCGAAATTATATTTCTTCTTTCTCTTGTGGACCATCTTAACATTACCGGTTCTTGAGGTTGTTGAGTTTGTTCATCAGGAATAATTACCTTATCTTGAATGGGGGTGCCGCTACATTATCTTGTTAAGGTATCTCAACAACGACTTGTAGAGCTAATTCGACATTGTCTTGTTGAGGCTCTGAATTCACTTCTTGATTAATGACAGGTACAAAATCCTGCACATCGTCAAAAGTGATAGTAGGAATCACAATCGATTCCTCCTCAAAGATAATGTCTTTGACTTTATTTCTCCCCCAAACTTAACATCCTCAAAAAAATATTACACTTCTCGTCTCAAAAAAAATCATTTATGTGGGACCGTATAATTATTAACCCATCGGTCTGTCAGCATAGCCAATAAAGTAGCTGTTTACAATTTAACTTTGGTCTGTATTTCCTTTACAGATTAATATAGACATTAAAGTCTATAAAGTCAATAAATCCAAATCTCATCAGACACAAGTCGTTCAACTCTATTTCTAGAGATGTGACCTAATCGCTTATGTCATAATGAGGCTAAAAATATTTATTGTTAATTTTGCGTTTAGTACCACATGACTCCACTTGCAAGGTTTCATTGTAAGATGCAATAGTTTCAACTGAATATAGGCGATCATAGACCTTAAAGGAACCGTTACCAATAATATTTGAATTTAAAGATAGACTAAACTTATTATTTTCAAATGAACAATGATAACCAGATTTGTCCATTAAGAAAATTGAAACTGAATTTCATCTAAAAGACGGTACAATAAAAGTGTCTATCAAATCCAAATAATAATCGATTCCTAAATATAACCTAAAATGTCCTATTGCATTCACTTCTACTGATTTTTTTTGTCACCCACATAGATGTATCTTTCACCATCAATTGGCTTTCGGTAGCTCAGACAACCTTGTCTATAAACACTAATGTGGATAGTAGTACCAGAATCTAACCACCTTGTGTTTCTAGGTATTAAATCTAAATTAACCTCAGAACAGACCAAATTTAGAAATGTACTTTTTTTATACGCCATGCATGGTACTTTGTACATTTCTTCCTTATGTGTCATGCCTTATCACAAAAGAACAACCCTTAGTTTTATATTGTTGTTTCTTTTGAGCTGGACCCTTAGCAGCTACTGTATCCATTTTTTTTTGCCCTTAAAGTTTATCCCATTAAACTTGGAAACTAATTTCTTATTGGCAGATATTATAGCAACATTAACTGTAAAGAGAACAAAACAAAATAAAAAATGGACATGCTCTAATTAATAACCAAAGAGTAAAATATAGTCAAACAAATCCAAACAATGGTGAACCCCATCTCAAGATACATAGTGCATCATTAATATCAAGTCTTTGGACAGTGATATTAACTGCAAGTGGTACTCTTGGTGTAGTGATCAAATGTTGACAATAAGTCAAGTCAAATAATAAGTCTATCTTTGGATCGGGTTATTATTCACATGTAAACCGTATAATTGTCACACATTTATCACCACAAGTATGTGTGCAATTCGGCCAAGTATTAACCTTCCTTTGGGCCGGCCAATACCCGCATGAATATACACACACAAACATCCGATATCTCTCATAGACTATCTACGCAAGAGAGGTCACTTTGGCGACATCTTGTTTCAATGAGTCTACTTAGAATATTGGACAACTATTGCTAGTCTTAAAAGGCACCAAAAAATTGAATGTTGACTGAATTTTACAAAACTGAATCATTTCCAAAACTTTATATACATGCATATTCATAAGATTATTACTCAAATAAAGTAATCAAAAGCATAATCATGAATTTCAATTTGACAAATTGGATATTATCACTATAAAAAAAATTCATGAAATAATCTACGGAGGATATGCATCCAAAGAAAAATTCATAGACATTAACTGAAAATAATAACTCTAAAATATATATCCAAAACTGAACATATTTGGTCTAAACTGAGCATTATCAGCACCTCTTTCCTCTTTAAGTATCCAAATATCTAAAAAAAATCTTTTTTTTTAAAAGAAGAACAAGCAAACTTTAGACCAATTTGGAGACTAATTATTTAATAACCGAATCCATCAATCAAAATATTACTTCAAATAATCCATAAAGATTGTACCAAAATTTATCTACTATCTCATAAACATGTGAATCTTTTTGTATAATTTAAAAATATTATTTCCATATCATCACATGTATATGTACTAAAAATTAATGGTCCCGATATTACAATATTCTAGATCAGACCCCAATACGATATAAATTTAGACTAATAAATCCATAAATAAATAATATTAAAACCAAATACTAAACCCAAGCCATCTCATATTCACCATTAGTTAAAAAATAATAAATAAATCTATTTGAACTAAATTGACACATTAAATAAATCTCCAAAGTTGAAGTCACCCGTATTCGTACTTATTCAACATAAGTATGAATCTCCATAATGAATGCACGATTTCTAAAGCAACATTAGATGTATATGTTCTAAATTGAATGGATCATCATAAAAAATTGTTTGAACAATCGTAACCCTAAATCAAATTAGATGAAATGATCCTGAAAAATACTAAAAAAATTATTCTAAAATTTTAATCTCATAAATCAAACATGGAGGCTCTGATACCACTTGTTAGAACTTTATTGTGCCATGTCGATTCATGAGATGAAAAACATAAATTAAATTGCGGAAGCGTACCTGAATCCATTGTTAGGCTTGATGGATCTTGAAGCGATCGTCTCTTTATTGGGTTCGATCTTCCAACTTGCTACGACCCTTAATGACAAAGAAGAATCCGAATACTTTGTCCCTCTCTTTCTGTTGATGGGGATGCAGAAGAGAAAAAGAGAAAACTCTCTTTTGGTGGCCGTATAAGTTGGGGACCATAACCCTAATGAATACACATATATATAGATATGTGTGTTATGATATTTCTAATTTGGCCCCTCATTAAATTAGAATTATCTCCGTTATCTACACATTAATTCCATGACAATTATACCCTTAAGCCAATTTCCAAATAGACCACTTTAATTTGGCTTAATTATTTAGATAGCCCAAACACAATTAATTTTACATGTGTGGCCCCTAATTATTGAATAATTCCAACAGTAAAATTTTAAAGATGTAAAACGATATATGAAGATGGTTTTTCGACGTAAAATTTAATCAACACCAAAATAGAACATATGGATGATGATGTAGGTGCGAGAACTCATGAAAAGAAACAAGAAGTGACTATTGCTTGGTAGGCTTGTGACCTTTTAAAGCACCATAAGGGGGGGGGGGGGAATAGGATTTAGCGAATAATGAAGCACAATTAAGAATGTTGCTAGGAAATTTAAAAACAAGTACTAGAAATGAGACAAGAACACAAACACTTTATGTATCCTGGTATGTGGTATACTGGTATCCTCTATGAGGCACTCTAGTCCTGAACTCTCTACGACTTTAATCCACTTGCTAGCTTTGATCCGAATGTCTCGTCAATTTCTTAATTATACATGAGCTTTGATTTAAAATGCTTGTCGACTTCTACAAGATTTGATCCGAAGGTTTGTGATCTTCAACCTCCTACAAGAAATATGGTGATCTTCTCATAATAATTTGAATATCGCACTGCACAATTCAATTAAAACTCTACCTTAAATAGATTTGGTAAATGAAAACTCTTGCATATGTTGAGAGGTTTGTAAATGATAGTCAGCAATTTTAGGACCAAAAGAAGTGGAGACAAATGAGGGCAAACAAGGGTTTAAATAGCACATATAATAGCCTATCAAAATAGAGTCTTTACTACATAGACGGTATATCGTCGATATACTACACGCACAATAACGACTTTAAATATAGTCCTTACATTTATTGTTGTACAAAACCCAGACAGTACACCGCTAGTATACTGCTTAGGCAAATTTGTATGATGATGGCAGAGTAGAAACTTGTTGAATACAAAATAGGGTCTAACAGTATACCGTCAGTATATTGGTAGTATAGTGTTAGAATATTGCCAGGCAAGATAATATACTCTCTACAAGGCATAATATTTCTGGAATCAATATTAAGGTCTTGGTGGTATATTGTCAGTATACCGCTGGGTTTAAAATGTGGCTCAAATGGTTAGATTTTTGAGCTTTCGTTTGCCTTTGCCTATAGTTACAATCTTTCATAGAGAATAAATATAAAAAAGATTCCAGTGGGCTTGATAGCTTGGCCTTTTCAACTTTGTTCATCTTGATGGCTTACTTGTCCTAAGCAAACCAAATATGCAAATATGGAACCGTGTTCATTGACCAGGAGATGTCATGAGGGTGTTTAGAGATTTTTTTTTTAGACTAACAGTATCTTTGGTCTATCATGATCTCTTTATTTGTATAAGTTCATTTTTAACCTTGCTTATGTAGGAACCCTAGAGGGGGGGTGAATAGGGTCAAGCTAACTAATCAAGCACTTAGCACAAGCTAATTAGCAATTTAAAAATATAAGTGCAAGAGAAGAAGCAATCACAATACTGACACCCGATGTATCCTGGTATCCTCCCTAGAGGCAATCCAGTCCCGGAACTCTCTCCGGATTTAATCCACTATTTGAGCAAATAGTTACACACGAGTTTGGATCCGAAGAACTCGCCAACTTCTTACACGAGAGCTTTAATCCGAAGGCCTCTCAGACTTCAACCGAGAGTTTGGATACGAAGACTCTCCAACTTCAACCTTTCACAATAGGTTTTGATCTTCTTATACAATAAGATGAAGATCTTACTTTTCAACTCAATAACTCTAACACAATTTGTGGATGGCAAATGAAAGCTTTGTAGAGTTGTTTGTGGATAGGCTTTGGTGGTTTAGAAATTTTTAGGCTCAAAGCATCAACCTTGAATGAAGGGGTTCAAGGCTATTTATAACCAAAGCATTGAAAAGAGCTCAAAGGCAACTTTTCAGATAGCGACCGGTATACCGTCGGTATGGACCGGTATGCCATTGGTATGCCGGTCTGGAATTATAACGGCTAGAAATATAGCCGTTGGGATCATTAAATGCTCGAAATTCGACCGTTAAAATTTTAACGTTACTGAACCGGTATACCGTCGGTATGCCGATTTTGTAGACAGAAAACTTTCTGTGAATAAAATCGGTATACCGTCGGTATAGACTGGTATACCGTCGGTATGCCGGTTTTCAGCCGAAAATGATCCTGAGCTAGTTTTTACCCTAGCTTTCGATTTTGCCATCTATTTTTTGTGTTTACAATTATTCCTAGGACTCATTACAGACTCCAGATATACTGTAGCAGGTACATGCTTCTTCAGAGTCATGAAATGATGATGGCATGGCTTGGCTTCTTCTTTTGATAGGTGCTGGCTTTTTTTCTTGGCGGTAGCTGTCCAAAGATATCCAGTTTGCGAAAACTGAATACCTTTCGGGGGCTTCGCCTCCGAACCCCCGACGAGGGGCGCTGCCCCCTCGACCCCCGTTCGTTGACAGGGCAGCGGAAACCTCGAGTGCGTGGCTCCGGAGATGTCGTCGGGTGATTCAGAGAAATCTTGTGGGATCCGTCGTCTTTGGCCCACCATGATTTCTTCATTGCATATGTCCACATTGATCTTGCTTATTGCTTTTCTGCATGTACATGTTAGACGAACAAAGAAATATATATAGTAGCAAGTGTGATAAGTTTAATGCACATTAGGACAATGATGAGTTTAAGTATAAGTGCTAATATGATAGCATAATTGTTTAGTGATATCATAATGATTAAAATTAATTGAATAACCAAAATCAAAAACATAGTTTTGATTTTGGCAACCCGATTAAATTTAAGATAGATAAGCTCATATCACCAATATGTAAACTAATAGGCACATATCACCAAAGGTATAAGTATAAGTAGAAATGCTATAGCGATAGTATGAAGATTAGTGATAAAGAAATGCTAAACTTAACATATTAACCATATTCAAAAACATGATACAATCATTGGGCCAACAATCTTTCCCTTTTTGATTATGGCAAATCGGTTAAGTTTAGTATGGATACAATAGATGCATGTATCACTAATTTACAAGAGATATAAGCAATATCACGAAAAGCATACTACTTAGATTACTTATAACTACATACTTAATCTTACTTCTCCCCCTTTGTCATGATCAAAAATAGGCTCTCCCGTACTAAGAGATAAAGAAAAATTAATCTTAAGTACATAAATCAGAGCATGAGGAAGGCATAAACAATCATGATCAAGAAATACTAAAAAAATAATAATGAGAGAAGGGTGTAATGACAAGTTTTATAAAAACATACCAAATGTAGAGTACTAAATAGAAAATTGCTTGTCAAAACACAATATGGTTGGTAAAACTAAAAAAATTTAAAAATAAGAAATAAGTAGTTTACCGACTTGAAATCCAAGGAATAAATCCAAAACACAATAGGATACGAAATATTGCTCTAGTTTTGGAAGAGAACTATGAAATAAAGGATTTCAAACAAAAGCCATGAGGAATAGACAATTACAACTAAAATTGAGATATGACATTAAATAAACTTGATACCAATTGAAAAGATGTAAACTTGAAACATTGATCAAAGAAACCATTAATAATCACAATTGTCCACAAATAAATAGTGGAACTGTAATGTCCGTGGTTCGTATTACGTATTGGGAATACGTGTACGTAGTTCGGACTCGTATTTTTGGTTTGTCATAATTAGTTAGCCTTGGATTTTTTTTATTTTGCATGTTGCATTAGCATGATTCATCATGGGATTACATTGGCTTGGTTTGGTTCGGTTTGGTGGGTTTGGCTTGGTTTGGTTTTATGTGGAGAACCACTCCTACCTACCACCACTCCCACCATAAATATCTATCCCACTCTCTCTCTTCCATTATTACTCATTACTCATTCTTCTTCTCCATCTACCAGAAGAGAGGGAGAGCTTAGGCAAGTGCATCTTACTTCATGGAGGAACTCCATTTTTATTGTTCCGTTATCTTTTTCATGTGTTTCTAAACCAGTTTAGTACTTGGCATTTTTCATTTCCATGGTTAAAATTTTGTAGATCTAGTTTTGTGGTATTTTCGGTTTTCAGGATTTTCGATCAATCAAACTTGCATATTTTGCTAAGTTGATGATCCCATGATTGCAGAGAATTTCGTTTGGTCCAAATTGACCTACGAGATTTCTGAGCCGCATGGACATTTTTCAGCACTTGGTCGCATGCATTAACATGCAGTGAGCCGGCCGCATGGCCATTCACTTGTTGAGCCGCATATGGCTTTGCCTTCATTAATGGCATGTAATAAGCCGCATATGCACCTTTAGAAATGCATTAAATAATAATTGTATTCATACAAATGCATTTACTTATGCATCAGCAAGCGTTTAAATAATTGCATCCACTTGCCTTGGAAATGCCAAGCTTTAGAAACAAATGTTTTCAATCATTAAATAATAAATTGCACTCATACATGCATCAACATGTATTCTTGAATGCACTAGCCTGTGTATTGCTTGGAGTACTAAGCAACCAGCCGCATAAAGGCTTAGTAATGCAATGCTAATGTATTACTTAATACTTGTCATTATATGCTTAATGCATTAATAACTGCACTTTTGAATCAGCCACATAGCTCTTTGAAGCTTTAGTGCTTAAATATTTAATAATTAAATGCTTTAAGGATTTAATGCTTCAACGCTTATTTGATCAGCCGCATAGCTTGTCATTTAAGGATTTAATATTTAATGCTTTAGTTGCCTTTCCTGGCACCAGCCGCATGGCCTTTTTTGCTAGCTTTTGCTTGCTTGCAATTTAAGCTTGGCCGCATGCACTTCAATGTTGGTCGCATGGCCTTTTTTCTTAAAATAATTGTATGTATTTCATGCAACTTGTTGAGCTGCATGGCTTTATGTACTTGGAAGGCATACTACAAATAGTGTAATCATTGCTTGGCCACGTGAACCATTAATTTAATGGTTCACGTGAACCTTTTCTTATTGCATTAATTGTGGGGGGTCCCACATAGCTTCCTTTAGTTGACTTGCTTGCTGAAGTGGGAGTTTGCATTTAATGAGGGTCCCACTATCTTTTGTCTTATTTGACAGTGGCCTATTTATTGTTTCTTGGCCGCATAGGGTCCCTCCCACTCTTGGCCGCATGCACAATTATATGCTAGCCGCATATGGCTTGCTGGCCTTAAATGTTTGACTGATTTCATTTAAATAATTTCGGAGCCGCATGGGTGGCCTCCCGCTCTCTTTGACCGCATGTTTGTTCTTCCACTTTTGGACCGCATGGGTCCCACTTTGATTGTTTAAATGTCTTATTTGCGTGAATTATGGTCCGAATTTCTTTCCACTCCCAACATAAAAGTTGTAGAGTTTCTCTTTGGCTTCAGGATTATATATAATATTAATATATTATTATTTAATTGTGAAAGTTTCTCTCCTTCTTGATAATTGGCATGACTTGATAGTGACCCGCCGTGGTGCACTTCCGACATGATAACTTGACCTGACAATTTGACATGATAACTTGACATGATAATTCTTGATAGTGGCCCGCCGTGGCGCACTCTTGACATGATAAACCTGGCATGATAATTCTTGAATGCTGTTGCGACGGCTAACACGACATGACAAGATTGAATAACTTGGACACCGTGGACAATTGTGCTTGTACAAATGAACCCGTCTTGTCTTGCATCATGTCTAGGACAGGGACCCCTGAGTACCACGGTCAGGGGGTACCCTCTGAAATCGACTAAGGCTAATCACTAGAATAATCCAGTAGTCATGAAGAGATTTTCTAGCTACAGGCAATCCCGTTATCTGGACGCCCCACTTGGGATCTGTAGCCTGCCGTCGAGTAGGGCACATTTCCAGCACACTGTCATGTGTTGCACCCTCTAAGTCACCTAAGGGTACATGCGTTTCCTGGACGATGTACCCACTTGAATTCAACCCTAATTGCGTCCGGATAGCCTGGATGGTCTGCAGGGCTTGTGGCTGTGGAACAATCTCACTGCATCTTGCTAGTAACTAGGCCTGTGATAACCCTAGTTAGCTAAGTATCAAACCGTACTTATTGCTGTAGGAACCCTAGAGGGGGGTGAATAGGGTCAAGCTAACTAATCAAGCACTTAGCATAAGCTAATTGGCAATTTAAAAATATAAGTGCAAGAGAAGAAGCAAACACAATACCGACACCCGATGTATCCTGGTATCCTCCTAAGAGGCAGTCCAGTCCCGGAACTCTCTCCGGCTTTAATCCACTATTTGAGCAAATAGTTACACATGAGTTTGGATCCGAAGAACTCGCCAACTTCTTACACAAGAGCTTTAATCCGAAGGGCTCTCCGACTTCAACCGAGAGTTTGGATACGAAGACTCCCCAACTTCAACCGAGAGTTTGGATACGAACACTCTCCAACTTCAACCTTTCACAATAGGTTTTGATCTCCTTATACAATAGGATGAAGATCTCACTTTTCAACTCAATAACTCTAACACAATTTGTGAATGGAAAATGAAAGCTTTGTAGAGTTGTTTGTGGATAGGCTTTGGTGGTTTAGAAATTTTTAGGCTCAAAGCATCAACCTTGAATGAAGGGGTTCAAGGCTATTTATAACCAAATCATTGAAAAGAGCTCAAGGCAACTTTTCAGTCCACGAACCGGCATACCGTCGGTATGATCCGACATACCGGCGGTATACCGGTCTGGGATTGCAACGGCTAGAAATATAGCCGTTGGGATGATTAATGGCTGGAAATCCGACCGTTGGAATTTCAACGTTTCGGAAGCGGTATACCGTCGGTATGGACCGGTATGCCGTCGGTATGCCGGTTTTGTAAACAGAAACTTTCTGTGAACAAAAACCGGTATACCGTCGGTATACACCGGTATACCGTCGGTATGCCGTTTTCCACCAAAAATGATCATGGGCTTATTTCTGCCCAAGCTTTCGATTTTGTCATCCATTTCTTGTGTTTACAATAATTCCTAAGACTCATTACAGACTCCAGATAAACTTAGACAGGTGCAGGCTTCTTCAGAGTCTTGAAATGATGATGGCATGGCTTGGCTTCTTCCTTTGATAGGTGCTGGCTTTTTTCCTTGGCGGCAGCTGTCCAAAGATATCCAGTTTGTAAAAACTGAATACCTTTCGGGGGCGCCCCCGAACCCCCGAGTGCGTGGCTCCAGAGATGTCGTCGGGTGGTTTTGAGAAATCTTGTGGGATCGATCGTCTTTGGCCCACCATGATTTCTTCATTGCATATGTCCACATTGATCTTACTTATTGCTTTTCTACATGTACATGTTAGACGAACAAAGCAATATACATATAGCAAGTATGATAAGATAAAGCACATTAGGACTATGCAAAGTTTAAGTATAAGTGCTAAGGTGATAGCATAAATGCTAGTGATATCATAATGATTAAAATTAATTGAATGACCACAATCAAAAACATAGTTTTGATTTTGGCGACCCAAGTAAGTTTAAGATAGATAAGCTCATATCACTAATATGTAAACCAATAGGCACATATCACCAAAGGTATACGTATAAGTAGAAATACTTTTAGCGATAGTATGAAGATTAGTGATAGTGAAGTACTAAACTTAACATATTAACCATACTAAAAAATATGATACAATCATTGGGCCAACAATCTCTCCCTTTTTGATTATGGCAAATCGGTTAAGTTTAGTAAGAACACAATAGATGCATGTATCACTAATATACAAAAGATATAAGCAATATCACTAAACGCAAACTACTTAGATTACTTATAAAAGCATACTTAAACTTACTTCTCCCCCTTTGACATGATCAAAAATAGGCTCTCCCGTACTAAGAGATAAAATGAAATCAATCTCAAGCATAGAAATCAGAGCATGGGGAACTTATAGACAATCATGATTAAGATATACTAATGAAAAACAATGGGAGAAGTGTGTAAAGACGAGTGTATAAAACTACATACCAAATGTAGAGTACTAAATAAAAAATTGCTTGTCAAAACACAATATGGTTGGTAAAACTAAAAGTATTTAAAAAACAAGAAATAAGTAGTTTACCAACTTGAAATCCAAGGAATAAATCCAAAACACAATAGGATATGAAATATTGCTCCAGTTTTGGAAGAGAACTATGAAATAAAGGATTTCAAACAAAAGCCATGAGGAATAGATAATTGCAACTAATAGATACCAATTGAGATATAAAATTAAATAAACTTGATACCAATTGAAAAGATGTAAACTTGAAACATTGATCAAAGAAACCATTAATAATCATAATTGTTCACAAATAAATAGTGGAACAAAATAAAAGAATGATCAATGTAGAATATTGCAATTGATATAAAGTAATCTCATTATTTGCAAGATCTATATGCTTATCCAAGTTCATGCATTTGAACTCAATTATCTTATCATGCTATATGAATACCCTTTAGATAAACATGAAGGTAAAGGAGAAAAATACTTGAGAAGGAGAAATTCAGTCGACTTGAATGCTCCCCCTCAAAGTACTACCAAAGTAGATAAAAAAATCATGAATTTTGGATAAGTCCTCAACAAGGAAAGCCAAATCAATTAAGCATGAAAGAAAAGCCAAATCAACGAAAGCATAATATTCATCAAGATAAGATCTGAAAGTTAATATTAGCAAGATGACATATTTAACCCCATATGAAAGAGAGAGATAAGATAATAAGGAGAATTACATACACTTTCATAAACCCTTCAAAATAAAAATATCATGACCTCAATCAATAAGATATGAAATAGAAGAAAATATGGGTCCATGATGAACTAGGTATACGACATATTAAAGGGTATAAATGAATTAAAACAATTTATTTGCTCCCCTCAAAATATGCGTAACTAGTTTCTAAGCACTTATATCATTAAAAACTATGGGTAAATCAACTATGGATTTCTTCCCCTTGCTCAATGCATATAAGGTTATAAAATCGCCAAAAGACGAATAATGTCATCTTTAGTAAAGAGAAGAAATTCAATTAATAGCCACTAAAGATAAAAATCAAAAGAATATTCCAATTAAGCACATATAATCAAAAGATGACATACATTAGTCTATATAGAAGGATCTCATAATTAAATATGATAGATCATTGTATGTTATCCTTTGAGAAAATGTCATCATGAAAAAGAATAAAGTCAATTAAGAACAATCATGATGATAGACAGAATATAGCCAAAAATAAAATAAAAATAAAACTCAAACATCATGTCCATGATTATCTAATTAAGAAAGAATCAACCAATTTAATACTTCACATGGACTATGTATGTTTTATCACATATGTACCCATCAACCGGGTAATATCCAAACTTTGCTACTTCTAAGTGAAAGACCAATAAAGTTCAAATAGTAAAGCCACTATGTGATAATCCATGTGTAGTCAAAGTAGAGTAGTAAATTAACTTGATATTTACAAAATTAGATAGTTTAGGACTACTCAATCATTAGGATCATTCATAAAGTAAACAAATGAATAAATATGATCTAATGAATCTCATCAAGAGAAAATCACAAATTCAAAAAAATCTTACAAATCAATAGAAAAATAAGGAAAAGAGTCATTCTCATTTAAATGATTGCAAATATAATCAAGAAGAGATGTAAATGATAATACGATGAAATCATGACTCAAAAGTGAAAGAAATTTAAGAGATACTTGCTAATGACTAATAAGGAAGGAGACTTAAAGAAAGGAATCACAAACCTCCAAGAGAAACAAGATCTAATCAAGAATTTGTAAAACTAGTTTAAGAGAACAAACATATGTATCTAAAATATGATACAAAATATACATTTAGAAGAATTAAAGATCTTGTTTATGTAAACTAGCATATCATATATAGATTGAAAAGAAAAACAATAGCTAGATGAGTGGAAGTGAACCAAAATTATATAGCTTAATAATATATCTCAAATAAGCGAACTATATAATCCAAATAAGATTAATGAGGGAAGCCATTAACAAGATAAATGTGCTCATTAAATCTTAAGTCACTAACACTAAAAATGCTTGCTTAAGCAAAGAGTTCACAAAGAGGAAAATACATTTTGAATAAACAAAATGATTTATAGACTCTTTACTTAAGCAAGGATAAGAGCATAAGATGACAAATAAATGAATTAGACTCTTATCAAGTATAGGCCAAAAGAGATATTCATGAAAACGTAATAAAGTAAATCTTTTTTTTTGCCAAGTATTGAGATTAACCCAAGATAATAAAATGATAGATCGATCTAGAGAATGCAAAATATTATAGCCATTATGAAATAAGTATATTCTCTAGAAATGGAAAAATCTCAACATAAAAGCTCAAACCATAGTAGCTAAAGTCATGAGAAATATGATGTAAAAATTACATGTATTCTCATGTGCTACAAAAACTATTGGACAACAATAATTCAAAAGAAAGTATAAACCCAAGGAATGAGCAAAGAAAGATCATTAAGATCATGAAAGCTAAATGCTAACAATATCAAGAAGTACATTTTTCAAAGAACTTTCGTAGTGCACCATAGTAAAATATCAAGATATAAACTGAAAAAGTGCACTAATTAAGGAGGTGAATTTAACAAGCAAGGTAAAGCACAAAACCATGTGATCGTTAAAAGAACTTCCATAAATAGTCATAAACAAGACACTAATAGACATTTTCTCTCAACATCCCAACTTAAAGGTATAAAACAAATAAATATCAAAAGTTGGGAATCATTTATATATATGAAACTATATATATCACAAATAGGACATACATGAAAAGATCAAAAATCAATTAAGAACAAGTATCCATAATGCCAACCAAAAGTCAATAAGATATCATTAAAAGAAAGCTTTAAGGAAGAAGCATATTGATTCAAAAAGAAATACACAAATTTGATCAAAAGAATCAATAGCTAGAGTATGAGTTAAGCACAAGTCTAGAAGTAACAAGTATGAATAAATACTCTTCAAGTTAATATAAAATTTTAGCTTAACTCATATGTCTACATAAAGGTATTTATACAAAAATAGATATCAATATAAGAGATACATGAACTATATGTAAATAAAAATTTTAATGAATATAGTCATGTATCCTTAATGAATATTTGAGAAACCATCACAAATTCAAAATCATGTATAAATAAACTTTATTAGGCCAAGACATAATTGATTCTCAAGAAGATAATCAAGATAAAGTGTGAGAATCAATGATGAATATATTATGCAAGCACAAGATTAAAAAGAAGTATAAGTATATACTTGTCACGTAATAAGAAGCTTGTGCTAAACACATATATTCGCAAATACCGATTTAAAGAAAATATTACATATTAAGGAGAAATCGGTAAGAAGTAACTATTCTCAAAAACTTTAAAGACGGAGAGTTAAAAACATATTAACTCAAATCAAAATCAAGCTCCTATGGACTAGAGTGATATACATGCTTTATAAATAAGGATTAAGAATAACGAGCATGCATAATAAAAGTGTCACACTAATAGAGAATGAGTGATAAACTATATAGTGTGACCTAAACATTTAAGCCAAGTAACTAGTCATGCTAGATAAAAGAAATTAAAAAAAAATTAAACTAAGCATGCTAGTATTATATCTCACATTGATTTATACAATAAGCAACTAAGAATATCAATGTGAGCTAGTAGCAAAACATCAAGAGAAACATGCTAGATTCTACCAATATAAACTATTTAAAGAGAATCGTTTAGCATGTTACCAAAGTGGCTCTAGTGGCCACACTTGTGTTGGTACAATTACTTGAAAGATGACCTTTGAGCTTTGCAACCACCAACACGCTCCTTGGTGCTATGTCCCGGTAAAAGAAGCTCCACCTACAACATTAGGCGAAGACTTTGGTATCCAAAAGAACTTGGATCCACATTTGTTAGCTTTAGGGACCCATATACTATTTACTCTAGCATTGGTAGAAAAACTCCTACGAATAGGACAAGTTAAGCTTATGTGTCCAATGCGAGAGCAATAGAAGCACCTAATACTAGTGTGTGCACATGTATCAGAATGAGCATGGTTATGAACATGTGACATACTAGAATGATGAATATCTCTAGAGTGAGCATGAAAGGATTTAGTTTTAAGAATATTATGTTCTAATATCAAATCATCATTCATACAAGTAAGAGAATCAAATTTAACATTTAAAATATTATTCTTTTTTTTCAAATAAAGTAATTCTAGAGATAAAAGCATCATTTTGTTTCTTTAAAGTGTCAATAGAAGAATCATGCAAATGATTAAGCTCATGTATTTGCCTCTTAAGATCTTCTATTGATAAGGAAAGAGATTTGATTTTCAAAATTAAAGCCTCATTCAAACTCTTTAAAGAAACACAAGATAAGTTTTGAGAATCAAGTCTAGATAATAAAACATTGTTTTCATTTCTCAGAAACTCATTTGCTTCTTCTAAATGAATAACCTTTTCAGAAAGTTCTTCATTTGTACAATGAAGGTCATCAAGAATCTCTAAGGATTGGTTAGCCATGGCTTTCCACTTAGAGCATTTCTTGCATTTAGAAGAAACAAGATTGTCTATGCTACTAGAAATAAAACCCTCTTTATCGGAGGATGAGGAATAGGTTGCCATAGAAAAATAATAAGAATCTACTCTAAGGATGTTAAGCCTAACAATAGAGTCCTTGCTCTGATACCAATTGTAGAAACCCTAGAGGGGGGGTGAATAGGGTCAAGCTAACTAATCAAGCACTTAGCACAAGCTAATTGGCAATTTAAAAATATAAGTGCAAGAAGAGAAGCAAACACAATACCGACACCCGATGTATCCTGGTATCCTTCTAAGAGGCAGTCCAGTCCCGGAACTCTCTCCGACTTTAATCCACTATTTGAGCAAATAGTTACACACGAGTTTGGATCCGAAGAACTCGCCAACTTCTTACACAAGAGCTTTAATCCGAAGGGCTCTCCGACTTCAACCGAGAGTTTGGATACGAAGACTCCCCAACTTCAACCGAGAGTTTGGATACGAAGACTCTCCAACTTCAACCTTTCACAATAGGTTTTGATCTCCTTATACAATAGGATGAAGATCTCACTTTTCAACTCAATAACTCTAACACAATTTGTGAATGGAAAATAAAAGCTTTGTAGAGTTGTTTGTGGATAGGCTTTGGTGGTTTAGAAATTTTTAGGCTCAAAGCAACCTTGAATGAAGGGGTTCAAGGCTATTTATAACCAAAGCATTAAAAAAAGCTCAAGGCAACTTTTCAGTCCACGAACCGGCATACCGTCGGTATGATCCGGCATACCGGCGGTATACCGGTCTGGGATTGCAACGGCTAGAAATATAGTCGTTGGGATGATTAATGGCTGGAAATCCGACCGTTGGAATTTTAACGTTTCGGAAGCGGTATACCGTCGGTATGGACCGGTATACCGTCGGTATGCCGGTTTTGTAAACAGAAACTTTCTGTGAACAAAAACCGGTATACCGTCGGTATACACCGGTATACCGTCGGTATGCCGTTTTCCACTAAAAATGATCCTGGACTTATTTCTGTCCTAGCTTTCGATTTTGTCATCCATTTCTTGTGTTTACAATAATTCCTAAGACTCATTACAGACTCCAGATAAACTTAGGCAGGTGCAGGCTTCTTCAGAGTCTTAAAATGATGATGGCATGGCTTGGCTTCTTCTTTTGATAGGTGCTGGCTTTTTTCCTTGGCGGCAGCTGTCCAAAGATATCCAGTTTGTAAAAACTGAATACCTTTCGGGGGCTTCTCCCCCGAACCTCCGACGAGGGGCGCTGCCCCCTCGACCCCCGTCCGCTGACCGGGCAGCGGAACCCCCGAGTGCGTGGCTCCAGAGATGTCGTCGGGTGGTTTTGAGAAATCTTGTGGGATCGATCGTCTTTGGCCCACCATGATTTCTTCATTGCATATGTCCACATTGATCTTACTTATTGCTTTTCTGCATGTACATGTTAGACGAACAAAGCAATATACATGTAGCAAGTATGATAAGATAAAGCACATTAGGACTATGCAAAGTTTAAGTATAAGTGCTAAGGTGATAGCATAAATGCTAGTGATATCATAATGATTAAAATTAATTGAATGACCACAATCAAAAACATAGTTTTGATTTTGGCGACCCAAGTAAGTTTAAGATAGATAAGCTCATATCACTAATATGTAAACCAATAGGCACATATCACCAAAGGTATAAGTATAAGTAGAAATGCTTTTAGCGATAGTATGAAGATTAGTGATAGTGAAGTACTAAACTTAACATATTAACCATACTCAAAAATATGATACAATCATTGGGCCAACAATTGCTTGGCTGTGCTTGTTGGATGGAGTTCAATCAGTCTAGTCTTGTCTTGATCCTGTACAAGATTATTACATGTCCTGATTTCTTATATTTATCCTGTCGATAAATGGTGGGAGAATCCAAGTTCTGTTCAGACGAAGGGTTACAACCCCGGTCCTTGTTTGGTTTACGGGTTGTAACCTGGTTATCTGAATAGTCCCATGGTTGTCTCATCGTATATCACCTGTCCTGCTTTTTCTTTAATTACTGTCTTTTATATATTTTTTACTCTTGTGTTAATTGCTGGTTTTAGTTCCTAAGTGAATATCACGACCCGTTACCCAAATTGTTGGGCCGGGCCGAGCCATGTCCAGCCTACGCTTAAGATAAAGCGCAGTAAGCTGTTCTAGAGATAACAAGACAAGAGTAAATGTGCTAACAGTTCTATAAGTGAAGAAGAATCATAAATGCTCCAAACATAAAAGTCATCTCATATATAGAAATAAGTCTAAAGTACAAGTCTGAAATGTAAAACTGGATACATGTCCAGTTACAAAATACGTAGTCTAATACATGACTACACTAAGTATCCCAAGTGACTACGCAAACTAGGCGAGTCTCTCCACAGGAACTTCCTCGCATGGCAAAACCGGGTCCTCGACAGTGACTCCATAATACGAATCACAGAGCAACTCCTTCTCAGTAAGTATACCTACAACGTTATCCTGTCAGGACGGGAGCAAGTACTGTTTTCTAGCAAACTGAATATACAAAGCATGAACAGGAAGGTAATAAACTGGAATCATGGCATATCATGGTTTAATTGGTTCTTTTTAGGAATGACAACATATAGTTTAAAAGTTTAAAACTGTAGCATGTACGTGAATCGGTCAATAGGTGAATAGGATGTACAGCGGCACATATCAAGTTTTTCTGGCATGCACATACGTGCACGAACGGCATCGGTGTATATCCATACACAAACGCGAGATCAGAACCTACGGCAAGGTTACATATAGAATGTCTCCGAGCGCGATAAATACATACGGAGAAGGGGGTCATGATCACGCACATTACTAGCAGTTTCCCCTTAACCCGTTATTTTAAACATGTGAGAGATATGAAAACAGTAATAACATGTGGGAGATACGAGAGCGACATAAAGCATGTGAGAGATATGAGATACTGTCCTAAACATGGTAGAGACTGAAAGTAATACAACATGTAAAGTTCTAACTTGCTACCCCAAGGATCAGCATTTAACATGGTTGGTAAGTCGCAGTTTATTGTTCTAGCAGTATGTAAAGTTCGTAGAAAGTACTTGCCTCTAGCAAAGTAAAACAAGCTGCGATAAATGTGCTATGGATGTCCGGTAACTCGTCACTGTAGAAGTAAATACAACAACTTAGTTTTACACTAAGCTAAAAGACTAGGACACTAATTGGTGAAACACGACTTATGATTGGGCACCTAGCCAAAATGATGACTTGGCATAGAAGACCAATGTGGGGTAACACACTATGTTAACTAACTTTCTAGGGTCTTTACACTAGTGAGGGATGGGGTTCAACACGACTAAAACTCCAAATAACACAAAAAGCTACAAGTCGTAATTAATCAATAAATAAATCAAAAGATCATTGTGTTCTAACAATTTTAGAGATAGACAAAAAGCCTAGTTTTTCTTAAAGTAATGTACCAAGGTGATCCTTGTTAATCATAGAAATTTATTATAATTTTTCTGAAATTTATTAACCAGTACAAATATTTTATAAAAATCAGTTTTCCTAAGTATACAGAAAATGAGTTTTGGTTTCATATGCCAAACTAGAGGCAAAACAGTAAATTAAATATTACAAAAATTATACTAAATTAGCTAACTTAACATAGTATCTAAAAACTATTTTTCTATAATTTTAGCAATACTTTAAGTATTTTTAGAAAATCAAAACAACAATGCACACAATGATTAATTATCTGCGTATTTTTGTCCATGTATATAATTTGAACCAAAGTTCAAATACAGGACCCAAGGCCATGAATCAAGTCCAATATGACTTGTACAGGTCTTAAATATGTGAAAACACATTTGAGCCCAAATACCCATGCTAGGCTTGGACACCAAATGGTTGCAGTAATTTAAATACAATAAAAATACAATTTGGTAATAGTCAAACTAAATATTATTATTTTAATATGGTAAAGTTTTACATAGTAACTATAAAAGTATGAATATTATCTTATAAAGATAATTTGTACTAAGCTAAGTGAAATACAAAAATAATATATATATATACATAAATATAGAGATATTTATGCATATAAGAAAATACCCAACTATATATTATATATATATATACAAATATATATATATATATACACATAAGAAAAACTCAACTATATAATATATATATATATACAAAAAAATAATGTATACATATACATATAATAGTATATATATATATATATAGTAATATATATATATACACAAGAAAATATATATACATAAATATATATGTATACATAATACATATATATATATATATATATATATATATATATATATATATATATATATATATATATATATATATATATATATATATATACATAGAATAATAAAGTACAAGAGAATAAAGTATATATACATATATACATAAGAAAAACAGTAAGTATATATACAAAAATACAGTATATATAATTATATACAAATATATATATATACATATATATATAAATATACATAAATAACAAAAGAAAAAGAAAAAAAAAAAAGGAAAACAGTGGCAGGGCTCAAACCCAGCCAACAGAGCGCGGGGAGGGGGGTGTTTTGTTACTGCGTGCTGGCCAGTGGGCCAGTTGGCCCGTTGTGTTAGAAGTAGACCTTAGGTTAGTTTTATTTAGGTTCGAATTAATTAACACATAAAAAAAAAAAAACCATCCTGTGTCCTGACAGTTAAGGACACAGGGTTTTTCGTGTCCGTGCTACGCACGACACGCACGAACACTGATTCACGTGTCCAGCTACTGGACGAACATCCCCGTGTCCTGGCGAGTCGTCCTCATGAAAACGAGACACAAAGGAGACACGAAAACACAACTGACACATACGTGTTCGGAGAGGGGCTGCTATTGGGGTGGCGACCGGGCGGAGGAGGCGTCGTGGTCAGGGCGGTCGGGTGGCGCTGGGCGCGGCTCAGCGCGGCGAACCTATCGGTGGTGGTTGCGGGCGGTGGTGCTCGGCGTAGGGGCGGCGCTGGGGGTCTCGCCGGAGTTAGGGTTAGATCTAGGGTTTTGTGGAAGAGCGGGGGGCTGTGGCGGTCGTCGGTGGTCGTGGATGTGGTAGCTAGGTCGGGGGGAGAGAGGGAGAGTTTTATAGGAGGGTTTCGAGGCGGTCGGGCAGCGGATTCGGCGGGGGCAGGGCGGCGAGTCGGTCGGGACAGGGGGTCAACGGGGGTTGGTGAGAGGCAGAGAGAGAGAGAGAGTGTCGTGTGAGAGAGGGGGGGGGGGGGTTGGTAGATTTGCAATAGGGCCCTTAGGAAATAGGATTTTGCATAATAGAATTATTAGTGAGAAAATGCAAAATAGAATTTGCATTTCCTAATTAAAAACATTTCCTTAATTACAAACTGATATAAAAACATATCTAAAAATTGCAAAACCTATTTAATTAATTCCAAATAATTTGCAAAGTGATATTTTTATATTTAAAACTCATTTTAAAAATATAGAAAAATTCCTAAAAATCCCAATAATTACTTTAAGGCTAAAAATTAACATTAAAAATTAATTAGCACTAATAAAACTAAAATTGAAAAACAGGGGCTTACAGTGAAGCCTCCTTTGTAGCACTTGCTCTTTCTGGGATCTGACCCAGCTGGTTTTGTATGGCCAGATACCAGAGCAGCTCCAGAGGATCTACCAAATCTCCAGCCACATGGTGACCACTAGACGGAATTCTGGCAACGAGTGGGTTATTTTTGGCTCTCCCACTCTCTTGTAAAATTATTCTTTTGAGGCGTTTAGCCGCCGAGCAAGTGTTAGCTCGTGTACATTTTTACTTACTGTCTGCCCACGGGCTGTAACATGATTGGCAACCTAGGGTTGATCATGTATGACTAAACTCTTGCTAGTCCTCACATTTTGTAACGACTAGCTTCATGATCAGCTGAATATGTAATGTTTGGGACGCCTTACTATTGTATATTTGGTGATCTTACATCTTGTAACATTTACTTACTTGCTTGTGATTGAGACACTAGG
Source organism: Iris pallida (assembly GCA_029216955.1). Lineage (NCBI taxonomy): Eukaryota > Viridiplantae > Streptophyta > Magnoliopsida > Asparagales > Iridaceae > Iris > Iris pallida. The sequence goes on from JANAVB010031819.1 coordinate 8,118,566, forward strand.
CTTGCTATTGACCCTAAGAGACTGATGGCTTGTAGATAAATCCTCATATATCTAGACAGCCGTGACCGTATAGTGGAGTGGATCCCATTTCATTATACGTAGCTGGCTATGTCTGCCCCCGCTCTCCAGTATTCTGGTTCTGGGGCGTGACTGGAACAAAATAAAAGAATAATCAATGTAAAATATTGCAATTGATATAAAGTAATCTCATTATTTGTAAAATCTATATGCTTATCCAAGTTCATGCATTTGAATTCAATTACCTTATCATGCTATATGAATACCCTTTAGATAAACATGAAGGTGAATGAGAAAAATATTTGAGAAAGAGAAATTCAGTCGACTTGAATGCTCCCCCTCAAAGTACTACCAAAGGTGATAAAAATCATAAATTTTGGATAAGTCCTCAACAAGGAAAGTCAAATCAATTAAGCATGAAAGAAAAGCCAAATTAACGAAAGCATAATATTCATCAAGATAAGATCTGAAAGTTGATATTAGCAAGATGACATATTTAACCCATATGAAAGAGAGAGATAAGATAATAAGGACAATCACATACACTCTCATAAACCCTTCAAAATAAAAATATCATGACCTCAATCAATAAGATATGAAAATAAAGAAAATATGGGTCCATGATAAACTATGTATACGACATATTAGAGGGTATAGATGAATTAAAACAATTTATTTGCTCCCCCTCAAAATATGCGTAACTAGTTTCAAAGCACTTATAACATCAAAATCTAGGGGTAAATCAACTATTGATTTCTCCCCCTTGCTCAATGCATATAAGGCTATAAAATCGTCATAAAATAAATAATGTCATCTTTAGTCAAGAAGAGATATCCAATTAAAACTTAATAAAGACGAGAATTCAAAAAAATATTCCAATATAGCACATGTAATCAAAAGATGTCATCATGAAAAAGAACAAGGACAGTTAAATCAATCATGATGAGGGTCAAAATATTGCTAAAAAATAAAATAAAAATAAACCTCAAATATCATGTCCATGATTATCTAATCAAGAAAGAATCAAATAATTTATTACTTTGCATGGACTAGGTATGTTGTACCACATATTTATCCAACAACGGATAAATCCAAACCTTGCTAATGGTAAATTAATAACCCATAAAGTTCAAATAGCAAAGGCCCATATGTGGCAATCCATGAGTAGTCAAAGTAGAGTAATAAATTAGTTTGATAATCATATAATAAGATAATATATGACTACTCAACAATTAGGATCTTTTATCAATAAAAATAAACAAATTAAACATGATCCAACAAATCTCATAAAGAAAATCCCAAATCCATATTTATGATAAAATCTCATAAAACAATAAAAAAATAGAAAAGAGTCATTCTCATTTAAATGATTACAAACATAATCAAGAAGAGATGTAAATGATAATACGATGAAATCATGACTCAAAGGTGAGAGAAATTTAAGAGATACATGCTAATGACTAATAAGGAAGGAGACATACACTACAACAAATAGGACATACAATAGCAGTTTACCTATAGCGTTCCAGCCTCCCTGTTATAGAATGTCATCATCAATAGCGTTCATTAGTCAGTGCTATTAAAAGGTAATACCATAGAAGTTTATCTATAGCGTTTGGCCTCCCTGCTATTATAATATCGTCATCCATAGCGTTCATAGGAAATGCTATTAAAAGTTCATACAATAGCAGTTTATCTATAGCGTTTATGCCTCCCCGCTATTAGAAGTGTCATTATCAATAGCGTTCATTATGCAAGCTGTTAAAGGTATAGTTTTTTCTGACCATTGTTGTGCCCGTATGTGTAAGGATGAGCATTATTCGATTTTGGACCGAAATCCGAATCGAACCTAACCGAATAAGAGATTCGGTTCATTTGAAAAAAAAAATTGGTGGGATTTCGATTTCGCGGTTTCGAAAATACTAAATTTTTTTATTCGGTTTCGGTTTAAAACCGAAAACCCCATTAAGATTTATTAATTTATAAAAATCCTAATTCTATGTATATTTATAGTGACTAAAAATGTATATATTTGAAAGCAACAATTATATATATATATATATATATATATATATATATATATATATATATATATATATATATATATATATATATATATATATATATATATATATATTGAAGTCCTACTTTTGATATATTTTTGACATATAACAAAAAAGTGTACAAACTTATAATTTCTTTAATATAATTAAAATATGATTTCTATTTATTCAGTTTAACCGAATAAATCGATCAAATAACCAAATAGTTTATTTGGTTCGGTTCGGTTTTGGTTTTGGTTAATTTTGGTTCGGTTTCGGTTTTGTAGTTTTTGAATTTTGGTTTATTTGGTGTTGACTATTTTGTTTCGGTTGAAACCGCGAATAAACAGAAGGCTCAGCACCCCTACATATGTCAAAGAGCGGTTTCGGTTTAATCCCACTAACCTTTCAGAAATTTTATCTAAAATTTCTAGTAAACCGAATAAGAAAATTTAGTAATATATATACGAAATATATCTTTGTACATTTAGTTACTATATATATTGACAACAAAAAATTATAAATAAACTGAAATATTGGTTAAACCAAATAAACTGAAAATTGAACAGATTTATTCCGTTCGGTTTGGTTCGGTACGGGGTATTTCGGTCGGTTTCATTTTTTGTTATTCGATTTTCGGTCGAATTCGGTATTTGGTAATTCGGTTCGGTTAACCTAGTTAATCGAATGCTCACAATTGAACTATCTACTGTTCCAATCATGGGAGAAGCAACACAGTTTTCTATTTTATATTAAAAAAATAAGTTATAGGAGCGATTCAGTTTTGCTGTATAATTTATAGCGTTCTCGATAGCGGGCGACCCCGTCCGTTGGATTTTTAGAAATTAAATCGGTACCGTCCATAACAAAATGATGTCTTATGTTTGAAAATGAATACTCATTTACGGCATGCATTTTTGCGTGTTGTAATTAGAGACTCATTTACGACATGCATTTTTGTGCATTGTAATTGAAGACCCATATTCCAGGTAAAAAATAATAAAAAAAATAAAAATAATATTAACTGAGAAAACAACAAAAAAATCTTTTAAAAAAATCATTCTTAAAAAAAACTATTGAACTTTTTTCAAAAAAAAGCAAAAAAAAACAATAAATAAATAATAAATAAATAAATAAGAAAGAATTTTTTAAAAAAATAATAGTATATAAAATTATATTCTTAAGGGATATAATGATTATATTTTGGGTATAAAATATTTATTGAAATATACCCAATTTTTGAAAATAATTTTTTATAACATAAATTAAATATAAAAATAAAACGTTTATCCTAAATTTGTGCAAAAAGAAAAGATGATAACAGAAAGTTTAAAATTTAAATTTTCATACAACTTTTCATTTCCCTCTTAAAGATCCTTCCACAAATTTTCACTTTTAGTTTCCCACTTAACCTTTTTCCTATTCCCCATCTACAGACCATTTCATTTTCCCCCTTCCCCAGAAACCCTAGCTTCCCTCCTTCCTCTACGAAACCCCAAAATCCTAGGGTTTTACTCCCCCCTCCTCTCAATTTTTGTTTGCAGACGCCTCGAAATCCTAACTTTACGAACCCTAATTTCCGTTCCGGACACGAAGGTGAGCGCTCCTGTCTCTCTTTTCCCGATTTGAAGCATTTCTTGTTGATTTGATGGATTCAAGTTAAAATTCTTGTTTCTGTTTGGTGGGTTCAGACATAGGAGAAGCGAAGGACAACGAAGAGGACGAGGAGAAGGCCCCCGATTCTGCGGCGGCCAAGGCCACCGGCGAAGCGGTGAAGAAGTAAGATTGATTTTTTTGATTTTCTTCGATTTTTTTTGTTGCTTAATTACAAGTGGAGGTAACCATGTTGGAAAATACATATATATATATGATGAGATCTATTATGCAAATTTTACTGGGTTTCATTTACGAGTTGAGTGTACTTTGTCAATTTTAAACCAGGCTTGTCTGTCATCTTGATAAGATGTACATTTGCTTGTGTTGCATTTTGACATGCATATAAAGTCTGAACAGCATGGGAGCCGATGAGGCTCCCATGAAAGAGAGATGGGGGCAGCCATGCAATACACACAATTTTTTTTCTTAAGATCCTAACAATGATTTACTAGACTACTTTCTAACTGGATGATTTTATCCTCTGGTCTAAATAGGAGATTTGCTGCTATCTCCTATAATGTTATTACATAGCAGAACACAAGATGTCTACTCTGTATTTTTCTATTGCAATTGCTTGGAATAACTTGCAAACTTTCAGGTTCGTATTGCGCGTATCTTCAATACATACGGGCCTCGAATGTGCATAGATGATGGACGGGTCGTCAGCAATTTCATTGCCCAGGTTTTCTCTGTCCTTATATAACAGAAACCCTTGATTTGTTGCTTTCTTCATGCGATTATTTATGTATATAGACATCATCAAATGTATCAACCTCATGATTAGTTGATCTTGATAATTTTATGGCAGGCCATCCGTGGACAACCAATGACTGTTTATGGGGATGGAAAACAAACTCGAAGTTTCCAATATGTTGCTGATTTGGTATTAGATATCTTTTTATTCTTATATGCTCTTCATATTGGTTGGAAACCACATCTGTATTCTTCTTTCCTCATGCATATTTCTTCTTGTCAGCTTGTGCATTTACATTAGTTTTATTGGCAGTATGTTTTCGTATTTTTTGGTCAAGTTATTGACAAATTGGTGCATTTGTTTGTTAATACCAAAATGTTTGTATACCATGTGATGTAATCCGGAATCCCTCTGGAGTGGCTTCTGATTGGTAATTGTCTGATATGCATACCATCTTGATATGCATTTTGTCTCTTGGTGCTTATGGTTTCCTTTGTTTTTGGTAGTTCAATGCGAGTAACAATTTTTCTTCTTCTGTATTACCTGAAATGAATGTCATATGCTTAATGTTCAAATTTCATATACTATATTAGAATTTTTATATAATACTTCATTCCTCGTGCAGAATAGCTAATTGTTAAGTTTCTATATGTTCTAATTGTATTCTACTTGCCATCTACAGCTGAGAGAGCTATGTTCGATAGTTGCATTGTTGTCTACAAGTTTATTCAGGACCTCCACTTTTTTGTTACCGGGGGAGATGAGGAAAATGAGCTCATCTTAGCAACAGTTCTCCAGGGTTTCTTTGATGCAGTGGGCCTTCTTCTCAGGTCTTATTTGTTGCAGTTACCTTTGCTTTCCGTTTTCACTTGGTCGTCCTAACAACTAAAATGTGTTGCTTCCTTCAGGAACAATGCAGATAAAAGGACCGCACTCGAAAATTTGGATATGATCCTTTTATGCCTTGATGAGATTGTTGATGGGGGGTAAGTTGCTAATTTTGGTTGATTTTGATCATTGTTTAGTTGGAATTACAAACTTTTGAGTTACGGACACGAGGACACGATGTTCAGGAACTTTCTGAAGCTGGACTTACACACATGCTTATCTGAGTTCATTGTTTGCTGGTATTACAGGATAATTTTGGAAACCGAAGGAAGTGTTATTGCTGTAAAAGTTGCTACTAGTGGTGGTCTGGATGGGGCAACATCCTTGTCCGAGCAGGTCAAATTTTCTCCATCACATAACAAACCTTGTTTGCTGATTATGTAGGATTTACTCAGCAGGTTAGCTAATAATCTCAGTCATGGCTAAAACTACAAACTGCACACTTCTTCAATAATCTGAACTTATAATCTACTGTTTACTGAACACTAGAGCGTATGATCTAATGCACATTGGAGAGTAAATATCTGCACATAATACCTTACTGAACTTTACCTACAGAAAACCTATTTTCTACTACACAACAGATATGGAAAACTGAAAGCTTTGGTCTGTACTGATAAGTCTTTAGTATAGACCACATTTAGCGATATCAGCTTCATCTATATGAAAAAATGCACGCACTCAGTTGGAACTTATTAATCCTTTCAAGCTTTCAGTCAAAAAATGAGAAGAAGAGTTGAGAACACTTACAATTACAACAGAATATATAAACACATAAGACTCAATTAGTGCACTGGTAAGGCATCACTTTTCCTATCCCAATAATTTACTTTTCGTCACTTGTCTGGATCGGCTTGAGATGGTTTTTTCTTTACACTAATGATTTCCCACTATTTTTGTGTAGGTTGGATGAAGGAAGAGGATGCTTTCTGAGGAGTTTTGGTTGTGGATAGGCTCGAAGGGAGCTAAATGTTAGATAGTCAACATTTTGGGATATATGTAGCTGACTACACTGTTAATGTTTAATTTTTGGACATATGTTTGGTACTACTTCGTTGTTCTACATGGAGAAATTAAGGATTTTGAATGTTTGGTACTACTTCGTTGTTCTACATATATTAGACAGTGAAAATAATGAATTTACTTATGTTCGGAATTTATTCTGTGATTGATTCGCATTTAAATTTTTGAATACCTGCATTTTATGTAACTGTGGCATTATCTGCAATAGTATTCTGATGTGCTGCATTATGCAAATTTTCGAATACAGAATTTTGACTCTGCAATAGCATTCTGACATGCTATTGTTGCACATATAATAGCAGGAAAGAAATACTATAAAAAGCAGATATATATCGAAAAGCAGATATATAGCGTTCGTAAAGGCTATGTAAACTATATAGCGTTTGTAATTGCTATAACATGTCTATAGCGTTCATGAACGCTACAATAAATTAATAACGTTCATGAATGCTATTAAAGTTCTATAGCGTTACTAAGTGCTATAACTATCATATAGCGTTTCAAAACGTTATACATCGTCTATAGCGTCAATGAACGCTATAATCCATGAATAGCGTTCGTGAACGCTATAACTTTATAGCGTTCTTGTACATGGGGTTATTATAGCGGGGGCATATATAGCGGACGGAATATGCTATAATATGCATTCTACAGCGTTCAGCGCACGCTATCATATCCCATATCTGTTGTAGTGATAAAGGAATCACAAACCTCCAAGAGAAACAAGATCTAATCAAGAATTTGTAAAACTAGTTTTAGAGAACAAACATATGTATCTAAAATAAGATACAAATTACATTTAGAAGAATCACAGATCTTGTTATTGTAAACTAGCATATCATATATAGATTGAAGTATAGGAATATAGTTAGATGTGTGAAAGTGAGCCAAAATTATATAACTTAATAATATATCACAAATAAGCAAACTATATAATCCAAATAAGATTAATGAAGGAAGCCATTAACAAGATCGATAAATGTGTTCATTAAATCTTAAGTCACTAACACTAAAAATACTTGCTTAAGCAAATAGTTCTCAATAAATAAAATACATTTTGAATGGTCAAAATGATTTGTAGACTCTTTATTAAGCAAGGATAAGAGTATAAGATAACAAAAAAATTGAATTAATCTCTTATCAAGTATAGACCAAAAGAGATACTCATGAAAACATAATAAAATAAATCTCTTTGCCAAGTATTGAGATTGGTCCAAGATAATGAAATAATATATCGATCTAGAAAATGCAAGATATTATAGCCATTATGAAATAAGTGTATTCTCTAGAAATGAAAAATCTCAACACAAAAGCTCAAACCATAGTAGCTAAAGTCATAAGAAATATGATGTATCAATTACAAGTATTCTCATGTGCTACAAAAATCATTAGACAATAATAATTTAAAAGAAGCATAAATCCAAAGAATGAGCAAGGAAAGATCATTAAGATCAAGAAAGCTATAAATGTGCTAAAGATATCAAGAAACATATTTTACGAAAATGCTTTCATAGTACACAATAGGAGTTAGTACACAATAGGAGTTTATAGAATATATAGATTTAAAAATGTGCACTAAAAATGGAGGTAATATAAAAATAAGACAAAGCACAAAACCATGTGATTCTTAAAAGAACTTCCATAATTAGTCATGAGCAAGACATTAATAAATATTTTCTCTGAACATCCTAACTTAAAGGTATAAAACAAATAAATATCAAAAGTTAAGAATCATTTATATATATGAAGCTATATATATCACGAATAGGCATACATGAAAAGATCAAAAATCAATTAAGAACATGTATCCATAATGCCAACCAAAAAGTCAAGAAGATATCATCAAAAGAAGACTTTAAGGAAGAAGCTAATTGATTCAAGAAGAACAAATTTGGTCAAATGAATCAATAGCTAAGGTATGAGATAAGCAAAAGTTTGAAGGTAACAAGTATATTTAAATACTCTTCAAGTCAATATAAAACTTTCGCCCAAATAAAGATATTTATACAAAAAAAATATCAACATAAGAAATACATGATCTACATGTAAATAAAATTTTTAATGAATATAGTCATGTATCCTTAATGAATGTTTAAAAAAACTATCACAAATTCAAAGCACATATAAATAAGCTTTATTAGGCAAAAACATAATTGATTCATAAGAGGTTTAATCAAAATAAAATATGAGAATCAATAATGGATATATTATGTAAGTACAAGGTTAAAATGGAAGTATAAGTGTATACTTGTCAAGTGATAAGAAGCTTGTGCTAAATATATATATTCACAAATACCGACTTAAAGTAAATAATACATATTAAGGAGAAATCGGTAAGAATTAACTATTTCAAAAACTTTAAAGACGGAGAGTTAAAATCATATTAACTCAAATCAAAATCAAGCTCCTATGGACTAGAGTGATATGCATGCTTCATAATATAGAGATTAAGAATAAGAAGCATGCATAAATCAAATGTGTCAAACTTAATAGAAAATGAGTGATAAACTACATAGTGTGAACTAATCATTTAAGCCGAGTAACTAGTCATACTAGATAAAAGAATTAATAAGAAAATTAACTAAGCATGCTAGTATTGTATCTCACATTGATTTATATAGAAGGCAACTGAAGGATATCAATGCGAGCTAGTAGCAAGACATCAAGGAAAACATGCTAGATTCTACAAATATAAACAATTTAAAGAGAAACGATTAGCATGCTACCAAAGTGGCTCTAGTGGCCACACTTGTGTTGGTACAATTGCTTAGAAGATGACCTTTGAGCTTTGCAACCACCAACACGCTCCTCGGTGCTATGTCCCGATACAAGAAGCTTCACCTACAACATTAGATGAAGACTTTGGTATCCAAATAAACTTGGATCCACATTTATTAGCTTTAGGGACCCATATAGCACTTACTCTAGCATTGGTAGTGAAGGTCCTATGAATAGGGCATGTAAAGCTCATGTGTCCAATGCGAGAGCAATAGAAGCATCTAATGCTAGTGTGTGCATATGTATCAGAATGAGCATGGTTATGAACATGTGACATACTAGAATGATGAATGTCTCTAGAGTGAGCATGCATGGAATTGGTCTTAAGAATATCATGTTCTAATATCAAATCATCATGCATACAAGTAAGAGAATCAAATTTAACATTTAAAGCATTATTCTCTTTTTCAAATAAAACAATTCTAGAAATAAAATCATCATTTTGTTTCTTTAAAGAGTCAATAGAAGAATCATGCAAATGATTTAGCTCATGATTTTGCCTCTTAAGATCTTTTATTGATGAGAAAAGAGATTTGATTTTCAAAATTAAAGCCTCATTCAAACTCTTTAAAGAAACACAAGATGAGTTTTGAGAATCAAGTCTAGATAATAAAACATTGTTTTTATTTCTCAAAAACTCATTTGCTTCTTCTAAATGAATAACCTTTTCAGAAAGTTCTTCAGTTGTAGAATGAAGGTTGTCAAAAATCTTTAAGGATTGTTTAGCCATGGCTTTCCACTTAGAGCATTTCTTACATTTAGAAGAAACATGATTGTCTATGCTACTAGAAGTAAAACCCTCTTTATCGGAGGAGGAGTATGAGGAATACGATGCCATAGAAAAATAACAAAGATCTACTCTAAGGATGTTAAGCCTAACAATAGAGTCCTTGCTCTGATACCAATTGTAGGAACCCTAGAGGGGGGGTGAATAGGGTCAAGCTAACTAATCAAGCACTTAGCACAAGCTAATTGGCAATTTAAAAATATAAGTGCAAGAGAAGAAGCAATCACAATACCGACACCCAATGTATCCTGGTATCCTCCCTAGAGGCAATCCAGTCCCGGAACTCTCTCCGGATTTAATCCACTATTTGAGCAAATAGTTACACACGAGTTTGGATCCGAAGAACTTGCCAACTTCTTACACGAGAGCTTTAATCCGAAGGCCTCTCCGACTTCAACCGAGAGTTTGGATAAAGAAAACTCTCCAACTTCAACCGAGAGTTTGGATACGAAGACTCTCCAACTTCAACCGAGAGTTTGGATACGAAGACTCTCCAACTTCAACCTTTCACAATAGGTTTTGATCTTCTTATACAATAAGATGAAGATCTTACTTTTCAACTCAATAACTGTAACACAATTTGTGGATGACAAATGAAAGCTTTGTAGAGTTGTTTGTGGATAGGCTTTGGTGGTTTAGAAATTTTTAGGCTCAAAGCATCAACCTTGAATGAAGGGGTTCAAAGCTATTTGTAACCAAAGCATTGAAAAGAGCTCAAAGACAACTTTTCAGACAGCGACCGGTATACCGTCGGTATGGACCGGTATACCGTTGGTATGCCGGTCTGGAATTACAACAGCTAGAACTATAGCTGTTGGGATCATTAAATGCTCGAAATTCGATCGTTGGAATTTCAACGTTACTGAACCGGTATACCGTCGGTATGAACCGGTATACCGTCGGTATGCCGATTTTTTAGACAGAAAACTTTCTGTGAACAAAATCATTATACCGTCGGTATAGACCGGTATACCATCGGTATGCCGGTTTTCAGCCGAAAATGATCCTGGGCTAGTTTCTACCCTAGCTTTCGATTTTGCCATCCATTTCTTGTGTTTACAATTATTTCTAAGACTCATTATAGACTCCAGATATACTGTAGCAGGTGCAGGCTTCTTCAGAGTCATGAAATGATGATTGTATGGCTTGGCTTCTTCCTTTGATAGGTGCTGGCTTTTTCCCTTGGCGGCAGCTGTCCAAAGATATCAAGTTTGCGAAAACTGAATACCTTTCGGGGGCACCCCCGACGAGGGGTGCTGCCCCCTCGACCCACGTCCGCTGACCGGGCAGCGGAACCCCCGAGTGCGTGGCTCCGGAGATGTCGTCGGGTGGTTCAGAGAAATCTTGTGGGATCCGTCGTCTTTGGCCCACCATGATTTCTTCATTGCATATGTCCACATTGATCTTGCTTATTGCTTTTCTGCATGTACATGTTAGACGAACAAAGCAATATACATAGTAGCAAGTGTGATAAGTTTAATGCACATTAGGACAATGATGAGTTTAAGTATAAGTGCTAAGGTGATAGCATAATTGTTTAGCGATATCATAATGATTAAAATTAATTGAATAACCAAAATCGAAAACATAGTTTTGATTTTGGCAACCCGATTAAATCTAAGATAGATAAGCTCATATCACTAATATGTAAACCAATAGGCACATATCACCAAAGGTATAAGTATAAGTAGAAATGCTATAACGATAGTATGAAGATTAGTGATAAAGAAATACTAAACTTAACATATTAACCATATTCAAAATATGATACAATCATTGGGCCAACATCTTATTGCTTTTCTGCAAAATAAATATTAGACGAACATAACAATATACATAGTAGCAAGGGTAAAAATAATATATATCATAGTAGACTATGCTAAGTTTAAGTATTAATAATATAGTGATATCATGATCATTATGATTTCATAACTTGATCGATTAACTATAATAAAAACTCAAATTAATCTTTGGACTAACAACCTTTGCATCTTCTTGTTTGGTTTAGGAATTTGTGATACACAATCCGAAAGCTAGGTCCAGAGGTCAATGTCCGAGCATATTAGATTTTACATAAGCCCGAGTCCATGTTTGATCTGGACACTAATCCAAATCTATTGTTTAAACACAATCCTAGAATGATTAAGGTTAAAATTGACATGGATATTTAGTACATATATATTGCCATCATGTTTAAACCTTAACTTGGCATGCGAGTAAATGATTAAGGTTTATATCTTGACATGCTATGAATAGTCCCTGACTATCTCTTATAGGTATGTTCACTTTTATCGTAAACTTATGTCTATTTCTAAACCCATCTCAATCTTTGGCTAGCTTGAGTGCCGGGTGGCCCCATAGGGGCTATCCCTACCCCTCTCACATTTATTCGTGTATGTATGAAACATAAATTTTTTCTAAGCAAGGAAAAGAAGGCAATTGATTCGACACAAAATTTTTTTTTAGCATATTGGTGGTAAGAAAACAACATCAGATTAACACCCACCTTGAAACATAACTGCTCGATAACAAAGTTAGAGCTTTTGTCCTCGACCGCTCAGATGAACTTTACAACATTTTGGCACAAATACTATGACCACCCAATGATGATGTGATCAGGACCTGCTACCTCTAAGAGTAAGCCTAATTTATGGCGCCTTAGAGATATCTTCCTTGATATCCATGAAGAAATCCCGCCCTCTCCCAAGCTTGTATTTCAGTTTGTTCGAAGAGAAAGCAACTATGTTGCCCATAAGTTAGCTATTCACTCTCTAGAGGAGAGAGTAAATTTCTCATATACTTCCCCTCCTGGATGTTTAGCAAATTTTTTCTCCGGTGAGTCCCACAAGATGTGTGGTGACGAGTCTGGGCTTCCTCTCATGCAATAATAATACATTGATTTGAGTCAAAAAAATAAAAATAAGAGTAAGCCTAATTTAAGGGGAGTAGATCTGTTGTCCCATTTATTCTGTTCCAATTCTGTCTCCCTCCCTATTACATGTGTGCCACCATCTACTTTTTTACTTCCATGATCTACATGTAATAGGGAGGGGACAAAATTGGGACGTGATAAATTAGATATCAGATCTACCCCTAATTTATGGCCCCTCAATGCACACATTGCAATCGCATCAACATAGCTAAGTATCAACATTACACCCATTATGTTTAAAATATCGGCTTCCCCAAGCTTGGTTTAATTCTTCAAATATTAGGTTCGGGCCGGCTTCACAACCTATTGGACCTGGTAACTCAACCCAATGGTTTTCTAATAAAATCCTCTCCTTTTCCCCCTCTCTCTCTCGCTCGACCAAATCCCTAGCGCGAGGATCTTCCTCCGGCTCCGGCGGTGGAGAAATCTAGGGTTAGGGTTCCTTTCAAAATTTGCTCGAAATGTACGGAACAGCGATGGAGCTGTACGAGGAATGGAAGGCGATCCTGAAGATCCAGAAGTTCCGGAGGATCGTCTCCTACACCGGCTTCTACTGCTTCGTCACCCTCGTCACCTACGCCTACACTTCCAACACGTAACCTTCTAGTTGAATGATTCCCATCCACCAATATTACTTCCAACACGGAACCTTCTAGTAGAATGATTCCCGTCCATCAATATTGCACCGGACACGGACACGGACACGGACACGGACACGGACACGGACACGGACACGGACACGGTGAGGATTCTTTGAAGTAGTTTTGTAATTTGTTACGTTGTTTGTTTGATGATGATGACAGGACGAGGGCTGGAATGTCGAGGGCCGACCAGTACTACGCTTCGTACCCCGCGGGCACGGAGCTGCTATCTGACAATGCTCGGGTAGTCTTTTGTACCTCGTCCTCAAATGCTTCACCGTAAATTTTTTTTTTCTTCTGTAAATATCATCGATATTTGAGTTATTAAGATACTGGATCATCTAATGTTATCATGTTGAATTAGAATGGAATAGAAGCCGTTTTAACTTTTAACTATAGACGATATTGAAATACACACTTGGGGTTTGCGGACTTCAAAAACCCAACCAACAACCTTGGTGTTGACATGGGAGCAATAAAATCTTATTGGAAAGATGGTCGAGAAGTGTATGATGGATTTTGCAAAGGCTAATGTAGGAAAAAAGGGGTAATGCTTTGTTATCGTGAGTTTCCAATAACTTGCCACCCGTCTGGACGGAAACTTAAACAGGGAGAAGTTTATTTTAATTGATAAGGTACACAAATTTCCAACAGCCGTATCTAGGGATATTTCCTATTATTCTTCTAGTTTCCAATGGTCTGGTCGCCAGAACATACCCATAGGAAGAAAATTGCGGATGACTTGATACTTTGTTATATATATATATATATATATATATATATATATATATATATATATATATATATGCAAATGACCTCTAGCCTAGTGGTTAAGAGAGATGCATGCGGCCCAAGTGGTCGGGAGTTCGAGCCTCAGTGGAGGCGAGTTCGCCACAAGTACCCATTGCTTCAAAAATATATATATATATATATATATATATATATATATATATATATATATATAGTTGGATATGTCTTTGCCTCCGCCTCTGCCTCCGCTTCGGAGGTTGAAACTTGCCTCCATGTCCATGTTCACCTTCAACTCTATTTAGTTTGCCTCCTAATCCACCTCGAATTTTAATCCACCCCTAATTGGTTCTGACGGTCGGAGCTCCGCTTAACTCGACTAAGTTTGCATCCCTAGATGGATTCTGCAAATGCTACAGTAGTTATCCTAGTGAGTTTCTAGAAAGTTTCCACCCGTTTGGATTGGATTGAGGTACATTGCAGATTTGCTTTTTTTAAAGGTATCTAGTTGGCAACACCAACCAATGCAATAGACATAGGTGGCATATGCGAAGAAACAGGAAAAGGAACAGGAATGACTTAGTTCGAGTCCAGCAATGAGGCATGATCTAGCATTCTCCACTTTACAATATCTGGAAAGAATTCAATAAGTGCTCAACTTTAATCTGAAACCAAAGCCTTGAAACCCTTGAATATGCTTCTCCTTGACCATCTCATTCAAGTTTGCTCTGTAGCTTCCTTACTATAATGTAAGTTCAGGCCCTAGCATGAAAACTATAACAAACAGTTTGGCAAAGTCGTGAAAGTTGTTGTAACTTGTAAATAAATATTTTGTTAGATTTTACTCATCCAACTTGCAGAAGGTTACTTCACTAGTTTTCAATAGCCTGAAATAACAAGTCTAAGCAGCACTTGGACGTGTATATGTGATCAATTCTACAGAAGCATCTTCATGCAATTCTTCAAATATCATCCCTTTGAAATTCAGCTACTGTACTTTTCTAATACACGTTGGATATGTGATAATGGATACAATTTTCTAATTTGGATTTTCTTCTTCTTTCTTTTTCATTTCAATATGATCACAGTTGTATAAGGCGGCACTTGGTAATTGCTTTGAAGTGGAAGATTGGGGACCAATAGAGTTCTCCATCATGGCAAAGCATTTTGACCGCCAAGGCAAACCTCCATATGCCTACCATTCTGTACGTTAATGTTTTTCTCGATATTTTGTTTTTGATATCTGCATATTATGCATAAACAACAGATCTTGTCAATTATATTAAGAAAATCCAATTGATCCATTTCTAAAGAAAAACATATTGCTAGCTTTGGATTGTAATTGTATTGGCAGAAGGGAAACTGAAAACTACATGCTATTCTTAGCTAGGATTTCGAGCATTAGGTGTAATATGGGAGAAAAGGGAAACACAAGACCACAAATATTCATTTATGAGAGGCTTTACTGGAATGGACACTGGTAACATTTGGCACTTGTATGAATCAAGATACTTCTAACCTGGTTTGTGCTTGTTTTATTTTTATTTGGGTGGGTTGTGCTTACTAGGTAGATAGTGGTGGTCTGTGGGGACAAATCGGCAAAGTTGATTACAACAAGTACTTGATTAAGCACTTATGCTTTCTAGTTGGTTCTGCTTTCCGAGAACTGGAGTTTCCAATGACAAGAGGGCCCTTCTCAATCGACAGTGGTGTATCTTTGCACATATTTGAGGCCATTACAGTTCACACAAATTCTTTACCAGTAAATTTTCTCCTGGTCATGCATTTTAAGCCCATCTAACCACCAGTAGTCCTCCAGACAAAAGAGTAGGCTTGCTATAGGGAATATGGTTCATCTTTGGATTACTATGTAAGCTAAATAACCAAACAGAACCACATTCCTAAATAGAATTGATGCAGGATAAGTATACAACGAAACCTCTGGAATAGGAAAAGTGATAAAGAAGAGGCTAGGATCAAAAGCTAGGGTTTAATTGTGAGGTTTTATGGAAACACATGCAGGAAGGGTTAGAATGCTTGTTCTGATGGATCTGATAGGTTTTACAGAGGTTTTCAAATGGACTCAATACATAGAACTAGACACGTGTCATCGGTTAGCTGATACAATCCAGAGTAGAATACCCAATTTAATGGATCCATCTAGATTGTACTACGCTGTAAATTAAGCTAATCAGAGTACACAGGTGAAATATGACATCTAATCTCATCCACAAAATAAACCAAGGAAAGAAAACATATGCACATTCAAATGTTTAAGAAACATAACATAACGGGAACATAGTCTAGTGGGAACAGACCTGCAGTACAATACTAAAAGTACATAAATGAAAATGTCTAGAAATAGATAAATAAACATCAGTACAACTAGAAACATCAGGAACATCGGTCTAACCAAGCCTACCAAGATCAAGGAAACTTCGTTGGAAGCACCTCGAGCTCCTCTGATAATACAAAACCAGTCTCCAAACTCGAACCGTAGACAGTCGGGTAAAGGTGCTCGTCAGGATCTGGAAGAAAAGTCAGGTCCTCAGAGGGACGTAACCAGATACAAAATACATGCCATAAAGTGATACTGTAATAACATAAATGTGAACTAACCACTCTATGTGAATGCACTTGAGGATAACCTTGATACGTATGGGTAGGACAAGCTCAATAATAATCTCTGGCATAGTCCCTGGTTAGATACCGTATATACACTGACATATATCATTAATCGACATAGCGTAGCGTTAGCGATCATCGCCTGATATACCGACAACATATATAATTCTACGATAACGCATACCACGTTATCGAGCCACTAGAAACATGTAATCAAGACTCCGCAGTGTCATCCGAAGACTACGACAGATCAATTTGGTTGTCTCATGCGCCTACTAATGATTCTTCGCTTCCAAATGTTAATGCACAAGTTGTGACTACAACATGAACATCTCGTAACCATATGCCAGTCCACTATAAACTAGAAATATCTAAAACTAATCATTAAACCGTCACACATGCTCCTGCATCGATAGCTAGTCGACTGGATAAGCCCGTATCCAACATGTTCTCATCCTCACCCTCAGTGTCGTGAATGATTTGTGTCAAGATCTGGGAACTATAACAATATCTCCACAACTTTAGGTAGGTCCACTAGTACTAGGTCAACACAACCCATATCGACGCCTTCGTCGACTGCACCCGAGACATTCTCATACGCGATCTTTACACTATTTCTAACACAGAGATACATGGCAATATTCAAGAAAGTTATTAATACAATAAAACAAGGCAAGGTATACTTGCCTGAATCTCCGAGAAGGAAAAACTGTGATCCGAATCCCTGGCCAGTAGTCAAAGTATCCCGGGAGCCTAAATTAAATATTAAGAAATTAATTAATCATCTAAGGTTACTATTTAGGCATGACATATAATTATTTATTACATATATAATATGACATTAGACTATCACATTTTATAAGAAAAACTAGTTATTAACAATGGGTTACAATTAGGAAATTAGAATCATCGATAAGTCAATTAATTTTATAATCTTCAAATTAATATATTCTCTAAATAATCATATAAACCAAGTCGTGGGTGTCTCCTAGGTTCATCCTTTTGTACCTAGATTCTATAAGTTACTCCTAATGGATTTTCTAGCATCGATGTAAAATAGGATTATTTCTAAAAGTCTTTTAATGTTAATTCCAAATATGCATATAGCTAAGTCACAAGGGTCTACTAACCTCTCTTCTATACATAGGTGCTAAGTGTTCCTCTAATTGGGTCTTCTTTGTATCAATATGACTTGGAAACGTTTTTAATGGTATACTATTCTAAACTATAAAGCTAACCATTCCCTAACAAAACTTAGGTTTTAATTTATAAAAATAATACTTATAATTATGTATTAACTTATAGGTTCTAAACAATGTTTTTAGTAAGTCTTTGATGTACAATCTATAAATGTCCTAGGTATAGCCCAATTATGGTCACATAAATTACCTATTGTCTAACTTTAAATTAACAATAAATAAATTTTGATATTATTAATAAAAAAATCAGAACATAAATATTTTATAAAAATTATTTTTGGCCAATAATATCCTAAAAATGAAAACTACCATTATTCTATTCCTACCTTAGGTTTTCTATGTCGCATTGGACATGTTTTGAACCCAACTATACAATGGGGGTTAGATGTGATGGACAGAAGTGGGCAAGTGGCTAATGTTACATTGTAACAACAGTTGCAGGGTTCTGCCTGTTGGGCTTCCAGATTCTGTATACCACTGCTGGTCAGTCTCTCGGAGAAGGGGCTGCAGCTAGTCGGGTTTAAAGAGTTGCCGGATGGAGGTGACACATGCAGCTGTTGGACTTGACTAAATAAAGAATTGTGGTCCCCTATCATTCCCCACCCTGTTTGGGAAAAAAATTCACCTGCTGCCGAATGGAGGTGACGCATGATTCAATCTTGTTCTGTCTTTCCTTGATCAAAAGGGATTATCTTATTTATGCGAGTTTTAGGCTTTTAGCTACATGTTTGAAGGTAGCTCTCGCAAGATCAAAATACCATATACAATCAGATTCTTCAAGACTCATTCTGGAAGATTATTGTAGGAGCAACTCGCAGGCATAGTAACAGAATTCGCGAAATTTTCAAATAATTCACGACTAGATAACAGCCTGAGTTCATTCATTAGAAGTTTAGCAATTCACGAATTATTTGTTAAATCCTCAAATTATTCGCTAACAGCGATTAAATCACGAATATTCCGAATTATTCAGAACAATAAGTCCTGTAAATTTAATGGGTTATGTTTTTAATTGGCTACACTTTTGGTCTTTAATGACAGCAACTATTAAATTAATGTTAATTATAAATAGGAAAGCCAACTCTTGGTTGGGAAATGGAAAGTATAATGGGTAGACTTTAATAGCCACTTTATGATAGTAATTAATTGGGCTACAATGGGAAAGACAAGGATTGGGAGAGCAAAGATTTATGAGTCTATTTTTGTTCACCACCAAAACTTTTGTGATGTTCACCATTTCCATTCAAGGGCTGCCACGTGTTAACCTAAACCGCTTTTTTTCATTATTATGAGGTGAGAAAAATTAAATTAAAAACAAAAGTGGTTTTAGGTTGATATGTGGCAATCCTTGATTGGAATGGTGAACATCACACAAGTTTTGTTGGGTGAACAAAAATGGACTCAAGATTTATGGCAGTAATTAATAAGTGTTTAACACATAAATCTTCCAAGTTATACATATTTAGTAATAGGTCCTTAGTTATTATTTTATCTCTATCTATATATATTCTTTCATCTCTACCTATCTATATTGTTTGGTCTGCCTGCCACACCCGGGACTTATGTTCCAAACTCAGCCACTTGGTAGGGATAGCAAAGATTTATGGCAGTAATTAATAAGAGTGTTACACATAAATCTTCTAAGTTATACATATTTAGTAATAGGTTCTTAGTTATTCCGGAACTTTTATCGAACTTTTTTCTTTTTGAATATTTTCCGAATTCCGAACTTCTCAGCCTTAACGAATTATTCCGGAACGTTGAACTTGTGACTGTGCTCATAGGTAGCCGTGATATTTTTTTTCTTGCATGACTGGAGAAAGGGAGCAAAAATGGCAAAAGGATCCTCTGCTACAATCATCAATAAAGTCGACATTAAGAAGTGAGGAATGTTTGGACGAACATTGCAGAGGTGGTGCATGTGGTTATTTGATACTGGCTGCTCTTGAAGGAGCCGTAAGGCTATGTTGTCCTCATTGGCTTGTTGTGGCTTTACTAACAATGAGGGAATTCTTGTCATCAGCATGAAAGTTTCCTTTATGAATCAGAAGCTAGGGTTTAATTCTGAGGTTTTACGGAAACTTATAGGGGAATGGTTTGGAAGGTTTTAATGAGGGTTGTGAACGAATTTCTTCTGGTCAACATAAAGGGCAGCAAGCCGATAAGGTTTAAGGATGAAGTTCAGGTTAAGGATTAGGTTCAGTGGTGGGTGATGGGAGGAATAAGTGGCTGTGTGGTAGATTTGCAACAGAACAGCAGTTGGAGGGTTATTGGACCGTTTCACACGAAAACTTCTGCTCGGCTACTTAGAGAAGGGGAAGCATCCCTTCAGGTCTTTATGTAATTCCCTACAACCGAGAAAGTTGTACCATAGAGCCATCTTACTAATTTGTGGAACTTCAATATATATATATATATATATATATATATATATATATATATATAGGCGACATGAGAATATCCGTTGCGTCGTAGAAAAAAAAGTTCCTATAGTCACCGAAGTTGACGAACAAAGCCTTGTAGGGTTACTTGAATCCACTGTGGTCCCGGATCCATGAGAGAATACTTCGGAAAAGAAACTCTATTGAAAGCAAACTATATGATGGTTGTAACTTATATATATATATATATATATATATATATATATATATATATATATATATATATATATAGGCGACATGAGAATATCCGCTACGTCGTAGAAAAAAAAAAAATCCTATAGTCACCGAAGTTGACGAACAGAGCCTTGTATGGTTACTTACTTGAATCCACTACAATCTCGAATCCATGAGAGAATACTTTGGAAAAGAACTTTATTGAAAGCTTATATTATGGTTGTAACTGAGGCCTCTGGCCTTTATTTATAGCTAAGATTTGGTTGATATGCAAGTCCAATCATACTAGAAAGAGGAATTCAAATCTAATGTATCCTATTCTAGAATTCAAGATGCAAGAAAATAGGAAGGAAATCAAACAAAATGACAACTAAATTATGATAGATGACAATCATGCTGGCTGTAGGGCTCCGTACCGGCAAGATGATATATATTGCATCCTTCATTAGTTTCCCAAAGAGAGTACAATCCCCCTTTTGTAGGACTCCACGCAGTAGGACTCTGGTTGGGCTGGATGATAATATTGCATCTTCATTAGTTACCCCAAAAAAGAGAGTACAACCCCCCTTTTGTAGGCTGTCAAACCAAGAGTCCTAATTCAACACAAGATTTCTCTCTTATCCTAAACAAGCATTCCAAAATTTTAAGGTAAGTCTGACGAGTCACGACTACCAAATTTCCTACTTGGAAACAACTCAATTTAGATGACGCAAATAAATCAAATGAGACTCAGAATATAACTAAAATCAATTATTGTTCGGACCGACTAAACCCGATTTAAAGTGTGGTCCCCCGTGAGACATTAGGATCATCATGAGTCACCACCATCATCATTCAAGCCTTGCTCCCGTCAGTATGGGGGCTATGGATCAAGAGAAAGCTGTAGTGTCCCGTCCCGCTCAGTCAATCGGAGGAATCGAAACGCCGACGGTGTTCGGACTTTAGCCACGCAACGGCTTACTCGAAGACTCGCTCATGTGGGTGGCTTCGGTTAACTTGCCTCAGTTTGGCCTTCACTTTAATGAAACAAAAGTTTTCTAATGCACAAGTAGGCTTGATAATAAAAGAGATGCATCCACATAGCTAAGGGAATAATCTCAACTTGGGTCAGACTGAGCTAGAATATGGAAAGGTCCCACGGTCATCTTAGAAGTTTGCTCAACGTGCTTTCAAAATGGCACTCGGTCCTTCGTCCCGTGGCTTGGGAGAAGGAAGTTGATCTAAGTTGCTAAGTTGCCACAATACTGGAATTATCCTAAGTCATAGGCGTCGCTCGCGTAAATGCTTGATAAAGCATGCATAGTCCCATCGTCCAGGGCTTGGCATTGCCTTGCTCGTCCCACGGGTTCATTTGCCTCGCACGGCTTGTGGCATAAGTCTAGGCATCCAAAGAACTTGGTTATTCAAGTTGAACGCGTGCACGACACGTTTCCACGATGCAAGGCTTGACGCTGCCCTTGCTCGTCATGTCGTTGCACGAATAAGTTAGACAAGAGTTTTGCTGGGCTATCGAAGTCATAGCAAGCACTGTCCCATGTTGTTTGCGGTTGTCAAGTCACATAGTCCCACGATCTCAAGGCTCGTCATATAAAGTATGTGACTTGAGCGATAATGTCGCATAGAGAACAAGTCAGTCTAAGGCACGAGCCACTGTTGGCTTAGGAAAAAGCATGCCACGGACAAAGGAACACGTTATGTTCAAGTTAAGAAGAAAGACTACTTAGTAGTCGTTCCCTGGATTTCAAAGGATAGAAGTTCACGAGATCGCTCCCGCTACTTGGGAGTCTCGATAAGGAAGTTCACGTGATCGGTCCCGCTACTTGGGAGTCTCGATAAGGAAGATCACGAGATCTGTCCCGCTACTTGGGAGTCTCGATAAGGAAGTCCACGCGACTGGTTGTCGCCGAGATCGGCCGGCGCGGCGAGGAAACGCGTGGGATCTTACGATCCGTGTTACGATCCCACGAGTTTGTGACTTATGATTCATGTATGACATTTTTATATTAAGGTTATTTTGGTTTTTAATGTTACTTTTTTCTTATTTATGTTATATAAATAATATTTAATATATATTAAATATATTTTTGTCTTTTTGGTGGGATCTTACGATCCGTATTACGATCTCACGAGTTACGATCGTTCACCCTTCGAACGATCCTTGATAGTATCTCGAGTTTGACAACCTTGCCACTCATATAGATGTGTCGGCATAAGAGCGGCTATCCGCGTGTATGCCTTTGGATTGCGTCAAGTACTAGCAAGTTACGAGTTGGGTTAACAATGTATAATTATAGCAAGCACTAACTTTGAGTTGGTGCCTGCTAGGGGTGCACGGTTGCAACACCATTCTGGAGCCTAAAATTTGGCCATAACAAGGACACGTGCTTCGACATGAACGTGGCGTTATCATCGAGTCGTCTCGAGTTAAGTCAGGAAGGACCGTAAGGAAGTTGGTTAAGTCTGGTTGATTCTTGGGAAGCACGGCCTCGATCTTAAGGCACGATCAAAGTCTATTGGCACGACCAGCACGAGTCGTCCCCTTGACGTCGTTGGCACGAGAATGGTCTTGAGGCACATAAAGACAAGTGAAAGTCTTGGCACGACCGAGTTTGCATAAGTTTCTACTTGGTGAGGCATTGCCTCGAATATGTATTGAAGTCACGAATAGAGTATAGCACGACCCTGTCATTGCGTTGCTAAGTATAGGCCAAGGCGTCTTTGTCCAAAAATTGATCCTAAGGCAAGACTAGAAAGACAATCAAAAGGGATTAAGCTGCACAAAGTAAATGAACGTGTCGGTTTTGTATGGGTGGACGAGGAGCTCACTCCACCAGTACAGTTGAGTACTGACACCCACACAGTTTTCATGTGCAGGCACAGGTAGAAGTCTGATGGCGCGGAGCTCGCTTGGATGCGTCGAGGCACGGAGTTCCTTGGCGTTTCGAGGCGTGCGGCCGCATGGAGTCAGAACTTATGCGGGACATAATGTATGGACATCGCCATTCTGAAGAATCTGCCACTCGTCGCCTTGAAGCTTGTATTGAGAAATGATTGAGAGCAGAGTGACTTGTAACATGAGAGAAAAGTGAGCTTGAGAGACTTGTAATTTGGCCTCGTGCCAACAATTGTAACATTTGTTTGAATATCAATAAAAAGCATTTTGAATGACTTGTTTTTACTATCAAGTTTCCGCGGCTGACTAATCAATGTTTCTGCATTGGGACTTCTGTGCGACGACTCCGTCGCTTAGCCTATAATCGGCCGTTATGGACCTGCCTTGCGTGAGCGCAATTTAGGCTCACGCGACATCACGCCTTAGCGAGGACGATCGCTCCTACGGGAGCGGGACGTGACAAAAGCTCCGCAAAAAGTAACAATGTTTTTATGAATAGACTGTCAACTATGTAGTTTGGCTGATGAAATGAGATTTCTCCATAGCATGTTGCTGTCATTCTAAATATAGCATTTTGTGGAAACTTTTACATGATTTCAGAAAGTTTTCAGGAGTTTCTAGTGACTTTAGTTTGGTGGATTAATTTTGCTCCTGATTCTTTAACGTTGAATTATGAGTAGAACTCACTACTGGGTTAAAACTTACCAGTAGAACTCACTACTTGATTAGAAAACTGTTTAGGGAGAATGTGATGTGTCATGTGTGACATGCAGGCCTGTCCTGGCTAAAATGCTAGTCAATTGCCATATTTGGTAAAAAGCTTGTTTTACAAGAAAAAAAAAACTATTACACTGCTGGTGCTTATTGCAATAATAGAAACTTCACATTTCTGTGCAATATGCATGCACTTTCTAGTATTATTTTCATGAATACCAAGAGTATCATAATGGGTGATGCAAGCTTTTAAGTCGTCATTCTTAGCTTACTTCATCATGGAATGCATTCCATGTTTGGTATTTTATGGTGATATATGAAATTCAGAGAGTTTGATACATCACACACTTTCTGGTTTGTTTCTTGTTGTTGCTAGTACTAGTAGGGCATTAATGGTTCACAGACTTGGGGTTGGCGAAAATGTTTCTGTGTTGAGAAATGTAATACCAAGAGGCTTGACATACTAATAATTCTATTTGCACATTGTAGGCATTCTTGTACACATCATTATTAACCTTTTCAATAGTCTCGAACAAGGAGTTAAAATTGCTTGATGGTTTTGTTAGTAAATATGTTCAGAAATGTGTTATTGTCCGTGTTGATCACCATGGACTCAATAAATCAAGTGGAGGCAAGTTGGACTATGTTTTTTCCTGGCAAATTTATAATTCACATTTTGTTTCTAATTGTCAATTCCAGCAATATATGGCTCACCTCCTTTCTCATGGACAACTCGAAGATGGCAGCAACTAATAACAAGTGCCATTAGCTGTTCTCAACTGCTATATCAATCCAGAAGGGGAAGATTGACATGCACGACGACGACTATAGAAGGACAAATTATCAGGTAGAATGTAGAGGGTGATATATCAGAAACATCAGTATCCTTTGGAGATATCTGGCCTCAAATAGTTCAAATTCAATAGTGTAGTACATAAGCTTAATGAGATGTTCAAGTGTTGCTCTCCTATGTCTGTGGAAGTTGGGCTGAATGTGAAAGTGCCATATATTGAAGCTTTTGTGTATGGTAGATACTCGGAGGCATTATAAAATATGCGGCAAGCAGAATGTTAAAAAGTCATCCCCAATTGCTATTGTTGTTTATTTGTGTAACTTAAAATTGTAGATTTCTCAAATTAAAAGTGCTTAGTTAAAAGTGTTTGGCTTTGATCCCTTGTTGCAAAGTATGTGTGAAGCCGACTTCGATTGCATATATAGATGCCGAGTTTGGTGAAACGATGTGGAATTTTGGATACATAGATGTGTGGGGCCCAGCACCACTCAGAAACGTCCCCAGGCACTGCTTCCGCCTTTTCTCTGTTCTTTGTCTGCTTACTTTTTCCGGCTCCTCTCTTTATTATAATGGAAAAGGCTATTTTGCATGTAGACGGACTAGTCCGTCCGCTTGCGTGGCATTTTTCCATCGGCCTTCCTCTGTTAACGTGTGGCCCACGTCGGTGTCCTGCCAATGGGGGAGTGCCACGTGGCAGACGGACTGGTCCGCCCGTGAGCCAAATAGCAAGGTTGTTTTATAATATCTGTCGGCGCCGTCTGCCTATCCCAAAAAAAAATTAGAACACAGAGGTGCCGCCTATCGGAGGAGTGGAGGACGGAGGTCACGAAACTGCTGCTGCTGGAAGAAAAGTAACATACAAAGATAAATTTTAAAATCAAATCAGATCAAAATCAAGTTAGGTCTTAGGTCAAAATCAAGTTTCTATTTATGTTATTTATGTAGGGAGGTTAGATTTCTATTTCCTTGATAAAAAAAGCAATCACATAGTACTATTTAATATAATATTATATTGTTATACCAAAAAAAATCTCTTATGATTGTGCTTCTAGTGGATTGTAATTCTGGGTCCGCTACTGCATATCACCAAAGGTGTAGGTAGAATGCAATGTTTTGTGGGGGAATATGACTTAGATATAGCTATAAAGATTCTTGTAGAAATGTATTAGTATATTATTTATAATATCGTTTTGTATACTAGTGAAACAAACCATGTCCGAGCTCTCTAGCTTAGTGGTATTAGAGCGGACACCCGGAGGGACCGGCAAGGTTCGAGTCCCCCAATTGTGTGTGTGCGTGGGATTTCAAAAAAAAAAAAAAAAACCATCATCTTTTTCTTTTCCTTGTTGGTTTTGCTTTAGCAGATCTATATATCCACTCTTTCTTGAAATTTATATATTATTTCTTAATATGTCAATCTATGCATCTTGAATCTACATCATCCCTATATATTGCATTTACTTTGGATGCTTGCCAAGGGGGAAAAGTCCTATACCAATTGCATGGAGAATTCAAGGATGAGGATGAGATTGTTCGAGACTCGAAGGTTCTAGAAGACTCAGTTAATGAAGCATCTGCATCATTTCAAAGATGGTTTCTTCTCTTACTAACATTTACTCCCTCCTATCCTAAATAAATGACGTTTTAGAGTTAAGCACCTTGTTAGCAATCACCCGAATAAAATTCGTATTGTTGGAGTTTGGTCTTTTCATAAGTGAATTTTAGTCCCACATCGGCTAGACCAAAGGAGTTGTATCTCTATATAATAGCTTTCCTATTTTAGAGATGCACATGTGGTGTGGAGGTGCACATGGGTGTGCCATGTGGGGTTATTTTTCTAATGGAAAAAAGACTAAATCAACAATAAAAGCATTCATGCTTTTTGCTCTTGGGAAATTAATTTCCATGGGAGCTAAGTCCCGTAGGGGCTTAGCGACTCGGACTCGGACTCGGACACGGACTCGGACTCGGACTCGGGCTCGGGCTCATGGGCTCATGAGGCGTAATGTGGCATTTTGTTGGCGCACTTTGCACTTACCAGGTGCACGTCCAGGTTGCGCTTGGGTGCGCTGGGTTGCGCTAGATTGCGCAGGGTTGTGCTGGGTTGCGCTGGTTGCGCTGCGTGCGCGGTGTGCGCAGTGCGCGCAGTGTGCGCAGTTCAGTGCGCGCTCTGTTGCGCAGAGTGCAAGGAGCGCTGGGTGTGCGCAGTTGGCAGCAGAACATGCGTTTGCATGTTCTGGGCGATTGCTACATGTTCGGGGTGGTTATTACCACGTCCCTAACTTTGTGGCAACCGTCCAGTTGCTGCAGGGCCTATATAAGGCATTCTCTCTCTCAAGGCTCATTACAGAAGAGAAAGAGAAGCCACCAGATAGTTTACGAAGTGTTCTTTAACACAAGTAAACAGAGAATTCAGACGTGTTCTTTAACACAGTTCTGATCAGCAACCTTCGCGAGAGAGAGAAAAGGCGCCGCACCAGCGTTGCTTTTGCACGGGAGTTCGTGTCCATCCGAGGAGTCAGAAGAGCAGGAGTGTTCGAAGTTCTCCGACGAACTTGCTGGTTCCTGGAAGCTGTTCGTGTAGGGCGAATAAAGCTTTGAGCAACGGTGATCATTCACCCCAGCAGGCCATCTTCCATATTTTGTCTGTCATCTTCTTCGTTGCTGTGATTACGAAATCTTTTTAGATTCTCGTAATATCATAACGATATTTTTTTAGATCTTCGTTATACTTGCGCAACCTTCCTAGAAGTGTTGCGTTGGAACATTGTTTTTATAATTGTTTTATATTCTCAGTTTTCCATCGAAAAATTGTGCCATGGCAATAACAATCTCAAAGCTTTATTGATACGATGGAAAACTTTAATGCTTCACTCCTCAACACTGACTTCTGTAAGTTAGAAAAGTTTGATGGAGAGCATTATCAAGTCTGGAAGAGGAAGGTTTATCTCACTCTTCAACTCAGAGACGTTGATCACGTGCTGCTTGAAGAGGAATCTACTGTTCGAGATACTGGGTCTGCTGCCGCAATAACTGCGGCTACTAAACTTCAGGCCAAGTGGAGAAGGGAGAATAGCATTTGCAGGTTGCTTATCCTGAATGCTATGGAGGATTCTCTAGCAGAATCCTACGGTAAGAAACCAATTGCCAGAGACATATGGGAGTCTCTGGAAAAACTGTACGAAGAAGACAAGAACAGGAGCAAAATATTTGTGGTTGAAAAATATCACAAATGGCTCTTTGAGGACGAGAAGTCCATGCTGCCGCAGGTAAAAGAATTTCTGAAGCTGCGACAAAAGTTGGAAGACGAGGCGATGCCCCTCCCTGACAAGTTCGTTGTTGGAGGGATTGTCTCAAAGCTCCCCGCTGGGTGGAGTAAGTTCTATGCAAACATGCATAGGAAGAAGCTAGAGATCAGCCTTGAAGATCTTTTGCAGGAAATCTATGTTGAGGACCAGATGCGGACTCAACTGAAGGTGGACACACTGTCCAAGCAATTGGCTAACGCCAATTTGGTTCATACCAAGGAACCAAGGGGAAAGCAGGCGGCTTCCCACAGCAAGAAGAAGGACCCTAACAATCTGAACGTAAAGGGGTCTTCCTTCAAGCGAAAGAAGGCAAAGTCTCAGATGCCTTGTTTCAAATGTGGCAAGAAGGGCCACTTCAAGAATGAATGCAAAGCAAAGATCAAGCAATCAGAGCAAGGAGAGCCTAGTAAGGTATTTATGATCACTGACGTTGTTGCTATGATTGCACAGGTTGATGCGGTAAGGACTGACTCTAACTGGTGGGTAGACACTGGAGCATCCTGCCATGTCTGCTCCAGTAAAGAGTGGTTCACCACCTACACCCCTACTTCTGAAGTGGTTATGATGGCGAACCAGGCACAAGCTGAAGTGCTCGAGATCGGGACGGTGGTGTTGAAGCTGACTTCGGGGAAGTCTCTGACGCTTCAAGGCGTGAAGCACGTACCTGCTATCGCCAAGAACCCGATCTCGGAAGGCCTACTCTGCAATGCAGGCCTCAGGATGGACATCAATGCTGGCCAGATGGTGATGTCTATCAAGGGAACATATTTCGGAAAAGCCTTTTATACCGAAGGAATGTTCAAAATTCAGCTTGTAAATCAGTCCAATATAATTAATGTGATTAATGAAATCACTCCTTCTGCTTATACTCTTGAGTTGTGGCATAATAGGCTAGGACATGTTCATTGTAAACGAATAAACAGAATGTCTAGTCTAGGACTTATCTCCAAATGTGGGGGTAAGGTAGAGAAATGTGAAGTTTGTGCTCAAACAAAGATCACAAGGAAATCCTTTCCTCGGGTTAATCGAAGTACAGATCTTCTGGAGTTGGTACACTCCGATATCTGTGACTTCAAACAGTTCTCTACAAAGGCCGGGATGAAGTATTTCATAACCTTCATCGATGACTTCTCAAAGTACGCGTTCGTCTCTTTGCTGAAGGCTAAAGACGAAGCATTCGAGAAGTTCAAGGAGTTCAGAGCCGAAGCTGAGCGGCAGACTGGACAACAACTCAAAAGGATAAGAAGTGATCGAGGTGGGGAGTACAGGTCTCATGAATTCGCATCGTTCTGCAAAGAACATTGAATTGTCAATGAGACTACGGCTCCGTACTCTCCTCAATCAAATGGAGTAGCAGAGAGGAAGAACAGAACGTTAACAGAAATGATTAACTCAATGTTATTGACTGCTGGTCTTCCTAAGTGCTACTGGGGAGAAGCTGCATTGACGGCCACTTTTATTCTAAATAGAGTGCCTCATGCAACTTCTGACGTTACTCCTCATGAACTCTGGTTCAAGGTCAGACCTAACTTGAATGTCATTCGAGTGTGGGGGTGTCTGGCGTATGTCAAGCTTCCAGATCTGAAGATTCAGAAGCTTGGGACAAGGACTACTAAGACGATCTTCTTGGGGTATGCCGAGAAGAGTGATGCTCGGAGATTTCTTGATATTGAGTCAAATCATATCATTGTATCTCGCGACGCAGAATATTTTGAAGACAAATTTGCAAGGCACAAGAATATTGTTCTTCCGGATGTTCCGGAGAATAATGAGGGTGCGCAAGAAACTGAAGTCTTCAATGAAGATGTGGTCCAATAAGATGTTGTTGTTGAAACAACGGTTGAACTAGAACAAGCTGAGCCGTCAGCTAAGCGAGTGAGGAGGCCGAAGGACTTCGAAAGTGACTTTGTCACCTATCATGTGGAAGCTGATCCGCTTACCTATGATGAGGCGATGAAGACCAGAGATGCGGTTTTCTGGAAGGAGGCGATTGACAATGAAATTGATTCCATCACCTCAAATAACACTTGGGTGTTGGTTGATCTTCCTGAAGGAGCGAAACCCATCGGATACAAATGGATCTTCAAGAAGAAGATGAAAGCAGACGGAACTATTGACAAGTTCAAGGCTAGCTTGGTAGCCAAGGGGTTTTCTCAGAAGCAGGGGATTGACTATTTTGACACGTATGCTCCAGTAGCCCGGATGACCACCATCATAATGTTGATTGCTCTCGCAGCAATACATAAGATGGTGATACATCAGATGGATGTGAATACGGCTTTCCTAAATGGCGAGCTGACCGAAGAGATTTACATGCAACAGCCAGAGGGATTTGTCATCAGGAGTCTTGAAGACAAAGTCTGCAAGTTGGTAAAATCCTTGTACGGTCTTAAACAGGCTCCCAAGATGTGGCATGAGAAATTTGACAAAGTTATAAGGTCAAATGGCTACATGGTCAGCGATACGGACAAGTGTGTTTACACAAAGTTCGCTGATGGAAGAGGTGTGATCGTTTGTCTGTACGTGGACGACATGCTTATTCTAGGTACGGATATTAGCTGTGTCACGGAGACAAAGAAGTTCATCTCAAGCAAGTTCAGTATGAAGGACTTGGGGGAAGCTGATGTGATCTTAGGGATCAAGATCATCCGGACAGACACTGGACTAGCGCTGTCACAGTCTCATTATATTGAGAAAATGATCACTCGTTATGGGTATCGGGATCTTCCAGGGATCGATACGCCGTACAGGTGTGATCTGAAGCTGAAGCCTAATTCAGGGGAAAGCGTCAGGCAGCTGGAGTATGCAAGCGTAATGGGAAGTTTGATGTATGCTACTACTGCCACAAGGCCTGACATAGCTTTCGCCGTGGGAATGCTGAGTCGTTTCACGAGCAACCCAGGTGCTGAACACTGGAAAGCTGTGAAACGGGTTATGATATATCTCAAGAAGACTCAGACATATGCACTGTACTACAACGGAGATCCGCCAGTAGTAGAAGGCTTCAGTGATGCCAGTTGGTGCTCAGAGGTGGAAAGCGAGAGGTCCACAGGTGGATTTATTTTTACAATGGGTGGAGCTGCTATATCGTGGAAATCGAAGAAGCAGACTATGCTCTTGCGGTCATCCATAGAATCTGAGTTCTTTGCACTTGATACCGCAGCCGAGGAAGCAGAATAGCTTCGGGAGCTCATGTATGATCTTCCAATGGTTGGGGCACAAATACCGGCGATACCAATATACTGCGACAATCAGGCGACTGCGGCGGTGGCATCAAACGACCTCTTCAACGGAAAGAAGAGGACTGTGCGGTTGAAGCACATGGCAGTACACGATCTTATCAAGAGAGGTGTTATTGCAGTGATTGATGTTCGGAGTCAGGAGAACCTGACGGATCCGTTCACCAAGATGTTCGGAGTCAGGAGAACCTAGCTTGAATGCATTCTGATATTGTATTATTGTATTCCTACCATAAAGTTTTATGCTATTAGTTCAAAGATTTATCTACTAGACATCTAGCTTTTGGTTCAAGGGAGGACCACTAATCGGAAGAATATCAGGAACGGTGGGTACATATTCTATTGGACATGGAGAGGTTACGGACCTATAACCACTGTTGTCTACTGTTGTTTTCTGCGGAAAATGGTTCCTGTGGAAAGGTTGGCTTAATTGCCTTAATGAGTTCTCAGGCAGAGTGAATGCCTGGTATGCTTTACAGGAAGCACGGTAGAGCAGCACTACAAGGAGTAAAACTCCATGCTACAGTGGGGTGACTCCACAGTGAGGTTCCTATATGTGGGGTGCTGCCCAGGAATAGGATAAAGCCTCGGCTTTGCAGGCCAAGTCACAGCGGCGTAGCACCGCAAATAGGCAGTTAGCCTAATGCTGTATATTAAAATAAAGAGGGATGTAGTCAGCACTACAAAGAGGAGGAGTTCCTCATGTTACAGTGGCACGACACCACGATGAGGTACCCGGTTAGGGATAAAGCCTCGGCCTTGCAAGCCATGTCGTTGCGGCGTAACACCGCAAGGGAGCTTAAGGCTTCATGCTGGGTAGTTTGGCACTACAAAGAGGCAGTTGCCTCATGCTACAGTAGTATGACACTACAAAGGTTCCCAGATATGGGGTGATTCCCAGAGAGGGGTAATGCCTTGGCTTTAAGCCATGTCATAGCAGCGTAGCACCACAAGGAAAGCGCAAAGCGCTTCATGCCATGTCTCTTTATAATGAACTCACCTATAGTGTATGGACAAAGAGATATCAGGCCGTCTCTTGAGGGTAAACTTGTAGACGCCCAAAATTATACACTGAAACCAGGCTGGCACAGGGCCTTTAATGTGTAGCCAGAAGCACATGTAACTACATTATGCGAGTGGAAAAAATTTCAGCTATGATGCAGAATTCAAGGCTTAGTCCATTCTTGTATTATAGTCTGTTGTTTGACCCACATGAGAAGATTCAAGTCGTAAGCGACATCTCTCCTAATGCATGATGGACAGTTACTGTGGGGAACACTTATACCCATATATATAGAGATATGTGGGGGATTGTTGGAGTTTGGTCTTTTCATAAGTAAATTTTAGTCCCACATCGGCTAGACCAAAGGAGTTGTATCTCTATATAATAGCTTTCCTATCTTAGAGATGCACATGTGGTGTGGAGGTGCACATGGGTGTGCCATGTGGGGTTATTTTTCTAATGGGAAAATGCTAAATCAACAATAAAAGCATTCATGCTTTTTGCTCTTGGGAAATTAATTTCCATGGGAGCTAAGCCCCGTAGGGGCTTAGCGACTCGGACTCGGACACGGACTCGGACTCGGACTCGGACTCGGGCTCATGGGCTCATGAGGCGTAATGTGGCGTTTTGTTGGCGTACTTTGCACTTAGCACGTCAGCATCGTCGCTAGACGCATAGTGCGCTTTAGTTGCGCTCGTTGCGCGAGCCACTTGCACAGCCACGTTGCACAAGCCCAGTTGCGCTGCCCAGTTGCGCATGCCCAGTTGCGCTGCCCAGGTGCGCGCCCAGGTTGCGCTCAGGTTGCGCTTGGGTGCGCTAGATTGCGCAGGGTTGTTCTGGGTTACGCTGGTTTAGGGGTGCAACTCGGGCGGGCTAAACCCGAACCCGATCGGGTAAACCCGTTAATGGGTTGGGTTAGGGTTGAAGATATTCGGGTTCGGGCTTGGGCTCGGGTTAAATATTTGAACCCGATAAAAAATCGGGTTGGGCTTGGGTTCATGTGTTGGGTAACCCGAAGAACCCGAAACCCGATATATATATATATATATATATATATATATATATATATATATATATATATATATATATATATATTGTTTCATAATACTTAAATAAAAAGTTTAAACTATAATTTTTTTCAGCCGAACTCTTCAACTCCTTGTCCTAAATCTCATTTCAATTTTATTTTGTAATGATTGATGCTTGATTGCTATTTGATTATGCATTTAATATTACTCTTGTTTAAAATTATTTCAAATATCATATTAGAGTCCGATAAACCCGATGAACCCGACCCAACCCGAGCCCAACCCGAGCCCAACCCGATCCTCCGGACTTGGTCTTGGGCTTCATATGTTGAACCCGAAGTCGGGTCGGGCTTGGGCTCGGGCTAGGCTTATGATCTATCGGGTTGGGCTCGGGTTGACCTCAAACCCGACCCAACCCGCCCGAGTTGCACCCCTACGCTGGTTGCGCTGGTTGCGCTGCGTGCGCGGTGTGCGCAGTGCGCGCAGTGTGCGCAGTTCAGTGCGCGCTCTGTTGCGCAGAGTGCAAGGAGCGCTGGGTGTGCGCAGTTGGCAGCAGAACGTGCATTTGCATGTTCTGGGCAGTTGCTACATGTTCGGGGTGGTTATTACCACGTTCCTAACTTTGTGGCAACCGTCCAGTTGCTGTAGGGCCTATATAAGGCATCCTCTCTCTCAAGGCTCATTACAGAAGAGAAAGAGAAGCCACCAGATAGTTTACGAAGTGTTCTTTAACACAAGTAAACAGAGAATTCAGACGTGTTCTTTAACACAGTTCTGATCAGCAGCCTTCGCGAGAGAGAGAAAAGGCGCCGCACCAGCGTTGCTTTTGCACGGGAGTTCGTGTCCATCCGAGGAGTCGGAAGAGCAGGAGTGTTCCAAGTCCTCCGACGAACTTGCTGGTTCCTGGAAGCTGTTCGTGTAGGGCGAATAAAGCTTTGAGCAACGGTGATCATTCACCCCAGCAGGCCATCTTCCATATTTTGCCTGGCATCTTCTTCGCTGTTGTGATTACGAAATCTTTTTAGATTCTCGTAATATCATAACGATATCTTTTTAGATCTTCGTTATACTTGCGCAACCTTCCTAGAAGTGTTGCGTTGAAACATTGTTTTTACAATTGTTTCATATTCTCAGTTTTCCATCGAAAAATTGTGCCCTGGCAATAACACGTATTATATGCGAATTTTTTCGTATCTTTTATAAACGTATAATACTTGCGTACTTTTGACAGATCCAAATCAGTAGATAAATTTTAAGCATGCAAAATTTTAAACATATTTTGTATAAATTATTGACAAATTTGGTATAATAAACATGCTAGGAACCTGTTTAATTAACCAAATTTGACAACATATTTAAGAATGTAAAGTTTCTAACCTCAATATTTTTATTTTTCAAATTTTTGAACGTATTTTATTTGCACTAAGCCGATTTATACTCGTACTTTTGCCGTCCCGAATTTTTTCCGTTTGCCGAATTGCTAACAAGGGTTAAGCACACTTATTAAGAAATAACATAAAATGTCATTTGTACCCTTAATTAATTATTTCTCTCTCCACAATTTTTCTATTCTCATTATTCTCTGCATAATTATTCCCTTTTAATTATCTCCATTATTCTTCCCGTTATTACATTCCCTTCAATGTTCCTTCCTCATCTCCCAATGTAAATCAATTTTTTTGACTTTTAACTCTAACTTCATAAAAATAAGTGCTGCAATTGGAGCCAACTTGAAGAGCCATAACTGCAGTTGGAGCCAAAAAATTTAATTTTGCAATGGAGCCAAAAAATTTAATTTTTTTGTTGTCCATTTTTTGTGTGTGCTTATGTTCAACTCTACTGCAACGTATTTAAAAGAATAAAAAAGGTAATGGTCAAAGATGAAGGCAATTAATGGGTTATTGGAACTCTGGTTGTATATGTGAGAAAGAGGAATGCTAACCACTTACACTTTAAGCATATTAAATAGAGGGGTAAATTAGGAAACAATAGTGCAATATTGCATAGAAATTCCAAAACGTCACTTATATTGAATAAAATTAAACACCCTAAAACGTCATTTATTTAGGATAGGAGGGAGTATTTAGGATATAGACTTTGAGTCTTCTGACTGATTCTCAACATTCTTCTCATTCCATGACTTTCTCATGTTATAACCTCTTGTTTGATTCTCTTTCCTAGTAGATTTTCTTGGACACCTATCTTTATTCATGTTATACATAGTCTTGGTTTTTTGAAATGTACATAGTCTTGATTAATAAGGTATATTTGGTATCCAAGTGAGACTTCGATAATTTTATTAGGCTAAATTTCAACTTGATACCCTCAACTATCCATGTTTTGCAACTTGATACCCTAAACTTTCAAAATAGCCAACTTGATACCCTGAAAAATATATTTTCCAAAATGCCCTCCCCCCCTCTCTCTATTTCCCAAACCCCCCCCCCCCTCCCTCTCCGGCCGCCGCTGCTGCGCGCCGCCCCGCCGCCCCGCTGTCGCTACTGCTGCTCCGGCCGCCGCTGCTGCTGCGCGCCGCCCCGCCGTCCCGCCGCTGCTGCTGCTGCACGCGCCGCCGCTGCTGCTGCGCGCCGCCCCGTCGGGGGAGAGAGGGGGGGGACGCCGGAGGGGGGGGAAACGCGGGAGAGGGAGGGACGGGGGGCGCCGGAAAGGGAGGGAGGGGGACGCCGGAGAGGGAGGGAGGGGGGGGGAAGGGTATTTTTGGAAATTTTTGAATTTTAGGGTATGAAGTTGAAAATATTCAATAGTTGATGGTATTAAGTTAACTATTTTAAAAGTTTAGGGTATCAAGTTACAAAACATGGATAGTTGAGGGTATCAAGTTGAAATTTAGCCATTTTATTATATTAGATGTCCTTTTTTTTCCAGATATACTAATCCTTTCAGATGTATTTATATGCTACAATTGTGAATGTCAGTACTGATGTATTTGTATGTTGTCTAGTCGGTGACGTTAATTGTGTACTCGTTCGTCCTATTTCCGGAGCGGAAAGTGAAAAGTAAGTATTGAAGAATAGAGTGGAAAATTTTTTAAAAAGATTTGTGAGGATGACAATGGAGGAGAAAATGATACGGACAATTTAACTAAGAATTTCTGCTCAAGGAACATATTAAGATTTGAATACTTTATTAAAAATACAGTCGATTTTCGGGGACTTGTATGAAAAAAAAAAAAACTTCTGAATTAAGCTCGGATGGATAAAATGACACTAATATCCTTTGAGTTTGAAATAATATTGCCGCCCTCCACTTTCTTGCTCGTTGACTCTGCCCCAACATTGTTGTTGGTGGCAGCAGGTATAATGTGGCTACTTATATTAAGCTCGCGCCAGTTTCTAAACTTTAGATTCTGAGTAGTCAAATTTTTAGAATAGTAATGTTCAATTAAAGTCCCATGATAATTATTAACTGAAACTTAGAATTTTTTACATTCAGAATGTAAAAATTTATTTTGTAAAATAGTAAAACTCAATTTGGAGGTAAATTTCTAGATTTTATATTATTTTTTTGATTTTTTTTAATAAAGATGATACATGGATCTATATCCATTCATCTCATTTGGAGCCAAAAATTTATTTGCTTACTATGCAACACATTTAACATTTATTTTTCAACAACAAATTTGGATATCGACATGCATTTTTGAGCTCCATCTACTATTGATTATACGCCACTTTCACACATACTCCTCTTTCTCTCCGACCTTCACCCTCTACCAGAGACGTTTATAATTACTGAAACAAAAAATACGATTAAGAGCATCATGATGGTGCTCAAAATTTTATCTTTGAGGTCCAAAATTTTTGAAAAAAAAGGTAAATGTGAATGTGTTGGATTTGTACGAAAATAGTAGAAAATGATAAAATGAGCTTTGGATGGTAGGTTGAGCCTGAAAATCTAAAAATTCAAACATATGACGAGCCTTACTATTATACAAAATGAGTTCCTACACTCTAAATCTAGAATCTATAAATTATGATGGGCCTTACTAATGATGCTCTGACCGAGTGAACTGACCGAAACCGTCATTTTCTATTGGTCGATTCAGTTATATTTTTATATATAGACTTAGTTACAGTTGCCAAATTGAATTAATCGACAATTATTTGACCGATCTGAATATCTGATATAAATTATTTTAATTATTTTTATATTTATTAATTATACATGTTCTATATTAAGAAAAAAAATATGAGTTGGACTACCTTAAATAGTTATATTTGGTCAACTTTTTTAATAACTAAAAATCTTCTAAAGCATTCTTGAAGTTATAATTTAAAATTTTATATAAAATAATATGATAAACTGATTTGGTCATCGTATCATTATGCTTTCATTCAACATAAAATTTACTGTACAATAAAAATATTAATAATAATTACTAGAAACGATAAAAGTTCAGAAAATTTAGCATACCGATAAGATCCGACATTGCGTCTGTCGGAATTTGGAGTCACGCCCAAATTCCGACAGACCGTCTGTCGGAAATTGGGGAAACCCAATTTCCGCCGTCTGTCGAAAATTGGGGAAACCCAATTTCCGACAGACCGTCTGTCGGAATTTGGGCGCGACTCCAAATTCCGACAGTCGCAATGTCGGAAATAGAGAGAAAACCCGCTCCCCCCCCCCCGGTTCACTTGGTTCACGTGGTCGTAGCGTTGGTTCACTTGGTCGTAGCGGTTGACTGAAGTTTGTTTTAAAAAAAAAAAAAAAAAAAAACCGGCTTGGTAGATGTAGAGTAAAGTTTGGGTTGTTGGGGGGAGAGTAAAGTGTTTGGTTGCTGTGAAGCCGAGAAGGAGAAGGAAAAGAAGAAGAAGAAGAAGAAGAAGTAAGAAGAAGAAGAGGAGGAGGAGGAAGAAGAACGAGAAGAAGAAGAAGAAATTGGATGGTAATTTTTTCTTTCATATCTTGTATATTGTTCATCATTTTTATTTTAGATCTTGTATATTGTTCATCATTTTTATTTTAGGTTTGGTCCTACGAGCATTTTTCTATCGGTAGGCCACTTTCCTTGATCAGTAGCGACGCACATGTATTTCCGGGGGCTTTACGGTGGCATACTGATGCGGTAGATCCCGCACATTGTGTTTACTCGGTTGCCCCGATATATCGAGGCCAATTTGATTCACTACAGATCTCAGAGGTAAATAAAAGTCACCATTCAATATCTATTTAGTATATTATGTTTTATTTCCTTATAATTATATGTCAAAAAATAGGTTCAAATGGTGCATTATTCTGTTAATCCTTATCCTTCTGAGATAGAACAAACATCATATGCATTAAGTCTCCATAGGTTTTACATAATATATCATGGAGACATAATGTATCATCCAGCTGATCGGGTTATGCGGCAATTCGGTATGAAACAACATATACCCGAAGACCCGCCTCACTACAATTGTGGTAAAGGAAGTGCAACCGTCAGAGCCCGCAAATTAATTCT
The DNA here is from genome assembly GCA_029216955.1 of Iris pallida. NCBI lineage: Eukaryota > Viridiplantae > Streptophyta > Magnoliopsida > Asparagales > Iridaceae > Iris > Iris pallida. The sequence continues at coordinate 8,157,653 of JANAVB010031819.1, forward strand.
TGCTTGGAATTCAAGACTAGAGACGCATAACATCTCACATTTGTCTCAGAACATAGCTACTATGGAGGACTGTAAGTCATTTTAAAGTTAATATTTTTGTCGCATTATTCTCATAACATCTCACATATTTCGTATATGCAACAGTATACGGGGATTTTGCATTTAGATCTTGGTGGGGATCTCCAGTTATTAGCAACAGACACTACATATATCAGGAGCCTCGCTTCGAGCATAGAGCTATAGATGATTCTAGTCTGCGTGGATTTTATGAACATATAATAAGAACTGCTATAGATGATTCTAGTCACCTTTCTTTTACAAACAATTACATATACTTCACATGATGTTTCCTATTCATTCTCTTGGTTGATTTCTACAACTCCTTCTATTGTGTCCTAAACCATTGCAATTACTGCATCGGAGATCTCTTGACGATTGATCCTTCGCCGTAGTACGGTTCTTCTTTGGTCTTCCGGCTTTGCGTCGTACATCTGGTACTCCAATGTCGCCTCTAACCAATGCACTTTGAATGTTGTAAGGGACTGGAATTGGCTCCAAGTGCGGCTCGTAGACACTTTTTAATGCTTCCTTTGAAAATATAGCTGGATAGTAATGCTCAATCCTGATATTACAACAATTACAAGCATAACATGCATGTACACATGGAAGAAAAGTATGATACCACTTTAAACATGAACAATAGTTTTCATTTAAACGAACAACATATGTTCTATTTGTTTGACGATCTAATATCTCAAACAAATGACCCACTATCCGTAACATTTCCAACTGATGGATTTCTTTTGTGATACGAGCCATCGTTTTTAACATCTTTGGACAAAAAATTGTTTCAAGATTTTCAGCTTGTTGTCTGTTTTTGTCCTGAAGTGTTATAATCTTGGCTCGAATACCATCAAGTAGTGTCGTTATTGGTTTATCTCGAAGATTTTTAATCCAGTTATTGAAAGATTCAGCAAGATTTGACGTGTTAATATCTAGTCTTGGACAAGGAGAATACGCTGTAATCCAGAGTGAGAAAACACGATTTTCATCATTTACTCCAACGAGCCAATTGTAAACATCAACATTTTCAGCTTTAATCATCTCCAAGCAATTATTTGCATCTGTTTCATTATAACATCTTGCAAGAGAGTCCAAGCTACGTTGAAAATGCTTTGATCTACATACTGATTTCAAATTTGCTTTAAAATGTTGAATACAGAAAAAATGAGGCGATTCCGGAAAAATAGCACACATGGCATTTATCAATCCTTTCTGTTTATCCGATATAAAAGAAATTGTATTCCAGACATCAAAAAATCTTTCAAAAGATATTCTTAAACCGTTTAAAAACCAATTCCAAGAATCAGTGTTTTCGCTCTCAGCAACAACATATGCAATAGGATATAGTTGATAGTTAGGATCATGAGCACAAGCAATAAATAAAATACCTCTATATTTAGAGGAAAGAAAAGTAGCATCAATACTAATCACAGGTAAGCATCCCCTTAGAAATCCATCAATGCATGCCTTGAAACAAATAAAAATTCTTTCAAACCTATTATTTTCTGTAATCTTCATAAAACATTGACTACTTGGATTTGTCTCAATAATTCTAAGACCATACTCTTCGAGACTACTATATGCATCAATATAACTACCATTTATTTCGGATAGAGCAAGTTCTCTAGCTTTCCAAGCCTTACAATATTTAATATGTATTCGATGTTCCCTAAATATATCTTTTACAACACAAGATGGACTATACGACTGATTATCTCGAATTTTATCAATAATCTGATTTTTAACCCATACAGTGGTAGCTAATGGATGAGAACCAGTTGTAAGTCCACCTAAACAAGAATGAATATTTTCTAGCGTTGCAATAGAAAATCTTTCGCCTCTACCTATGGCTTTAGCGTATACCCTCCAATGACAATTTGAACTATTACATTTATATATAATTCCAGTAGCATTATTTAAAGTAGCTGAACAAGTAAAATTACGTCTAATTGCTAGATCACTAATAAAACTTCTAAATTTAGAACGATTCTCAAATTGTTTTCCAATAAATAATTCAGGAGTGCTAAGGCTATCAACAGAATCATCAAATTCATCATCTAAATTTTCAATTAGATCATCACTATTTTCGTCATCGTTATTAACATCATCTACTACATGTTCTTCTTCAGTAAATGGAATAACTTGATGAGAAGAACTAGGACCAGCGTTAAAAGTATTACAAGCAGGTATATTACTTACATTCACAGATGGGGGCGGAGTGACATAGATATTAATATACGGTGATTGTGCATTCACTTGAAGAACAAATTTTCATGCATCTTCACTATCTACATTTATACAATGAGATACGAAAATATGTACTAATATAAATTCGTAGTCGATAGAATATTGATCAATAATTAGATTATGTAAACTAAGAAATGAAATATTTCGATCAACTAAAAGAACTTGGGTTAAACCCCCTTGATACGCTAACCCATTTAGTACACCACCAAGCGAGCATAGAATTGTTAGATTTTCATCCATGTTGACAACAAGATGAACTTTCTGTAGGAAGAGAGGAGCTTCGGCTTTGCTGAATGAGAGAGATTGTGAAGTGAATAAGAGAGAAGTAGTAAAGTGAATGAGAGAGATGCTGTGAATTGGTTTGATACTTATAGATGGTGGTGGCTCAATATAGCCGTTGGAATTAGAACGTTACAATTGTAACGTTGAGAATTGTAACGTTAGAAAACCAAACCCATCCAACCCAACAAAAGATAACACATCTCAACCAAAAAAAATAAATAAACCAAACCCATCCAACCCAACTCCAACAAAATATAACCAACAAAAAAAAACAACCAAACCCACCCAAACCCCAACAATAATAACCAACCCAACCCAACCCAAAAAAAAAAAAAAAAAACAAACCCAAACTAACCCACCACCCAACTCAAACCGTAAACAATATAAACCAAACCCACCAAAGTGGAAGTGCTCTATTTCAGACAAACGGATTGTCGGAATTTGAGCTGATGCTCATTTTCCGACAATCAGTCTGTCGGATTTTCAATATATCCATTTTCCGACAAACTATCTGTCGGATTGTATCGTTTGACAAAATTTTCCAAACATCTATCGTTTAAACAAATATTATTAAAATTATTATCGCTACAGTAAATTTTCTGTTCATTCAATGAAATAAAGTCCCAACAAATAGATTTTCGAGTACAATTTTGTTCACCTCCAAAACTTGTGGATGTTCTTCCAGTCAATGGTTGTCACATGTCAACCTAAAACCACTTATATTTTTAATTTTTTTTCATCTCATAATAATGAAAAATGGTTTTAAGTTGACACGTGACAACCCTTGGGGTGAACAAAAATGGACTCAATTTTCAATTACCAACATTAAGCTGCAACAATGCATGCCTATCAAGTTATTCTAAACAATGGATTTGTAAAAACCGCAACATCATACACAATCAACCAAACAATGAATTTGTGACACCATTTGTAACAACAAATACAACATGTGCAATATGTAGAATGAGATATATATTAGATTATACTGCTAATCCCAACAAAGAGTTCATACACTGTGCTATCTGCCTGTTGTCTAGAAAGCATCAGTCATGGACCCATTGTGATCAACTAAAGATACCTTGAAAGTGAAGGATGTAGGATCTTTTTGAGGAAAGCTTGCAAGTTCCCTTCAAAAGAAGCCCAGATTGTATATTTTGAACCCAACATGCCTCATGATCCTAAAAAAACCAACTTCCAAAGAGATTTGGTCGGCACAACTCGCCTAACATATCATAAAAAAATGGAAATGGCCATCAGTACCGACTCTGAGCATGCACTTCAGTTGGATGGGTCACATGCGAGGCGTTTAGCCATCAAGACTGATTTATAAACCACAGTGACGACTCTTGTAGCATTTCTTAGACATTTTTCTCCTGCGCAAATTGGAAAAGTCACGACGATGGAGTTCAATGGACCGAGATGAAATACTGAACAATCATATTAACAAAATCTCTAGCATATGTTCCATAATGCTGACATTTCAAAGAAAAGCCTTGTACAACAGCATGCTGAACCACAACTGATAGCTACACTAAGAACCAAACCATCATCAGACAACTTAGCATTAACTAGCTTGAAATGTTAAGATCACCAAGGGGGCACCATCGTTCTTCTCAGACATGTTGCTGCGGATTCTCAGTATTATCTGAAGGCACAGGAGGCAGCAGCCTGAAAGAGGAAGAAGAATCAGTTATCATAGATGTATCTAGGTCATAGGAGGAAAAAAGAGAGAAGAACAACAGTACTACATACTGCTAAACAAACTTCAGCGCATAAAGCAGTTCCCATAAGTTCGAATTTTGGTAAAGGTGGTGGTTAAAAAGAGTCAATGAAGTTCATTCCCTTGGTACATATGAAGAGATTTGAGAGTAAAAGAAATAATAGGAAGAAATTTTGAACTACAGTGTTCTCAGAATCTCGGTTATCTTCATCAGACATCATTAGGTAAGCAAAAAATAAAGAGATGCATTTCTTTCCTCTTTTTTGCACTTTCCAGCTTGCCTAAATTTTGCATCATTTTCTATAACACAATTTAAGAGACAAGACATGGTTGTTTCGAAATAGCATTTTACTAATCATCAGGGTGGGGGTGGGGGGTATGGACCCTTTTGACATTTTGCTTTTGTATCTATATACATGCAAGGTTTTTTAACTTGTAAGTTCTCTCCCCAGTCTCAACTCCTATAAAGAATGATATTAGAAGAGGAACACCTTGTAATGTAACTTGAAAGTTGGGCCTGCAAATGAACATAGCAGCTTGCAAGCTCAACTTGGTTCGATAAAAGCTCGTATGGGTTTCATTAACAAGCCAAGCATGAATATAGAAATGTTTGATTTCTTTGATGAATCGAGCTTGAACATAGAAAGTTCAGTTCATGAGCTCAAGGACAAGCTGGAGTCGTGGACTTCATGAGTACTCTACTCGGTCTGACATGACTAATTTGACTCGGTCATCGACTAGACTAAAGTTTTATATACTTATTTTTTAAAGACATACCAGTCCAGCTAGGACATGACCCAAAACTGAAATTATTAGTGCCAGTGCTGGTATAAAACAAGCCAAAACTACTGTATAATGGGTCCTTTTCCTCTATATTGAATTTCAATACACTTGACTTCACTTGAGCTTGGGTAACTTGTGAGCAGCTCTCAAGCCAAAGCTAACCTGCTCTCGAGCCAAGCTTGAGCACAGTTTCAAGCTCAAGTTCGAGCTCAGCCTGATGATTATATGGTTTATCTTCATATTACAGTCGATGTAAGTTTATACAGATTGTAGTACATAACTGATAACAGCCATAGTATAATCTTTTAATAAAATGTTTTGGCCCCTCCAAAAAATTATGGTTTCACCATTGTTTGTGTCAAACATCCAAGAGCCATCTTCAAAGTGTTTTTATGTTTGGCACATGTCTAGTACATATCAAAGTTCGACATAGCGGAATCGGTATCGGACCTTTCCTATGAGTATCAGTGTCGGTGGTATCAACAGTATCGGTGGTTTCGGATCCAAGTCTCGGATTTTTTTGGTATCGGAAAGCAAATAGTTATTAATAAATTATTAAACTTTTTGGAAAAATATTTTATACTTCTAGTCATAATTCTAAATATTTCATGTGTTGTTTCTTAGTAATTTTGGAATTGAATGAAAAAGTCACCACTGATTGGATTACCTGCAATAGATGAGTTTTCTTCTTTTACATTCTTCTACAACATTACTATGCTTTAACATCATTGTTGATTGGTCTTATTCATTAAATTTTCTTTTCCGAATTGACTGGAAAAAGAGACCCCGTCGGTATTGGTTAGTATCGGTATCGGTCAGTAGGACATGTCAAATCCTATCGGTATCGGCCGTATCGGATCGGTATCAGCCGATAATGCAAACTTTGGTACATATATGGGGCCTGGTTGAAGGTGTATGTGTTTCCTAATGAGATATGAAAGCTTATTTAGCAAGGAGGATTAGAAGAAAATACAGTCATTGGCATGAAGATGAAGTAACAAAATGGTGGGAACTAGTTCCTTGTAACTATGTTGAGAGAGACTTCCTCATCTATGTAAATAGTTCAATTTTCCATTTGCATGTTAGAAATATCATAATAAGTATCACAGCAGTTTCATTTTCCTGCTTCGCATCAAAATATATCACAAGGTCAGCATAGTTCATTATCGTATACAAATAGTTTGGCCTTGGTTTCCTTAGGAGTACCATCATCCTTTCACTTACTACTTTCCCATAAGTTCCATAAAAGCTTCTTATCTGCTCCCTGCTGCTTTCTTACTACTTAGTATTTCTAGTTACATGTCATCATTCTATGTTTCTATACCTACATTGTTGAACTGGTTAGATGCACAAAGAGAAACCCACATAAGCATGTTGATGAAACTTTATACAATCTCATGTTGACTTTACTTAACCTTCTGATGTATTGCACATGTCCATTTGTTTCCTTATTTTAACTTTTCACTTGCACGGGCACTAATCACTGTTCCATTACATGGATTCAGTGGCCCACCAACCCGCTGTATAATCAGAATCGTTCCAAGGTCGCTCGAGAAGATTAAGCAGGCGAAGTAATGGCAGAGTAATCGGACGGGCCGGTTATACTCGCCCGTGAACGTATTATGCTGGCTGATTTACTATTTCTATGCGCGTAATGGATTAAACGGTTGGATTAAGATCCAAAACCATACCAGATCCATTCTCTGTGTGCGTGTCAAACTCAACCCAACCCTCTTAGTATCCCCTCTTGGTATCTCGCATGCACCATGAAAATTCAGCAATGACACTGAGACTCAACGGCAACAAACTCCCTGACAACTTCAGTGTATGACATTTTTTCCTTTGCAAAGAAAATCTACTTTTTTTCGAATTTTGTTATATCACATGGTGATTTTTATTTTTCTATTTGTTGTTGTATTGTTTTTTTTTTCTATGATTCGCTTATACTTCTATGATTCGCTTATGGAGCAGTGACACTTGTTGCATGCTGTTATATTTTCTTTTTCCTTTTTATTTTCTTTCTGGTATATTTTTTTGAAGGTGTCCGTGTCGGCCAGATTACATTCCCGATTCTGCTACTAGCTCAATGCAATGTAGAGTACAAGAGACCAGAGAACGATATGCTAAATACTAGATAGTTAATAGAGAAAGTAATATGTTTAATACTAGTACTAAAATAGTAAACATACTAAATAAAGAAGATAGTCAGCTACTAAAACAATCAAAATTATAGATGAAATGTAAAGTTCTGCTGATTTATATTAGGTAACCTAGTTATTTTGATCTTCTCGAGTAAAACATATATTCTATATATTGGAATTTTCTAACTTCCCCCTATTTTTTCTTCTACTTATTGGAGCTTACATTATTCTTGTGTGAAAAATAGATTACAATGTAAGCCAATTACTCATTCCAGCGGTCGTACTGCACCTGCGATGAAATTGCACAATTTAACCTTGGCACTAACCCATGCGACCATCTAAATGCCCACTAAATAGTAAATTTATCTTAGTCTTTCACTATGAGTTAATTTATCTTAGTCTTTCACTATGAATTAATTTATCTTAGTCTTTCACTATCAGTTAATTTATCGTAGTCTTTCACCACGTGTACTCTCTCAATCTGTTGTGATACAGGCACAAGGAAAATGCTCAAGGTATCTAGATGTTGCTAAACAGGGCGAAGGGTATAATCAAGGCGCCTAGAATTAGATAGCTCGTTAGGAACATATAATGTTAGCTCCCCCTTTATACATGTGATTGATCCATAACAGAGTCTGTGATAATATTAATATGCTATATCAGTCATAAAAGCAGAAGCCTATACATGTGATTGATCCATAACAGTCTGTGATAATATTAATATGCTATATCAGTCATAAAAGCAGAATTCTTAGAAGTTAGAACTACTTGAGTTTATTTAATGAACAGCGGTCATAAAACAAGAGTACAAATCCACCACATTCGACTATAACGAAAATAATATATGAAGATAAACTAATGTGTATTTTTTTTTCCTTTTCCTTCTAAGCTAGAATTAGTTATGCACTACAAACCAAACTGTATGACTTGATGCCAACCTGGCTTAACCCTCCTTAGGCCTTGTTTGGTTCGCGGAATGGAAGGGAAAGGAAATCAATTCCTTGTCATTTCCTTTCCTTTGGGAAACTTTAATTCCTATTGATTTTCCTTTCCGATGTTTGGCAATGCCAAGGAATTTGGAAAGGAAAATGAATACTTCAATGTGGGAAAGTGATTCCTTCCTTGGATGGATGGAATCACTTTCCCCCCTAATTTCCCTTCCATTGGGAATCACTTTCCTTTCCTCCTCAATTCCTTGGGCACCCAAACATAGGAAAGTAATCACTTTCCTTTCCCAACCGGGAGATTCCGCGAACCAAACGAGGCCTGTGTTAACTTCCAGGAAAGGGAACTATGGGAAAGAGGAAACTAACAGGAAACATCATTACCAATTTTCTCTAACTACAACTCAATCTTGCAGGATTGGATATGTGTTGTTGGGCGGGGGCGGGTGTGGGCGGGTGTGGGTGGGTGTGTGTGGGTGGGGGTGGGTGTGTGTGTGTGTGTGTGTGTGTGTGTGTGTGTGTGGGGGGGGGGGGGGGGGGGGGGGGGGGGTGTTCAGCGCGTTCGAACACAACAAGCAATTTAATCCAAATCTTTGGGTGGGTTGTTGTAATAGCCGCATTCCGCGTACCCCCTATTTTCTATTAAAACATAATGACATTGGTCAAGCATCTCATTTTGACTATATGTCCTTAAATCATTTTAGTATTGAATAGGCAGTACATAAATAATATAAAAACTTTATGAAAACAGTACAAATAGAATCAAACAAATAAATCAATAAGAAGAGGAAGATACTAACTGTTCAACTGTGCGTGCTTTCTTGGACTCATTTACTTGTTCCTCCTTTGAGCGCTTTCTCCCAGTATTAAGGGCTCCAGCTCCAGTTGGAAAGTCCCCCGGTTCCATGGACGGCCCAGTCTGCTTTATACATCCATTCACTTGACTATCTTGTTCAACATGAGACTCCTTAGAAGCATTGTTTGTAGTACTCACTACTACTGGTAGACCTCCTTGTGTAGCATATTCTTCAGAACCATTTCCTATAGTTCCAGAGTTCAGCTTGTCGACCCGAGGAAGAAATGGCTGTGTTGCAGCAACAATAGCAAGTTGGCGATCAGCAGCATATGAATTACCAGGTAACTCATTAACATTGGTCAAAGTGGCTTGTGGTTCTTTTCCCTTCAAAATACAACTATTGGCATTCTCTTGCATTTGACTCCTCAACACCACATCTTTGTAACAAGAAAAAACAGACAAGCTGCTTTTGTTCACTGCAGCATACAACTTTCCCTTGGATTTTATAATTTCGCACATCAGAGTCCTTGTATTAGAATTAGCTGTACAATTATCTTGAAGATTAGTGAAAATCTTATGTGAACAGATTTATCACTCCTATATAGTTCCTAAAACAGTAAGGTACATATCAGGTAAGCACAATGAAACCAACCTAAAACTGATTCAATGACAGCACGTGCTGCCATCTGTTCAGCCTCTTTCTTGTTCTTGGCTGGGGTTCCTGTAAAAGTTTCTCCATTGAAAACTGAAGATGACACAAATATTGGAAGAAGCCCTCCATGTCCTTGGGAAGTTGTGTATGTTGGCTTTTCAAAATTCATCTTGACGGCATATTCATGGAGGATAGATTTGCAGAATGTCGGATCCTACCAATGCATGATCCACCAAATTAGAAATATACATATAATGCTCGCTTGGTATTTGAAATTAGAAAATTCATCATGCTTCAACTATATTTCTATTTGTACCTCTGACACTGCTGTCAGAAATTTGGACTGTCGATCCCGAAAGATGTTTATAGGAAGAAAATATGGACATATTTTACATGTTAACAATGTTTATAGGAAGAAAGTATGACAATGTAAGAGCTTGTCTGAGCCAAAAATAACAGAAGTTACATACCTCTTGAATCTGGGAAACACCTAGATGCTTGATCATCGTGGATATGCCTTCAAGGGCAAGCCTTGCAACATCTTGCTCTGCTGCTTTCTTATGAGCAAATGTATAAGAGGAAGTAAATGTATGCCCATCTACCACAACAGTAGATCGGAATGCCGGTGCATGTGGATATCCCTCGTTAATAGTTTGATACATGGGTAGCGGTAGTGTTGCCCTTTGGGTAAACTCTTGTAACCGATTTTTGTGCATGAGCTGATCTCTTGAACCTAGAAAATTGTATAAAATTACAAACCACACAAACAAATAAGATATATAAATTTTGTCCCAAATATGAAAGAAACATTACACAATTAAAAGAAAAAGAAACCAGCACTTAACAATATAACAAAGACTTCATTTCATATTCAAAAAAATACAAACAAAATGAACTGAAGAAGACATGAACGGATGCAAAGCCAATGGCCCACCTATTATTGGGTGCTTACAATGTCTAAAATGCATTGTCGTAATGACAAAAAAAACGCTATTAAAGAATGACTTCATTTACATGTGCAAAGTTGTCATGGTATGTAATATCCACAAATCTCATGATATCCAAAAAAAATGCAGATCCCGAAGGCAATACTAAACAATCCAACATAGCTTTCAGCTCACTGCATGAGTAACTGTGTAATTGTAAGAAGACAAGTGTTCATTACATAGGCGCTGGATTAAGATAAATTAAAAAAAATCATATAATAAGATTCTTATATTTCAGCAGTCACAGGCATACTATTCTTGAGATATTAACATATCTAGTTGGTATTTCCAATATAAAAAGAGACTTGATCAGTGTCAATCTTTTGTTCTACACCCAAATACACTTTCAAATCTTAGCCACTTAAGAATGTAACGGTGTGTATTCCCAAAAGGAGCACCAATATCTGTCTTTTTTTATGATGTTGCATCAGAATCAACATTGAGCTAGCTTGTAAAACAACAAATAATCATCTTTGAATTCAGAAATTATAAAAATTTCTCATAATTGTAACCAAGAATACTTCAAAATTATCAGGCTATAACCATGACTATTTCATCATGTTTGGCTAATCAGCAATAGAAACATCTTAGGATGAAAATATTGGGCCTTATTATGCATTTGCATGTATCACATATAAATCAGGCCAAGGAACTTGAAATAAAACCACCAAGAGGCATAATAGATATAGATAACTCATTCATAGGGCCTGTTTGGCAAATGGAAGTTAAGAGGATAACTATAATTATGAAAGTGGTGGAAAGTATGACTAGTTTCCATATAGTTGCATATTTGGTAGTTGGAAACAGAGTAGGAAACCTGTAGCAACTAAGAAAACTTGTAGGTCTCACCACCAAAGTGGAAACTACTCCCCATTTTTGCTTCCATCCAAGATATATTATTACGATTGTCATCATCCATGATCAGTTTCTATCTTCTAGTTTCTAGCAAACAAGCAATTAAAATTGGAAACATAGCTATTTGCTGTGGTTTCTAGGAACCAATGGAAACTAAGGACCTCAGTTTCCAAAAGTTCCCATTTGTTAAACGAGCCCAGAGGGTAAACGGATAAGGTCAATGTAGTACAACACAACAACAATAATAAAGCCTTTACCCAAAGTGTTTACTCTATAATATAACGATCTTTGTTTCAGATCATGTCAAAGCCTTAAACTGACTACAAGTATGATTCAAGTTCAATAGTAAACCATTTCATTTCCGTTTTGACTCAACTATCTGAATAATTTCCAAGTAACTTTCATTTAGTCAATCAGGTCCATCATCCATGTAATTAAGTTTGAATAATTTATACTATTGTGGAGAATACTATCCTAATGATTTCAATGAGAAAATTAAGTTTGAAGTTTCAGTTGCAAAATTTTGTTGTGATGTTCCTATTCTCCAGATTTGGGGAATATGTCAACTACATTCTGTTTGGTGGAAACAAGAAATCTGATGTCTAGTATTTGATTGATAGATTATTTAGTGGCATCTAATTCTTCCAATTTCAAGGTCAAGTCTATCTATCCATGTTCATCCTCAGGGCTACATCCAACGAAACTTCATTATAAACTTACCCCACAATCAACAAAGTTAATCCAGCAATTCACATTGATCAACTTCGAAGCCATGATGTAAATTTTATCAATCCAACATCCAATTTTTCAGTTTTTACTTGTATAATCGTGCCATCACATGCTTGCTCCAACTTACATTCTTATATCATACGCAAGTTGTGTCCATCCATTTAGGCCAACTATTCCAAGTCAAAATCCAGCATCGCTACCTCGATAGTCTATCATTTATGATCTTTGCTTTCCATTCCTTCAAACTTTCCATATACTAAAACCATTCATACGATCCATACTCGTAGACCAAACGATAAGGTAACAATATATTCATATTTCTTTCAATCGCATCAACTATACAAATACATCGTACCATCTATGCCAACTTTTAGTTCACATCACCTCATCAAGTCTTAAAAAAGAAATTCTCATGCGGACACCAAGTCAAATGCATAGCCACAAAATCATCATGTACCGATCACAATGTTCTAAATTTTGCTAGGCGGAATCGGTGCACCGGAGGACCGCCTAGCGCCGCTAGGCGTCGATCTGTTTTTTTAAATTTTTTTATTTTGAATATTTGTAGATACAAATTACTCATATGTAACATATTGACACAAGTTTTTATTAGCTCCAATGGCTAGCATGGCATTGCTAAAGCTGTTGATTTAAGGTGGTTGAATGGATAAACGTTCGAATACTTCCTATGGTTTTTTTTTCAAATTTTTTTCTTAAAACTTAAACCTAATAAAAGGGGGAGGAGAGGAGAGAGAAAACTCCCCTCAGTAACAACTCTCCCCTCCCCTCCCCTCCTCCCCCACCCGTCCCCTCCCCTCCCCTCTCCTCTCCAGCTAATAACAGCAGCAGCCACCACTAGCAGGCGGCGGCGGCAGTCCCCTCCCCTCTCCGGCCAGCAGCAGGCGACGGCGGCGGCCCTCTCCGACCAGCAGCCACTACTAGCAAGCGGTGTCGATGGCGACGGCGGCCGGTAAGTACAACTTTTTTTTTTGAATTTCAAATATGTTTTTTTGGATTTTTTTGAAAAATTTCAAAAAAAAATCGGACGAATAGTCGGACTAGGACAACCTAGGCGCCGCCTAGGAAATTTTCGGTGCGGCCGGCGGCCGCCTAGCGCCTAGCGCCTAGGCCAAAATTTAGAACACTAACTGATCATATAGCCACGTTATATATCATCCAACATTACTACTCATACCATCTTAGTCAATATGACAGGAATCATACAATTAAGTCATAATCCACAATTCTACGTTCCAACCAACTTGTTATCCATGTGATTGTATTGTCCATCGACATGGTCTGTTACATCTTGTTACACCTCAATCTTTATTTGTCTCAGCTATTAGAGTCTCATAAGGAATATTCAAAAATTCTATACAACAAGGGACGAGCAATCCATTTCGATCCGACGAATCCATACATTGATTAATTATTCACTATACCTCAACGTATCCAAGGGTCAATAGTTGTCACTCCGAGACACATCTAAATCCCCGAGGCATATCTGCACATATGTAGAGACTATCTCATCGAGTATTTCTACCTTTGGGTCGTTTGATACAACTTTCTGCATCCTTTGAATTATTTGCAACATCTCAATAAACTTCTAATATCGCAACCAAATAGTTGATGCCCAACATAAAATTTCTATCAGATCGATCCCATCATTATTCAATATTCGGTCCCCAATGGTTCTCCTAATAAATTCTTTGATAGCAACATCCTACCGTCTATATTGAACAAAAATCTTTTTACCCAACGAATTCAAATCACCGCTTGAATCAATAAAATTCATATTGTTATTCACAACCAAGGCATCCATTATATACTTCTCAATTTCTCGTTATCTAACATAACCCTAATCATCAAACTCTTCCAACGAATCATCCAAACTCATTGATCAAGGGACACACAAAGCCATCAAACATAAAATCATAATCCCGGCTAAGACTTGACACTACCCATACCTTACAGATAACCCATTGCTAACACTATGAACATTATCAAGGGACATCTCATCACTAAGAGGGTAGAGACATACCACTCAAAACTCAAGTTATTGCTGAAACAATACTTTTCCTCGCACTTATCCAACATCCATTCTAGACTATCCCTCCTGTGGTGGCATTGTCGACCACAAACACCAAATCACTTCTTTCCAGATATGTGCCATATTCATCACCGAATTGCGACAGATCTATCAGTTTTCTCTGAATCCCACATACAAGGCATCAATTACACATTGCCAAACATATTATTGCATCTAATCATTGTTGTTTGTTTTAGTATCATTAAGAATTCAATACATCACACATACGGCAACCCACATATTTAGACCTATTGTATGGAACACCCAATGAACAGCCAGGAGGGTCAAAAAAATTCAAACACGGAAGCAACTTAGAATAATCGTGAAAGCAACTTTGCGTCATCACATAAACAACTTTAATTTGAAACAAATCGAGTAATAATCCAAGGACGTAAAGTCGTGTTGTGATACAATTATGCCACGCCCCGGTTTCGTAAACCGATCGTCCTCGCATGGACGCGATATCGTACAAGCCTAGATTGTACTTGTACAAGGCAAAACCAATATAGTTAATGATATTTCTCAGAAAACAACGAGACTGCAACGAAACTAAGTAGATAACTTGAAGTCACAATAAGATATATAAAAATGATTCGCTTTATTGATATTTGCAATAGAGTACAAGACTTTCATCGGAATACAAAGCTTACAACAGATTACAAAGGGACCCTTGATAACCAACTGAAATACTTGTCATTTAGGCTTACAATGAACATATCAACTTGGCTTACAATCTCACTGACACAACTAAATTACAATGTTCCATACATTATGCCCTTTATTACATAAGACATCTTGTTAGAATTGTCTCTGCACACCCATCCGATTCAAGATACCATAGCACTGATCAAGCAATTTCCCCAACACGATCATTTTATTGTCGTTTACTGGTGAGTGGTGCTTGCCCAACTCTCATAAGACGACCACTAAGTAATCATGTGATAGGAACATTATTAAAAGTGGTATTTCTCTGTTGCCCTAGGGTCAATTAACAGTTCATATCCGACAGGAATGTAAAACATGCATATTATTTGTAACCAGCAAAATGTAAAATACATGTTATCACCCTTTGGTGATTCTTACCCACGATTGTTTAGCATTTCCAGTAATTGAGTAATACTTACTCTACATGCATAAGACATTGTTAGAAAACAATATCATATTTCTCAACATTTCGGTGATTCTTACCAACAGTCGATATCTATCTATGTAAATGAGTAATAACTAAATCTTTACTCTGCCTGCATAAGACATCGTTAACATGCAGCCTGCCTATATTATATGAAGGTCACGAGCCATGAGTCGTCTTGACAATAATGGTACACGATGACCCTTACAGCTCAGGTAGCTAACCGTACTGAAAGTTCCGAGATACATGTGCTACTACTTCAGTACCCTAGTTCCCCATAGGACGAACGGGGCCGTAGCCTCAGAGTATCGTTCGCGGAACCCAAACATTGTGCACAAGTTGTCCATGACCAAGCAAGTATATGCAATTTAGCTATATAAAAAATATAATGCATGATAATGGACACTAAGTAAACATGCCGCAGCTCTCATTTGTCTCGCCACATATGCCTTGAGCCGTAGCTCGTAATACCAATTGCCCAATCCAAGGTCTAAGTGTAATCAACATTCTACAACAACACCGATTAATAAAATATGATTACTCATCCTTTCCACCTCTTTGATACCATACATCCTCTCGAGTCGTAACTCGACATACTCACTGCCCAATTCTAGGGTCATCTCATCTGTATCACCATACATTCTTCGAGCCGCTTGATATACTTACTGCCCGAGTTTTGGGACTTTGCTTCACATGTCCGACATTTATCGCAACAATACATTTGATTCACAACGGTTACGCGTCATGTGATTATTTATCTTTCATTATCTTTCCGGGTTTCATGCTAGGTATCAATTAGCAACGCAACATGCAAGCATAACATATAATCTTTTTTATTAAGCGTGAAGCTAAAGGATCTTTGAATGACTCATACTACTCATATTATCAAGATGACTTCCCACCATGATCGCATAGCCTACTGAGCGGTCCTTCCGCAAAATCCCAAATCCAACAAGCTTCCTCGAGCTAGCTAGCCATCATAATGCACAATGCGGAGCGGGACATTATCACTTAGACCAATTCCTCTAGTTGGCCGCCGAGAGGAATCAAATTTTAGGGCAGTCGCAAAGTCGACAAAGACTTAAGACAGCTGCAAAAAAATGTGTTGACCTGTCAAAGAGAGCCGCCGCCCCCAACGCCCAGACGGCCGACAACCACTCCACGAGCAGCCAAGCACCAGCGTTGCATATCCCAACCACCCCTCTTGCGAGCCGACGTTAGCCAAGCGTATCCCTTTTCTTTTCTTTTTTTCTTCTTTTTTTCTTCTTTTTTTCTTTAGATTTTGACATTTATTTATGGACGACATCTTCCTCTAACGTACTAATATCCAAAAGGATATGGAGAAATGATGGTAATGTCCTTCATATATACGGAGGATTAGTTTTAGAGTATGACTTGTTGGCTAGGTAATTATGTAAAACTTTGGAGGGTATGTTGGTCAATAACGAGAAATATGTGGGTGAATGACCCATTCAATAGGTTGGAGGCCTTCCTCCTATGGCAAATGAAAAGGTATTATTATTAATCAACGTTTAATTTAATTTTCTTTGTCTTTTTTTTTGCCATCTTTTATTTTGGACCGCATAGAACTAGGCGGACGCCTAGGCCGAGCCTAGGTGGGGTAGGAATCGGGTGTCTGCCAAACTAGCGGCTAGCGACTTTTACAACTTGGTTCTAGAATTTGAAAGAAAAACATTATAACTGCAATTTGCTTTATTGATCAAAACATTAGGCAACTAAGAAAAAATGGGCAAAAGATAAGGCTCAAACACAATGGTGAGATGGATCAACGACAATGCATTAAAAGGCACAATAAAAAAATTGCATTAGTAGGAAGTTGAACGTGGTTTTAGTTTATAACCCAGGAATAAATTCATCTTGGTTTTGACATGTATAGCAAACACCAATAGATGGTAGGAGAGATAGTATCCAGGTAAAGGTTTAACAAACCACTATAATGAAAGGTAAACCAAACGAATTTGTGTTGATTGTGAAAAAGGCTATAATATTTCCTATTTTTTAAGATATAGTCCTCAAAAAATCAAAATGGAAGGAAATAATTGATGTACTCAACACAAAAAATTTGGGATGAAAGAATTGTTTTCATATATATATATATATTGGGATGAATGTTCTGCCACATATAGCAAACACCAAAAGATGGAAATGCTATAACATTTGCTCATTTTTAAGATATGGTCCTAAAAAGATCTAAATGGAAGAAAATAATTGATGTACTCAGCAAAAAATATTTGGGATGAAAGATTTGTTCTTCATATATATTTGGATGAACGGTTCTGACATGTATAGCAGACACCAATGGATGCACTGATTAGGAGAGAGAGTATTCGGATACAATTTTAACAATTTGCTATAACCAAGGGTAAACCAAGACAATATATATATATATATATATATATATATATGAGGGTGTCCACTTCTTAATGGTGCTTGGAGGCATGCCTCCAAGGGGGCTCGAACCCGCGCCACTGCGGCGGGGTGCTCCACCATTCCCAACGGGCTACGGCCACTATATATATATATATATATATATATATATATATATATATATATATATATATATAGTGGCCTATATATATTGGTTCTGACATGTATAGCAAGCACCAAGAGATGCACTGATTAGGAGAGAGAGAGTATTCGGATACAATTTTAACAATCTGCTATAACCAAGGGTAAACCAACACAAGTCTATATATATACACACACACGGACACACTTGATGAAATATCATTTTCTCTTTTGACATATAAAAGCATTTAAAATGATCAGTTCCCTACTTTGGTCAAAAAAGAAATGCTTTAATCATGTGCAAAGCAATAATAAATTAGAAGGACAGATCAAAGTAAAAGACTTAAAATTAGAAGGGCCTACAAGGACTCTACTTAGACTTGCTAGATATGACATATTTAAGGAACCCGGTGGGAAATCTCCACAGCAGCACAAGTGCCTCTTTTGGGCATTGATCACAATTTAATAGCAAGACATGTTACTTACAGTCAAGATTATAAGAAAGTACCATGGTATCATGTACATTTGAATCATCCAACATACAGCCAGTTAAACGGATTAAGAATAACCTTATTATCTACAAGGTCTGTTGTTAATTTAATTTTCTATGATACGTGTACGATAAGATACAAAGGGTTTTCGACATAGATCGTATCGGATGGGACAAAAGATTGTAGGATACCTTTTTGTATCGAATTTTAAGTATACAGTACGTCTGATACAATATGTTTGTGTTTTTTCTTTCACCATTTGTACCTTTTCTATTTTCTTTGTCTATTTTCTTCTCCTTTGTTTTTTCTTTTATTTTGGTGTTTCATTGGCCCTCTTTTTCAGTTGTTTTTGCTGCTGATATTGTTTAATTAAATTAAACATTTTTGTCCTTCTTTGTTCTTTTTTTATGTTATTGCTGGTCAGTTGGCTATTTGGAAAGACATGTTCAAATTGTTTACAGATTTCCTAAATATTTCTCTAATGTTTCATATCCTTCTGATTTTCTATTGCTATTGACTCCTGATGATCTCATATTGTTGTAATGAATCTTGATGTACACATGTCTGCTTTTGATGAATATGAATCGGATTTTGAATATGAACAGAACTCCTATGTTTTGCCGTCGGCATTGTTGCAGCCTATTTTTGCTATTTATGTTGTTGTAAATAAGGATACTTCATTAACATATGAAGATGTAAATGAGGATAATGCATCAATATATGAAGAATCATATATTGTTAAAACGATCATGCATTAACTATTGCATTCATATTATAACATAACCTCTAGCATATGAAGATTCATATATTGTTTTGTTCACATGATCAAGCATTAACTGTTGCATTCACATTATAATATAAATCCTCTGTTTTGTTGCTTATGCACTTGCATCATATGCTTTTGATTTTAACCATCATGAACTTCCTGCACATTTGCTCATAGGTACCTAGAATGTGGTATGCGGTCATGTTTAGGTCCGAGGTCAAGGCACACTACTTGTCTTTATTTTGTAAAGAGAGGATAGAGTGTCTTGGTTTGTGGTATGCTTTAATGCTAATTGGTTCAATGTTAGTTGTTCAAATTTGACGCAAGCCTTTAGCCAATTAGCCTTCTTCTGCACCTCAACATCTCTTTCTTCTACCACCACCCACATCATCTATTGCCACCCAAACAACTCTTCCTCGACCACCACCCACATCTCCTTCCAAAAATCAAAAGAAAAACTTTTGCCTATAGGTGCCTTGGCCAGGCTTGGCTGGCCCACTCATTTAAATTGGTACACGGTTCAGTCCGGGTTGATCCATTTTAAAATGGGTCGGAATTTGATCTAACCAAAATTGTCGACCCGAAACTAACCCGAACTAGACCAGATTATGAGCCCGAAATTGACAAGACATCAAGTACTTCCCTACTTTCTTTGTGTCGGAATACTCTCTTGCAAAAGTATGCTCACGGTAAGATTTCAACGACTGATTCGAAACATCAAATTTAGAGATCCGGATCAAGCACAATAACGATCCGGATCGGAAATGTACCACGAAATGTAATGCTTGTACCGAAATGTGGTTCAATGGTGGTTTAGGTGTACCCCGTAGCTATGGTATTAGTACTTTGTAATTCGTAGCTTTTCTAATATGGACACTATGACGTTGAGTAGATAAAGTTATGAATTTTAAGAACTTATGATAGTTGTGTAACTTGTGTTGTTTTAGTTTCACTTTTAGTTGTTTCGTTTTATAATAACCGTTACTTAGATGCTTAATAATACTCTTTTGTCGTTGCTTAATGTGTTCGATTCATCCTTATGTCTTATATTAATTTTTGAAACTATTTTTCTAGTGAAACAATGTATCTTATAATACACAATACAATCAGATACATAATATTGCGATTGTTACTCCTTCGCCCATTGATGTAATGTGTCATAATGAATGAAGTTTTCTACATCAAATTGCATCATTTTATATCTTCGTCTAGACTCTTTATAGTCTAGAAACTTGGATGGTGCTCTTTGGTTGCAAGAGCTTAAACTACAAACTAAAATGTAGGTCTACATACATGCCAACTGACTACCAAAGTTTTATAGCATGACTCTCATGCTCGTAGCTACCTTGACTAGAAACTTGTCACCAACATAGAGGGTTGATTTCGAGTCAACAACCAGTTATAAAACTTTGTCAAATCTTGTATGAAACTTTCTTATGCTTCATAATATATCCCGTTCTGACGGAAGGCTTGGAGGATGATGAATGAGATACATAATATGATAATCAAGAAAAATGATAAAAGACGTGTCACAATTTGACAAAATAGACTTCGAGTACAAGATAGTTAAAAGCTACGAGATTACTACATAGCCTTACATGTCACAACGCAAGGATATGTAAAACCAAATTTCATAAACTTTACACTTGTAAACTAATTAGAAGCTTAGAATAAATATAGATTATGGGTCCGTTGTGATCATGGCTCAACAAATTATTTGGGATGATACGAGTTGCAGCCTAAACCATTTGTGAATTTCTCTCCTTTTTTCTTCTCGATAGATGGTATCAGCCTTGTCAAATAAAGTGATATGGAGGAGAAAAGGCGAGCATCCACCACTAATCTTAGCCAAAATCCAAGGTTTAGCCTGAATTAACTATAGTAGGACCATATTATTAATCGACAACTTGCATCAAGAGATGTGGATATAAATAATCTTGCCAGTGGTATCCTGTAACCCATTATCCCAACCCAATCTTAATAAAAAAAAATTGGATGTTCAAGGAGAACATGAATGAATTTAGAGTCTGGCTTATGTTATAACATATGAAACATGAAGCATTTTCGAATCAGGTTCAGGTTTCCTTAAGGGGTTGTTCGGATGCTTGCAAGTGCTTTGCAAGTGGTCTCTTTTTTTGTAAGTGCGTGAAACTGAGCTCACATCGCGCATTTGGGTTCTTGTAAGTGTATTGAGAGTGCCACTTTCAATGCATCTTCTCCCAAAAGAAGACACTTTCGGTGTTTGGCTAACCATTGCAAGTCCATTGAAAGTGAAAATTTGTGTTGCTATTTTTTCTTTATCAATTCAATTGGATAAATTTATTTGTTAATTAATAGATTTTTGTTAATTTTTCTTCAACTGAATAGGAATATACTTTTAGAATTTGTTATTAATTAGTTTTTTTAACTAATATTTTTTGTTAATTAAAAAATGAAATTTAGTTAATTTTAAGTTAATTAAAAAATTAAGTTTTTCGTTAGTTAAATTTTTGTTAATTGATTTTTTGTTAATTAAGTTTTGTTAATTAAATTTTCGATAATCAAATTGTCATTAATTAAGAATCTATAAATAATTACTTTTTTGTTAATTATTATTTATTCGGTAAATTAATTTTTTTGTTAAATAATTCATTTTGTTAATTAAATATGAATTTATATATTTTTATAATTAATATATTTTGTTAATTTAAATTTATTGGTTTTTTTTGTTAAATAGTTTATTTTATTAATTTTTGTTAATTATTCGTTAATTTATATTTGTTATTTTATGTCCACTTCCACTTTCATGTTGCCATCCAAACAAAATTGGTATGAAACTCGAACAAAAAAAATCATATATCCGAACACATTTTGGAAAGTGAGATCACTTGTATTACAACATGTTGAAAGCCACTTTCACACTTTCAACAAGTAACAACTATCCAAACAGCCCCTTCCATTTTATATAACCTATAGTTTTCACATGCAAAAAACCGTACTTAGGCACCAAGGTACTTCGAGGCCTAGACGCAAAGGCCACGAACGAGTCACACACCTGAGAAAAGCAAAATGCATATATATATTAAGAAGAAAAACAAAAGCCTTCAACCTCGAAACTTCTCTAAGTTTCTCCACTCCACGTCGCACTTGTTTGCAACAAATCATGGAAGCTCAAACGGCACTCAAACCTAGATACATGGGGGCCAATGATGCTGTTGGGTCCTTTTATACAGACATACCTATTTGCAGCAAAAGCAAGGCATGCGCCAAGCGAATTAAGAGCAACCTCCCTTAGCTTCAAGCATCTCATCTCTGCTCACGTTTTTTACAAACTACCAACATCAGATGTTAAAACATAACCCAAATCAATTTCAAGTTGGCTTCGGGTTTTACATGATCTAGTCCGGAACCCGACCATTTAGCAGCCTTAGCTAGGAAGCACGGACACTCCAAAAATACACTAGCACAAATGAAGATAGGTGACAGTGTCCGTCTCGACATGTCCTTACCGTGTCATGTCTGTGGCATTTCTCTGAGAACAAAAATCTCCTGAATGTACAAGAAATTGAGAACACATATACTAATGCACCAAATCGAACATTTTCCCCATTTATTTAACAAAATGGGAGTACAGGAGCATCGGCATCGACTAAAAATCCGGTAAGCCCTAATTTGCTCCACATAAGTGCGCTAAAATTGCCAATTATTCGTCGTTCGACATCAATTTTTCGAGGAAAAAAAACATATATATCAAGTATTCGTCACTAACTCCATTAAACCCTAAAAAGAGGAGCTGAAAAGAGACATTAAACCCTAAAAAGAGCTCACCAGAGGCATTCGACGGAGCGCCGACCTCCATTGCTCGATCGCTCACAGCAAAGAGAGAGAAGGGGGGAGGAGGTGGCAGTGAATGAAGGTTTTGAGCTTTAGGGTTGAGAACTTACTTTGTGGACAGGACAGGAGAGAGAAGAATATGCTCTAAACATAAAACCTTCATGTTTTCTTATAGGGGTATAATCGTCCTCCGTGCCCTAAAGTTAAACCAGAAATTTAGGGGTGCAACTCGGGCGGGTTGGGTCGGGCTTGAGGTCAACCCGAGCCCAATCCGATGAATCATAACCCTAGTCCGAGCCCAAGCCCAATCCAACATCGGATTCAACATATGAACTCCAAGACCAAGTTCGGAGGATTACGTTGGACTCGGGTCGGGTCGGGTCCATCGGATTTATCGGGCTCTAATATAATATTCTGAAAATTGCTGAGAAACCCAATTTCGGGGTGAGCTTTTATGAAATGCCCACCCGCTGCATAAGTTTTATGAAATACCCAGAATTAAGTATTTTCACGTTAAATATTCCAAGATTCCCTTTTAGATGCCACCCGCTGGGAAATGCTATTTTTATAATACCGAAACTACCCCTCCGTGCGAATTGGTCATCTATATGTATTTGAATTCAAAAAACTCAGATCTGGATTGCGATTTTCGTCTTCTTCTTCTTCACGGAAAATCTGAATTCTATTGCTCTCATATTCAGCAGAGATCGCAAAAATCGTTCGTAGTTCGGTGTGTTTTTCTTCAGTCGAACTCAGATCATCGCTCGTCATCATCATCACCATCATCATCATCTTCATCGTGGAGACATTTGAAGTTTTTCGACGATTAGGTCAATTGTGGAGAGAAGATCTTTCTTCTTCTTTTCCATAAGAATTATCATCGTTTTGAAAGAAGAACGAAACTCTTTATTCATGAAAAAACTAAATTAACGTTTTAACACTGTAAATGACCATTCTCCGTGTAAACTAACACGGAGAATGTCATTCTCCGTTTTATTTAAAACGGAGAATGCCGTTCTCCGTGTTTCTAACACGGAGAATGACCATTCTCTTGCGTTTTAACACTGGAATGACCATTCTCCGTCTTAATTAGGACGGAGAATGACCATTCTCCGTCTTAATTAAGACGGAGAATGCCATTCTCCGTTTTATTTAACACGGAAAATGACATTCTCCGTCTTAATTAAGACGGAGAATGGCATTCTCCGTGTTTCTAACACGGAGAATGGTCATTCTCCTGCGTTTTAACACTGGTATGACCATTCTCCGTGATAAATTACACGGAGAATGGCATTCTCCGTGTAAATTAAGACGGAGAATGGTCATTCTCCGTTTAATTTAGCACGGAGAATGGCCATTCTCCGTCTTAATTAGGACGGAGAATGCCATTCTCCGTTTTATTTAACACGGAGAATGACATTCTCCGTTTTATTTAACACGGAGAATGGCATTCTCCGTGTTTCTAACACGAAGAATGGTCATTCTCCTGCATTTTAACACTGGAATGACCATTCTCCGTGTAAATTAAGACGGAGAATGTCATTCTCCGTGTTACTAACACGGAGAATGGTCATTCTCCGTGTAAATTAAGACGGAGAATACCATTCTCCGTGTTACTAATACGGAGAATGACCACCCTCATGCGAAAATTAACATTTTTCGTGTTCTAAATGGAGAATGGCCATTCTTGTCACCCTCACTTTTTTTTTTCCAGTTAGGGGTAAAATGGTAATTTTCCATTTTATATTATTTTTGGGAATTTAATTTCATGAATATTATTATTTAATTATTATAGGAGTCGGGTTCGAATTTCATCGCATTCCGAGTTAAATCGGGACCCCGGTGAATTTCGACTTGAGCTGTAATTAGCCTGTTAGCTAACCATGGCCCACCACACTAAAAATTTGGGGTTTAAGAGTTTGGACTAGTTCCCCATGAGTAATTTAGTTTAATTATAATTTTTATTTATTTTTAGCAACTTCCTAAACCTAATTTGGAATTTATTTAATTTTAGGCTTAGGGAGGGGCAAACTTGTCATTTACAAGTGCCCCTCACACCCCAACCATGCTTGGCCGGCCATGACTAGCCCCCCCCCCCCCCCCCCCCCCCCTCTCTTTCTTCTTCACTAAGCTACACTCTCTCTCTCTCTTCCAAATTCATTTCTTTCTTTCCAATCTTTTCCTCCAACCTCCTCTTAGGTATGATTTTATTTTCTCCATTAATTCTCTTTTGCATATAGTTCTTCCACATTAAATGGAGAGGAGAAGATTCTCTTCCATTTGCCCACAACTTTGTAGGTTTTCCATAGAAAAATAGGTTAAGGATTTATTAGGATTTAATCTTTTTGAGAGTGGTATATATATATATATATACATATATATATACATATATATATATACATGTGTATTTATGTGTGTATATTTATTTATGTATTGGTGTGTGTTGTGTTGTCTGTAAGTATGCGTGTGTGTGTGAGTGTCCAGATATGTATAGATATATATATATATATATGTGTGTATTTGTAAATAGAAATGAGGAAGGAGAATAGGAAATAGGAAGGAGAATAGGAAGGAGAATGGGAAGGAGAATGAGGAAGGAGAATAGGAAATAGGAAGGAGAATGAGAAGAATGGGAAGGAGAATGAGGAAGGAGAATAGAAAATAGGAAGGAGAATGAGAAGAATAGGAAGGAGAATGAGGAAGGAGAATAGAAAATGGGAAGGAGAATGAGGAAGGAGAATAGGAAATAGGAAGGAGAATGAGAAGAATGGGAAGGAGAATGAGGAAGGAGAATAGGAAATAGGAAGGAGAATGAGAAGAATGGGAAGGAGAATGAGGAAGGAGAATAGGAAATAGGAAGGAGAATAGGAAGGAGAATGGGAAGGAGAATGAGGAAGGAGAATAGGAAATAGGAAGGAGAATAGGAAGGAGAATGGGAAGGAGAATGAGGAAGGAGAATAGGAAATAGGAAGGAGAATAGGAAGGAGAATGGGAAGGAGAATGAGGAAGGAGAATAGGAAATAGGAAGGAGAATGGGAAGGAGAATGAGGAAGGAGAATAGGAAATAGGAAGGAGAATAGGAAGGAGAATGGGAAGGAGAATGAGGAGGAGAATAGGAGTTTGAGAATGAATCAGAGTTCGGGTAGTCGGATTGACTTGAAACTTGGGTGGCATGTTGGGTACACCCCACAAATGTCATATCTGAGCCGATTTTGGCTCGGTTGACCCAGAGTTGACTTTTTACCCAAAAGTCAACCGTGAGTCAACACTTTGTCTAGATTTCATCAAATCCAAACTAGAGTTGACCAGTTGACCAAAAGTCAACTGTTGGTCAACATTTGACCAGTTTGACCTAGGGTTGACCATAGTTGACCTAGGGTTGACCAGAGTTGACCAGTTGACCAAAAGTCAACTGTAGGCCAACTCTTGATCCCGTTTGACTTTCTTTGACTTGTTTTGACCCGTGATGCCTGGTATGACCTAGGATTGACTTGGTTAGGCTTAGATTGACTTGATATAACTTGATTTGACCTAGATTGACTTGACAGGACTTAGTGTGACTCAGTGAGACCTAGTTTGACCTAGATTGCATATCATTCATTGTAAATCATTCCTAAACTTGTTTAAACCTAAATTAACTTACAGTATCTCATATTTAGGTCTTCTGATACCGCTCTGAGCATTGATATACCATACAGCTCAGGACGACAGGCGAGTACATTCACTGATAGTTTTCATTGTCTTGATATCTGCTATATCTGATTCAGTTGTAGTGTTATACTCGATTTCCAGTCACGACAGTTCACGGACTAGTATATGTTGGATCATGACATGGGATGTTATTCCTAGAGTTACATGGTATATTGGTACATATTCCGTCTTATTTCAGTGTATTGGTATAGACACCGATTTCAAAGGGGACTTGCTACCCTCTTGTGGAATCCCGTGTCATAACGTGTCATGTCCAGATCCATTGTACTATTCGGGGATGGGGGAGTTATTAGTGGTTGTGTGATCAATTCCCACATGGTTCTATGGTACTCATGGTTAATAGCTATACCCTCACCTCACGACGGGTAAAGCCTCACCCTACGGTTATGGCTTTCCATGGTGACCGGCCTTATCGTTTCTATTTTATGGTTCTTAGTCGGTCAGATGGAAAGCCTTTCCCAAGCCGATCACATGACGTACTAATAATTCAAGGCACCTTTTTATATTTATTATCTTGGGTGACTAGGTTCTGTTCGGGAGAAGGGTTACAACCCCGGTCCTTGTTTGGTTTAAGGGTTGTAACTCGGCTTCCGAATAGTTCCCAAGTCATCCTATATCTATGTTTTATCGTCCTTTTCAGTACTCTCATCATGATATGTATTTCCAGTTGATTTTGTCTTGTATTTCATTATGCTGTCTCTTATAGCTTTTGTCAATTCACATGGAACTGCTGTTGGTGTTTGTACTTGCTCATTTTCCTGACAGGATACCGTTATGATATATTACAGATGATTCAGAGACTGATTGCCCGACCTACTATGGGGTTGGGTCGGACGGAGTAGACTTAGACTGTGGCTTGTTGGTAGAGCCACTAGACTTTGCTCACCCTGAGTAGCATAGTTTAGTTAGGGTTGCCTGGCCTGCGAGCCAGCTAGTACATTTCAGTTTGTAGTATCTATTATATATTTTCTGAGTCTATGGATATTTGTGTATGGCTCGGACTTGTGTGGATCTTGAACTTATTTCCTGCTTCATCTATCATATTTTCTCTCGTGCTATCTATCCTAGTTTGTTTATGTGATTGAGACAGTATTGCTATGTCACCTCCATTCGGAGTGTATATACTGTACAGGTACCTTTATCTGTTTAGTGTAGTTTTGTAGACAACCTAGACAGCGTTCTACCGCCGATGCTGTGGCGTAGGCTGGACGTAACCACTTCTCGTGCCCCTAATCAGGGTGCGGGTCGTGACAATTCTCCTGCATTTTATGGTCAGCTGAAACTTTGGAGGGCCATAACTTTTGACTGGAAGGTCGAAACGAGGTCCCGTTTGTCGCAAAATGAGCGTATCGTCGAGGAGACTGAAAGTAACAGCTTCATAGTTAGACGGCCTTCCGAAATTTTAGAATCGTAAAAAAATGATGTTTGGACCTCCGTTTTAGCACTTTTGCCGTTCGTCCCGGTCTTTCCGAAATTTTTCGACGAGTTTTTAAAGATTTTTGAGGAGAAAACCTAGATTCGAAAGTGAGCAGCGTATGGAAGAAGATGGAGTATTGAAACATTTTTTTAAGAGCAGTTTTGTGGGTGTTTCCAATAAATTAAAAGGAAGGGCAAAAGGGTCATTTGGAACCCGCTTTGGATAAGTTTCTCTAATTCTGGGCACGCGATGAAAGTTTTTTTAGCGGTGGGTTTTACATAAAACTTTTTTAGTTTTTGGGCATTTCATAAATCTTCCCTATAATATTTGAGACAATTTTAACATAAGTAATATTAAATACATAATCAAAGAGTCAAGCCTTGATCATTAAAAACAAACAAACTGAAAGAAGGGAGGTAGTGTGGCACCTCATGAGAGAGAATAAGGGAGGTAGGGTGGCACCTCATGGGGGGTGTCTACTTGTCACCCCCCATGCTATCATCATGCACATGGGTGCATGATGATAGCATGTGGGGGGTGACAAGTAGACACCCTCCATAGGGTGGCACCTCACCTCCCTCATCCTCTATAGAGAGAGAATAAGGGAGGTAGGGTGGCACCTCATGGGGGGGTGTCTACTTGTCACCCCCCCATGCTATCATCATGCACATGGGTGCATGATGATAGCATGTGGGGGATGACAAGTAGACACCCTCCATAGGGTGGCACCTCACCTCCCTCATCCTCTATAGAGAGAGAATAAGGGAGGTAGGGTGGCACCTCATGGGGGGGGTCTACTTGTCACCCCCCCATGCTATCATCATGCACATGGGTGCATGATTATAGCATGTGGGGGGTGACAAGTAGACACCCTCCATAGGGTGGCACCTCACCTCCCTCATCCTATATATATATATATATATATATATATATATATATATATATATATATATATATATATATATATATATATATATATATATATATATATATATATATATGGAAGGGGATCAAAAGTCCCCCTTAGAAAGCCCCCCAAAAACCCCTCTCACTCTAATCCGTAATTTAATGTTAATATTAATGTTAATATTAATGTTAATGTTAATATTAATGTTAATATTAACATTAAATAATGTTAATATTAACATTAAATACTAAAATTAACATTAAATTTAACATTAAAATTAATATTAACATTATCATTAACATTAACATTAACATTAATATATAAAAAAATTAAAAAAAATTAATATTAACATTAACATTAATATTAACATTAATATTACGAATTAGAGTGAGGGAGGTTTTGGGGGGCTTTCTAAGGGGGGCTTTTGATCCGCTCCCTATATATATATATATATATATATATATATATATATATATATATATATATGTCAGATTTCGGGTTCTTCGGATAATTCGACACATGAACCCGAGCCCAACCCGATTTTTGATCGGGTTCAAATATCTTAACCTGAACCCAAACTCGAACCCGAGTATCTTCAACCCTAATCCAACCCATTAACGGGTTTATCCGATCGGGCTCGAGTTTAGTCCGCCCAAATTGCACCCCTACAGAAATTATATGTTTTTTTTTAATTGTAGCCAGAGATATAACTATATTACAGCCGAAAATTTTTGTAGATATGTCTCTACCAGACCGGCCCTAAGCTAATGGAGTCTGAGACCAAACATATTGTACAATATATATATATATATATATATATATATATATATATATATATATATATATATATATATATATATATATATATATATATATATATATATATTGGAAGAAGGTAATTCCATTGATAAAGATTAAAGATACAGAAATTAATTTCCCATCAGCATTTTGATATCATTTTCTATGTTATGACTAACACCAATCTCCGACGTGATGCTGTGTTCGAATATCCGCCTATTTCGCTCTTTCCAAATATGTCATACTGCCGAAGCCAGTCTGATTCTTGCCTCCTTGAACCATAAGCTTCCATTATTCCGTAGTCTCTGGAAATTCTCAATTATCTCCTCGATTCTCCTTTGTTGTCCGTTGATAATATACAACTTCTGAGCTTGTGACATCCAGAGTCTCCATGATACATCGCATTGGAAGAACAAATGTGTAATACTTTCTTCTTCCTGACAGCACATCACACATTCAGTACTTGTGATGTCGATCCCGAAACGTCGTAATCGATCTCTGGTGGCCAATCTACCTTTCATTATTTTATACATACAATACTGCATTTTGCGCGGCACTCATTTCGCCCATATAATTTCGGTATGAGCAGCTTTATCATGAACATTCCGCGCAATGTCATAGATAGTTTGGTGATGGAACTTCCCATCTGATGAACACGTCCACACCCAGCCATCCTTCTCCAGCGAGGCGTCAATTTTGGTGCATTGAATGCTCGCACTGAAAAGTCGAGCAACTCTATGTTTCTCCGGTTTCCAATAGACTTCACTACTAAAATATGATCTATTAGCAACGTAATTTAGCGACGGCGTAAAATTACGTCGCTATATATGGAATTCAGCGACTCCTTTATATAAACATCGCAAAACGTCGCTAAATAGCGACGTTCAGCGACAGGTATAAAATTATGTCGCTGAATAGCGACGTTACGTCGCTGGATTATTAAAATATGTCGCCAGTTTACGACGTTTAGCGACGTCCTCATGTGACGTCGCTAATATTTTTACTTAGGGCATAGCGTTTCGTTTTTCCCACTCACTCGAAATTTCCAATTTTTTCCACTACTCCTTCCCCCCCTCCGGCGATTCCTTCGGCGACCCCTTCCCCCCCCCCCGGCGACTCCCTCCCTCTCCGGCGACCCGTACCCCCCCGTCGAGCTCCTCCTCCTCGAGCTCAGGTAAACCCTAACCTAACTCCTCCTCCTCCTCCTCTCCCACGGACACACACACACACGGACACAACGCACACACACACAGAGACACACACACACACACACGGACACACACAGAGACACACACACACACGGACACACGGACACACACACACAGATGGACACACACATACACACTGGACACACTGTGTCATGTTGTGGTGGACACGAGACACTATGTTGGACACGTACACATAGCCTAGATCCTTTACCAACCATTTATTTTCTATTTTAACATGTTTTTATATATCAATTTCTAAATACCCTATGTTGACTGATACCTTGTTAATTTATTGTATTTTTTAATTTTGAAAACCCAGTTTTGACAACCATTTTAACCTAGTTTAATGCTTTAATTTAGATGTTTAAAACCCTAGTGTAGTGTATCTATATGTGTGCTGACTGAGTTTCAAGTTTGGGGTGATTTGGTTAGAGTTTTGGTTCTCGATTTGGGTTTGAGGTGAATGGGTCTGAAATATGTTATAGGAGTATGTAATGTTGTGTGAAATGAACTGATTTCCTTTCTTTTCCTTTCCTATTTGACTGAACACAGTAAATCCCCTTACTATCCAGATTGGACTGACCTATAGTTCATATCACCCACTCACTCACTCACTCTTGCCTAGGTACACACACGCATATAGCCTAATACAAGCATGTTAGCCTCCCTCATATACACGTATATGTGACTGTCACATGTAACAGTCAACACACTCACCCCTCATTCACATGTGCATGTACACACACCACCCACTCTCTACTTCTCTCTCTCTATATATATATGTTTGATAGATGGTATTGTATACATATATACATAACTATATCATGTAACTCATATGTGATATAGGCATATAGCCTATGTTAGAGTGTCTAAATATATGAATGCATGAAAGTTGCCTTGTCTTGTAATATAGGCATATAGTATATACATGCCTATATATATATATATTATATGTATATATCTATATAGATATTACTTGTGTGTATGAGATAGCTTGAGTTGACTTTGGTCATTATTGGTACTTGAATTGATCGGAACAAAGACCCCCAATGTCGGTATCGGTCAATATTTGGTATCGGTCGGTATCGGATCGGAACATGCCAAACCGTATCGGTATCGGCCGTATCGGATCGGTATCGACCGATACTTTAAAATTATATGAAATAGTAGTCACCCCCAAGGTTGACTATTTTTACTGAAAGTCAAAGTAGAGTAAACATCTGATCTAGATTGGACTAAGAGTTGACAAAGTCAACTATAGGTCAACCCTTGACCTAGTTTGACCTTGTTTGACTTTGTTTGACTTAGCTTGACCTTATTTGACTTTGTTGTCTTCATGTTTGTTAAATGACACCCAGATACTAGTTTTAGTTGTTTAAATGACACCCAGATACTAGTTTTAGTTTCAGTTTGCTTTGGTAACTCACTATTGCTCATTACTTGGTACTAGTTTTAGTTGATTGTATTTTTTTAAGACTAAACAAATGACACCCAGATATTACTTGTGTGTATAAGATAGCTTGAGTTGACTCTGGTCATTATTGGTACTTGAATTATAGGTTAGGCTTGTATAGCCTTGAATGGTGTGTGCTAGCTAGTATTGGGATACCAATAGCGATAAGGTAAAGGGTACCTTGGTAGGTCATGACTAGAAATATGATATTTGACTTAGATTTGACCTTGTTTGACCAAGGTTGACTATTTGACCTTGTTTGACCTTGTTTGACTTTGTTTGACTTAGCTTGACCTTGTTTGACTTAGTACAACCTAGTTTGACCTAGTTTGACCTAGTTTGACCTTGTTTGACTTTGTTTGACTTTGTTTGACTTAGCTTGACCTTGTTTGACTTAGTACAACCTAGTTTGACCTAGATTGCATATCATTGTTATTAGTAACTGTCCGCTACTAATGTGTGTCCCATAATAAGACATAATATACGAATTTGTGCCTGTTGGATAATGTGTGTCCATCTTTGCAGAATTATTTCCAAATGGATATGAATTACTACTTGCGGAATCGTTCATGGATGTACAATCGTCGTTCTGATGATATGTGTGGTGTGCGGGATGAATACATAGCGGGAGTAGAGCAGTTCCTGCAGTTTGCTAAGGCGTTCCCTCAGTACATGGACGGCACCAAAATTAAGTATCCGTGTGTGAAATGTCATAACGTAAAATATTATCCAAAAGTGGAAGTGACATATCATTTATACTCGAGGAGTTTTACGCCTAATTACTATCAGTGGACCGCACACGGAGAACTTGTGTCTTTAGCATCAGAGCCGGAGCCTTATGTTGAGCCATATATGCATGCGGGACCTAATTTTGTTTCAGATAATCATGCATACGACGACGGGTGCGTGAACATGGTTTTCGATGCTGCGGGGCCTAGTTTCGTTCATGATGCACCTGAGGAGGCACCGAACGCCGATGCTGCACAGTTCATGGAGTTGTTGGAGAATGCAAGGACTCCATTGTATCCTGGTTGTGGGGATCATTCACCGTTGGTGTAGTGCCCCGTCCCGCAAAGTCAATCGGAGGAATCGAAATGCCGACGGCATTCGGCCTTAGCCTTGCAACGGCTTGCTCGGAGACATCGCTCAGGTGGGGTAGTTTCGATGAACTCTCCTCATCTTTGCCTTCACATAATAAATCGTGTTTTCAACTTGCACAAGTTAGGCTTGATAAATAAAAGCTACGCATCCACATAGCTAAGGGAATAATCCCGATGGTTTGAATCGAGTTAGAACATGGAAAACGTCCCACGGTCGGTTTAGAGTTGGTGCACGGCGTACTTTGAAAATGACACTCGGTCCTTCGTCCCGTGGCTTGGGAGAAGAAAAGTTGGTCTTCGGTGCAAAAGCTGAGAGTTAGCCTAAGTCATAGGCGTCGCCCGCACAAATGCTTGCTAAAGCATGCACGGTCCTGTCCCGCAAGGCTTGGCATAGCCTTTGCTCGTCCCTTGGGTTATGTTGTAGGCTTGAGGGAGTTAGACAAAGTTATGCCGGTCGACCTAAGTTATTCTACGTGTTGTCCCGCTCATTCTGCGGTTGTCAAGATAAATAGTCCCACGACCCCATGGCCCGTCATATGAAGTATGAATTGGGTGACAGCGTTGCGTAGAACACGAGTCGGTTTAGAGGCACGAGCCACGATTGGTTCAGTGGAAAGTTAGCCACGGTCGGTCGATACTTAAGGAAACACGTTATGTTTAAGTTAAGTTGGAAGGCTATGCAGTAGCCGTTCCCTGAGTTCAAAGAATATTAAGTCTAAGCGATGGTTAGTCGCCGAGAGAAAATATGTCGGGACTGTGGTTCAGTCGCCGAGGCAACCCTGGTTTGGGCTCTGCGAAGGAAGTATGAAAAAGTGGAAAGAGTAAAGCAAAGTAGCTAAATAATGATGATGAGACCATGCATTACGTTAAGTCTAGAAGTTAGCGTAGGCGCGTGGTCATGGACAACTTGTCGACAAGGGCGATGGTTCTTCGAGCGGCAGCCCTGGGCCATGGGCACCGACTCGGCCTAGGAAGAACAAAGTATAGCCGAGCTGGGTATGAAGCAACCGGTAGGTCGGGGACTTGCATCGAGGATCGCAACCGGCGGTGCAAGGGTCCCGAATGCCAGGCTATGTCCACGATGGCTAGTCAATGCCAGTGACCATTCATATAGATGTGTCGGCACAAGCGGCGATCCACGTGTGTGCCTTTGGATTGGGTTGAATGTGTATGCAGTTAGAAGACACAATATTTGGGCCTAAGATTTGGCTATAACGAAGGCGGCGTGCTTCGGCACGAGAGGTGGCGTCGAGTGTTAAGTTGTTGGCTTAGAGTTGCATGAGATAGGCTCGAGTTGTTGCGAGTTAAGTCGAGAAGGGCCGTAGGGCAAGTTGTGTGAAGTTACGTTAAGTTATTGGGTACGGCCTCGAAATATGATGCACGGCCGCGTTATCACAACACAAGTATAGGCAAGACTAAACAAGGAGGCACTGCCTCGGAGATATTGAGGCACGAATCGAGTTCATGGCACGACCGAGTCGTTAAGTCCCAGAGTTTGGCACAAAAGACAAGTATAAGTCGGTGCGTCGATAATGCAAGCACGAGAAAGGTCTAGAGGCAAGGAAATTGAGTCTTTCGTGTAGTTGCGTCTCTGATTATGGCCGTAAGGCAAACACGACTTGATAGATTAACGTTGTTGGCACGAGGAGTGGTCTAGAGACAAAATATGAGCTAACGTTGACATTGCAAGCACGGGATGGTCCCGATACACAAGTTGCGCTAAGGCGCCGGTCCTAAAACTGATCCTAAGGCAAGAATAGAAAGACAATCGAAAAGGGGTTTTGTGCACAAAGTAAATGAAACGTATAGGTTTTGTATGGGTGGGCGAGGAGCTCACTCCACCAGTACAGTGGTACTGACACCCACACAGTATTTCATGTGCAGGCACAGGTAGAAGCTCGTGGTACGGAGCTCGCTTGGATGCGTCGAGGCACGGAGTTCCTTGGCGATTCGAAGCGTACAGCTGCGTGATCTGAAGACTTATACAGGACATAATATATGGACATTGCCTTCCGAAGCTTCCGCTGGATTCAAGTATTGTATCGAGAGATGAGAGAGAGCAGAGTGACTTGTAAATGAGAGAAAAGTGAGCACGAGAGACATTGTAATTTGGCCTTGCGCCCACAGATGTAATCTTGTATTCAATATCAATAAAAGAGCTTCTTTTGAATGACTTGTGTTCATGTGTTACTTGTTCTTAAATTCCGATGTATGTTTCAATATTTCTGCTTGGGACTTCTGTGCGACGACCCCGTCGCCGCCGATGTAATCGGCCGTTATGAAACTGTCTTGCACGAGCGCAATCTAGGTCGTGCGGCATCACGCCTTAGCGAGGACGATCGCTCCTACGGGAGCGGGGCGTGACAGTTGAAGGTGGTTACAAGACTGTTGAGCATTAAGTCAGATTTTAACATGTCGCAAGAATGCTACAACCGAGTGTTGGAGTTGATTATAGAGATCTTGCCGGCGGGTGCTAAGTTGCCTAAAGACTTCTACCGGTCTAAGAGGATGGTGAGATCGCTCTGGATGGGATATGAGAAAATCGATTCCTGTCGCAATGGGTGCATGCTGTACTACAAAGACGACAAGGACGCAGATGTGTACAGATTTTGTGGTACTGATCGCTATAAGACAACTAGTACAGGAAGGTCTACCGGTGCAAGAAGACCGACCGATTCAATGTACTACTTGCCTTTAACGTCGCGGTTGCAAAGATTATTTATGGTGAAAGAGACGGCCGAAAATATGAGTTGGCACATGCGAGAACAGATTGAAGGAGTGTTGGATCACCCATCCGATGGAGAAGCGTGGAAGCACTTTGATCGAGTGTATCCAGATTTTGCTTCAGATCCGCAAAATGTCAGGTTGGGACTATCTTCTGACGGTTTTACTCCTTTTGGTCTTTCGGGATCCCAGTATTCGTGCTGTCCTGTGATTGTCACTCCGTATAACCTATCGCCTTGGATGTGCATGAAGACTCAGTACATGTTTCTAACCGTTATAATTCCTGGTCCGAACAATCCCAAGAGGAACATTGACGTGTACTTACAGCCTTTGATAGATGAGTTGAATCAGTTATGGAAAGTAGGCGCTAACACGTACGATGTTTCCAGAAAGCAGAATTTTCAGATGAAGGCAACCCTTATGTGGACCATCAACGACTTTCCGGCCTATGGAATGTTATCTGGATGGAGCACTCATGGCCGTCTCTCATGTCCGTATTGCATGGACCGTAGTAAGGCTTTCCGCTTGAAACACGGCAGAAAATCGTGCTTCTTTGATTGTCATCGACAATTTTTGCCAAAAGATCATCCGTTCAGAAGGAACATGAATACTTTCCGTGCCGGCGTTGTAGAGAAGGGTGATCCACCGCCAAGGTGGTACGGAGCCACGATATGGGAGGAGGTTAAAGATTTTCCAAGTGCTATAGAAGATCCTACAACTGGGTACAAGTGCGATGGATTTGGTAGAGTTCATAACTGGACAAAGAGGAGCATATTCTGGGATCTGCCATACTGGAGTACCAATCTGATCAGACATAATCTTGATGTCATGCATATTGAGAAGAATGTGTTTGATAACATAATTAATACTGTGATGGACGTAAAGGGAAAAACGAAAGACAATTCCAAGGCCAGGTTGGACTTAGAAGAAATATGCAAACGCCCTGCGTTGCATTTGATACAGCAGAATGGAAAACAGTTCCTGCCGAAGTCAATTTTTTTGCTGGACAAGGAGGATAAAGTGAGACTTTGTCGATGGATCCAGGGCCTAAAATTTCCAGACGGATATGTGTCAAATCTGAGAAGATATGTCGATCCGAAGGAAAACAAATTGACGGGTATGAAGAGCCACGATTGTCACGTATTCATGGAGAGGTTAATTTCGATTGCATTTCGGGAATTCTTACCGCAGGCAGTTTGGGATCCATTGACGAAGCTTAGCATATTCTTCAGGGATCTTTGTTCTAAGAAATTGCTCGTTGATCGTCTAGAAAAGCAAGAGAAGGACATTGCGGTAACACTATGCAAGCTAGAGAGGGTGTTTCCTCCTGGATTCTTCGACTCTATGGAGCATTTGCCGATTCATCTATCCTATGAGGCATGTGTTGGTGGACCCGTCGAATATCGATGGATGTACCCGTTCGAGCGACATTTGAATCACCTAAAAAGAAAGGTGAAAAATAAGGCACGGGTCGAGGGTTCTATTTGTGAAGCCTATGTTCTCGAGGAGATTACAAACTTTTGTTCGATGTATTTCAAGCCTCATGTTGCAACTAATAGAACGAGAGCTTCCAGAAACGACGAGGGAGATCATGAAAGTAATGATACAATACTGAAGGTGTC
Organism: Iris pallida; assembly: GCA_029216955.1. Taxonomy (NCBI): domain Eukaryota; kingdom Viridiplantae; phylum Streptophyta; class Magnoliopsida; order Asparagales; family Iridaceae; genus Iris; species Iris pallida. The sequence continues at coordinate 8,195,608 of JANAVB010031819.1, forward strand.
ACCCTCATTTTCCATATTTTCTCGTATTTCGTATTTATACTCGTATCTGGATTTTGGCATGTATTTTTTTTTTCTCGACTTGTGAAATTTTGGTATTTCCCGTATTTGGGTTTTGGCTTGGCTCGGTTTTATTGGGGATGGTTCGGTTTGGTTCGGTTTTATGTGTTGGAACACCCTAGCCCTATGCTACACCCTCAACACACCGTAACACCCTCTTTATAACTCCACCAACCTCTTCTCTCTCTTCATAACCATCATTTAATTTCTTCTTCTTCTTCTTCCTCCACGCAACTCCCCAACCCCTAGGCAAGTGCATCTTGCCACTACATGAGAACCATATTTTCTTAGTCCATTTGCTAGTTTAGGACATGGAGATCAACATTAGTTCTTGGGTTTTTGTGATTTGGAGTCTCTGTTGATGTAGATCTAAGTTATTGCTATTTTCGGATTTTGTATGTTTTGATCCTTTTTGGTTGGTTTTCTTTGAGTTTTGATGTTATGTGGAAGAGCTTTCAGTTTTACTCCAGTTGGAGCCTTGGAAATCCGGATTTGGGGTTCGGATGGCCAAGTTATGATGCTTTGAAGTTTTTGGTTTCAGCCATGTGTTCTTGCTGTTTGGAGAAGACAGTGAGCAGTGTGCAGAGCTGTTTAGCTTACGCACACTGAGCTACGCGCGCTCTTTAGCGCTGCGTACACAGGCTTGAGTACGCTCCCTGTTGGAAGCGTGTCTCCTTGAGCGTGCGTGACTTCTCACGCACACTGTTCCCTTGAGCGTGCGTGACTTTTCACGCACACTGTTCCCTTGAGCGTGCGTGACTTCTCACGCACACTGTTCCCTTGAGCGTACGTGACTTTTCATGCAGCTGCTCCTCTTGAGCGTGCGTGACTTTTCACGCAGCTGCTCCCTGTAGCGTGCGTGACTTTTCACCTACGCTGCCCTCAGCGTGCGTGACTTTCACGTACACTGCTCCCTGTAGCGTGCGTGACTTTCACGCACACTGCTTCTTGAGCGTGCGTGACTTTTCACGCACACTGCTCTGTAGCGCGCGTGACTTTCACGTACGCGGCTCTTTCAGCGTGCGTGACTTTTCGTACGCTGCTCCCCTGACCCCTTGTTTAACCCTTGACCCTTGGAGTTTTGGTTTTATTTCTTTTAGCTTGGCTTTTCTATAGCCCTATATATTGATATTTTATTAGACATTTTATGCCCATTTTATATTCTTACGCCTTTTGTCATGAACTTGATTTTACTTAATATGTTGGAATGACTATTGCACATGGCTTGGTATGACAAGGCACTAGCATAACACGACAGTGACCCGTGGTGGTGCACTCCTGACATGACCGACCTGACATGATAGTGGCCCGTCGTGGCGCACTCCTGACAAGTACCCTGACATGATTTTCTTGATAACTTAACTTGACTTGCCTTGACACCGTGGGTGGTTCTTTCTTGCTTGCTTGTTAATCCACTTGTCCAGTCTTGCATCATGTCTAGGATGGAACTCCTGAGTACCACGGTCAGGAGTACCCACGAAAATGGATTAAGGTTAATAACTAGAATAACACAGTAGTCATGAAGAGATGACACAGCTACAGGCAATCCCGTTACCTGGGCGCTCTTGGGATCTGTAGCCTGCCGTCGAGTATGGCACATTTCCAGCGCACCGTCGAGTGTTGCACCCTCTAAGTCACCTAAGGGTACATTTGTCTCCCGGGCGATGTACCTACCTGATTTCAACCCTAATCTTTCGTCCTGGGTAGCCTGGATGGTCTGCAGGGCTTGTGGCTGTGGAACAATCTTACTGCATCTTGTTAGTAATTAGGCCTGTGATAACCCTAGTTAGTTAAAGTAGTAAGCCGTAGTATCTGTTTGGCCGTGATTGATTGAATGAGGTGTAACCAGCTTAGCCATGTCTTGATCCAGTACAAGATTGCTTCCTGTCTTGATTTCTTGCATTACTATCTTGCCGATAAATGGTGGGAAACCAAGCTCTGTTCAGATGAAGGGTTACAACCCCGGTCCTTGTTTGGTTTACGGGTTGTAACCTGGCTATCGGAATAGTTCCATGGTTATCTCGTCGTATATCATCCTGACATGTTTTCGTAATTTAGTTTTAATATTAGATTTTCTGTGCTGATTGCTGGCTTTTGTTCTTATTCCGTGGCCCCCTTGTGGCACTTGCTCTTTCTGGGGTTGACCCAGCTGGTTTTGTGTGGCCAGATTTCGGAGCAGCTCCCGAGGATCTACCAAGCTTCCAGCCCAATGGTGGCGACTAGAAGGAACCCGGGCTACGAGTGAATTTTCTATTTTGTTTCGCTCACTCTATTGTAAATTTATTCTTTTGAGGCGTTTAGCCGACGAGCACCTGTTAGCTCGATGCACTTTTACTTACTGTCTGCCTACGGGCTGTAAACATGATTAACAAATCCTAGGGTTGATCATGTATGACTTAAACTCTTGCTAGTCCTAACATTTTGTACGACTAGCTTCATGATCAGCTGATATGTAATATTTGGGATGCCTTTTATTGTATATTTAATGATCATACATCTTGTAATTATATTACTTGCTTGAGATTGAGACAATAGGCTTGACCTTAAGAGACTGTTGGCTTGTAGTAAACCCTCATATCTAGACAGCCGTGACCGTATAGTTGAGATGTATTCTATTTCAATATACGTAGCTGGCTATGTCTGCCCCCGCTCTCCAGTATTCTGGTTCTGGGGCGTGACATGGTTTAAGTGGTGGCCCATGCAGGTCTTGTCAATCAAGAAATGTGAGGGTTTACCGAATAGATGTCTCAATCAGTATTCGCCCTTGATCTCCGCCCATATTTTTAAATCCCTGAAATTCTTGCCCTGATTACATGCTTGTATCGTTGGTCTGTCTTGGTCCTTCCTTATTGTTTCCCTGTGTCATCTTCCTCAGCGGTACTGTACCTGACCCAGCCGATCAGCGAGAAGGAGCACCTCCCGTGGACCAGCAGCAACCTGGAGATCAAGCCCAGCATTCTGGGGTAGCCTCCAGAGTGATACCTACTAGAGGAGAGTCACCAGTTCGGCCCGTCCAGCCCGCAGAGCCAGATGATGGTACCTTAGTAGGTCTCATCAGAACCTTGATAGCTTCCCAGGATCGTCGAAGTGACACCCTGCACCAGACAGTTCAAGATGCTTTGACCCGAGGCGGTCATCCAGGGAACCAGGCGGCGAACAGTTTCAAGCGATTGAACCCTCCTTTCTTCGACGGTACCGAGGATGCGATTGCCGCGGATGCATGGCTTCAGGATACCAAGGTGATTCTGGAAGCAGCTAGGACACCCGAGAATGAGAAGGTGGCGGTGGTACGCCTGCAGTTGTTGGACCTAGCTCGCAGTTGGTGGGCAGCGCAAGCCATGGGATTAGTGGCACCCATTGCTTGGGCAGTATTTAGAGAGAGATTCCAGACGAAGTACTTTGATGCTGTGGCTCGGTACGACCTGCAGACCAGATTTACCAACTTGAAGCAAGGAGGCAGATCAGTCGACAGTTATGCATCGGAGTTTTCTAAGCTGAGTAGGTTTGCCCCCACCTTGGTGGCGACCGAGTTTGATAGGGCCCAGCGGTTCCAGCAGGGACTACATTTGGAGATCTTGTTGGCGGTTGAGCAGTTCGAGCACCAGACGTTCGATGCAGTCTTGAGAGCAGCTAGGAGGCATGAGTATACCTCCCAGAGGATCGTGGATAGGACTGGAGGTAGAAAGCGGTCCCACAGTCAGATGCACCAATCATCAGCTCCAGCCCCGGCAGCTAGGGGATTGACCATTGGAACTCCGAGGCGGGCGGCCTCAGTAACGTCGGTTCAGCATTCGACCCCGACGTACCTGCAGCCGCAGAAGCAGAAGCAGACTTCCGCAATGGGATGTTCTCATTGCGGAAAGCCAGGGCATGTGATGGCAGACTGTCGCAGGGCGCAAGGATTGCGCCTGGCTTGTGGAGCAGCAGATCATAGAATTGGAGCTTGCCCGAATAGGGGTGGTTCATCTGCATCCAACCCTTCTAGCTCTTCGGTGAGAGGACCGACCCCAGCACCAGTTCAGCAGCAGCAGTATCAGTCTTCGAGGCCCTTGCCGCCTCAGTCTCAGGCATTCCAGCAACAGCACCCCCAGCAGTATGCACAAGCCCAAGCTCAGACCCAGAATAGGCAGAGAGGTTTCCAGCAGAGGGGACCAGCAGCCAGAGGACAAGGTCAGGCCATGATGATGGCTATAGAAGAAGAAGTTGCACCAGGTGAGGTAGTGGCAGGTACTATTCTCGTCAACTCCTTTCCAGCTTCGGTATTGTTTGATTCTGGTGCATCGCATTCATTCATGTCTGTACGATTCGCGACACGGATAGGATTGGAACCTGAGTCATTATCAGTGAGGCTCAATATACTTACTGGTAATGGTCTTGTGGGAGTAGATCGAGTGTTTTTCTCGTGTCGGATCGTAGTTAGCGGTAGGGAGTTCCCCGCTAGATTCATAGAGTTTCCTATGGCAGACTATGATGTAGTCCTAGGCATGGACTGGTTGAGGAATCAGTATGCTAGGATAGACTGCCATATTGGCAGAGTTGTCTTTAGTATCCCCGGCGAGCCAGAGTTTTCATTTTCCAGAGGCGCAGTGGAGCCATCTTTCCCAGCATTGCGGATGGCAGTAGCAGCAGTGCAGTTACCCCGGATAGTTGATGAGTTTCTAGATGTCTTTCCAGAGGAGCTTCCAGGGATGCCGTCGGAGCGGGAGATTGAGTTCACTATAGACTTGATTCCCGGGACAGCACCAGTGTCAGAGCGAGTCTACAGGATGGCGCCTTCAGAATTGGAGATTTTGTACAAGATGATTGAAGAACTGAGGACCAAGGGATTCATCCGTGCAAGTGGATCGCCTTGGGGAGCCCCGATGCTTCTTGTGAAAAAGAAGGATGGTACGTCCAGGCTATGTGTTGATTATCGTACCTTGAATTCGGTGACAATCAAGAACAGATACCCTCTTCCGAGGATAGATGACTTGTTTGATCAGCTCAGAGGGGCTTCAGTGTTTTCGAAGATCGACTTGCGGTCAGGATACCACCAGATCAGAGTCAGAGAGCAGGACATCCCGAAGACAGCATTCAGATCGAGGTATGGACATTGGGAGTTCCTTGTTATGCCCTTTGGAGCGACCAATGCGCCGGCCGTATTCATGGACCTCATGAATCGCATTTTCATGCCTTACTTGGACCAATTTGTGATCGTGTTTCTAGATGACATCCTAGTCTACAGCAAGAGTGAAGTAGAGCATGAGCAGCATCTCAGAGTCGTCCTTCAGACGCTTCGGGAGCATCAGTTGTACGCCAAGTTCAGTAAATGCGAGTTCTGGCTCGATCGCATTTCATACTTGGGTCACATCATTACCCGAGGAGGAGTGGAAGTGGATCCCCAGAAGATTGTGGCTATCGAGTCATGGCCGGTACCCAGCTCAGTGGCAGAGGTTCGCAGCTTCCTTAGATTGGTCGGCTACTACCGGCGGTTCGTTTCAGATTTCGCTAGGATTTCAGCGCCGATGACCCAGTTGACCCGCAAGGATGTGCCGTTTGTTTGGACAGCAGAGTGTCAGGAATCATTTGAGAAATTGAAGCGAGGTTTGATAACGGCTCCCATTCTCACCCTTCCAGATGGGACTGGAGGATTCACAGTTTATTGCGACGCTTCAGGCAGAGGATTAGGGTGTATCTTGATGCAGCATGGGAAGGTAATATCTTATGCGTCACGTCAACTTCGTGATCATGAGAAGAATTACCCGACCCACGACTTGGAATTGGCGGCGGTAGTGTTTGCCTTGAAATTGTGGAGACACTACTTGTACAGAGACAGAGTGGAGATATTTACTGATCATAAGAGCCTGAAGTATGTTTTCATCCAGAAGGACCTTAATATGTGGCAGAGAAGATGGCTCGAGCTACTAGTGGACTATGATGTGGATTTGCAGTATCATTCCGGGAAGGCCAACGTTGTAGCAGATGCATTGAGCAGAAGAGCCGGAGTTTATCTCCTGACGGCGCAACCAGAATTATTGGTAGATCTTCAGAAGATGGGAATTGAAGTGGTTCTTCCTACCAGTGTGGCATTGATGGCCAGTCTACAGGTTCAGTCCAGCATTGTTGAGAGGATCCGGATGGCGCAGTCAACAGATTCCAAGATCCAGCGACTCAGAGCAGAGTGTGAAGCAGGAAGAAGGCCAGAGTTATGTATTCATGAAGACGGTACACTTCGGCACGGCACTCGTCTTTGTGTACCCAGTGGAGATATCAGACAAGAAGTCATGGCAGAAGCCCACAGTTCACAATATTCTATTCATCCGGGTGGTACGAAGATGTACCGAGATATTCGTCAACACTTTTGGTGGAATGGTATAAAGAGGGAGATAGCCCGGTATGTCTCTCGATGTTTGGTTTGCCAACAGGTCAAGGCTGAACATCAGAGGCCAGCTGGACTTCTTCAACCTTTACCGATCCCAGAATGGAAATGGGAGCACATAACCATGGATTTCGTGACTGGGTTATCCAGATCTCCGACAGGCAGAGATGCTATTTGGGTCATTGTGGACAGGCTTACCAAGGTGGCACACTTTCTTCCATTTAGAGTTGGACAGTCGACGGCGCAGCTAGCAGAGATGTATCTCAGGCAGATCGTCAGGCTTCATGGTGTGCCAGTCAGCATCACCTCAGACAGGGATTCAAGATTCACATCACACTTTTGGCGCAGCTTGCAGAAGAGTTTAGGGACTCGTCTCCAGTTCAGCTCAGCTTATCACCCGCAGACGGATGGTCAATCAGAGCGCACAATCCAGACTCTCGAAGATATGTTGCGGTCGTGTACCCTTGACTTTGGTGGTTCGTGGGAGGATCACCTGCACCTGGTGGAATTCTCGTACAACAATAGTTTCCAGGCCAGTATCCAGATGGCACCCTTCGAGGCTCTGTATGGTAGGAAGTGCAGATCCCCGTTAGCATGGGACGATGTCGGAGAGAGGCAGATACTTGGTCCCGAATTGATTTCCCAGACGGTTGAAGTGGTCAGGAAGGTCAGAGATCACCTCCGAGTTGCCCAGGACCGCCAGCGCCATTGGGCCGATGCTCATCGGCGTCCCTTAGAATTTGCTGTCGGCGACTATGTATTCCTTAGGATCTCGCCTAACCGCAGCGTCATTCGCTTCGGCGTACGGAGAAAGCTTAGTCCTAGGTATATAGGGCCGTTCGATATTCTAGAGCGAGTAGGAGATGTATCCTATCGTCTCGCTCTTCCGCCGTCGCTAAGTGAGGTACATGATGTGTTCCATGTGTCCCAATTACGACGGTATATTCCGGACCCGAGCCACATCCTAGACCATTCGGAATTGGTTGTTGGTACCAACCTTTCGTATGAGGAGAGGCCCGTGTCTATTTTGGACCGGAGGGAAAAGATACTCAAGAACAAGACTATTAAATTAGTCCGTGTTGCTTGGGGTCATCACTCTCTAGGTGAGTCAACGTGGGAGCGTGAGGACGACATCCGATCGCGACATCCCTACCTGTTTGACTCGTGAGGTATAATGTCTTTCTTATGCCTTATATTTTCCCTTCCTTGCTTGCATTGTATGATTGTATGATTGGACTGCTTAGTGTAACTTGCATGTGCTTAGTGTAGCTTGTCGTGGCAATCTCTAGCTCCTTGATTAAATTCCGAGGACGGAATTCTTTTAAGGTGGGTAGAGTTGTCACCCTCATTTCCCATATTTTCTCGTATTTCGTATTTATACTCGTATCTGGATTTTGGCATGTATTTTATTTTTTTCTCGACTTGTGAAATTTTGGTATTTCTCGTATTTTGGGTTTTGGCTTGGCTCGATTTTATTGGGGATGGTTCGGTTTGGTTCGGTTTTATGTGTTGGAACACCCTAGCCCTATGCTACACCCTCAACACACCGTAACACCCTCTTTATAACTCCACCAACCTCTTCTCTCTCTTCATAACCATCATTTAATTTCTTCTTCTTCTTCTTCCTCCACGCAACTCCCCAACCCCTAGGCAAGTGCATCTTGCCACTACATGAGAACCATATTTTCTTAGTCCATTTGCTAGTTTAGGACATGGAGATCAACATTAGTTCTTGGGTTTTTGTGATTTGGAGTCTCTGTTGGTGTAGATCTAAGTTATTGCTATTTTCGGATTTTGTATGTTTTGATCCTTTTTGGTTGGTTTTCTTTGAGTTTTGATGTTATGTGGAAGAGCTTTCAGTTTTACTCCAGTTGGAGCCTTGGAAATCCGGATTTGGGGTTCGGATGGCCAAGTTATGATGCTTTGAAGTTTTTGGTTTCAGCCATGTGTTCTTGCTGTTTGGAGAAGACAGTGAGCAGTGTGCAGAGCTGTTTAGCTTACGCACACTGAGCTATGCGCGCTCTTTAGCGCTGCGTACGCAGGCTTGAGTACGCTCCTTGTTGGAAGCGTGTCTCCTTGAGCGTGCGTGACTTCTCACGCACACTGTTCCCTTGAGCGTGCGTGACTTTTCACGCACACTGTTCCCTTGAGCGTGCGTGACTTTTCACGCACACTGTTCCTTTGAGCGTGCGTGACTTCTCACGCACACTGTTCCCTTGAGCGTACGTGACTTTTCATGCAGCTGCTCCTCTTGAGCGTGCGTGACTTTTCACGCAGCTGCTCCCTGTAGCGTGCGTGACTTTTCACCTACGCTGCCCTCAGCGTGCGTGACTTTCACGTACACTGCTCCCTGTAGCGTGCGTGACTTTCACGCACACTGCTTCTTGAGCGTGCGTGACTTTTCACGCACACTGCTCTGTAGCGCGCGTGACTTTCACGTACGCGGCTCTTTCAGCGTGCGTGACTTTTCGTACGCTGCTCCCCTGACCCCTTGTTTAACCCTTGACCCTTGGAGTTTTGGTTTTATTTCTTTTAGCTTGGCTTTTCTATAGCCCTATATATTGATATTTTATTAGACATTTTATGCCCATTTTATATTCTTACGCCTTTTGTCATGAACTTGATTTTACTTAATATGTTGGAATGACTATTGCACATGGCTTGGTATGACAAGGCACTAGCATAACACGACAGTGACCCGTGGTGGTGCACTCCTGACATGACCGACCTGACATGATAGTGGCCCGTCGTGGCGCACTCCTGACAAGTACCCTGACATGATTTTCTTGATAACTTAACTTGACTTGCCTTGACACCGTGGGTGGTTCCTTCTTGCTTGCTTGTTAATCCACTTGTCCAGTCTTGCATCATGTCTAGGATGGAACTCCTGAGTACCACGGTCAGGAGTACCCACGAAAATGGATTAAGGTTAATAACTAGAATAACACAGTAGTCATGAAGAGATGACACAGCTACAGGCAATCCCGTTACCTGGGCGCTCTTGGGATCTGTAGTCTGCCGTCGAGTAGGGCACATTTCCAGCGCACCGTCGAGTGTTGCACCCTCTAAGTCACCTAAGGGTACATTTGTCTCCCGGGCGATGTACCTACCTGATTTTAACCCTAATCTTTCGTCCTGGGTAGCCTGGATGGTCTGCAGGGCTTGTGGCTGTGGAACAATCTCACTGCATCTTGTTAGTAATTAGGCCTGTGATAACCCTAGTTAGTTAAAGTAGTAAGCCGTAGTATCTGTTTGGCCGTGATTGATTGAATGAGGTGTAACCAGCTTAGCCATGTCTTGATCCAGTACAAGATTGCTTCCTGTCTTGATTTCTTGCATTACTATCTTGCCGATAAATGGTGGGAAACCAAGCTCTGTTCAGATGAAGGGTTACAACCCCGGTCCTTGTTTGGTTTACGGGTTGTAACCTGGCTATCGGAATAGTTCCATGGTTATCTCGTCGTATATCATCCTGACATGTTTTCGTAATTTAGTTTTAATATTAGATTTTCTGTGCTGATTGCTGGCTTTTGTTCTTATTCCGTGGCCCCCTTGTGGCACTTGCTCTTTCTGGGGTTGACCCAGCTGGTTTTGTGTGGCCAGATTTCGGAGCAGCTCCCGAGGATCTACCAAGCTTCCAGCCCAATGGTGGCGACTAGAAGGAACCCGGGCTACGAGTGGGTTTTCTATTTTGTTTCGCTCACTCTATTGTAAATTTATTCTTTTGAGGCGTTTAGCCGACGAGCACCTGTTAGCTCGATGCACTTTTACTTACTGTCTGCCTACGGGCTGTAAACATGATTAACAAATCCTAGGGTTGATCATGTATGACTTAAACTCTTGCTAGTCCTAACATTTTGTACGACTAGCTTCATGATCAGCTGATATGTAATATTTGGGACGCCTTTTATTGTATATTTAATGATCATACATCTTGTAATTATATTACTTGCTTGAGATTGAGACAATAGGCTTGACCTTAAGAGACTGTTGGCTTGTAGTAAACCCTCATATCTAGACAGCCGTGACCGTATAGTTGAGATGTATTCTATTTCAATATACGTAGCTGGCTATGTCTGCCCCCGCTCTCCAGTATTCTGGTTCTGGGGCGTGACAGAAGGTATTCAATGCTCCAGGAAAGCCATCGGGTAAGATGAAAAAGAGATATCTGAACGATGATGAGCTAAGGGCTGCTCAGGTGTATGTATTACTCAACTGCGACGAGGAGGAAGTAGAGAAACTGGAGGGGTAAGTAATTAATACGTCTATATTATTTTAATATTGTTAATTATTATACTATTACATTAATTGAACGATATTGTTTTCAGCATATTTAATGATGATGTGAGGTCGGATAGGCCACACATAACAGAAGAAGAACTAGAACAAGAAATGAGGCGTTATTTTCCATCATGGTTGAGTACATATGTAAGACTTGAGAACTCTGTAATTACCTTTTTGTATATGCACTTGATTGAGAATGAGCTTAATTGCTTCTTTCGTGGTATTTAGGTCGATCGTCCATACGCAAGACTTGAGAATGAGTCTATTAGAACGCTAGCCAAGGGACCAATTTATGCTACAAAAATATGGCCAAGCTACTGTGTTAATAGGTTTAGGTTCAAGTCAACAACTTGTCCGATCAGAGACAACTTTGTGGATCTCGATTCCACCAAAAACAGCTGTTTGTGTATCAGATCTTCGAACTACAAAAATGTTGATGCGGGCAACGATTTCTATGGCGTGTTACGGGAGATCGTGGAGCTGACATATAGTTATAGAATAGAGCCTGCTAAGATTGTGTTATTCAGGTGTGATTGGTTCGATCTGATTGAAGGTCAAGGTTGGAAAGTAGACAAGCACGGTCTTGTTGATATAAACTATCGGCGTCGATATCAAGCCTATGAACCATTTGTCCTATCAAGTCAGTCTCAGCTCGTGTACTTCACAAGTTATCCTAAATGGGGAACAACAAGGTCGGACTGGTGGGCAGTATGCAAGACCAAAGCTAGAAATACCTTTGAGGTTGACGATATAGCTTATCAACAGGATGAACTAACTCTTGTAACAAATATTATAGAAGTGGACACGACGGAAGTTTCCTATTACACATCTAATTGTGTAGAAGAAGTAGAATTATCTGAAGAGGAAGATGCAGATGAAAGTGAAGATGTAGAGGAGGAAGAAGAAGAAGAAGAAGAAGAAGAAGAAGAAGAAGAAGAAGAAGAAGAAGAAGTAGATGAGCTAAACGAACTAGATGAATTTTCAGAAGAGGATTAAATCTGTACGTTTGTTTTATCATCATATTTGACACTTTAGTGACACTTCTATCATATAAATCTGTGACACTTCAGTGACACTTTATTGACACTTTTATTGACACTTCAGTGACACTTTTTGACTATGATATTTTTCAAAAATCTGTGATGTCTATCATATAAATATGTTTTTTTGTTTTATTGTCATATATTTTATTGTCAGGTATGACTAGACCATCTGGACGACGCAGAGGATTATATATTAGGCAGCCCCGTCAGCCTCGGGCTGGGGATGGAGAGGGCAGTTCCGTACCCTCATCCTCATCTCCGAGTACGCCAGTGTACCGTTCTGTTCCCGGTCCATTACCGAGACAGGGCAGTTCTAGCAGGTTGGCGACTCCTCCCTCGTCGTCCAGCCTTCCTGATCCCGCGTCCAGCATCCCTGATCCCCCGTCCAGCATTCCTACTGTCGACGGCTCTATGGAGGGAGCCCACGCCGATCATATGGAGGACGGCGATCAGACTGATCCTGTCCAGGCAGGAGGTGAGAGCGACCCTCCATGCGCTCCCCCGGACGAGACGCGTATGGAGATTTGGACGAACGGGCCTATGAAGTAAGTTAATTAATTATTATATATTTCTCAAATGATTATATGTACATATATATTCATGAAAAATTATTATTGTATAGATGTCGGCCTTCTGCAGTACAGAGACAGCTGGGGACATTTGTGAGGCAGAACTATGGTGGGCCTTGGCTCAACTACTCAGATGCTCCCGCAGATAGGAAGGCCTTTTGGTTCGCCCACTTCAAGGTAAAAAATTTGTTTATTTTTAAATTTTAATAATCATTTGTGTATATTATAAAACTTTTGTATTTTACTTCTTGTAGAGGACCTATTTCTATCCACCACACCGGGCGGCGAGGATCGAGGGCCAATTTTTTGCCGTCATAGCCAAGCTCATCCGTGATGCGATCGACGACCAGAAGCGTCGTGATCGCTCCGGACAGCCGATCCAGGGTTGGATTACGCCAGAGCAGTGGACTGCGATGAAGGCTAGATTCAGCGAGCCCAAGTACCAGGAGCGGTCTGAGAAGGCCAAGGTGGCGCGGTCGAGCGCCGGTAAGTGGTGTGGTGGCTCCATTCCGATGACGGAGCATTTTCGTCGTCTGGTACGTTTCCTATGACGGACATTAATTTATATATAGTTCGATATAATGTTTAATACTAATAATAGATAATATATTTTAACAGGTAAAGAAGGGTGAGGACCCGAATATGGTGACCGTCTTCCTGGTCACCCATCGGAGGGCTGGGGACTTCATTGACGAGAGGGCGACGCAGGCATATGTACGTTCTATTCTTTATATTAACTGACTATAATTTAGAAAACAGGAAAATAGATATCAATATAGACTTTAGTAAACACTTACACGTTAGCAAACATGTTCTAGGCCGAGTTTGTTCGGCTACAGAAGGAGGCGGCTGCTGCTGCTAGTGCGCAAGCAGAGGGAGAGGCTGGTACTTCCTTCCAGCCGCCTGCAGAGCCATCGCCGGACGAGCTCTGGATGACCGCCGTTGGCGGTCTTCAGAAGGGTACGTACTACGGTACGGGATCCTACGACGCATATTTGGCTTCGGAGTCATCCCGGGCCCCCTCTGTCAGCACGCAGTCTCCGGCTACGCAGGCGTCGTCACGAGTTGAGGATGTTCGTCGTCAGATCGAGGAGCTGCGTCGCGAGTTGCAGCAGCAGATTTCTGATGCGGTCGAGCGACGATCCGACCCTCCGATCGTCACCGGACGATTTAATACGGTCGAGCGGAGTATACATGAGTTGATGACTCTGCATCAGACTACAGCTGCCAGCTTGCAGACGCTCACCGAGTCTACGCATCGCACAGAGCGTAGACAGGTCGAGCTGGAGGGATCGTAGAGGAGCATATCTGCCTCACTCGCTCAGTATACTGAGAAGGTGGTGAGTACCCTTGCTGCGCATGGTGAGCGACTGCGAGAGCTGGAGCAGGTACGTCCTCCGGGTCCATCGACGGCGCCGACTCCAGACATTCCACTGCCTCCTACTGCCCCTACGGTGCAGCTCACCCAGGAGCAGTATGAGTACATGCTATCCCAGATGCGCGGCAGGAGTCCTCAGTGATCCAGTAGATATTTTTTATCATCTTTGTATGTATTGGCCCTATGGGCCTATTGACCGTTCTGTACACTGATTTTCATTCTTATTTGCCCTCCATTGTGGACATGTATGTTTGTTGGACATTTACTTTGTGATATTTACTTTGTTGGTATTTTTATTGTCATATTTACTTTGTGATATTTACTTTGTGATATCTGCGATGGAGATGACAAATATACCTACGCTGGGTTATAAGCGATGATCTGATATACAAAGGAGGTGTTGCCGAAATTTTAAAAAAATATATTGTGTATTTTTGTTATGATGTGTGTCTGTGTTTACAGTGAATGTGAAATGCACTGTTCGGAAACCATCGACAGTTTCGATTACTGTTGTATGTTTTATCTTGGATAGAAATAGCAACAGTTCAGGGTGCACTTCTGAGAGCTTCATTTTCACGTCCTTCACTTTCTCGGACGTCGTAAAGGTTCCCGAGAAGGTGAAGGACGTGAAGAGGAAGCTCTGAGAAGTGCACCCTGAACTGTTGCTCTTTCTATCCAAGATAAAACATAGAACAGTAAGCGAAACTGTCGATGGTTCGAATACTGCACTTCACACACACTGTAAACACAGAAACACAGCATAACAAAAATATCAATTATATTTTTAATTTTTTTTTTAACATCTGCGACGTATAGCGACGTTCTGCGACGTACTGCGACGGCAGATAGACGTCGCTATACGTCGCTAACTAGCGACGTTACGTCGCTAGACGTCGCTAGGGAGGACGTCGCCAAATCATGCCATGTCATCATATATAAATAACAGAGCGTCGCAAGTGGTCGCTTTACGTCGTCATTTTGGCGACGTAATTAGACGTCGCTATATGTCACAATTTTTGCGACGGCTAGCGACAATAAATTACGCGTCGCCAATAGCGACGTTCGGCGACTAAAGTGCCATCTGCGACTTGCCTTTAAGCGACGTCCCTTTTTCGTCGCTAAATACGTCGCTAATTAGTTTTAGCGACGTAATTTCCTTATTTAGCGACGTTTCCGAACGTCGCTAAAAATGAGTTATTTTAGTAGTGCTTCCTCAATGATGGTGCTCACGGGAATCCCGACCCGAGCTCTTCCCAGAACAGTGCTTCCGCCAAGATCAGCGAGGCTCTTTTGATCAATCCAGGGATCAAACCATAAATCCGTTGAGTTTCCGTCTTTCATAATCCTTTTAATATGGTGCAATACCTTCTCTCGATACAGCAGGATAGTCTTGAATGTCACTGAAGCATTACTTTTAGACTGAATAGCCCAAAAGTTAGTATCTTTCACATATTTGGCCGCGGTCCACCTTGCCCATAGCGACTTGCCAGTAATGAACTTCCAGACAAGTCTCATGGCTGCTACTTCTCGAAGGGTCCAGATAGAATATAGCCCAACACCCCCCTCATCTTTTGGAGTGCATAAGATATCCATTTTAATACCATGCATTCCACCATGCCATATGAAATCGGCACAAAGTTTTTCCAGTTTCCGTATAGTGGAATTCGGTAACAATATAGCTTGAAGCCAGAAAGAAGCTATAGCAAGTACTACGGAACGAACCAATTCTATACGTCCTCCAAATGATAGATTTTGTGCATGCCATCATTCCGTACGTCGCTGAACGTACTCTATCATACTATTACATGTTTAGTCCCTGGCGTAGTTAATGCTGAGAGGTAAGCCCAAATACTTCACAGAAAGTTCGCCTTTATCCACCCAAATAATAGCAGCTTTAGCGTCTTTGTTAGAGCAGAATTTATATATATATATATATATATATATATATATATATATATATATATGACGTATTTTATAGATTATATTTATATATATAATTATAATCTATAAAATACGTCATATATATATATATATATATATATATATATATATATATATATATATATATATATATATATATATATATATATGACGTATTTTATAGATTATAATTATATATATAAATATAATCTATAAAATACGTCATATATATATATATATATATATATATATATATATATATATATATATATATATATATATATATATATATATATATATATATATATATGACGTATTTTATCCACCCCAAAATATATATATATATATATATATATATATATATATATATATATATATATATATATATATATATATATATATATATATATGACGTATTTTATAGATTATAATTATAAAATTATTATAGTTATTTTACTCTTTATTAAGAACACTTAGGAAGACTAAAAGACAACTATCTTAATTATTCTAAATTTATTATTATATTAATATATCATGCAAGAATATTTAAGAAGACAAAATGACACCTCCCATAATTACCTAGCTGTTCTTATTAACTTTAATGAATAATTTTAGTTAATAAACTTATCCAAAGGTATATTTCAAAAGAAAAGTTTTACGGTGAAGTTCAAGTTTTCTCATTATATAGTAGTATAGATAATGTTAATTAATAAACATATCCAAGGGTATATATATGAAAATAAAAGTTTCACGGTGAAGTTCAAATTTTCTCATTATATAGTAGTATAGATAGATAATTTTAATTAATAAACATATACAAGGATATATTTGGAAATAAAAGTTTCACGGTGAAGTTCAAGTTTTCTCATTATATAATAGTATAGATTTGTATGTATTTGAAAAGAGTAAAAGACACTCGAAGTTGTCTTTTAGTTAAATTTGTATATACTTGAAAAGAACAAAAGACAAAACTAATATATTGAAATACTAAAAACTAGATATTATAAGTACCTAACTATCCCTAATAGAATATATTATTTTTTTTGTATTTTTTTTTTTTTGAAATCACACGCACACACACAATTGGGGGGCTCGAACCTTGCCGGCCCCTCCGGATGTCCGCTCTAATACCACTAGGCTAGAGAGCCCGGACATTATTTTTTTTGTATTGAAATAGACATTTAATGATTTTTTTTGAAGAAAAAAAAATCACGGTGAAACCTAACTATTGGTATTAATCACACAAGACAATAAGATAAAAAAAGTGCTATCCAATGCAAAAGTTTGAGAAGACAATAAATTTTTTTTTTTTCAACTTCCAAAACAACTTTTCCACTTCTTCCTTTTAAAAAAAAATATTTTTATTCATAGTTGATGATCGTGTGGAAGTAAAGCATTATGAAGTCTATTGTCTAAATCTAGACAACCAACTTTATATTGTCTTTAACATGTCATTGTCATGTCAACTTCATAATTTATTTCACATTTGCATTGAAAAAAAGAATTTGAAATAAGAAACGCTGATTCATATGTGCCAACTATTTTTTTCCAAGCTCACAGTGGGTTAGAGATGCTCTTAGTATGTGCAAGTTTTGAGAGGATTTATATAGTCGCTTTGGAAACTTTGAAAGAGAAGCCATTATTAAGTGAAGAATACGAAAAGAAAACTCCATTAAAATCACTTAACGAATTACGAAGAGTCATCACACCTGCTAACATTTCAAAGCGTTCAAACATGTCCCCAAAAAAAACTGGATTGGAATTTTTACTGTATCGTTATGGATGTTGTTCATTCCATTAATATGAACAAATACATCTAGATATGAACGAAATAAATGCATGCATGCAAACATGCAACCACTTTGTTTGATCATATTCTTTTTTTTAAATATCACGCACACACAATTGGGGGACCCTTGTTAGCAATCATCCGAATAAAACGTGTATTATATGCAAATTTTTTCGTATCTTACATAAACGTATAATACTTACGTACTTTTGAAAAATTCGGATTTGTACGCGAATTTTAAGCCTGTGGCGTTTTAAACGCGTACCGTACGAATTTTTAAAAATTTTGGACAAAAAAATGTGACCAAGAAACCCAACAGTCTCGTCTTTCTTGACTCTTGCTGCTATTAGATATTAAGAATGGCACAATTCTCAAAAATTATCAAAAGAAAAGAAGAAAAGTCTCACAGTAACCAAAAAAAGAAACCCAAGAGTCTTTGCACATGTTGCTTGCAACAAACAAAGAAAAATCAAAAATCCAACCTCTTCTTATTCTCACACTGAACCCTTGTTTATGAAGGAGTAGAGGTGGGTGGGCCCTATATATATATGCCGAATTTTAGTGTCGAATTGGTTCATATGAAACGTACTAAATCTGATCCGAATCTTTTTCGTTAGACGAATTTTGACCGAATTTTCGACCGTATTTTACTTATATTGTGCCGATTTATATTCATACTTTTGTCGTTCCAAAAATTTTTCGTTTTTCGATTTGCTAACAAGGTGGGGGACTCGAATCTTGCTGGTCCCTTCCAGTGTCCGCTCTAATACCACTTTGTTTGATCATACTCAGTTACTCTAGTTTCTATTTGAGTTATTTGTATTTACCCCTCTCCCCAATTACTAATCATAACTCTACTTCCCCATCGCCCCCCCCCCCCCCCCCCCCCCCAATTTTAATTATTTAATTTGTGTTACATCTCCAATCTTCGGGTAAAGTGCAAACAAACCCTCCTTAGATTTGCGTTTTACATTTGAAGACCCATTGTTTAAAAAAAATCCACATTTTTATTTTTTCTCAGTTTGTACCCATGTCGTTAACAGCCGTTAAAATACGTCTAAAAATACGATTTTATCCCTCCCCTACTCTCTTCCCCCTCTCTCTCTCCGGTGGCGGGGACTTGTCAAGCGGGGCCGACCAGAAGAGAGGGGAGGGTGGCCGGACAGCGGAGGGAGGAAGGGTGTCGAGCTAGGGGTGAGCATTCAGTTAATTCGATTCAAACCGAACCGAATTGGCCCATAACCGATTCAAATCGAACCGAATTAAATCGATTTGATTTTCGGTTTCTTCGGTTTATTCAATTTTTGGTTTATTTGTATTTTTTTGTTGATATATATAGTACTTAAATATACCTACATTTTTTTAGTATATATCTGTAGTGTGTGTATATATATGGCTTAATTGCTACTTGATATATACCTACTTTATTTGTATATATATATATATGGCTTAATTGCTACTTGATACCCTCAACTATTACCATTTTTCAACTTGGTACCCTAAACTTTTTTTGTAACAACTTGATACCCGGATATTATTTTGGACAAAAATGCCCCTATCCCTACCCCCCTCCCCCGTGCTAGCTTCGCCCCCCCCCCCCTGCTAGCTCCGGCGCAGCTCCCCCCCACCCCCCCTGCTCGCTTCAGGCCACCCCCCCCCCCTCTCGCTCCGGCCGTCCGTCCGCTCCCGCCTCTCCCCTAGGGCTCGGCAGCGGGAGGAGGGGGGCTGGGAAGGGGGGTGCGGAGCGGGAGGCGGGGGCAGGAGGTGGCCCAGAAGCGAAGAGGGGGTGGGGGGGGAGGTCGGCCGAAAGCGAGGAGGGGGGTCGGCCGGAGCTAGCAGGGGGGGGTGGCCGGAGTGGGGGAGGGGGTGGAGGGAGGGAAGGGATAAGGGCATTTTAGGGTTTTTTAAAATGTTAGGTATTAAGTTGAAAAAAAAAATAGTTGAGGTATCAATCTGTTACGAAAAAAAGTTTAGGGTATCAACTTGAAAAAGTGTGATAGTTGAGGGTAGCAATTAGCAATTAAGCCTATATATATATATATATGGTAAATGACAAAAAATAATCCTTGTTAGATATCCGACTTTTGCAAATTAAGACCTATTAGTCATTTTTAGCAATTCGTCCCTCCATAGATTACAAATTCGCTCAATAAGGCCCCTCCAGCCAAAATTAAAATTTTAATCCCGAAAATGTCCTTGTCCCCCTCTCCCCCCCGGTGGCGACGACGACCCCAGCCCCGCCCGACCCCATGCCCTCCACCCGCCGGCCCTGCCCCCCCGCCCTCCCCCTGTCGGCCTCCCCCCGGCGGCGAGCCCCCAGCCCCACCCGGCCCTCCTCCCGAAAATGCCCCTGTCCCCCTCTCCCCCCTGACCTCGCCCCTCTGCCCTCCCCCAGCCCGACCCCCCCGCCCTCCCCCTGCCCGACCCCCCTGCCCTCCCCCGACCCGTCCTGTCACGACCCGCACCCGCTTTTCGGATACGAGACGTGTCCAAGCCAGCCTACGCCGCAGAGTCGGCGGTAGAACGCTGTCAAGCCCGCAAGAATAAATACTCAAGAAATACATTTGTTGTTCATTCACAATTCTACATTTATTACAACATTTATAATTAAAGAATATACAAGATGTTACATTTAATAAAAGTGATACAGTTGCTTTCTATTTCTAGGTCGTCTTCAGCATACCCAAGTTCTCCCAGTGCTAAGAGTGATCGCGGCTAAACCTGAAAAATGTTGGTTTCCAGTCAGGAATGGAACAAGTACACAAACCGACGGCAATGCAAAACACAATAGAATTAACAAGACATGAAAATAGCATATGGAATATAAAAGTTGGTAAGAAAAACTGATGACATGGTACGATAGAGAAGTAAATAAAGAAAACTAATAAAAGACATCTATCTAGGTGGTATGAAATATCCGTTTCGACATGTGGACGGCTAGGGGGTAAATAAGGCACACTGCACGTGTCGTGCGCAGCGGCTAGCATTCAAGATTAGACATAATGGGATAGTTCTGGGTAGTCCACATGTGTACTAAGATATTTCCCCTCCCGACTACTCCGTGTGACGAGCGTGTCAACAAGCAGCAAGATATATGTATAGACATGAAATGAGAAAACTACTATGAATCGGAAAGCAATCAGAAAGTGCACTTGCCTGAGGTGTTTAGCTGGAGAAACCGATAATTCCATTGAGTCCCGGATAGTCTGACTGGCTAGGGTCGATGTGAAAGATTTCGGGATTTGCAAGTGAATGAGCACGATTAGTCGCGATTCAATGATATTAAACGAATTGATTTAGCAAAATAATCCCGTAACTATATATATCCTTTTTAGAAGATTTATTATTAGGAAAAACGTTTATATACTCTTTAGAACATATTTATTTAAATGAAAGTCCAAAAACCCAAAGTCCATATGAGTATAGTTTAAGATACAAAATATATCTACATAACTTCTAAATAAACCCAATAATATATTCAATATATATATATATATATATATATATATATATATATATATATATATATATATATATATATATATTCCCGAATAACTATAATCTTTAATAGCTAGAATACATAGTAACATTTATACTAACAAAATACCTATTATCTATACATCAACAAATTATACTAAGGCGCAAAAGTTATCTATAACATAAGGTTAAGAATCATATATAAGAATTGTTGAGCCCATAACTACATTAATATAATTTTTGGAAATATTATTATATATATATATATATATATATATATATATATATATATATATATATATTTGATAACCATAATAGTAAATAATAATAAAGGTTAATAACTAATGAATATTTAATACTTAAATGTACATGCATTAACCCTTAATAGTATAGTAAATACATTAAATAAATTAATAAATACACATACACAACAACCAGTGTTTTGTTTACTGCTTTGGAAGGAGCGACTTGTTCTTCCTCTCAGTTTCCCGAGAGAAGTAATAAAAATAATAAAGAAAATAATAACAAAAGTTACTGTAAAAGAAAGAAGGAGAGAGAGAAACAATTTGAGAAGAGAAACCAAGTGCTCGGGAGGGGGAGAAGAACCTTACCAAGGGGTGGCGGTGCTCGCTCTTCGGCGTCGAGCGCGGAGAGGAACTTCGAGACGGAGAGAGGGAGGTGGCGAGAACGAGGGTTTGGGCTCCTCCTGGGAGTTCGTCGGAGACACGCGACGAACGCGACACGGTTGGGGCACGCCGGGGCTGGGGCCGATCTGGAGGGCGGCCACATCTCGACGGAGACACGGGCGGCGCTCAGTCGAGGCGTCTCGCGTCCTGCGGAAGGGAGGCTCTGGTCTCGGGCTTCGACACTGATCGGGCGGACGGGGAAGAGGCCACGGCTCCGGTGGAGATTATGGGGCGCGGATCCGGTGATGCGGTGGAGGACCGGGTCGCACGGTGGACACCGGGATGGCAGTGGCCCACGGGAAGCAGTGCGGCGTCCACCGGTGCTGGCGCGCGGCTCACTCGCCGAGGTGACGACCGGTCACGCAGGTGCGGGTCGCAGGCGCCGCACTCGAAGTTGGGGTTCACCAGGACTCTGGTCGCTCGGCGCTGTCCCGACCCTCGGCGCTCGGGGAGAGGGGCTCCGGTGACTGGACGCTCGATGCTGGTGGAGACGAAGGCGCCATGGAGGAGGCACGCACGGAGCGATCGAGGACGGGCCGATCTGGTCGGCGCCGACGCTCACCAGGGTGCTCGCCTCGGCGCGACACCGGAGGAGCGGTGCTGTCACGGTCGCAGCGAACGCGGAGGAGAGGTGAGTGGGATGGTGCTTTGGTTTGGTTGTTGGGACGTCCGTGTCGGCCTGTCGACACGGACACGGTAAATGAGTTTGTAATGATGGAATAAGATCAATGTTGGCGTCACGGACACGACAACACGGCAATGGTATTGGTAGCATGGTGGTGCGTCCTGGTGGTAGTATCGGGCGTAGATGCTGGTGGTGATGACTTTTGGTTGGTTGTGGTGGTGAATACTGTGGGGGCAGGGAGGAGCAATGGCGATGCTCGGCATCGGCGGAACGAGGTGTAGGGTTTTTGTTGAACAAGAGATCGGCTGCTTCCCTTATATATCCAAGCCCTGGTTATACTTCGAATCCTAAAGGGATAGAGAGGGATCCGATTTTGGGTTTCCTTCCTATTCTCTCTGTCGATCTATAGGTACATATATAACGTGGTTGTTGTGTTCGCGGGTTAGGGAATTCTCATGCTGGGGCTTTGGGGTTGTTTGCTGTATGGGATTAGTTTGGGCCGGCTTGGGGCTCGAGCACAAGCTGTGCTGGGGTGTGTGTACAGAGTCGAATGGGAAGGTCAGCTGGGTTCGTCTGGTCACATCTGGGGATTTTGTTTGTAGCCGATTAGGGGATGGGCTTGGGATTAGGGTCTGCTGGGCCGAGCCTGGGGCTGCTATGCCCCTTTGGGCTTGCTGGGATTTCTTGTTATGCAAAAGCTTTACAGAATTGGCTCGCAGCAATATGTATTGGTCATTCAAATCAAATATTCACACCACACACCCAAAAAGCAAAAGGATCTGGTCCAGTGATGAATATCAACCAAATATTCATAGGTTATGCTGATTTCACTCAATGTTACAAAAAGACAAGTTATATATATATATATACATATTTACTTATCTATATATTTATATGTATACTTATATAATATACTCCATAAATTCTAAATAAATCCAAAAAGCATCCTTTCATTGTCGAGAAGAATATAGATCATTCATTCAATAACAATTTAATAACAACCAAGTAGTTACCCATTCATTAACTAATTATTTAAAATAAATGTATAACCATTACAAGATTAACTAATACTCAAGAATTGTTAAATCATTAAGATCAGTAATTATCACAATATATTTTACAAAACTTAAAATATTTGATAATAAAAATCCTACAACTTATAAGTTTATTTATCTAAAAACCTTATTCAAAAAGATTTGATAAGTTAGAAACTTTTCTTTTCTTTTCTTTTTTTTTTTTTTAAAAGAAGAACTACTTTTGAATCCAATACTTTTGATAATAACATGTTTTTAAATAACAAAAATTTCAGGAAAATAGTTTTTTATTAAAACTAATTATGATTTTCAAACCAAAAATACTAACTAAAATAAAAATAATAAAATAATAGCAAAATGACGCTTACAGTTTTCGAAGAGCGATTATTTCAAAACATGATAAAAATAGAATAAAATTAAAATAAATAAAAAAAATCCGGGAAGAGGAGTTACACGTCCCCCGCGAGCCTCCCCCCCGACCTCGTCCCCCCCCCCCCCCCCCCCCCCCCCCCCCCCCCCCCCCCCCCCCCCCCGAGGCCCTCCCCAGCCCTCGCCCCGGCCCCACGGCCCTCCCCGTGGCATCGCCGGCCACCCAGCCCCTCCACCAACGGCCGAGGAATGAGAGGGGGAGGGGTAAAATTGTCATTTGGGGATTTTTTGCAACAAAAAATAACTAGTGGAAAATTTAAGAGCATGGAATCTTTTTTTGCGAAAATGGCCAATCTATGAATGATTTTTTTGTCATTGACCCATATATATATATATATATATATATATATATATATATATATATATATATATATAAACTAAATTTTCTTATTCGGATTTCGGTTTTGGACCGAAACCGAATAAGAAAATTTAGTATTTTCAAAACCGAAATCGAACCAAATCTTTTTTAAACCGAACCGAATCTCTTATTCAGTTCGGTTCGATTTTTTATTATTCGCCCCCCCCCCCCCCCCCCCATCCCTCCGCTGGTCGGTCCCTTCGACCTGCCCCCCCTCCTCCCTCCGTTGTCCAGCCCCCCCAACCCCCCTCCTCCCTCCGCTGGCCGGCCATGCTCGACCTAGGGGGTGAGCATTATTCGGTTTTGGACCGAAAATCAAACCGAACCAAACCAAACCGAATAAGAGATTCGGTTCGGTTTAAAAAAAAAATCGGTTCGATTTCGGTTTTGAAAATACTAAAAAAATTTATTCGATTTTGGGTTTCAGTTTCTGTCCAAAATCGAAAACCGAATAAGAAAATTTAGCTTATATATATATATATATATATATATATATATATATATATATATATATAATATATATATAATTTTATTTTTTAGCTTATATATATATATATATATATATATATATATATATATATATATATATATATATATATATATATATATAATTTTTATTTTTTAGCTTATATATATATATATATATATATATATATATAGACACACACACACTACAAATATATACTAAATAAATTTAGCTATATTTAAGTACTATATATATTAACAAAAAAGTGCAAAAAACTGAAAATTTGAAAAAACCCGAAAATCGAACCGATTTAATTCGGTTCGGTTTTGATTCGATTATGGGCCAATTCAGTTCGATTTCGGTTTTGCTTATTTGGTTTTTGATTCAATTCGATTTTCGGTTCGATTTGAACCTAATTAACCGAATGCTCACCCCTAGCTCGACCTGTCCCCTCCTCCTCGGCCCCGCTTGACAAGCCCCCAATACCGGAGAGAGAGAGGGGAGGAGTCGGAGGAGGGATAAAATCGTATGTTTAGACGTATTTTAACGGTTGTTAACGGCATGGGTGCAAACTGGAAAAAAATAAAATGTGGGATTTTTTTAAACAAAGGGTCTTCAAATGCAAACACAAATCTAAGGAAGGTTTGTTTAGGGGTGAGTATTCGGTTTATTCGGTTCCAACCGAACCGAATAACCGAAATCCGAATTGGACCGAAACCGAACCGAATTGGTCAATAACCGAACCGAGCCGAACCGAATTAAATCGGTTCGATTTTCGGTTTATTCGATTTTTGAGTTTATTTGTGTTTTTTTTGTTAATATATATAATAATTAAATATTCCTAGATATATTTATTATATACCTATAGTATATATATATATATAAACTAAAATTTTCTTATTCGGTTTTCGGTTTTGGACTGAAACCGAATCCCAAAACCGAAACCGAATAATAAATTTTAGTATTTTCAAAACCGAAACCGAACAGAATCTCTTATTCGGTTCGGTTCGATTTTCGGTTCAAAACCGAATAATGCTCACCCCTAGGTTTGTTTGTACTTTACCCGAAGATTGGGGGTAATACTAATTAAAATAAAATTGGAAGAGAAATAAAAATATGATTAGCAAATGGAAAAATAAATACAAATAACTCTTTCTATTTTTCTCTCTCTTTTCTTATTGCACCATACTAAAATGCATGCCTTGGTCCATGTGTGCTCATACTATAAAATGACCGCTTAATATAAAGTGATTAGTATAATTCCAAATTTCCAATGATCCTGGTGTTTTATTTGGTGGCGGAACTGCATAGGTTGTTTAGCAATTTTATCAGTCTGTCTAAATTACCAAATCATCCCTTATAATTTTAACAACCATTTTAATCAATAAATTTAATTAAGGATATATTTGGAATTTTTTTTTTTTTACGGTAAGCTAACTTTTTGCATTATATATATATATATATATATATATATATATATATATATATATATATATATATATATATATATATATATATATAATAATAATAATAATAATAATAATAATAATAATAATAATAATAATAATAATAATATTAAATTGTTGCCAAATCTAAGTTGCTCAAACTTACATATTGGTTATATTTTGCGTTAAAAGTGGCTCATACCATATATTTGTTATATTTTAAATACTTCAGCGTTGGGATCCTTTTAGTTTTTGAGCCATGGATCGTCTAGCGTGTCCCTTTAGAGGACGTTTGGTTCAAATTTTTGTGGCTTTGGGAATAGATTTTAAATTTCTTATCCATGTTTGGTATGTTTATGATTGGGAATGAGGAGGAATAGGAGGGGCTTAGGGGGGCAAGCTATTCACATTGACATGGAAAAACTATTCTCAAGTCCTCCCTTGGGAATAGTTTTGCTTTCCTAGAAATGATGTTTGGCTATTTTGTTTGGATAGTTATACCCTCTTTTTATTTTTAAATTTTCAACTTCTATCCCAAACATGTAAATCATCATGAAATTAATGAAAGGGTATTAAAGGAAGTAATATTTCTATCTCTTTGTAAACCAATGTTTTAAAAACCGGACCGGACCTGCCGGTTGAACCGGTTCAACAGTGAACCAGTAGTTTTTCGGTCCGGTTCAACATTGACCCAGTGTTTTGTAAAAAACTGATATTTTTATAAAAAATAGTGTCCATAAGAGATTAAACTTGGACCATTTAGATTAACCCACTGGTTGAACCAACTGGTTGAACCCATTTGACCCGACCCAGTGCCTTGGCCGGGTCAAACTCCGGTCCAGTTTTTAAAACATTGTTGTAAACCAAACATGGAGATGAATTTTTTAAAAATTTTGAACTACATATTCCCAACCTAACTAAACATGGGTATGGAAATGTTGAATTCCTTTCCTATGGGAAAGGAATTGAAAACCTATTCATAGGAATACAAAAACTTGATCCAAACGAGTCCTTAGTCTCAATGTTTTAAAAACCAGACAGGTGGTTGACCCGGCCAAGGCACTGGGTCGGGTCAAATTGGTTTAACCAGTGGTTCAACCACTGGGTTAACTTAAGATGTCCAAATTAATCCCTTATAGCCATTAATTTTTTACAAAAATACTAACTTTTAAACAAAACTGGTTCAATTGACCGGACCGGACCGGTTCAATTGACTGAACCGGACCGAAAAATTGACCGGTTCACGGGTGAACCGGCCGGTCCGGTCCGGTTTTTAAAACATAAGTTAGACTTTTGAGCATCTTTGAGCCATAGATCGTCTAGTATTTTAAATACTACATGAATTATTTATTAGAACGATATCCAGTTCAAATCGGATCAGAGCCAAATAGCTGGTTATTCAGAAGATGGTTTGCTTTGTCTTTTTGGAAAATCGAACCGAATTGAAAAAACCCATCTCTTGTAATCCTCTATAAATTGTTATCTATGAAAAATTAATTCTTTCTCTTTCTTTTATTTCTCTGAAAAATTATTTTTATTTTAAAAAACAGTGTTTGGAAAGTTCCGAAAAATTAGAAGATAAAGTGAATAATTGAAGATCAGAAAATGAACCAAAGTGGGGGAATCATTTTTTCTCTCTATTTTGCTTTCCCTTGAGAATCAATTTTCTTTTCTGTTTATTTTCTTTGTCATCAAAACACACAAAAAGAGTAACTTTACCGATTTTATTATGAAACAAAAATGAACATCTGGAGAACGAGTCTTCCCTTTGAACAATATGACATAGATCAATCGAAGATGAACAAGGTTGTAAAAATAGTACAACTTACATGGCCTAGTAAATTCATTCACAGATTTTTCTTCAGCTACTGAGGCTGAAAGTGTGGTAAAAAAAAAAAAACAGTATAAAGTACAACAAAATCACTCCCTATCAAATTCAATCAGAGATCTTCCATAACAGTAAACTCTGAGTTCGATCTGGAGATCCTGGAAACTTGATTTCAAAATGAAACCTGGAACATTCTGAACCATTTCCACCAATTGCATCTCAGGTTGTTACTGATTCTTGCAGCAATCCCGAGAAGTATCCGTACCGTTAGGCGTATAAT
This sequence comes from Iris pallida, assembly GCA_029216955.1. NCBI lineage: Eukaryota > Viridiplantae > Streptophyta > Magnoliopsida > Asparagales > Iridaceae > Iris > Iris pallida. The sequence continues at coordinate 8,223,634 of JANAVB010031819.1, forward strand.
GCAGCAACCTTCTGGGACACCCCATCAATCACCTCATCTGGGGGTTCCGAAATTGGCTCCTCCTGTAATACAATCCATACGAATGAAACATAACTAGATCTGTCAAGAACAGAATGTTGGCGTATAATCATAGCGCATAATTACATAGCCAGAAAGAAACAATAGTACATGGAAATTTTAGTAAAAGATAATAACAGATTTAAATATATTATCGATCTCCCTCCCAAAGAAGTCACTATGAAACAGTTGCCATGCATCTAAGAAGATTCTATTAATTCGTATAATCGAGGGGACATTCTATGTATGATGGTAGCCCAGATTAGCATAATTCATCCACTCCGAGACATTAATATGCCCAAAAAAATAGAAGAGACCAACTAACTCGAGGGAGCTGCAGCAGCAGTGAACAATTGGAAAGATAAAAATATCCCGAATAATTTATCATAACACATCAATAACTTTTGGATACTCCACATATGATTAGTTAACCATAATCATTTGAGTTGTTTTCTGCATTTGCAATTGTTACAATATTCAATAAAAGGATCATTTTGTAATGGGGCGAAGCTCACAAGAAACAATTCTACTACATTCAACCAATAGTCTGAATGTCTTAACAGAATATATAAGAACCTTTTCCAGCAAAAAAGATTATAACTAAAATTTCATGGTAGGGGTTTGCTGCATACTTACTTCTGTCTCTCTTCCGGATTTCACCACTACACACTTTGAAGCGCTGATGCTAGCACTCTTCAACAAACTACGGGCACTGCAATTGGGTCTGTTCATGCCATTTTCTGTATCCTGTGCATTTATTGCATCTTCACCTTGCTGTGACGATTCTGGGCCTTCAAGGGTGTTATCAACAGCAGAAGCAGCATCCCTCGATTCACTGTTCGCATTAGAGCCTTCATCTTTTGGAGCAGGTACCCTCTCCCTATCAACAGAGCAAGGAAAAGAAGGAAAAAGAAGAAGAGAAACAATGTTAGTTTATCCGCAACCTTGATAAGCTTTACTGCATTTTTTTTAACAAGTTTACTTGAAAATTAGCACACTAACAGATGAAGATGAGACTCCAACTCTAGGACAACCAGGTTCCGCAATCCTAACTAAGCCTAACCCAAACTGCAGCCCGTTGAGGTTCTCAAACTTAATTCCACGTCAAGCTGGATCTAAATAACTTGGTTAACCATGAATTTTTTGATTCACGGCAGGTATTAACATCAATTTATATAAGCATGTAACATTTTTATCGCAGAATTAATAAATGGAATTGACATGGGTTTATTTCCTAACAATTTATACCATTTTTAAGTAATCGTGCTAAAATCGTAGATATAAATAGAACTAAACCACATATATCAAAATATGAAAGTTGAGCTTTCAAACTCTATCACAGGAATCGATCAGCCATCTTCTAGTTAAGAATTTTTCATTTGTTAATTATACACTCTTAGATACAAAGAAAAACATTGTTTAACCTAAGGGCAATTTTTGTTCTAAGACAATATGTTACTTCTAATATGTCTCAGAGATGCCAGCAATTCTATATAGAAAATATTATCATATTTATTCCAGATCTTTCTTAGTTAAGGAGAATGTTTTGACTTTTGAGGCTGTTTCTTGGTTGCATGAGCTGAAATTGCATGACTAATAGGTAGGCTTTACTACTTGCCAACTGGCCTTCTAGGTTTATGACAAGCTCCTAACTAGCGCAAATTTTCAAAATCAGGAAATTGTCATCAATTTTGTAGGGTTCTGATATTGTTGTTGATACCCATTCTTAAAATTTGTTCAATAATTTCAAGGAGCCCTCTCTATTGAAAGTGGTACTTCATAGCCAACCCCATTTTCATGATAAAGGCATATGATCATGATAGGCATTGGTCGATGAAGTTAATTTTAGTTTAGATGGCAAAGAAGTTGAACCTAAACCTACCAGTTCTGTGAAAGGTTCATCCCCATCCACAAATCAACAATTTACAAGTCCATACAACCAACTTGCAGCTTTTAGTGCACATAACCTGACAGCAGCAGTTTTTTAGTCCTCAAGCAAGTCAGATAAGTCTAGCTCAGTGGGATATTTTGAATTTAAGACCAACCAAAACCATTTGCAAACCCAACCTATGGTTTGGTCATTTTTGGTCCGAGTATAAGCCCCGTGAACATAGAAAACTTGAGAGCAAAAATAATACTAGATTGCATTTCTTACCGAGGCAAAGATACATGTTGTCGCAGGATTGGAGTGCCTCGTTCACCTTTTCCAGGGTGCTCTTCAAGATGAGCAAATTGTCTCTTAAAACGGTCAACTCCGCTGCCAGTAAGAACAAGGTAAGCACATAAAAGTTTCTATAAATACTAACTAAAGAGCTGAACAGAGAAAAAAATTAGTTCATCTCTATTTATCCACCATTATTGAACGGGTGAAAAGATAATTACATTATACTTAAAAGTTTCATGTCAGAAGCTATTATGAGGTCCTAGGCCCAAAAAAAATGTTTTCACTCATTTTGCATGTGTCATGTTTGCAGCAATACAAGTGAATTTCTGTTAGTATAAAAAAGAGAGTTTTGATATTATTGAGATAAAAAAATTAGTAGGATTTTTGAAGTATAACAAATGTTGAGACAATATTTATAACATATAAGAATCTAGAATTAGTAGTAGTTAGGACAATGCATGAGTACATGAAATGTAACAGGTCATCAAACTATAAGAGAATGTGGCTGATGATGCCCAAGAGATAACCAAGAGGAATTGTCTTTGTTAGTAGGAACGTTGGTTCATGGCAGCGGCAAGCCTGAGGATAATTTGTACCTTTAAACCAGAATGCACAAAGAGGAAATGTGATTGTAAAGTGCTATATGACCATCGAGTACCCTTGAGATTTAAAGGAAACTTTTATGAAGGCTTATGTCAACTTTTATGAATAAAACAATTATTGTGTGCAATCTCTTATCAGATTTACTCAAGCCCCAATTATGTACCGCTAATTTAGGTATCAGGCAATTTTTAAACCTTGGTTAACTACCCTCCCATCTAACAAGAGGATCCTATTCCTATCCACGTCTAATATGGAGTAAGAAACTTGCTCTGAATTATTTCTTAACCTATGAGACATTTAAAGAGTGATAAGTGATACATGGGGTTCGGAAAATGAGAGAGAACTTACTTTAACCTCCCTTCCCCTGCCAAACACAAAGGATGTTACCTTAAGTTCCTATCCAATCATTCACGATTTCACTAACATGACCTTATTAAGAGAGTAAAACCATTAACCCTTTTACAACTGACTCACATAACACGTTGGTTGCCTAGAAATTCTAACCTAGAGCTATGACTAGAGTGATGAAATAAATATTCAAACATGTTAGTTCATATCCTCAAATTAGTATAAGATAGCCCTTGTTATCTCATTGTAAAAGCCACCTCCTCCAAATAATCTTTTAGACCCCATCTAAGATCAATGAATTTGACCACTTGGTCAAGAACCAAGGTCCCAAATCACGCTCCTCTTCTATGAAAAAATAATGATTTCAAACTGAACTCTCGTACACAATTCAACATCAGAAAGTAGATAGTTTTCAGGACGTCTTGGCAGTACAGCTGGCTTTATATGGATCCTTGGAGATACCAGCAACTATAAGAGCTAAGCATTGAGCTGATGTTCATTATGAGGGAGAGGGATGTGGGTAGGGAGGGGTTGATTTCATGACGAGGAAGAAGTCTGCAGGATCTTGGAAGTGGTAGATGTGGAGCATACAGTTCAAGTGATGCACTGGATAGAAATAGGAGAACAATGGAGGGGAATGTTGGGAGCTATTGCAACTAAAACAGTGTAAGTCAACAGTTTACTTAAGTCAGCAGAATTAGGAACAGCTGCAGCATAGGGAGAAGAATGGTAACGTTGAGAAAGTTGGGTAGCAGAACTGGACATGCATAGATAAACAGATATGGTGGCCAAAAGGTAGTACGTCAGACCAACAGATAGGTAAACTATAACTACAGTGCAGCAATGAGTTACTGTTTCATCACTACAGGGACATAACTGCAAATAATCCTTATCAAACTAGTGATGATAATTTTAACGAACGTCATACCTCGGATACATGAAGTTAGCCTGATCTCCACCACGAAGGTACTCCTGAAGCATCTGAGGATGATACTCTAAAATCTGTTCACATTTATAAAATCTCAGTCCATTTAAAGTATAAAGTTGATACAGTAATAAAGAGATTGAAATAACTGTTGTCATCATTGGTTTGTACCTCGCGATAAATTAACTCCCGTACATCATCTTTTGCCAATTTTCTCCTTTCAAACTCAAACTCAAGTTTGGAGATAGGCTGTGTTGATGGTTCACGATCCACATTTGCCAAACCTTGAAAGTATGGATCACGTAGTGCCTGAAATATAAAAAAGACAATTATCCGAATAAACAACCAGTTTTTTAGAAACATGGCAACTTCTTATAATAAGTTAGCAGTTCAAACTTGAGAAAATCCTAATATAATATCTGAAGTTCATATTCTTACCTCTTCAGCAGAAGGCCGATCATTCGGATCAAATGCAAGTAGACGCTCGAGTAGATGGAGAGCCAATGGGTCTGCATCAGGGAACTTCTGTGAGAAAGGAACTGGAGCCTTTTTCCTCATGCTACTTAAATATCTTTTGGCTTTTTCATTTCGAATCTGCAGATGTTAAGAAAGGCCACCAGTGAGAAAAATATGAGCAAAACAAATTTACTAGTACTACTATTGCTACTAAGTCTCTATTCCTAGTACTGGGTCCAGCAGTATGGATCCCTTTCTTCCACTCTTCTCATTTAAAGACCACTCTAAAAAAAGCACCACCCTTGCCCATTTACCATTGCACCATATAGACAATACATGTCTACCTTGAGTTACGGTTCAAGTAGAAGAATAGAAGATACATCCTCTACACAAAATGGGAGTATGGTTGCTTACATGTTGAGTCGTTGATCCCAATACCATGAATAAGCGGGAGCCTCATGGAACGGGGATCCCGCTGTTCTAACTAGAAACTAAACATAGATTAATTATATGATCGAGTTGTGTGAGGAACAATGGTCCATTGGTGTGGGTATGTCTGGGTGTATATACTTACTCAAAAAGCAAGAATTTTTTATTTTGGCTACAATAAAGATTAAAAATTGGCAAAACCACATGGGAACATCAAGTCGTGCATGTGGAAGTATAAAAAAAGAGGAGCAAAAACATCAAATCTTGAGTTCATTGCTAATAACCAAACCAGAAAGAAACTAACCCTTGTTATTGTTTCAGGAGATGGAGTGCCAAGTAGATCAGTCATGAGATCCAACTGATGAACAACATTCTTTCCAGGAAATATAGGTTTTCCTGTTAACATTTCTGCAAATATGCAGCCTATGCTCCAAATATCAATTGCAGGTGTGTACTGCAAAAATGAATGTCAGAGAACAGGACAGTAGAATTTACATAGCAAAATGGAACTACATAAGAGGTCCTCGTGGCATAATTTTTTGGCATAAGTTTACTATGAAAGGCCTGTAATCATTTTTTCTACAGACCAGTGTTCAAACAGATTCAATTTGCTATTTTGTTACTACCTGCACTCTGATATAGTTCAAGTAATATCATAAATGTCAAAGAGGATCAATATCTGTCATTACATAACTGCTATGGATGATAGTAGAAACATCCAAACCGAAATATGGTAAGCGACATGCAGTCAATAGAAGCATATTAGACAACTATATATATTAAAGATAAAATATAGTGCTTAGAATATTCATGTTTGCAAAATGTGTCTACGAGTGAGTATCAACCATCAGAGCTAATACTATTTTGAGAAATTTCCAAAATATGTTTTCTACGAAAAAAGACAACTATGGAGGACCAGCATTAAATGATTAAAAGATATATTATTTTTTATTATTATGGATGAGGCTGAAGATGATGGCAGTGGGAACAATGGATGCACTCTCTAGTTTCCTGAACAACTTCAGGGAATATCAATTTGGTGAATCCTAATAAGAAAAATTAATAAAAAGATCATGCAAAAAGAGTGACATTATGGCTTGAAAGCAGTAAGTGTTAATAATAGGGCCCATTTGGCTTGTTTGTTTTACTAGTACAATTACCAACTTCTGAATCCAATAATTTATCTAGCTTGGTTTTGAGTGTTTAACTGCTTACTTTTGAGAAGAAAGAACCACATAGTTCTGGAGCACGATACCATCTTGTTGCTACATAATCCTACAATAAAAGAAAGAATAATGCAGATCAATATCCAGCAGCAACAAAACCACATTTCTGTTTCCAGATTTTGAAAAACGCACAAAATGGATCCCAAAAAATCAAATACACATCTGAGAACTTCCTCACGGTAACACACACGTAAAGATAGGAAAAGGCTGCCAACATTGATGTTAAAAATAGCGAAAATAAAATATTCAAATTGGAGAGGATCACATACTGTCCAGAAAATAGCTGATGGAGCATCATCAAATGATACACGGGCAAGACCAAAGTCACAAATTTTTAATTTGCATCAGCATTTGCAAGGATATTTTTTGGCTTCAAATCACGATGAAAAACGTTCGCTGCAAAACCAGCAAGTAGTTTCAGCATCCACTAAGTTACCAAATGTAAGTGGTACAAACATCAGTGCAAAACAAAAGGGGAAAAAAGATAAAAGTTTAACCAGAATGGATATACTTCAGAGATCGGAGAAGCTGGTACAGGAAGAACTGATGATGTTCGGGCGTGAGATCATCATTAGCCTTGATAACATGATGAAGATCAGATTCCATCAGCTCAAAAACAACATAAATATCCCTAAACTCCCTCCGAGATGGAGGAAGCATAATGTGCTTGATTTGAACAACATCCGGGTGGCGAAGAAGCCTGAGCAACTTGATCTCTCTTAGAATTCGAGTGGCATCGGAAACATGCTCAAAGACATCATTAATCTTCTTGATTGCAACCTTCTCCCCAGTGTGGGTATCCACTGCGGCCCCAACCACCCCATAGCTCCCCTTGCCAACCACCTCTTGTATCTGGTATTGGCTTGCTTCGCCATATTCCGTGAAGAACTCAGTATCATGCATGCTCTGAAACGATTTCAAATAGTACATTTTAGAAACTCGACATGGAAACGTGTAACAAAAACAGTTTCTTAGAATTTCCTCTTCATTTTCAAAAGGGAGAGATCCTTACGTCAAAGACCATTCTTTGTAAGGATTGACAGATGGATCAGAGAGGAAAGGTTTGGCCAAATCCTCTTCACTCAAGAACCAAAAAGAAGCTCTATTCTACAATAGAGATATATATATTCAAACGGTCGATTTCAGCAAGTTCTACTTGACAAGTACCCAACTTATTCCCCAAAACATAACAACAAAAGATTATAAAAAGAGAAGAGAGGACTAATTTAGAAATTCGGAAACGAGGAAATAGAAGATAATTTTCACTATCTAAACCAAAAAAGACGAGAAAAAGAAAACAGTTATTCTTGTTAGAAGGATCTCATTTCAATTGAAATGTGAAATGATGAAATCATTCAGTCCTGTCCTTACTCCAGTCCATACATGATACATGAATGCATTCAGTAACCAACATTCTGACAGATGGATCGCCAAATAGTGAGGAAAGATGCTACAAAGATCAGGTTCAAATTGTAGTTCTCAACAAGTTCTTGTGAAATTCCTAACTTAGAATCCCATATCGACATTAATAAAACAAAATTTGAGCACAAAATCCAAGTAATTGTTCATATAGAAATTCTGTAACAGAATATATCCATACAAAATAAATAGGAAAAAAAAATCATATTTTTGGCCAGTAAGATCTCAAATTTCCAATATTTCAAATGGTTAATAGAAAAGGCAATCATTCCTTCTCTAGGTAGCATGGAGATTCCAACATGGTTGCCGTGTTCGTGTCGGACACGTATACATTCAAGTGATCAAATTTTCAAGGTGAAGCACTCAGCTCTTTCCTCGTTCCCAGCATCGGTGTCAAAACAATTGGTCAGATGTTCAAATTGTCAATGCTAACCAGATACTCCTGGTCAAATTCCTAACCAAGATCGCTAAAAAAAAAAAGAGCACAAAATTCAACTTTCCCCCGGATCATAACCAAATACAAGAAAAAAATAAAGATTCAATCTTTATCTAAGGAAAATATAAAGATGCTATTTTTATCCCCAAAACAGAACAGGAAGAGGGAAAGATCGGACCTTTTTGCTTGGATCGGCTGCCATTCGGTACTGGTCGGGGATCCTGATGGAGGAAGGAGCAGAGATATCAAAATCCAAGAGCTTGATCACTTATTCTGCTTCTTCTACTTCTTCTTCTTCTTCTACAACTCGCTGTTCTCTTTTAGGAATGGATGAGCTGGTTCTGCGCTGGAAAAGGCGAAGCACTCCGCTCATTCTTCTTCCTCCTCCTCCCTCCATCTGCGTTGATCGACTTCTTTTGCGCTGAGCCTGCACGTGACGCGGAGAAGAACAGGGGACACCCATCATTCTCATCACTATTGCCATCCCATTGTCAAGGCTTCAGCTTTTTCTTTATTTGCTATAAATAGTCTGTCCTCCATCTGCTCTGGACTCGCGGCTTGTATACCTTAAATTGTTAAAAAAAAAAAAATCTTTCTATAACAAATTTTAAAATATTCTATATTCAAGTAATATTTAAATTAAATATATGATATTATCTAACAAATTACAATTTTTAAAGCATATCTATAAAAAAATTAATTCAAATATATCAAAATATTTTAATATAATTTCAAATTCTTATTTACTTTTTCTTAAAATGTACATATGACTAATTTTGCTAAAAATATTTTGTCTCTCGTGCATAAAGTCTCTTTTTAAATTTACACAAGTCATCATCATGCTTTAGCAATTTTCAAGTATGGACAAAGATCAACTGCAGCATTCAATTATTATAAAGTTTGACTGAAGTCAAAATATAGTACTTAAAAGCTTTTCCAATATGGATGCTCTTATGGATATATTAATGGAACACGGTGTATAGTAAATAGATTCGAAAGTTCTATAAAAAAGTTAGGTACAAATAATATATTTATCATATTTGACATAATCGTTGTAATGTTAGATCAGTTTTAACAATGTACAGATTTCTAATTGTGATATGATTCTCTTGGAAGTATGTTTACTAAATCACCAACAAATTGAGTTATAAGTCTTTCCATTAAAAAGAAAAACTCAAATCATTCCTCACATGTTACTTTCATTTATTATCCACTTGAAATTGCATAATAAATAAGATATACGTTTTCCATACGTTACCATTACAAAAACAAAATACAGGACGACTTGAGTTCAATCTGAAAAAGGCCCTACTTGATGGAATAAGAAAATGAACTGACTCCTCATGCACTTCTTTTTCAATCCATACGAATCACCACAATACTTAAATTAGATAAAAAAATAGATTACATTGAGTATTAAAGAGTTTTCGATGATGAGATGACGAGGAGGAACTAATGAAGAAGTCCTTGAAAGTAATCTCTCTTCAAATCAATATCGAAGCTTCGAATCACTCTTGATTCTCTTAGAATATTACAAGCTTTGGGAAAACTCTCACATTTGGTATAGTGACGATGGATTAGAAATATGTAATATATATTTAAAATACCCCAATTTCGAACAGTTCTGGATCGTTTATCACGATCCAACGATATTAATAAAATACTCAAATTCAACCTTCAGCTCCGACACTGATATAATGCTATCGGTGTACCGGCGATACACCAAAGAATGTCCCTTCGTACCAGAACCGCGGTACATCGGCAGCGGTAAACCGACGGTATACTGCTTACTCTGATACTGTTTTTTCTTTCTTTTTTTCAAATTGTCTTATACGCGTCCAAATTGAGCTACCTTCGTCGTCTTCAATTTTTTAAACTTCTCCGATACATGATGTTGTTCATAGTGTCATGCCCCGCTCCCATAGGAGCGATCGTCCTCGCTAAGGCGTGATGCCACACGGGCCTAGGTTGCGCCCGTGCAAGGCCAAGTCCAGAAACGACCGATTTGAGCTAGGCCACAGAGTCGCACAAGTGTCCCCCAATTGCAGCGGAAAGTAAATGAACACAAGTTGAAGCGAATTCAAGTGCTTTATTGATATTCAAGAAGTTTACAGGCGGCGCTAGGCCGATATTACAAATCGCTCAAGCTCTCTCTCTCGGAAACATAAAAGGCGTGCCAAGTGGCTTACAAGATGGAATGATTCATGGCGATGTTCGATACATTATGTCCTGTATAGGGTGCTTCAACTTCTTGCAACGTCCCAAGGCCCCAGAGTTGGCTCCGCCTTAACACGTTCGATGGAAGCTCCACACCCGCCGACGTTTCCTGCTTCCTGCAAGCAGACTGTGGGGTTATCAGTACATTGTTATGCACTGGTGGGGAGGCTAGCTCGCCCACAATGCTATCATTACCAAACACGTTCTATTTACTTTTGTGCACCGTCTATCATTCATTGTCTTTCTAATCTTCTTAGGATCAGTTTCATTCATATTTCATAATCTATCTCGTGTTGCCAAATTCAATGTGTTGCATGGTAAATACATGCATGACTTATCCATACTTACCGTCCGGTCTTCCTGTCCAAAGTAAATCAAGTTAGTCAACAATTCATAGGAAATAACTTAACGTGATTCATGTGAACTTTCAATATCAAGGGCGTGTCCCTGTCTCGGGTTCTAGCACGTCGTGGCGTGTTTTCAAATTCATTTGTACGAAGTACTCCTTATCATTTGGTGCGTTACATTTCAAGCATATTCATAAGGCACTTTATTTAGTTAACTTAGACTACTTTGATTTCAATGCAAGGACTTGCACGTGGATTGCCACCAGCAAAGCCCACTTAATCTATATGCATCTCGCTGGCACCACAAGCCAATTTGGACATGTCTTCCCCTTGGTAATTTCCTCACCTATCATGGCGTGCGGCTTGGTACACCCTGATAGTCTTTTGAAATACCCGGCCTTACGTCCCCTGGTGGCCAAGCCCGACTCAGGCAGCCCGTAAGCCATCTTTTGATTTCGTCCGGACCGGCACGTCCTTCACACTTTGACTATGCCGCTGGAAATCCCTTATATCTCCCACCTCCCGTATACTAATGGATTGTCCACGACCATTGCGTTTTCTTTGTCATTTTAACTTAACGGCTGTCACCGAGCCTGTAATGCCCCGCTCCGCACGCGCATTACGCTGAAGCGTTGACTCAACGAGTCGCATTGACGCAAGAAATATCGATGCAAAACGATATGAGAGTTAAGTTGTCCCGAGCAACGCATCAAACTAAGTTGATGCGAAGAGTTGCCTTGTCCCGAAAGAATGCATCGAGTTGAATCGATGCGAAGCGCCGCGTTGCCCCGAAGGATGAGTGCGTTGAATCGGCTCGAAGATTCTAAGAAATTGAATCGACCAAGGCGCAAGTCCGAATCGATACAAGTATTGATTTTAGTTGGTTTCGTGTACAGGTTATACTTTGACGGAAAATATTAGAGGTCGATCTTTTGCAATATTTAGTAAGGGGTCCGCGAAATCAAATCGTCGCCTTGCGACGGGCTAAGACTTGGGCATGCTAAGGCGAATTGGGCGTATAACTCAACGAAGCACGAAGTGCTCGAATGGCTAAGTCAGGAGAGTGGCCGTGCAACAAAGTTAGGGAATCGAGCCGCATCGGCTCGCAAACGACGAAGGCGTATCGACTCAAGGTGGGAGGATTGACTTCTTTTTTTACTCCTTCATTCGATAAGTCAAATATATCATTGTATGCTAAAAGTTAACCTATCGACGCCACGGGCGTGGTCCGATCGGAGATAAATCATAGTGTGAGTCGAACACTAAGTTAGAACAATTGAAATGATACGTGCATCCTATGCACGAGTCGCTATGGGATATTGGATATCGCAAGGGCGAGCGCCTCGGTACGCCGTAAAACATGGATAACTGTACTCGGCGAGTGCCTTAGTGCACGAACCATACCGTGCCTTTGCTGTACGAGTTAGAACGGCTAGAACATTGAAAGACAATAGGCGAGCGCCCTAGCGCGCAAGCCCCGAACATTGAATGCTAAGTTATAGAACATGAGGATACGGTCGAAACGTGCCTACGTGCGCGGGATAATAAAAATGGCTTCGTTGCGAGAGAATACAGTTGTGGCATGAATGTGGCGGAACTGTCGGATATGACATGGTGCTCGAAAGGTGTTCGAGACCTTCGGGTCGTTCGGTTGACGAGCATTGAGTTGAGGCATGATGCCATTGAACCATTGAAACTAAGTATGAAACGTAAGAACACAGAAAGTTAACGGAAGAGACGCGAGATGATAAAGTCTGAGTCTTGACTCAAGGCTATGCTTGGTTGTTTGAATGATAGTGCATTGCATGGTCGAATGGGATGGGCTTGAGATTAATCGTGATAATAGCCCGTGCACGGGTGTTTCCTCCGAACGGGCACCGGGGCACCGGGACCGTTCGGCCTAGGAGGGATGTTAATCTTTGATAGCGCACATCTGCGAATGTCCGATTAGCACTCGGTCGTAAATGTGAGAAGCCGCAAATGATGGTAGGCACGCGGTAAGTTTCGGTTGTTGGGATTGCAACCCAACCCGTGAAACGCCGGGCTACCCAAATTCGAGAGAGAAAAGAAGGAGAGAAAAGAAAGTAAGGAAAGATAAAATAGAAACTCCTTTAGTCCATTTCGGCGCAGATACGCCCACGACCTTCATATAGTTAAGGAACGATGGTTGAAAGTGTAGGCGCAGATGCGTCCCGCATAGAGATCCTGCTTAGAGATGCACATATAACATGACAGGGAAGGAATGCGGCGTATTACCTTGCGTCAGTGCAAGGGACGCAAGGGCGAGTGCGTCGACTTGGTAAGTCGCGCCACGAATCAAACACGAGATTGCTTGCTTGCTTGTACATTCAATTCGATAACATGATTATGATAACATGCTTTACGCTTTCAAAGATGCCATGAAATTGACCCTAAGGAGAACATAGCAAGATCATAAGCTAAGTTGCATGATTCAACGTAAATATTAAAGATGTTGGTTTGGAAAGATGATCTTTGTTATCAGTATATGCGAGGACGAACGTACTGATCCCCCACCAGCTTCATGCAGGGTGCAGGGAATGGATTGCTCGCGGCGAAGCGTTGCTTGAACGTGTTAAGGCTTGGAATGCCGAAGCGCATTGAAGCGTGCTATCGCATTGACGCTCGGACTACGCAGCTGATTGATGGCCGAGATATAGAAGGCATGATGTATGAACGTAAAATCCTTTGTGGGCAAGAGAGAACCTGAGTGTTGTAGCCAATCTGGCATGTATTGTTAGGCTATCGAAAGCCATTGTAATCTCAGTTTCGAATATCAATAAAGAGAATTGTTTCGTATACTCTGTTTCCTTTCGTTGTTAATATCAATTCAAAAGATAACCATTTGAGAACTTGTCATCTTGCCTTGCACGAGCGCAACTAGGCTCGTGCGGCATCACGTCCCCTGAGAGGACGATGATTCGGGTGATTCCGGGTCGGGGCGTGACAAATTGGTATCAGAGCTCTAGGCTCAATTTCTCTGGACGCTCGCTTCATTACAATTCTAAAAGTTGCCCACCACCACTTGATATCACTCTTGACTCTACTCGATGCCGCACTGGATGTTCCATACAATAAGTCTAATACAAATCATGAAATTTTGCCGCATGTGTTTTGGAAATTTCATGATGTTTGCTAAGGAAAGTCGCGAAGGGTATATTGCATTGAATGCAACGAGCCGTAAAAATGTTAGTTGCTGCATGCGCAACAAATTGGAAAATACGATGTGATGTTGTTGTTGCAATATAACATGTTGGAAGAGAAATAAAACGATGCACGAAGTAACGAGTTAATGGTGAATATGCGTTAAAATAAAAGTGAGAAGTGATAGCCAATACCGAATGTGTTAAAATGGATTGTGCATTGACTTGGAAAGTCGAGAGTAATTCGTTGCACGGGGTGCGGTAAATGTCGGAAATGATCGTTGCACGATGTGCAACGTATATTGAAAGTAAAATCATTGCACGTGGCGCAACGATATCAAATTAATCGTTGCACGAAGTGCAAAGAAAATGGAAAAAATCGTTGTACAAGGTGAACTGAAACGTCGAAAAAATCGTAGCACGATGTGCAACGTGTATAAAGTAAAATTGTCGCACGGATGCGACGCATATCTAAAGAAATGTTGCACGAGATGCAACGTAAGGAAAGAATTGAAATCGTAAATCGATAGAACGAATCGTTCGGTTACACACCAAACTTATGTTGGCAAACGAGAACATTGACCGAGTTGCGTCGGATTTGATAGAATCAAAGTCACGGTTGTGATCAAGCACGATCACTGCGGAAATCGTAAGTCGGAAGAGATCGTTGGTCTATACTAAGTATAATGCGAGGGAAATGGCTTGAATTCCGAGTGGTATATGCCATACCACGTAGGCGATGAATGACTCGATTTGAGTGGTACATGGTATAACACTCGTGCGATGAATTACATCAACGCGTTGTGAGAATTGGAAGGTTTGTCCGCAACGGACGGGGAGTACCGAGACTCGATTGAAAATTTGTATGACGGTATGTCGGTGCAAGTGTTCTTCGAAAAATCGGTTGGGACGATAAGGCGAGACTCATATCGATTGAAAGATACGTCGGACGAAGTTATAAGTTGGTCGGACGATCGAGACTAGCAAAACGATTATGCCTTGATAATAATCGGATCGACGGAAAGGGAAAACTCGAGCTTATGAATGAGTCGCACGAATTGCGATCGATAGAAATATTGGGCGAGGCGAATAAATCGCACGACTTGCAATCTCGATAGGAATGTTCGGCTAGGCGAATCGAATCACACGACTTACGATTTTGATAGAAATGTTGGGCGATGCAAGTTGTAATCGAACCGCACGATGTACGACTTCGGTAAAAAGTTGGTCGACGTAAGAAATCGTGCCTAAGAAATAGTTGGTTACGTTACGGTGACTCATTTGAGTACGACTGAAAACACGCGAAACTTAGAGGGCGAGATCGTATAACTCGAGGGTTCGATGTTGGATAATCGGTAACTCAGTTACGCGATCAAAGTATAGCGGGATGCGGCGAATCGGAGAACGAGTGGATACGTATGGAAAAGTTTGTTGCGAACTTGGATGTATGCGATGCGAGTTAAGTTGACGTCGAAACGGATTCAAAGTTGACCCTTACGCTATCGAAATTGATACGACGTATCGAGATCGATACGTAAGGAAACGTCGGCACGATGTGGGAATACAAAATGGAATGCGCCTTGCGCTATCAAAGTTTTATAAGTAACGATACGAGAAGGAACGAACTTGGTTGATCGTAAATTTTGTGATTGATCAAAGACGAGACCATAAGTCATCGACGATTGCTCGATGCGTATAGTATCTCGTGAGTCGACCCGTGAATAAGATAGACTCGAACTTGATGCGAGTCAATGTTTCGTAAATATGAAATCATCGACGGTAGTGTATGACTTTACTCGGAGGATAGTTGCGCATCAGTTGCGCCGATAGAAATGGTTTTGTCCGAAATTGGGTAGTCGCATAGAATCGTCGGAACGTGATTTGGCTCCGAAATAAGATATAGCATGGTTCGTATTAAATTGTCCTTCGTTAATGATCCATAATTATCGAGCGTAGCTTCAGGGCAGCTGACCCTAGAAGACTTGACCGCCAAATCAAATTGAGTGCTGCAGACCGTAAGATGACCCATGCGATATCGCATATGGGATTGCACCGATAACAAATATAACACGGTGCATGTTGACGATAAGTCTAGGCGATTGCGAGAAACGTGCTATGCACGAGAGGGAACGATAAGGGAATGGCTTACGAGTCATGTCGTTAGATTCGGATTCACCTTGCAATTGAGCTTGCGTGAATCGAAATTATGTTCGACGAGACGGATAAGTCAGAAATTTGGCTAGTGAATTTCCTATTCGATAGGAATTGAACGTAAGGCGTATCGTAAAGACCTTCGTGTCAAGGCGATCGTTGCCTTTTTGCACCGTCGCCTTGATGTAAACTTTCGTGTCGGATAAATTGTGGCCTTTGTGCAATGTCAATTTAAAAGTTACATCGGGAGAAGTTAAGCACGGTGCCTGGGAAAGTAACCTAGCGGGCGTAGCCCTGATTGTTGATACATTTGCAAGTCAACAAAGGAAATCGTATCAAGATAAGTTGTATAGTGAAATTTCAGAAATAGTTGGGTGGCGACTTCGAACGCAAGGCGTTGCGAAGACTCGTTGTGATTGGATGCGCGACGGCTTGACGCGACGCATAGAAATGATAGTCCGATGAAACATACGAAATGCGATATGCGATTTTGAATCGCGTCGCATGCAGTGACTTTATTGAATGAAAGCAAGTATGTATCGAATATACGTATGCGATGAAAGTTCGAGAACGGTTGCTAAGGATAAGTCCGATCGAGAGTACGAAATGGCAAGCATAGGATTGAAATTTATCTGTCAGCTTTGTTCCAATTTGCTACCACTAAAATTGGTCAAAATACATATATCTTCGGGACGCCTTGAATATAGGTACGAATCTAAATCGAGTTGTATCCAAATTCAAATCGAGCTGCAGGGATGACTTTGAAATGCTAGTGAAAAGCTTGCGAGATATTATAGAATCGAACATCATTTGTGGGGCGAGATCGTGAAACGATCTATAAAACACTTAGTCGGAGTAGTGTTGGTTTTGGTTCGAGGACGAACCTTGTTTTGAGTGGTATATTCTGTAATGCCCCGCTCCGCACGGCGCATTACGCTGAAGCGTTGACTCAACGAGTCGCGTTGACGCAAGGAAATGTATCGATGCAAAACGATATGAGAGTTAAGTTGTCCCGAGCAACACATCAAACTAAGTTGATACGAAAAGTTGCCTTGTCCCGAAAGAATGCATCGAGTTGAATCGATGCGAAGCGCCGCGTTGCCCCGAAGGATGAGTGCGTTGAATCGGCTCGAAGATTCTAAGAAATCGAATCGACCAAGACGCAAGTCCGAATCGATGCAAGCATTAATTTTAGTTGGTTTCGTGTTCAGGTTATACTTTGACGGGAAAATATTAGAGGTCGATCTTTTGCAATATTTAGTAAGGGGTCCGCGAAATCAAATCATCGCCTTGCGACGGGCTAAGACTTGGACATGCTAAGGCGAATTGGGCGTATAACTCAACGAAGCACGAAGTGCTCGAATGGCTAAGTCAGGAGAGTGGCCGTGCAACAAAGTTAGGGAATCGAGCCGCATCGGCTCGGCGAAACGACGAAGGCGTATCGACTCAAGGTGGGAGGATTGACTTCTTTTTTTACTCCTTCATTCGATAAGTCAAATATATCATTGTATGCTAAAAGTTAACCTATCGACGCCACGGGCGTGGTCCGATCGGAGATAAATCATAGTGTGAGTCGAACACTAAGTTAGAACAATTGAAATGATATGTGCATCCTATACACGAGTCGCTATGGGACATTGGATATCGCAAGGGCGAGCGCCTCGGTGCGCAAGCCGTAAGAACATGGGATAACTGTACTCGGCGAGTGCCTTAGTGCACGAACCATACCGTACCTTTGCTGTACGAGTTAGAACGGCTAGAACATTGAAAGACAATAGGCGAGCGCCCTAGCGCGCAAGCCCCGAACATTGAATGCTAAGTTATAGAACATGAGGATACGGTCGAAACATGCCTACGTGCGCGGGATAATAAAGATGGCTTCGTTGCGAGAGAATACAGTTGTGGCATGAATGTGGCGGAACTGTCGAATATGACATGGTGCCTCGAAAGGTGTTCGAGACCTTCGGGTCGTTCGGTTGACGAGCATTGAGTTGAGGCACGATGCCATTGAACCATTGAAACGAAGTATGAAACGTAAGAACACAGAAAGTTAACGGAAGAGACGCGAGATGATAAAGTCTGAGTCTTGGACTCAAGGCTATGCTTGGTTGTTTGAATGATAGTGCGTTGCATGGTCGAATGGGATGGGCTTGAGATTAATCGTGATAATAGCCCGTGCACGGGTGTTTCCCTCCGAACGGCGCGCCGGGGCACCGGGACCGTTCGGCCTAGGAGGGATGTTAATCTTTGATAGGCGCACATCTGTGAATGTCCGATTAGTACTCGGTCGTAAATGTGAGAAGCCGCAAATGATGGTAGGCACGCGGTAAGTTTCGGTTGTTGGGATTGCAACCCAACCCGTGAAACGCCGGGCTACCCAAATTCGAGAGAGAAAAGAAGGAGAGAAAAGAAAGTAAGGAAAGATAAAAGAGAAACTCCTTTAGTCCATTCCGGCACGGATACGCCCACGACCTTCATATAGTTAAGGAACGATGGGTTGAAAGTATAGGCGCAGATGCGTCCCGCATAGAGATCCTGCTTAGAGATGCACATATAACATGACAGGGAAGGAATACGGCGTATTCACCTTGTCAGTGCAAGGGACGCAAGGGCGAGTGCGTCGACTTGGTAAGTCGCACCACGAATCAAACACGAGATTGCTTGCTTGCTTGTACATTCAATTCGATAACATGATGCTATGATAACATGCTTTACGCTTTCAAAGATGTCAAAAATTGACCCTAAGGAGAACATAGCAAGATCATAAGCTAAGTTGCATGATTCAACGTAAATATTAAAGATGTTGGTTTGGAAAGATGATCTTTGTTATCAGTACATGCGAGGACGAACGTACTGATCTCCCACCAGCTTCATGCAGGGTGCAGGGAATGGATTGCTCGCGGCGAAGCGTTGCTTGAACGTGTTAAGGCTTGGAATGTCGAAGCGCATTGAAGCGTGCTATCGCATTGACGCTCGGACTACGCAGCTGGATTGATGCGGCCGAGATATAGAAGGCATGATGTATGGAACGGTAAAATCCTTTGTGGGCAAGAGAGAACCTGAGTGTTGTAGCCAATCTGGCATGTATTGTTAGGCTATCGAAAGCCATTGTAATCTCAGTTTTGAATATCAATAAAGAGAATTGTTTCGTATACTCTGTTTCCTTTCGTTGTTAATATCAATTCAAAAGATAACCATTTAAGAACTTGTCATCTTGCCTTGCACGAGCGCAACTCCAGGCTCGTGCGGCATCACGCCCCCTGCGAGGACGATGATTCGGGTGATTTCGGGTCGGGGCGTGACAGAGCCGTAGGCTAACCCTTAGCCTTAATGCGTTATCGACCAGGTTGACATCCGTACAGCGCGGGTAGCGAGCCCCGTTGCACGTGCCCGTCATACCTGTCGCTAACCATTCCTTTCTTCTTATCTTTTATTTATTCTTTCTTTTCTTTCTTTCACTTGTTCGTTCATTCTCATTGATTCACATATTCATTCATTCATTCGTTGATTCATTCATTCACTTATTCGTTCATTTTTATGCAACTCCCCGTGCGGGAGTCGTCTTGGCGACCCATCGATTCCATAGTCTTTCAATGTTGCTACCTCTACTCGGAACGACTATGTTGATAGCCTTTCCGTTTCATTGTTGTAAACCATTCATTGTTCGTTGTTGAACGCATAAGGGACTTGAGCATAAGCTTGTGCCTTAGCACGAGCGTGTAGCGCGGTGCGAGAGTTCTCACATTTTCCATATTCTTTTCCATATTCTATATAAGCATACAAGATGGGATTATTCCCTTAGCTAGGCGCGTTGTGTCATTTATTAGCATGCACGGTGTTATCGCCTAGCGATTCTAGCAATAGTGTTCGTATTGTTATGTGTCTAGGCTAAGCAAAGACGGGTTCATCGGAGCCACCCACCTTAGCGATGTTCGCATCGGCCGAGAGATACTCTGAGCGCGCCTTTGAAAGTCTAAGTCTGGATTCATCTTGACGGGCCAATGTAAGCCTTGCATCGATTCTTCTTCATGTCGATGCCAACTCTTCGGGTCGACGACTCGTTCGAGTCGTTGCACTTGCCGTTTGAATCGGCGTTCCGCTAGGGCGGAGCGGGTCATTACATAATACACCACTCAAAACAAGTCTCGTCCTCGAGACTTCCTGAGTGCAAGTCATCCTACTGTAGCTGCCCTTCCCAAAAATTTGGAATATTTTCTATTATTAATTATTTTATTAGAATAGTGATTTTAGATTTTATAGATAATTATTTAGTTAATTTTACGGTAGATGATTTTAGCCATAGTGGAGAGTACAAGGTGACTAGAAATCGTGGCACTGATAGTGCAGTGGCGTGCCTAAACTAGTGTATTAGCTATGCCAAGGAAGGCCGAGCCATAGTGATGTCCTAACTAGGAAAACCAGGCCAAGTTGCGACGTAAACCGCACCGAAGATTTTAATTATTATTTAATTATATTATTGAAGTTTAGGGAACCCGGTAGTACCGAACCTATCCAGATTGAGTCCAAGTCAAATCCAAGTCCATGTAGGCATGTAGTGAGACCAAATACGGCCTTGTAGACATGTTTAGTAAATACAATTATTTTATATACATTTTATGAATTGGCAATTAATTCTAATAATTGTTATATATACATTATAAGTATTATTATTATTTATTAGTGTTTACAATAATGTGTGATTTTCTGGAGCCAAATAAATGGGGTGGTTGATAAGTGCACCACAATATATATTGGTTTAATTTCAGTGTTAATAGGGTTATTATCATTATTATAATATTGAGGTTATTATTAAATATTATTATATTTGGTTATGTGTGTATGAATATATATATATATATATTTTGGTTATGTGTGTATGAATATATATATATTATATATTATATAATATATATATAATATATATTATATATATTATTATATATATATGTGCGTATATAGATTTTACTTTGTTATGTGTTTGTGAATATATACATGATATATATATATAGGATTTTATATATGTGTGTATATATATATATATATATATATATATATATAATATATATAATCTTATATATATATATATATATATATATATATTAAATATATAGGATATATGTATATTGATATACATATGTGTATATATATATATATATTAAATATATTGATAAATATATATGTGATTGTATATATATAATATATGTGTAATGTGTGTATGTATATATATATATATAAATATATACATGTATGTTACATATATATGTATATATAAAATAAATATAAATATATGTATAGAAGAAATAGAATGAATAAGCCAACCCCAGCCCAGGGTTTCACCTCAGGCCCACAAACCCGGCCTGCTATTTCCCCCAGGCCAACCAGTGGGCCAGCAAGCAACAGAGAACCCGGCCCAACTGGAAACCCCCCTACATAACTCAAATTGAACTATTACTGCTATTTCTATTCGAGCGCCCCAACCCGAGAGATCCTCGAAGAAAAACCCTAACTACTACACAACTACGCCGACCCTACGCCTGCGCACTCCTCCCCCACGGCGCGCACGACCGCCGAGGGCAATCGCAGCGCCGTCGCGCGCGCGCCAAGGCCGGCCGGGAGCGCTGGAACACCACGCTGCAACATCAGCAGTTACAACCGCTATGAGGCGGATTCGCGACGACATATCATCGTGCACACAGATCCGTTTCTCGAGCCACTTGCGTGGGTACGTACCTAACATAACCCTCCCCAATTCTATTCTTTTAGGTTGTAAGTAGATGTCTTCGATCATTCGGAAAATCGACTCAAAGTCGAGGAAAATCCTGCCCCGAGACAGGACATGAATCCAGTCCCAATGCCCTGTTTGGAAGGCGATTATTTGCCAAACCAATAACAGTATTAAAAATCTATTAGAACAGATTCAATAACAACCTAACCGAGATAGAAACCCCACTCTTTGTTTAATTTTTAGCTATTTATACAGTAAGAAAATCCAGTTTGAAAACCAAGAAAAACCTGTTTCAAAAATAATAAAATCGCTCCACACGACGTGCGTCACGCCAATCCGGACGACGTGGTCGCGAACCGAAAGCATCGAAAGCTGCATAACGGCTTCGTGGTCGTGTGGGCTTTGACGGAATTCAAATTGGTCGCGTGTGCGCGACGAATTTGATGCGTATCCGTCGAAATTTACCGTATCGTGCACTTTGCAAATTTCTTAATTACTTTGTGCACGTTTGTCAGATCGAGACAAACTTGCGCCAACAGAACGTATCGTTTTTCTGGTCCTGCATGCCAAGTTTGGTCCAATTCTGAGACAACTGATAAAAATCGTCGTTTTACGGGCCCCACGGTCCCACTCAACGGGCGATTTTGTGCACGGCCCGCCGGAGTCCAACTTTGGACATACGGTTGGGTTCGTATCAGAAATCGGATCCGTAGACATATAGTTTGACGACTTAGAGACCATTGACTCTGGCACGCTTTCGGTGCAAAGCGGATCCAACGGCGGACACCATTTTTGCCCAAAATTATCGTTTTGCCCCTGTATTCAGAATTGGACTTAAGGACAGGCAATCCTAGCTAATTTGACTATTCTGAGATCATTGGTATTGTCTATTTCAGCATCCGGGACTGTTGTACGGGTTTTGACTATTGTGGCACATTGAGTAGTTCAGATTGTCGGTTTCACCCGCAGAGGACCACAAGCGAGTACAGTTTATTGTCTGTATTTCGATATTGATTTTTACTATATTCATTGGTTGGCCATTGGTTATGATTATTTTCTATTATAAATTGTTGAGTCGGAAATGAGAAGTACCAAAGATATGTGATCTGACCATAGCCCGTGTTAGACATTGTAGCCCGTGTTTATTTTCTGTAAGTAGTGTAGCCCGTGTTTATTTTCTGCAAGTAGTGTAGCCCGTGTATTTTTCTGCAAGTAGTGTAGCCCGTGTTTATTTTCTGCAAGTAGTGTAGCCCGTGTTTATTTTCTGCAAGTAGTGTAGCCCGTGTTATTTTCTGCAAGTAGTGTAGCCGTGTTTATTTTCTGCAAGTAGTGTAGCCCGTGTTTATTTTCTGCAAGTAGTGTAGCCCGTATTATTTTCTGCAAGTAGACATTGTAGCCCGTGTTTATTTTTCATGCAAGTAGACCTCGTAGACCGTGCGGTGTAGTACCCCAGACTGATCACATATCAAAGGTACTTCTAACAGTTGGGGAAAGTATTTTGTGTCTATTTATTGCTATTGGTTTTCCGTATTACTGTTTATTTTCAAAACTCATGATTGATGTCTAACCTTTGTTTTATAGTCATTTTTTATTTGAAATTGCATTCAGTGGATTGTGCTCGTTCCATTCCTGACTGGAAATCAACATTTTCAGGTTAGCCGTGGATTCACTTAGCTTGGGGAGTGACGGAAATACTTGCAGACAAAAGCCTAGAAACTAGCTAGATAGCAGAGTTGTAGTCATTCCATTTTTGTACAAGTTTATATTTTCTGCAAATGTAAACCTTGTGATCATTGTAAGTTAAATTAATTTTGGTGAATGAGCATTATTTGTGATTTGATCTTCATGACCGTGACAGCATTCTACCGCCGACACTGCGGCATAGGCTGGCTTGGACACGTCTCGTATCCGTCTTAAAAAAAAAAACGGGTGCGGGTCGTGACAAATTTTGTGGTGGCCCATGCAGGTCAGCTTCGCAAATCACGCGAACTCGTGATAGTACTTTAGTTAGTTGTACTATGCGATGCGACTAGGAAATGCTCATTCACGAATTAAGAATTAATTTAATTTAAAGAATGACTAGGACTATGAGTCCCTTATACAAATTTACCGATGGGTAGTCTAGGCCATACAATTTAGATGAGGAATTATTAATTTTGATAGTTTGTTAGATCCCCATAGGTACACTATTTTCTCTTGATATGACGATATGATCCAATGTGGATAGATTATTCACTTGGTGGGACAGGGCTTCATAGAATTAATGATCTAACCCTGATGAATTGTGCAAATCCTTCTCTTTGTCTCTTAAGATATCATCATATCTTGTCGAATTGCCTGTGTAGTTTCTATTTGCCCTAGGAATTATTATTTTTGTATAAATTTGATTAGTTATACCATACGAACCTCAAGTTAGTTTCGATCCAAAAGTTTTCCCTTGTGGTTTGAATACACATGGAATAGTTAAAATGTTTGTATTTCTTTGTCTTCAGTTAATTCCTCCCCGCTCAATCTTTTATTTTAAGGGCTGATAGGAAAATGCTTACATTTTATTTATAGGCAACTTGTTGAATCTCTAGAAGCTCATGGATTTTTACCGACATAGTTTAAGAAATGTAGATAACTCATAATGGCAGGACAGCAGCGCACTGTCGCCATTTATTTGAACTATGGATACTATGGGTTCACTGCAGCCAGCGCACTGGCTAGGCACGATCCCTAGAGTTGAAATTGGTTTAAGAAAATGTAGGTTATAGAATATTGCTAAACTATGGCTATGGTCCTCTTTTTCGTAGTTACCCTTCTGTCCATGTAAGTAGAGTATCTGATAGTATATCACGTCTGAATCACGGAACCAAGGGTTTACCACAGCCCGAATATACGGGTGAAGCATAATTCTCGGTAAAATGACTTCAGACGTGATTACATGTCTAGGATATAAGGAGGATAGGATAATGCCATGTATGTCCCATAAGATCCAAGTCAATAGTAGTGGAAGTTTGTAAGTTTGGTAGCATGTCTTCCGACCTAGCACTCCGTATGATCCTCGTGGATCTATGATGAGG